>CM059580.1:44069683-45269683 GCA_030386875.1 Morinoia aosen
CATAGCGTAAGGGCATATGATCATAGAGTAAGGGTATATGATCATAGAGTAAGGGCATATGATCATAGAGTAAGGGTATATGATCATAGAGTAAGGGCATATGATCATAGAGTAAGGGCATATGATCATAGAGTAAGGGCATATGATCATAGAGTAAGGGTATATGATCATAGAGTAAGGGCATATGATCATAGAGTAAGGGCATATGATCATAGAGTAAGGGCATATGATCATAGAGTAAGGGCATATGATCATAGAGTAAGGGCATATGATCATAGAGTAAGGGCATATGATCATAGAGTAAGGGCATATGATCATAGAGTAAGGGTATATGATCATAGAGTAAGGGCATATGATCATAGAGTAAGGGCATATGATCATAGAGTAAGGGCATATGATCATAGAGTAAGGGCATATGATCATAGAGTAAGGGCATATGATCATAGAGTAAGGGTATATGATCATAGAGTAAGGGTATATGATCATAGAGTAAGGGTATATGATCATAGAGTAAGGGCATATGATCATAGAGTAAGGGCATATGATCATAGAGTAAGGGCATATGATCATAGAGTAAGGGCATATGATCATAGAGTAAGGGCATATGATCATAGAGTAAGGGCATATGATCATAGAGTAAGGGCATATGATCATAGATAAGTTATATGATGATAGATAAGAGGTATATGATCGTAGATAAGAGGTATATGACGATAGATAAGAGTTATATGATGATAGATAAGAGGTATATGATGATAGATAAGAGATATATGATAATAGATAAGAGGTATATGGTTTTATATATATAGGGTATATGATTATACATAAAGGTAGATCTACAAAAGATGTATACCTCAATGTAACATATATACAGTAATTAAAATGTAATTTCGAAAAATAAAATAGAAATTTCACGACTCCACATCTGGGGATTTTTACCCCAAGTCTGAGAAAATTCCCTAAAAATAACGCCTTATGAGTCAAATTTTGAAAAAAATGGAACTAGGCTTTTCCTTACCTTAGAATTTTCAATAACAACTGAGGCCTGAAAAAGTGTGCGTGTATATATTCAAAATAATGCGAGGGTATATATATGAGTTTGGTGTAGGGAAGGACCAATATAACTATAATAACACCCGGGATTTATACATCAGTTTGGTGAAGTAAAGCATTAATATATCAATGATAACACCCGGGATTTATACATTAGTTTGGTGTAGTGAAGGATTAATATAGGCAAAATTGGAGAGGCTGTGAAGCCTGTATCACAGATACGCTCACCACACACTCCCTCTTGTGCAAGTAATTAGGGAGTAATAAATCCTATTAAATATATATACAAACCTACTTAAAAACACCAAATTATTATTTGATATTATTTTTTATATTAAATTTATACGCAGAAAATTAAGCGTATAAATCCAATACTAAGAATGCACGTCGTGTGTTTATCTATTTATTTTTTCTTTTCTGATTTTTTTAAGAATAGATAGGAAGAAATGAGCGCTGGCGGTCTTGGTTCCAGTTCCCCTGTATATTAATACACACATATACACTGTACAAGTGCACTGTCAAATGAATTAGGGAGATCCAGAGCCTTGTGTACTCGAGTCCGCATCGTGGGTCCCGAGCTCGGCGGGGTGTTGTATGTTACAATATATATACTGTGTTACAATATACTGTGTTACAATGCACAGTATTGCAAATTACAATACACATACACAAGCTCGTAGCTGCTGTCAGTACTGCAGAATTGCAGTACCCAGAGCACGACACGAGTGGCTACAACTACTTCTATTCCGGCTCAACAATACTATATTTCGAGTGTTTATTGCTGTCACAAGTTAAATAAGTTCTCTTTGGAATAATGGAAACTTCACTCGAACGATAATTTGTTCAAGAAGGTATTGAGTCCCGTCATTTTTGATGGGCCCCTTAGATTATTATTGGTTAGTTTAAGCCTCAATATCCGCAAAAAAAGCGATCCAAAGATAGGATTTTGACGGCCCACGTACACTATAGATGCTTAAAAACCTACTATCGTATACATGTAAGATATACATGAAAGATACACGATATTTCACAGACCCTAGCAAAATAATTCCAAAGTAACGCAACAATAACCACACACTAACCACGTCTGCACAATAACCACACACAACAACCACGTCTGCACAATAACCACACAACAACCACGTCTGCACAATAACCACACACAACAACCACGTCTGCACAATAACCACACAACAACCACGTCTGCACAATAACCACACAACAACCACGTCTGCACAATAACCACACAACAACCACGTCTGCACAATAACCACACAACAACCACGTCTGCACAATAACCACACAACAACCACGTCTGCACAATAACCACACAACAACCACGTCTGCACAATAACCACACAACAACCACGTCTGCACAATAACCACACAACAACCACGTCTGCACAATAACCACACAACAACCACGTCTGCACAATAACCACACACAACAATCACGTCTGCACAATAACCACACAACAACCACGTCTGCACAATAACCACACACAACAACCACGTCTGCACAATAACCACACACAACAATCACGTCTGCACAATAATCACACACAACAACCACGTCTGCACAATAACCACACAACAACCACGTCTGCACAATAACCACACACAACAACCACGTCTGCACAATAACCACACACAACAATCACGTCTGCACAATAACCACACACAACAACCACGTCTGCACAATAACCACACAACAACCACGTCTGCACAATAACCACACAACAACCACGTCTGCACAATAACCACACAACAACCACGTCTGCACAATAACCACACACCAACCACGTCTGCACAATAACCACACAACAACCACGTCTGCACAATAACCACACAACAACCACTTCTGCACAATAACCACACAACAACCACGTCTGCACAATAACCACACAACAACCACGTCTGCACAATAACCACACAACAACCACGTCTGCACAATAACCACACAACAACCACGTCTGCACAATAACCACACAACAACCACGTCTGCACAATAACCACACAACAACCACGTCTGCACAATAACCACACAACAACCACGTCTGCACAATAATTACACTTTAATGTCTAGCGTGAGAAAATCGTTACTGAAACAAAGCCGAGCAGGATACATCGCTTGCAAGGCTTCCACTTCCTTCTTTGTATCCCCTCACCACCACCCCTCACCACCACCACCCCTCACCGTCACCACCACCCCTCACTAACACCCGTATAACATTTCAGGAATAAGGCTCAACAGAGCGTCACTTTAGATGTCAATCCTGATAGTGTCTTCTCTATAGACTTACCCCCTCCCCTCTCCCCCGTCCGTCTCACCCCCACCCCACTTCGTCTCACTCTCTAACCCCCCACCCCTCACCCCCACTGTGTCTCGGTGTTGCTCTTTACCCCTCAGTCACACCCCCCTCTCACCCCCACCCTTTCCATCTCGGTGCCCCCCACCGCAGTATAGGAAACAAGGTAGGGTCATTTCTATGGGAGAAAATACACCTCCTCTTGTTCGGCTAGCCAATAGAAAGGCTTTATTTCAAACAACTTTATGACGTCACCAAAACGCCATGTCGTTAGGCCATTAGTGTAGCCAGATTTGGGGGTAGCAGTGCTACCAGATGCAATATGAGCGCCGCTATTGGTTTGTTGCCGTGACGTCAGCAAACCCACACCGTCAACGAAAAAAAGACTGGTTCAAACCTACCTTGTTTCCTCTACCTGGTTCCAACTAGTCTTTTAGTTAAGTTTAGTGTAACGAGCTATATAAGCTACAATAATATATACGGAGAAAAATCATGGCACGTTGGTTTCTTCTTTGCTTTATAAATAACTCAACACATAAAACAGAGTTTTAATCATGCACGTAAATAGCAATGTTGCCTATAATCAGCTCAAACGAGGTATTGGAAGACTTCTGCTCAACAGTGTTACCAGAGCGCGCTCAACAGCGTTGCCAGAGCGCGCGCTCAACAGCGTTGCCAGAGCGCGCGCTCAACAGCGTTGCCAGAGCGCGCGCTCAACAGCGTTGCCAGAGCACGCGCTCAACAGTGTTGCCAGAGCGCACGCTCTCAACAGTGTTGCCAGAGCGCGCGCTCAACAGCGTTGCCAGAGCACGCGCTCAACAGCGTTGCCAGAGCACGCGCTCAACAGTGTTGCCAGAGCACGCGCTCAACAGCGTTGCCAGAGCGCGCGCTCAACAGCGTTGCCAGAGCGCGCGCTCAACAGCGTTGCCAGAGCGCGCGCTCAACAGTGTTGCCAGAGCGCGCGCTCAACAGCGTTGCCAGAGCGCGCGCTCAACAGCGTTGCCAGAGCGCACGCTCAACAGCGTTGCCAGAGCGCGCGCTCAACAGCGTTGCCAGAGCGCGCGCTCAACAGCGTTGCCAGAGCGCGCGCTCAACAGCGTTGCCAGAGCGCGCGCTCAACAGCGTTGCCAGAGCGCGCGCTCAACAGCGTTGCCAGAGCACGCGCTCAACAGTGTTGCCAGAGCGCACGCTCTCAACAGTGTTGCCAGAGCGCGCGCTCAACAGTGTTGCCAAAGCGCGCGCTCAACAGTGTTGCCAGAGCGCGCGCTCAACAGTGTTGCCAGAGCGCGCGCTCAACAGTGTTGCCAGAGCGCGCGCTCAACAGTGTTGCCAAAGCGCGCGCTCAACAGTGTTGCCAGAGCGCGCGCTCAACAGTGTTGCCAGAGCGCGCGCTCAACAGCGTTGCCAGAGCGCGCGCTCAACAGTGTTGCCAGAGCGCGCGCTCAACAGTGTTGCCAGAGCGCGCGCTCAACAGCGTTGCCAGAGCGCGCGCTCAACAGTGTTGCCAGAGCGCGCGCTCAACAGTGTTGCCAGAGCGCGCGCTCAACAGTGTTGCCAGAGCGCGCGCTCAACAGTGTTGCCAAAGCGCAGTTACAAATATTGCTCAAGGCATTTTTTGGGAAAAATTTAAAATTAATTAAGTCCCAGACAAAAAAAAACAGCAGTGTTGCCAACGCGGTACGAACAGTAAACAATATGTAAGCTGTAGTGCCAACGCGCGTTTTGTACCATTATTTTTATCATCAAAAAATTATTTTCGAATAGATCATTATTTTACTGTTTTTACCGTATTGCTAATGGGCACTCACTAGTGTTGCCTAGAGGGCATAAGCAGTGTTACCAACGCGCGGTCCCCCTAAAAAGTATATAAAGGCGGCGGCGGGACACCCCGGCGCCAGAATGGGGCGCAGCGTGACGCAGGGAGGAGGGTGCGTGTCGCATTGTGTCACGCTTGATTGACACGAAGGGGAGTGTTGTTCACAATGTGTGTATTTTGTGTAGCGACCCTACATTGTGTGCGTAATGAGACTACTAGGATGTGTGCGTTTGTGTGACGCTATACAGGATTATAGGACACCGTGCATGATCAATTATACAATACGAATAACTAACAGCCATGAATAAAAAACAACTCCATGAATATTCAATGGCTGAACTCGTCCCGAAAATCGCAGGTTCAAGTCTCGAGATCCGACGTTTTTTTCAGTTTTACAGCGGTTACGTTGCAGTGGCCGGAAGCGAGGAGCTATGAATTTCTTGTTCATCAGAACAGATTCTTACTAACAGCGTTGCTGGCTCTGTGGTGGGACGCGAAGGTTTAAACCGAGCAAGGTTGAGTTTTTCAAGCAACACTTGAAGACACTGATTCTATGGAGTACCGCAGAGGTGCACCATACTCTGAGCAGGCATTGGTACCTTATATAGGCCTGGGTGCCTTAAATAGGCCTGGGTGCCTTAAATAGGCCTAGGTACCTTAAATAGGCCTAGGTACCTTAAATAGGCCTAGGTACCTTAAATAGGCCTAGGTACCCTAAATAGGCCTAGGTACCCTAAATAGGCCTAGGTACCCTAAATAGGCCTAGGTACCCTAAATAGGCCTAGGTACCCTAAATAGGCCTAGGTACCTTAAATAGGCCTAGGTACCTTAAATAGGCCTAGGTACCTTAAATTGAACTAGGTACCTTATATAGGCCTAGGTACCTTATATAGGCCTAGGTACCTTATATAGGCCTAGGTACCTTATATAGGCCTAGGTACCTTATATAGGCCTAGGTACCTTATATAGGCCTAGGTACCTTATATAGGCCTAGGTACCTTATATAGGCCTAGGTACCTTATATAGGCCTAGGTACCTTATATAGGCCTAGGTACCTTAAATAGGCCATGAGGCCTTTAACTCAATGAAAAGGGTTTATCTCACTAGTATATCAGCTGAAGAAAACGTGGCAACACTGGAGAATATGAGAAATAGTATAAAATCAAACAAAAACACAACCAAACCAACACAACCACACACCCGAAAAAGGGAATCGAGCGCGCAACAACACCAGAAACAAAACCCACCACATTTCCTCCCCCTTCCCAACAAAAAAAGTAAAAACAACCAAAAATGGACGGGCTTTTGCGCTCATCACTTTGTGATGCGCAGGAGGCTCCAAAAGATCACCACAACACAACCACCACACAACACAACCACCACACAACACAACCACGACACAACCACACCACAACCGCAATCCGCGGTGCTTTCGCTTCACACGCCCTAAAAAAAATTAACCTTTAAATGGGCCAATGTTGCCTTATTTAATGTTGCCTTATTTAATGTTGCCTCATTTAATGTTGCCTCATTTAATGTTGCCTCATTTAATGTTGCCTCATTTAATGTTGCCTCATTTAATGTTGCCTCATTTAATGTTGCCTCATTTAATGTTGCCTCATTTAATGTTGCCTCATTTAATGTTGCCTCATTTAATGTTGCCTCATTTAATGTTGCCTCATTTAATGTTGCCTCATTTAATGTTGCCTCATTTAATGTTGCCTCATTTAATGTTGCCTCATTTAATGTTGCCTCATTTAATGTTGCCTCATTTAATTTTGCCTCATTTAATTTTGCCTCATTTAATGTTGCCTCATTTAATGTTGCCTCATTTAATGTTGCCTCATTTAATGTTGCCTCATTTAATGTTGCCTCATTTAATGTTGCCTCATTTAATGTTGCCTCATTCAATGTTGCCTCATTTAATGTTGCCTCATTTAATGTTGCCTCATTTGATGTTGCCTTATTTAATGTTACCTTATTTGATGTTGCCTTATTTGATGGAAAGATTTCCGTGTTTTAGGAAGGATTTCCACTGCTTTTTTAGGGTAAGTTTTCGAATATTTTTGAATTTTAGGGAAGATGACGAAGGTTTTGCTGTGAATTTTTTTTTTTGTATATGAGGGAAAATTGAAAAGCCGTAGCGCGTTTCCCCAAAAATTTTAGGGTAACTTTTAAAATTTAAGTTATCTCTTCTAATTTTTGGAAAAAATTATGAAGTTTTAGGGAGTTTATTTAGGGTAAATTTTCGATGCACTACGACAAAAAAAAAAAATTTGAACATTTGTTAATTTAAGGATTAGATGTAGTTTGAGATTCCCGAACTGCAACGACGGCGTTCCAGAGGGGAAGGAGGAAGGCGCCATTTGGTATGGAGAAAGGGGAACGCAGAATCTACGCACAAGATGCATAAAACAGTAATTGAGAAAGAAGTTCATGAAACAAGACAAAAGTTGAAGAAGAAAGTAGTAGGTGCTGAAAAACAGGACAGCAGTGAACCGAAAAAAGATGGTCCGTAACAAAACAAAAACCTATTCTATTACAACACAAGGAAGGCCTACCTAACCCTTAGCTCGGGACCTCACATATTCCCATTCGGAATGAATTTTAATTGGAGAAAGAAATTCTCGGATTCAGGAGAAAATTGGAAACTTTGAAAGCGAAGTATTACAAGTTAAAGATTTTTTTCCGATATTTTTGAAAAAACTCGAGTTTTTATATGAATTTTTTTTTTTTGTCTTTCGATCGTTAGGAAGCAAATTTCGAGTAGAAATTTTCAGAGTTATCTACTTTTTGTTCAATTAGATGGAGGTAGTAATTTATAGAGATCAGCGAAATTAGAAAGAAAGTACAACAATTTCAACTCCCGACACGAATGTCGTAAGCTGAGCAGCACCAAGGGAGAGGAGTGGGGGAAGGGGTGAGGTCCCCCTTCGTCTCGTATCGATCCCTGGTCCGAGAAAATGGCGGCGGACACACACACGCACACACACACGAACGCACACGACCGTACACAGCGTGTGTAGGTGTACGCAGCTCTGTGTGCGGGTGTAATGCATGTCACACGCACACAGGCAACACAATTCATATAGAAGTAGTTTATACAGCATACAAGATGGCTATACAAACTATACACTCAACACAAACCACACACACAACACACCACACCCAGCATACACACACACACACACAACACACACTACAGCTATACAGAACATAGTTCACACAGCGCACACAAGATGCCTACACACACACACACACACACACAAGGAAGCTGTGTGGTCTGAATACTTGCTGAGTTAATACAAGAAATTCTCAAGCCTCCACAAAACGGCGCAGGAATTCGTGTACTGTGCATAGATTCCCATCGTGCCCATTATATATGCATATTCCCGGTATTTTCTAGACTCCCATAAGTTATTGCCTAAAATTCTATATACTTTCTATTGTATAATTAAAATACATTTAGTTATCTACGTCAGTTGTATACGTTTAGTTATATTATCTATATTAAATTGAGGTGTACAGTGTCAAGCATATAATATATTACTTATAATTATAGAAATCTGTTATATATATCACATAATTATAAAAATTTGATGTATATCACACAGTAATATAACTATAGCTCGTCGTGTGCATATATATGCATATATATGCATATCTATGTAACCATATATGAACTATACATAAATAAAAATAAGACTATATTAAATGATATAAAAAGGAGTTTTGAAAGTCATTTGCCCCAAACTGGACAAGGCGTTATTTACCGTGAATATTACTTACAGTAAGATAATGGTACGTTATTGATGCTATTTATGGGGAAAATGGTGCGTTATTGATGCTATTTATGGGGAAAATGGTGCGTTATTGATGCTATTTATGGGGAAATGGTGCGTTATTGATGCTATTTATGGGGAAAATGGTACGTTATTGATGCTATTTATGGGAAAAATGATACGTTATTGATGCTATTTATGGGGAAAATGGTGCGTTATTGATGCTATTTATGGGGAAAATGGTACGTTATTGATCCTATTTATGGGGAAAATGGTGCGTTATTAATGCTATTTATGGGGAAAATGGTACGTTATTGATCCTATTTTTGGGGAAAATGGTGCGTTATTGATGCTATTTATGGGGAAAATGGTGCGTTATTGATGCTATTTATGGGGAAAATGGTGCGTTATTGATGCTATTTATGGGGAAAATGGTACGTTATTGATGCTATTTATGGGGAAAATGGTACGTTATTGATGCTATTTATGGGGAAAATGGTACGTTATTGATCCTATTTATGGGGAAAATGGTGCGTTATTAATGCTATTTATGGGGAAATGGTACGTTATTGATCCTATTTATGAGGAAAATGGTGCGTTATTGATGCTATTTATGGGGAAAATTGTGCGTTATTGATGCTATTTATGGGGAAAATGGTGCGTTATTGATGCTATTTATGGGGAAAATGGTGCGTTATTGATGCTATTTATGGGGAAAATGGTACGTTATTGATGCTATTTATGGGGAAAATGGTACGTTATTGATGCTATTTATGGGGAAAATGGTACGTTATTGATGCTATTTATGGGGAAAATGGTACGTTATTGATGCTATTTATGGGGAAAATGGTACGTTATTGATGCTATTTATGGGGAAAATGGTGCGTTATTGATACTATTTATGGGGAAAATGGTACGTTATTGATGCTATTTATGGGGAAAATGGTGCGTTATTGATGCTATTTATGGGGAAAATTGTACGTTATTGATGCTATTTATGGAGAAAATGGTACGTTATTGATGCTATTTATGGGGAAAATGGGACGTTATTGATGCTATTTACGGGAAAATGTGCCGGTAATGACAGGGGTTAGGAAGGACAGGGTTAATGGCAGGGTAATGACAGAGGTTACATATAAAAAGGTTATTTGTTATAAAAGAGGTTATAAAAGAGGTGATTTATATTAAATTATAATTTTTTTTGAATTACTTTTTAAATTATAAATTTTTTAAATTATAAAAGGTGATTTATTTATTTATGCTATAAAAGAGGTTATATATAAAAAATAGGGTAATGACAGAGGTAATGACAGGGTAATGACAGAGGCTAGGAAGGACAGGATTAAATAACCCTCAGAAAAGGACAAAAATACCAGAACGCACATTTAAACAGCACACAAAAATTACGAAAAACAAGCTGCGGAAAAATAACCCAGTAATCCCAATTCAATAAGATTATGATTATAAGTTAGTTTAAACCTCCCTAACCGCTACAAAAAAAGGAGCGTATCAAAGAGGGGAAGAAAGAAGGCACCATTTAGCATGGAGATAAGAGAAAGAGGAATCTATGATGAAGGGGCATAGAAACAGTAAGATGGGAAAGAAGTTCATGAAACAAGAAAAAGTTGAAGAAGAAAGTAGTAGGTGCTGAAAAACAGGACAGCAGTGAACCGAAAAAAGATGGTCCGTAACAAAACAAAAACCTATTTTATTTCAACAAAAAGAAGGCCTACCTAACTCTCAGCTCGGGACCTCACATAGTCCCCCTGGGAGCGCTAATTCCCATAGATACAATAGATGTAAATAACCCCGTAAATAACCCCACGAATAACCCCGTGAATAACCCCGTTAATAACTCCGCAAATAACCCCGTTAATAACCCCGTTAATAACCCCGTTAATAACCCCGTTAATACCCCCGTTAATAACCCCCCAAATAACCCCTGTAATAACCCCACGAATAACCCCGTTAATAACCCCACGAATAACCCCACGAATAACCCCACGAATAACCCCACGAATAACCCCACGAATAACCCCACGAATAACCTCACGAATAACCCCACGAATAACCCCGTGAATAACGCCGTTAATATCTCCAGAAAATAACCAAAAATCTTATCAAACGTAACCCAAAAATGACAAAATAACCCCGTCAATGACGCTCACCTTGCCAGGCTCCTTGTCGAGGTCGAGCTCCTTGGTGTTGCTGTTATTGTTGTTATTGTTATTGTTGTTGTTGTAGTTATTGACGCCTGGGCCTGAGAAGCACAAGTTGATGTTGGTACCGTTGCTGACGATCGCCTGTGGGGAATAGAGGTTATTAATGGGCCTATGTTGGTTATTTATGGGCCTATGTTAGTTATTTATGGGCCTATGTTGGTTATTTATGGGCCTATGTTGGTTATTTATGGGCCTATGTTTGTTATTTATGGGCCTATGTTTGTTATTTATGGGCCTATTTTGGTTATTTATGGGCCTATGTTGGTTATTTATGGGCCTATGTTGGTCATTTTAGGCCTATATTTGTTATTTGTTATTTATGTTTCTCTATATATTTATTTGTTCACCGTAATTTTGTTTTTTATAGGCTTAATTGCAGGGTATTTATACCTTATACAGGCTATTTATTCTTTTTTGGGCCTATTCAGTTATGTATAGGTTTATTTATTCATTTATAGGCTCGTTTAATAAATAATTCGCGCGCGAATAAAAAGGATTAAACGTCAATTAAATGAATTGATAATAAAAAGAAAGACCTTCCAGTTCTCTCGCTGGTAAATATAACCTAAGGACATCGTAATATTCCGTTAAAAATAAACAGCAAAGTTATTCACACAATTACACTTTACAAAAATAAACAAACATGTCCAAAAAAACATTGGACCAAGTAACCCTATGACAACCTCTCAGTCTACACGCACGCACGAACACACAAAAGTCACGCGGACAGCAGCATTTGGCCACAAAAGTGCAGCATTTGGCAACAAAAGTGCAGCATTTGGCAACAAAAGTGCAGCATTTGGCAACAAAAGTGCAGCATTTGGCAACAAAAGTGCAGCATTTGGCAACAAAAGTGCAGCATTTGGCAACAAAAATGCAGCATTTGGCAACAAAAGTGCAGCATTTGGCAACAAAAGTGCAGCATTTGGCAACAAAAGTGCAGCATTTGGCAACAAAAATGCAGCATTTGGCAACAAAAGTGCAGCATTTGGCAACAAAAGTGCAGCATTTGGCAACAAAAGTGCAGCATTTGGCAACAAAAATGCAGCATTTGGCAACAAAAGTGCAGCATTTGGCAACAAAAGTGCAGCATTTGGCAACAAAAGTGCAGCATTTGGCAACAAAAGTGCAGCATTTGGCCACAAAAGTGCAGCATTTGGCAACAAAAGTGCGGCATTTGGCAACAAAAGTGCAGCATTTGGCAACAAAAGTGCAGCATTTGGCCACAAAAGTGCAGCATTTGGCAACACAAGTGCAGCATTTGGCAACAAAAGTGCAGCATTTGGCAACAAAAGTGCAGCATTTGGCAACAAAAGTGCAGCATTTGGCAACAAAAGTGCAGCATTTGGCAACAAAAGTGCAGCATTTGGCAACAAAAGTGCAGCATTTGGCAACAAAAGTGCAGCATTTGGCAACAAAAGTGCAGCATTTGGCAACAAAAGTGCAGCATTTGGCAACAAAAGTGCAGCATTTGGCAACAAAAGTGCAGCATTTGGCAACAAAAGTGCAGCATTTGGCAACAAAAGTGCAGAATTTGGCAACAAAAGTGCAGCATTTGGCAACAAAAGTGCAGCATTTGGCAACAAAAGTGCAGCATTTGGCAACAAAAGTGCAGCATTTGGCCACAAAAGTGCAGCATTTGGCAACAAAAGTGCGGCATTTGGCAACAAAAGTGCAGCATTTGGCAACAAAAGTGCAGCATTTGGCCACAAAAGTGCAGCATTTGGCAACACAAGTGCAGCATTTGGCAACAAAAGTGCAGCATTTGGCAACAAAAGTGCAGCATTTGGCAACAAAAGTGCAGCATTTGGCAACAAAAGTGCAGCATTTGGCAACAAAAGTGCAGAATTTGGCAACAAAAGTGGAGCATTTGGCAACAAAAGTGCAGCATTTGGCAACAAAAGTGCAGCAATTCGGTCAGTGAACTCCACTGAATAGCACAGAAATTTTTGTTTTTCTCTTCAATGGAACAAAAGAGATGTGCGCGCCAATAACGCTCACGACGTACAATAATCAAGGAGGTTGTATGGGTGGAGGCGGCATCGCCATCTTTTGCCAGTCAAGCGACTGAAGCCCACGGTAGAGGAAATAAGGTAGGTTCAAATCAGTCTTTTGTTTGTTGACGGTGTGGGTTTGCTGACGTCACGGCAACAAACCAATAGCAGCGCTCATATTGCATCTGGTATTACTACTACCCCCAAATCTTGCCCCACTATTGGCCAAACGACATTGCATTTTGTTGACGTCATAAAGTTTGTTTGAAATAAAGCCTTTCTATTGGCTAGCCTAGGAAGAGGAGAGGTATTTTCTCCCATAGAAATGACCCTACCTTGTTTCCTCTACTGTGGTGAAGCCAAATCTACCATCCCAAGCCCCGCCCTCCCGGCATTTGCCCCCAGTTGTGGAGGTGATGAAGCAGTGGAGGGGCCCCACCACCTCCAGCGTAAGTTGAAGGGGTATTAGGGATGCCCCTAATACTTACATGTGAAAACTTGTGCCTGAATCTTTTTTGCAAGTACTGCAGCGCCTGCCCACAATGCATGAACACGGCATATTGAAAAAGTAGTCCTTGAACGCAGCATGGATAAGCAGCGTCCTTCCACTCTGACTGCTAGTGCCTAACTGCGGTCCACCTCCGTTACTGGGGCGATGACGCCGGCTCCATATATGCAACCTCCTTGACAATAACACACACACGGTACACCATAGCACAGCAAGCAGCACTAACGATCTCCAGCACGCCGGTACGTAGGCACCACACAACACAACACACACACACAACATAACACAGCACAGCACAACACAACTCACGATCTCCAGCACGCCGGCACGGAGGCACTTTTGGAAGTGCTGCCGGCGCTCCTCCGCGGGCCGGTCCCGGTATCCCGTGTATTTCACCTGCGGGGGTAATAAAGGTTAATTAAACAATGAAGGTTAAAGGTTAATAATGAAGGTTAAATCTATTCAGGCACATGTGTATAAAAAACGATTAAACAATGGTTAAACAATGTTTAAAAATTGATCAAACAGTGGTCAGACAGTGGGTAGACAGCGTATGAGTGACGTATAAACTATGTGCTGTCGATAAGCATAAATATAAAATATAGCTGAACACACAGTAAACAAAGGGCAAAAAATAGATAAACACTTAGTGAACAATGCAGACAACCGGTGATCAGGCACACCTCGTGTGACCGTCTAGAGTTGTGTACAGGTGTGCCCGTACACACGCGCACGCACACATGTACATACACACGCTCGTACACACGCCCGTGCATACACACGCACAAGTGTGTTCATACAGGCTATTCATTTTGTGCTGCATCAGCACACATGTGTAGAGATGTGTTTTCCATACACACGCACACATAACACCCGTTTACACCCCGCCAAATCAAGTCCCCCCCGCCAAATCAAGTCCCCCCCCCCGCCTAATCAAGTCCCCCCCCCGCCTAATCAAGTCCCCCTCCCGCCTAATCAAGTCCCCCCCGCCAAATCAAGTCCCCCCCGCCAAATCAAGTCCCCCTCCCGCCAAATCAAGTCCCCCTCCCGCCAAATCAAGTCCCCCCCCCCGCCTAATCAAGTCCCCCCGCCAAATCAAGTCCCCCTCCCGCCAAATCAAGTCCCCCTCCCGCCAAATCAAGTCCCCCCCGCCTAATCAAGTCCCCCCCGCCAAATCAAGTCCCCCTCCCGCCAAATCAAGTCCCCCTCCCGCCAAATCAAGTCCCCCCGCCAAATCAAGTCCCCCCCGCCAAATCAAGTCCCTCCCGCCAAATCAAGTCCCTCCCGCCAAATCAAGTCCCCCCGCCAAATCAAGTCCCCCCCGCCAAATCAAGTCCCCCCCGCCAAATCAAGTCCCCCCCGCCAAATCAAGTCCCCCCCGCCAAATCAAGTCCCCCCCGCCAAATCAAGTCCCCCCGCCAAATCAAGTCCCCCCCGCCAAATCAAGTCCCCCCCGCCAAATCAAGTCCCCCCCGCCAAATCAAGTTCCCCTCCGCCAAATCAAGTCCCCCCGCCAAATCAAGTCCCCCCGCCAAATCAAGTCCCCCCGCCAAATCAAGTCCCCCCGCCAAAATCAAGTCCCCCCGCCAAAATCAAGTCCTCCCCGCCGAATCAAGTCCCCCCATCAAAATCAAGTCCACCCATCAAATCAAGTCCCCCCACCAAATCAAATCCACCCACCAAATCAAGTACCCCCATCTAATCAAGTCCACCCACCAAATCAAGTCCACCCACCAAATAAGTCCACCCACCAAATCAAGTACCCCCATCTAATCAAGTCCACCCACCAAATCAAGTCCACCCACCAAATAAGTCCACCCACCAAATAAGTCCACCCACCAAATAAGTCCACCCACCAAATCAAGTCCACCCACCAAATCAAGTCCACCCACCAAATAAGTCCACCCACCAAATAAGTCCACCCACCAAATCAAGTCCACCCACCAAATCAAGTCCACCCACCAAATCAAGTCCACCCACCAAATAAGTCCACCCACCAAATCAAGTCCACCCACCAAATCAAGTCCACCCACCAAATCAAGTCCACCCACCAAATCAAGTCCACCCACCAAATCAAGTCCACCCGCCAAATCAAGTCCACCCACCAAATCAAGTCCACCCACCAAATCAAGTCCACCCACCAAATCAAGTCCATCCACCAAATCAAGTCCATCCACCAAATCAAGTCCATCCACCAAATCAAGTCCATCCACCAAATCAAGTCCATCCACCAAATCAAGTCCATCCACCAAATCGAGTCCACCCACCAAATCGAGTCCACCCACCAAATCAAGTCCACCCACCAAATCGAGTCCACCCACCAAATCAAGTCCACCCACCAAATCGAGTCCACCCACCAAATCGAGTCCACCCACCAAATCGAGTCCACCCACCAAATCAAGTCCACCCACCAAATCGAGTCCACCCACCAAATCGAGTCCACCCACCAAATCAAGTCCATCCACCAAATCGAGTCCACCCACCAAATCGAGTCCACCCACCAAATCGAGTCCACCCACCAAATCGAGTCCACCCACCAAATCAAGTCCACCCATCAAACCAAGTCCCACCAAACCAAGTCCCACCAAATCAAGTCCCACCAAATCAAGTCCCCACCAAATCCGTTCCCGTAGCCAAATCAGTCGTATCACTTTCGCGGTCCGCTGGCCCGAGACACTGACGGTCCCATGTGCACCATCACCTCCCGATTATGGTAATTAAGGAAAATGGAGTTTATGGTAAATACGGTCATTATGGCAAATATGGTACTTATGGCCCTGGTTCGATTCGCAGTCGTCCCGCTGATCTCTAGCGTCAAAATTGACGGAGTCTAAATTCGCGCTGCGGTGTTGAAAGATAGTTGTTAGATTAAATAGTTTGAATTAGATTAAATTGGGTTGGAAGTTATATTGTGTAGCATAAAGCATCCTGTATTGTTTTCTCTCTATTGATCCTTCAGAAGGTAATTACGTCTAATGATAATGATGTGCAATGTTGTGGTTATACCGATGAGGTAGTGAGGTCTGTGTGTATGTGCGAGTGTATATGTATTTATACACATACAGGGTGTTAGTTTTTGTGCGGATAAATTTTAACCACAGGTAGAAAAACTCAAAATAAGTCGAATTTTAGGAACAGTAAAATGCCCAAAACTCCTTAGTTTTCGAGTTATAAGGACTTAAAGAAGCAACTTTACAACTTAAAGTCTAGCGCCCATGTTAGCTACTCTTGATAGTCCCGACCCACTATAGCGCCCCATAGACGATCAATTTTATTGTCAATACAATTGTCAATAATGAATATTGACAATTTAATTGATCGTCTGTGGGCTTCATTGACAACCGTCAAATAATTGACTTAGTGGGCAAAAAAAATTTTCATCAATATATTGAGGCAATGATATTAACAATTAAATTGATCGTCCATGGGCCGCTTAAAGAGCAGGTTTTTGTTATTTTTACAATAAAACCTGCAAGAATTTTACGGTTAGGAAAATATTTGCAATTTGAATGTTCGCTAGGAAATTAACACCCATAGTCATCAATGGAAAACTTTAGTAGTTATTTCATCAAATTGATAAAACCTGCGGACATTATTTAATGCTGAATACCTTGAAACTGCAGATATTTTTCCTAACCATAACATTCTTGCAGGTTTTATTGTAGATATAACAAAAAACTGCTTCAGTGGGGTCGAGACTATCAAGACTGGCGCGCATGGGCGCGCCCGTGGAATCCTGCATGCTTCAAGTTGTAAAGATCCATCTTTTAAGTTCTTATAACCCGAAAACTACGGAGTTTAGGGCATTTATCATTCGTGAAAATCGATTCATTTTGAGTTTTTCTACTAGCATAGTCTACCCTATAGTATACTTATCTCTGCTAAGCCAGAGGGTCAATATTAATAGCATAGTCTACCCTATGGCATAATTATCTACGCAAAACAAACGGGTCAATATTAACTATAGTGCTGTCAACGACTTTTAAAACTGTGTTGCTAGAAATAGGCAATATAAATATAGGACACACTTTGAGACGTTTTACATGAATGACATTTTGCTCTCAAATGCTTCTCGAGATATAACATTAATAGGGTTCAGGTAAGAATAACATTGTATAGTTGGCCACGTCGTTGCTGCATTGTTGGAACACGCACAATTTTTTGGCGCAAAACATCTGTTTCAGTTTGGCTAAGTCAAGTTATTTAAGGTTTACTTAGGTTAGTTTATTTAACACTTTGACTGCTACGTGCACCACCGGTGGTACACGGAGGTAATTTTCATAACGCTGCTGACCGACCAGTAGTCGCAAACTCAATTTTCATATTTATTGAATCAAAGCTAAATCAAAACAAGATCCAGGTCATGTATGGTATTTTACAAATAACTTACTACAATTGACATTAAATTTGAGTTTGGTGTTTGAACTTAACATTTAGTTGTTGCAGTCAAAGTGTTAACTATCCTAACCTTACGTAACCTAACCTCACCTAGCGTAACGTCAATACCGTACAACAGCATATTCACGTGTCCGTTTCTACACTTGTATATACGACGTTCCTACAACTTCAAAGTTGAATATCTCGAAAAGTAAGCATTTGCGAGCAAAATGTCATTCGTACAAAACGTCTTAAAATGTATTCTATTACCTAATATTGAAAACAAACTTTTCTAAATTGTTGATCACACTAAAGTATATATTGACCGGCTAGTTTAGCATAGAATATTAAATTGGGATATCCTATGCAAAGTCAGCTATTATAGTTCAACTTATTTACCTAATACACACAAACCGCACACATTATCCAGCCAAGTTTACTACATGATGCACACACCAACATTCGTATGTACATACATAATATCACACCCCAATAAAAGTATATATACTGTAAATAAATGCCTCGGACAAAGGAATCTACGCATAACGCGTCACTGGCGTAGGATACGCGTAACGGGTGCATTTTGTAAAGGATGCATATTACGCATAATACAGGATACACAAAACAACACAGGAATGTATATAGGATACACATATAGGAAGATACAGGATACACATATAGGAAGATACAAAATACACAAAATAACATAAGAAGGTATATAGGATACACAAAACCATACAGGAAAGTATATAGGATACACAAAACCATACAGGAAGGTATATAGGATACACAAAACCATACAGGAAGGTATATAGGATACACAAAACCATACAGGAAGGTATACAGGATACACAAAACCACACAGGAAGGTATATAGGATACACAAAACCATACAGGAAGGTATACAGGATACACAAAACCACACAGGAAGGTATACAGGATACACAAAACCACACAGGAAGGTATACAGGATACACAAAACCACACAGGAAGGTATACAGGATACACAAAACAACACAGGATGGTACATAGGATACACAAAACCACACAGGAAGGTATACAGGATACACAAAACCACACAGGAAGGTATACAGAATACACAAAACCACACAGGAAGGTATACAGGATACACAAAACAACACAGGATGGTACATAGGATACACAAAACCATACAGGAAGGGATACAGGATTCACAAAACCTCACAGGAAGGTATACAGGATACACAAAACAACACAGGATGGTACATAGGATACACAAAACCATATAGGAAGATACAGGATACACAAAACAACACAGGATGGTACATAGGATACGCAAAACCATATAGGAAGATACAGGATACACAAAACAACACAGGATGGTACATAGGATACGCAAAACCATATAGGAAGATACAGGATACACAAAACAACACAGGATGGTACATAGGATACGCAAAACCATATAGGAAGATACAGGATACACAAAACAACACAGGAAGGCATGGGATCCGTGCAATGGGGCGCAGGATACGCAGGATCTGTTGCCCCTCACGGTAATTGTGCCCCTTTGTGTGGGCACAGTCCATTAGTTACCGCCTCTCTGCCCATTGCTGCCATTAGTGACGGGCTGTCGTGGCGATTCTCATACTTAAGTTGTAGAGTGGGGTGGGCTGTTTGTATACATACATATATCCCTAATGTGTACAAACATATTTATACCCCTCATGGGTGTGTGTATATATATATACCATGTATATATATATACATATATATTTATATCCCCCTCATTTATATACATACACCTCTCATGTATATATATCCACACCCCTCATATATATATCCACACCCCTCGTATATATATACACCCCTCATATATATATGTATACGACAAATATTTACCCTCCATGAATATACATATGGTCAATATTGAATTTAGCGCGGCAAAGATTTGGAATTTTTCCGTATATGAAGGTACTTGGAGACATTTTAAGACGTTTTACACGAATGACATTGTACTCGCAACCGCTTGGTTACCGAGGTATAGCATTAGTAACGTTCAGGTAGGAATAGCATTAACGGAAGTTTCGATGAGGCTCTTGCGGTGGAAGGTGCATGCAAAGGTGTTCTGCGACCCTAATTGAGTTCACTAAACTCTATTATAATGACAATAGTGCTAGTTTTGGTCAATATTTACTTTAGGTGCGGCAAACGACCACCATGGGCGCCGCCATCTTGGATTCGATGTAAACAAGATTGCGGTCGTCACCCTAATGGGTGGGTTAGAAGCTTTATTTATAATTTTCACTATAAGAACTGTGGCTAACCCTCACGACCCAACCTCTTTACGTTTGTAATAGGGGGTTAACTACTCTTATTAACTAAATAACGGCGCTGGCGCGCGCGCGCCGGCGCCAACTTCAAAGTCCAATTATTCGAAAATAACGCATCAGCGAGCAGAATGTTATTCATGTAAAATGTTATTAAATGTGTTCCTTTAGTGATTATTTGCCCCCTAATTATTAATTTCCTTGCCGCACCTAAAATAAATATTGTCCCTAGTTTTAAAGTATTTATTTCGCATTCTGTTATTCATTTAAATAAAGAAAGTGATATGGCTTTTCCTGTGTATGGCGGATGCGGATCATTCGCAGTTTTTTGGCGGGAAAAAAATCGGTCTCGGTATGGCCTAGTTGAGTTACGTTATTATAGGTTAGTTTATTTAACTAACCTAGCTTTGCCTAACCTAACCTGTCGATACCGTATTTCAGCTTGCTTACGCGTCCGTTTAATTTTATTAACGACGTTCCTATAACTTCAAAGTTAAATACATCGAAAACTAAGCATTTGTAAAACATTTTAGAATGCCTCCAATTACACGAATATATACACAAAGTTTTCAAAATCATTGGCGTGTTAAATTCAATTTTGACCATACACATAAATAAAGAAGCAAATATATGCCTTGCATGTATGTACATATATATGTACAAATACACACCCTGTATGTATATGCTGAATAGATGAACAGCACGCCCCCATGTGTGGCATCTCAATGGATGGTTCAAGGAGAACTAGATGATTGATTTCATGCTAATCATTATTATATAGAGAATAATGAGCTAAAAGTTCTATGTGTTAATACAGCTAGTCCATCCTAACCCCAACCTCCCCTCACAGCTCCTCATCTCGCTCTCCCTCACAACTTCCCACCCCCACACCCCCACCTCACTCTCCCTCACAACCCCACCTCACTCTCCCTCACAACCCCACCCCACAACCCCACCAAACACCCCCACAACCCCACCACACACCCCCACAACCCCACCACACACCCCCACCACACAACCCCACAACCCCACCACACAACCCCACAACCCCACCTCGCTCTCCCTCACAACCCCACCTCGCTCTCCCTCACAACATCACCTCGCTCTCCCTCACAACCCCACCTCGCTCTCCCTCACAACCCCACCTCGCTCTCCCTCACAACCCCACCTCGCTCTCCCTCACAACCCCACCTCGCTCTCCCTCACAACCCCACCTCACTCTCCCTCACAACCCCACCTCACTCTCCCTCACAACCCCACCTCGCTCTCCCTCACAACCCCACCTCGCTCTCCCTCACAACCCCACCTCGCTCTCCCCACAACCCCACCTCGCTCTCCCTCACAACCCCACCTCGCTCTCCCTCACAACCCCACCTCGCTCTCCCTCACAACCCCACCTCACTCTCCCTCACAACCCCACCTCGCTCTCCCTCACAACCCCACCTCACTCTCCCTCACAACCCCACCTCACTCTCCCTCACAACCCCACCTCACTCTCCCTCACAACCCCACCTCGCTCTCCCTCACAACCCCACCTCACTCTCCCTCACAACCCCACCTCACTCTCCCTCACAACCCCACCTCGCTCTCCCTCACAACCCCACCTCACTCTCCCTCACAACCCCACCTCACTCTCCCTCACAACCCCACCTCGCTCTCCCTCACAACCCCACCTCGCTCTCCCTCACAACCCCACCTCGCTCTCCCTCACAACCCCACCTCGCTCTCCCTCACAACCCCACCTCACTCTCCCTCACAACCCCACCTCGCTCTCCCTCACAACCCCACCTCGCTCTCCCTCACAACCCCACCTCGCTCTCCCTCACGAGGCGCCGGAAGAGCTCGTCGTTCTCAAACTTGGTCTTCTGGTCGGGCACAACCCGGGGCATCTTGAAGATCAGCTTGGGTTTGGGGTTGAGGTTGTGACCCCCGTGGTGGGGGCCGGGGTTCGGGTCGTACAGGCCCCCCAACCCCGATGGGTTGTTGGGGTCGTAGTGTCCCGGCAGCATCGCGGTCATTATTTCACTCGGGTTTGTTTTCCGGGTCCTTGGGGATTTGTTCGGGTTTATGGAATTATTCGGGTTTTTGTATTTTTTTCGGATTGTAAGGTATGCTTTTTCGGGTTCACGTATCGTAAGGTTAAGAAATTTTGGATTTTATGAAATTTTGTTTTGGGTTTCGAGGGGGGAGTTTTTTCAGGGCTTAGAAGTTATTGAGTTTAGAACTTCTGTTTTTTCTTGTCGGGGAAGGTCGTGGACAAATACTTTCGGAAGTCCTTCACCTAAGAGCTAAAATAACTTTTTCAAGTACTTTACAATTTCATTTATAGTAGAATTTCTTACAAACAGCTGAATTCCGTGAATAAATCATCAAAACATGAAAAATTCACTATTAATTTATTCAGAGACCCCGAAAAAATTATTTCAGGAATTTACACCCACGAATACTTCGTGAATTTCACGACTCTGCACGAGAGGCACAAGAGCACGAGCGACGCACCACTCACCACGACAGTCAAGCGAGAACTGAAGCGATAAACTACTTTACCACCCACTTTTGAGGCTCTCAGCCAATAGCAGCTCACGTTACAACTTGTCTAGAGTCACCGTCCAATGAGAGGACGCCATTTCGACTTTCAGTTTGAGAAGGCGGAGCTTAAGAGATGAACGTCAAGTGCAGTGCCTTGAAATTGTAAACAGGGGCGGGGATTGTTCTTATTTCAGGCCAATGAGGGGAGAGCTTACATTTTAGTTAGCCAATAGCATGCACTCTGATGATCCACTCCACCCAACCACAGCTTGCGTAGCAAAAAGTTTGTTATTGAGCTTTTTGTAAATAAAGCTCGTGTAGACAAGTTATTTTCGAGCTAATTTACAAGTAAATTAAATTACGTGTAAACAATTCGTACTCTCGTGATAAATGATTCGAGTTGGGGAGTTCTGTCATGAAATTCTAATTAAAAGGAAGCTATTTGAGTTAATTCTGAAAGTTTTTTAATGATATTTTAAGGAGGTTAGAAGGAATTTTTAAAGGAATGGGAATAATGTAAAGAATCTTTAAAGAATTTTTAAAAGAAGAAAATTCGTTGAAGAAATGTACTACATTTAATAGAAAACAATTTTGAGGGAATTTTGAACATTTTTATTATTAATTGTGTACGAAAAACAATTTCAAAAAATTTTTATGGGAAGAAAACAAATCTAGAAATTTAAAGAAAATTTTTTGAAAATTAATTTGTAAAAATTTAAGATAAATTCATCAAAGATAAAAATTAAAGATAGGTAATGCAAGGCAATTTTCACCATATTGAAATAATTTCGGGAAGAAGAGGATTTTTTACCAAAAATCAAAAAGTTTTTTCCCAAAAACCGAAAATAAATGAGTTTCATTACGATGATTAATTGACAATGATTCTCTACCTAATATAATTTACCGATACTTATTACAAAACTATAAAATAAATACACA
Source organism: Morinoia aosen (assembly GCA_030386875.1). Classification (NCBI taxonomy): domain Eukaryota; kingdom Metazoa; phylum Arthropoda; class Malacostraca; order Amphipoda; family Talitridae; genus Morinoia; species Morinoia aosen. Next base: position 44,093,522 of record CM059580.1, read on the forward strand.
AAGATAGAAATAAATACGCGGAAAAACATAAAGAAATTAATGATATGGAAAATATAAATATATATATATAAGAAATTAACAAAATTAATACTGAAATTTAAAGCTGTGAATAAATACATAAAAATATTAATAAATACACGGAAAAACATAAAAAAATATATGATATTGTAAATATAAATGTACATATATAAAAAAATAACAAAACTAATATGCACATATAAAGCTGTGAATAAATATATAAAAATATTAATAAACACACGGAAAATATACATGAATACACGATATGCCAAATTTTATGTAGGTAAGATGACAAGGATTTGATATACATAAATTATATGTAATCAGGACTGAAGAACTTCTTGATGTATAACATTGAACATATGCATGTTTTGAGCGGCAATATTGCTTAATAAATGGTAAAAATCTAAAATAAAATAATAAAAATAAAAAATATTTAAAAAAATATAAAAATATTAATATAAAAATATTAAAAATCAATATTAAATAAAAATAAATATTATTAATAAAACATTTACATTTGTTGAAAGAATGCTTTTACTTATAAATTTGAAGTTGCATTCGTAACATACTTTATATAACTTTAATTTATGGTATACATTACCATAATTGAACATTATGGTGTATTATCCAATTTTATGATCATAACATATTATTTTGTAAAACATTATAATCATGTAAATACATTTTAATCATTCCATGAGTGTATATATCAAATATATTTATTAATCAGATATATTAACCAGATTTTAATACGTATACATGAATAACATTTTTTTATTTAGTTATCTGACTTATATATATATATATGTATATGAGTATTTTATAAATTAATTATTCGTTAGCTATTGCATTAATCGATCGATTTTTCTTTTTTATTGGATTTATTTGATTCCTTTGAAATTATGTCTTGTTTACTAGTTTATGAATTTATTGTATATATATTATTTTTTTGATGGATTTTTCTATTTTGTATCCAATATTTTCCTGCATCTACGAACTAACTTACGATAGATGAATGCATTCAGTAAAGTTCGCATCGATTATTAATTAGGACGATTTTGATTTTTTGCTTACTAAACTTCCCTGTGTGCATCATTTCTATCTGCTTCGTTATTTATCCCGGTATTTGATCTGTTATTGTACTCGGTAGTTATGTCGTTATTTCCCCCTTATTTGTCTCGTTATTTTCTATTTGTCTCGTTATTTTGTATTTGTCTTGTTATTTTGTATTTGTCTCGTTATTTTGTATTTGTCTCGTTATTTGTATTTGTCTCGTTATTTTGTATGTGTCTCGTTATTTTGTATGTGTCTCGTTATTTTGTATTTGTCTCGTTATTTTCTACTTGTCTCGTTATTTTGTATTTGTCTTGTTATTTTGTATTTGTCTCGTTATTTTGTATTTGTCTCGTTATTTTGTATGTGTCTCGTTATTTTGTATTTGTCTCGTTATTTTCTACTTGTCTCGTTATTTTGTATTTGTCTCGTTATTTTGTATGTGTCTCGTTATTTTGTATTTGTCTCGTTATTTTCTACTTGTCTCGTTATTTTGTATTTGTCTTGTTATTTTGTATGTGTCTCGTTATTTTTGTTATATGCTCCGTTATTTTTGCATATCTCGTTATTTTGTATTTGTCTCGTTATTTTGTATGTGTCTCGTTATTTTGTATTTGTCTCGTTATTTTGTATGTGTCTCGTTATTTTTGTTATTTGCTCCGTTATTTTTGCATATCTCGTTATTTTTGCATGTCTCGTTATTTTGTATTTATCTCGTTTGTTTGTATATGCCCCGTTATTTTTGCATGTCTCGTTATTTTTGCATGTCTCGTTATTTTGTATTTATCTCGTTTTTTTTTTGTATTTGCCCCGTTATTTTTGCATGTCTCGTTATTTTTTTATTTTTCTCGTTATTTTTTGCCTCGTTTTTAATTGTTTCATTATGGCTCATAATTTATTTTTATTTGCCTCGTTATTGACTCCGTTTTGTCAAAGTTTATAAGTTGAACGTGATATGTATTTTTTTCAATTCACAAAGCGTGATTTTCAAACAAATAACAGAATTCTAATTCATTTAAAAATTTGCTAAAAAGTTTAAAACCTCACTGAAAAATGTATCTTAACTCTAAAAATTCTTTACATTTTGATAAAAAAAATTATAGGAAAAAATTAGATTATTATTTAAAATAGAAGCGTATTATAATTAAAGTATCCAAACGAAAATTTGGTTCAGAAAAAATGAAAAAAAATAAAAATTATTTAAAAAAAAATTAATTAATTCGTAGCCCCGAAAATCAAACAATGATCAAAAATTCCTCAATAAGAAAAAGCATTTTGGGGTCAATTTTTCTGATTTCCGTGGAATTTCCCGAGTCGGTTGGGTTTTTCTGCCCAGAAAAAAAGCCCAGGTGTGGTAAGTCTTCTTTTTCTCTTCATTAACAATTCAATGCGCACCGGAAACTTTCTTAAATATATCTTTTCTAAGCCCTAAGTGCGTGTGTGACCATAAAGGTAAAATTAAGCACGCCAGCTTGCGGTCATCGAAAAAAAAACATTAAAGAAATAAAATAAAATTCCTCAGAAACTGGAAATTAGCGTGGGAAGGTGCGCTGTCTTGTTGGAAATGTCGTAAATTGTGGTCCTAAGTCCTATACGACGTCTTGCTTATATATACTTATATATAGTAAGATAGTAAGTCCTATACGACGTCGTGCTTATATGTACTTATATATAGTAAGTCCTATACGACATCGTGCTTATATATACTCATATATAGTAAGTCCTCTACGATATCAAACATACGAATTTCAATACACAACTCCATGTAAATCCATGTAAACAAAAACAGTTTTAAAGCCACATAGACAAAGACGGGATTTAAAGTCACGTAGACATTGACGGTATTTAAATCCATGTAAACAAAAACTATTCTAAATTCACGTAGACAATAACTGTTCTAAATTCACGTAGACAAAACCGATATTTAAACAGTCAGACGAAACTGGTTTTCACAAATGCGACGAAGACGGTTTGCTCCAGAAGAAGACGGCAAAGACGGTTGTCCGAAAATCACGTCGACCAAAAAAAAAAAAAAAAAAGACTGGGCTCCAGCCTGGACCATTTGTCACACACAAAACGGACGACATTTGGTGACCGTAGATAATTTGCTGTAATTGACAGGTATTTTTTTGGGGATCTAGGGAGGGGGGGGGGGGGGGAGTGGGGAGTTGGGCGGTGGGAGTTGGGGGGTGGTTGGGTGTATACTTTTCTACCTTTACATGTTTGTAATATTATTTCAGGGGTCTTTTGATGGTGAAAGATTTTTTGGAAAATTGATTATTATCTGTATTAATATACAAGAATTTATGGTTCGCGTTTGTTAAATGAAGATTTTGTTCATACAGATTATAAAAGTATAGTTGTACAGTATGTATACTTGTTTAAGTTGATCAAGTTTTGTATATAGATTAGGTATATATCAAGTATATAATATTTGTATATTTGATATACATAGATCCAGTATATATATATATATATATAGAACACAGTATATGTTAGTTATATAATAAATATATTTTGTATATACATGCATATGGCGCGTAAGCGGGACAGGGTGGTGTAAATACCTAAATATATTTTTTAATGTTAGTTGTTTGTTAATGATGAAAGATATTTTGAGAATGAATTGTCATCGGTTATTTTAGTAATATATGGAGTTTGTTAATTGGAGGTTTTGGATTATTATTTTAGATTATTTTGAATAATTAAGGTGGTCTTATTATTTAAGATAATTTTGATTATTATAGGTAGTTGTATTCATTTAGGGATTGGTAAATTAAGTTGGTTGAAAGTTTTGATGAACTATTTAATTTTTTTGGTATTTCAATTAGTTTATTACCTTGATTTTTAATTATTTAAAATTAATTAATTAATTATTAATAATTTAATTTTATAATTATTTTCGTTGTATTAAGTAGTCTATTAAATAAAAGTTTCAAATGATTATTGAAGTTTGCCTTAGTTATTATAGATTACACCAATTACTTAAAATGGTTAGTTAATTATGCAAGTCTAGTAATTTAGCATTAATTGATAGGAGGAATATTTATGCAATTTCAAATCATTTTCATTATTAATAAAAATAAAATAATTATAATTGTTTTAGTTATTTTAAGTAATTTGTTAACAAAAAAGTTTAGTAATTTATTGAGGTCCTTATTTAAAACAGAATAATTTTCTAACTAGGCTAATTAAAAATTAAGCGATTCACGGTATAATTAGTCATTAATCAGGGATTTAAATTCGACGTTGAATTACGGAAATCGTTAAATAAATAATTTAATTAGATAAATTGAATATTTAGGATAAATTAGATAAATTATATTTATAAGATAAATTAGATGAATTATATTTATAAGATAAATTAGATGAATTAGATAAATTCGATAAATAAAATGAATTAGATAAATTAGTTAAATTAAATGAATTGGGTAAATTAGATGAAGCATCAATTGCAACGACCTATCAAGCTTAATTAATTAACAGATAGTAACAAATAATTGTTTTATTGGGCATAAAACATATATGTTAAATAAATAAAGGGACACAACTATTGTGTCGATGGAAATTAACGCTCCTTAGAGGAATATGTGAGGTCCCGAGCTGAGGGTTAGGTAGGCCTTCCTTGTGTTGAAATAGGTTTTTGTTTTGTTACGGACCATCTTTTTTTCAGCTCACTGCTGTTCTGTTTTTCCGCACCTATTACTTTCTTCTTCAACTTTTGTTTTGTTTCATGAACTTCCTTCCTGACTTGCTGTTTGTGTGGGCACCGCGTGCATAGATTCCCCGCTCCCTTAACTCTATACTAAATGGTGCCTTCTCCTCTCTGGAACACATTTGTTGCAGTTTGGGAGGCCTAAACTAACTTATCTGATCTAACTCACTGCGTATTGAACTTTTTATTTGGTAAATTTCTAAGATTATCATGGTTTCCCTCAATTGATATAATTTTCGCAACAGCTTGTTTTCATTTTTTAATTTTTTTTCAGAAGCTTTTAGAATTTTTATTTAATTGTTAAGGTTCGGTTTAACATGCAACGTAAGGCCAAAGTTTAAAAATACTAAACGCTTTGTTTTTATTTATTTGTGTGCATAGATTCAGTATATTTAAAGTATTTAGTATATATCAGTAAATATAACATATATTTTGTATGTATACAGATCAAGTGTATATCCAGAATTTAAAATTTATAAATTTTGTATACATATAGATCGAGTATATATAGTACACAGTGTATATATATATTTACATTTTTTGTTACTATGATCCGGTGTTTCTATATATATTATCCGGCACATATTTGGTACACACAGGGCGCGTAAGGCATTTTTTGTGACTTAAAGAAACCCAATAATAATTAATGTATTTTTATTTCAGAAGATCCCATAGAAAGTACTACTATAATTAACGAAACGAAAAGACACGCTTAATAGTGGCTCTAAAATCGAAGTACAGCTATTTAAAAATTGCAATATTTCTAAATAAGTCGACGGGTCTTTCGTTTGCAAACTTAGAAAGGAGCTGAATGAAATCAATGGAGGTGAGTTGGCTACGAGCAAGAAAAAACAGCATTGTTAACTCACTCAGAACACTAGAGTTAGTTAGAGGAGTGCATGGTTTTCAGTTGTTAGCAGCAGGGTTGCGGAGTCGGAGGTATAGACTCCTCCATTTCAGAATTTGGCGACTCCGACTCCGACTCCACCTTTCCTGAATTTTGCGACTCGGACTCCACCTTTCCAGAATTTTGCGACTCCGTCTCCGACTCCACCCTAACACATGCGACTCCAGCGACTCCGAGTCCCGACTCCGACTCCGCAACCCTGGTTAGTAGTGAAGGGCACATCACGCCATTTTTTTCCCCAGGGCCTTAGAGTCAGTGCAGATGCCTACATCGAGACTCTTCAAGCCATTTTTAAGCCTTAGATAGACAGCGTAGCCAATGGAAGGGCCTTTGTCTTCCAACAAGATTCGGCTCCAGCCCATAACGCTCTTAAAACTCTGGATTGGATGACCAAGAATTATCATGATCATGCCACACCAAAGTATGGCCTCCTAACTCACCACACCTTAATCCTTTGGATTAATACGAGTGGAAGGTAGTTGAAAAAAGTTAATAAGCATCCCCATAGCACCAAAACCTCTATGATGGAAGCAATAGCCCCAGCAATGGAGGACATATATAAAGACCACCTGATCAAAGCTTGCTGTCACTTTCGGACTCGACTTGAGTCGGTGACAGCAAGCCGAAACAATTATAAAAACTAAAACGTAGATTAATATTATTTTTAATTGATTTGTAACAAGAAATTGTAAGTTTCAACGATTACCCCCGTACAATCATTTATTTCGACTAGTGACATGGGTATTACGATACTCATGTGTGTATGGAATATAAGGTTTCTTACTTTCAGATATTTCAAAAACCAATGATGAGTTTTTTGATTCATCTGTATTGGAAATAGTCTTTTTATTTTTTATTTTATTTTTTTGACATTTTCATTTTTCTGTTTTTCTAAAATTGCGTATGGGATCCTTCTATGCATATTTTAAATCACGCAAATAAATAACGTAATAACGAAAGTAACGTAAAAAATAACGTATTTTAGATGAGAATAACCGTTGCTTAAAAACAACAGCACAAAGAACAGTTAACCTTCTATGAATTACCCTACACGACACATTAAATAAATAAATCTATATACTTATTTTCGAATTCTCTTTTTGCCGGTCTTTAACTTGGCGAACTTGGACTTGGACCGTCGTGTCTTCTGTGATGTGTGCGTTGAGGGTACAAAACTTTGTAATTATTCGTTCAACATGTGCAACCAGAGGTTGAAAATAGGTGTGAGTGAATATGTACAAGTCTAAACATTCCATCGGACGCACACACGCATTCAACATACACGAATACATCCTCAACATACACTACACGCACACACACACACGACACACACACCTCCACATTCACACACACCGTAACAAATCACCCAGCCTCACCACATACCTGCTTCACATAGACGTCTTAATTAAATTTCCCCCTAAAACCACAACAGACTCTCCCCCCATTTCACCCCCCCCCCCTTTCCTTAACATTACCCCCCCCCCCCCCATGACCAACCAACCCCCAACCCCCGCACACCGCGCTATCCTTGCTTGATATTCAAGTTGGCATTATAAAAAAGATCCTTATGATGTTTTCTAAATTTAAATGCCAACAATAAAAATGAATCTTGTAGAAAATGTGTGCTTGTGGAAAGGTTCATATGATATTCGTGTTTTTTTTTTCTTATTTATTTTTTATTTTTTTTTTGGTGAAATTTTTGGTCAATGCCATTTTTCCTGATGTGTTTGTTTAATTTCCATGTATTATCTTGATTTAACTTGTTTTATTTAGAACTTGTTTAGTGTAACCTAACATTTTCTCGTCGTATATTATTTTTCCACTTTTTTTATCAATGTACGGCGTTTTAATGAAGTTTTTAATACACGTTTATACAATTTTAACATATAAAGTTTGAATTTTTCAAATTGAATTGATTTCATACAATGAAATTTTGAATTAATATTTTATCTATATTTTAATAAATAAAATAACAAAGCTTATAGAATGATCCTGCAGCGGACTATGACCTCTTCGTATATATCAAATGATTACAAATGTTTTGTTTTTAAAACAGAATAATTATGCATACGGAATATCTCGCTCTGCTTATTATTTTTTCATCACTTTCTCACACGTGCCATTTTTAATTTCCATTTGAATGCCGAAATGATTTTTTTGGAATTTGCGTAGAATGTTGGAATTGAAGCTTGGAAAAATTAAAGCCCAGTTTTGTTTCAGTAACTGGCGGTTTCCAACTGGCGGTTTTTAACCGGGGTTTCCATCTGGTGGATTCCAACTGGCGGTTTTTAACCGGCAGTTTCCAACTAGCGGTTTTTAACCGGGGGTTTCCATCTGGCGGTTTCCAACTGGTGGTTTTTAACTGGCGGTTTCCAACGGGGATTTCCAACTGGTGGTTTTTAACTGGCGGTTTCTAACTGGTGGTTTATAACCGGGGGTTTCCATCTTGTGGTTTCCAACTGGTGGTTTTTAACCGGCGGTTCCCAACTGGTGGCTTATAACTGGCGGTTTCTGAATGGCGGTTTCCAACAAGAAATTTCTAATAGATGGTTTCCAACTGACGGTTTCTACCTGATCGTTCCGAGTTCAGTTTTATTGAACAAGTTTTATTTTCTTCTTCTTGTTTTCTAAATAATTTTGCCTACATTATTTTATAATAAAATAAATTTGTTTCCCAAATAATTAATAATTTAAATAATAATTTTAATTATTAATAAATTTTATAATGAAATAAATTTTTTCCCCTAATTAATAATTTAATTAATAATTTTAATTATTAATAAATTTTATAATAAATAAATTTGTTTTCTATAATTATATTTTCAGGTCCATTTATGGTAGGGCCGAGCTAGCATGTAGTTATTTATGGTAAGGAGATTTTTATAGGCAGGGTAGAACCGAATTTATGGTTATTTTTTATGGTAATAATAAGATTCAATTTGTATTTATGGCTTAGCCAAGTTTATGGGCGCCAAGAAAACATTATGGTAGAAATTAGTTCATGATTATGGTAGTAGCACTTGGTGACAAGTATGGACTCCATATCATAATTATGGTACTTCAATAATATTGTATATCAAAATTATGGCGTTCACATAATAATTATGGTATCATATATCATAATTATGGAGTTCAAATCGTAATTATGGACCACATCAAAATTATGGGCACCACATAATAATTATACGTGCGTACATGGTACATTTATGGTTGAACATTGGAGAATTATGGTAAAGCTAGATTCGTTACTGATGGTGGGACCTTTATTTCCCACTCCCAAAAAATGAATTCCCCACTCCATAGAATGAATTCCCTACTCCGTAAAAAGAATTTCCCACTCCATAAATGAATTCCACACTCTATGAAATGAACTCTCAACATCATATGATGAATTCCCCACTTAATAAGAAGAATTTCCCGCTCCATAAACATAAAGTATCGAGTGGGAAACGAATGTCCCACTCCATAAAATGAATTCCTGGTTCAAAAATCGACTGGACCGCCCCAGCGCGGGGATTATCCGACGGGATGATCCTGCGGGATAATCCTGCGGGATAATTCTCACCGGGAGGGTTCCTGTTCATTAAAAATGGATAACTGTCAAGCAGGGTCCTTAATTGGCGTTCCGGTGTCTCTTATTAATTAATTTGAACTTCATTTAGGGAGATGTTTCAGCAAACCGAAAGTTGAAGGAGAACATTTTATTGCTGAATATTAAGGTCTCGTTGCTGAACATATTCTTTTTTTTTCATTTTAAATTAGGGGAATTCATATGAAGCTTCTATTATGTACTATAGATTTAGTTTAAATATTTATTTTACTGGAGCCATCATTACTTAATAGTTGGCATTAATATCAAGTTATTTAAAGAATACAATGACAAATTGGCAAAATGTTTATCATTATTTTATTTACATAATATATCCATTATATATATTATCAATAAAATAATAATATTATTTTATATAATTTCAACCCAAGATCCTTAGCACCAATTTCGAGTAAATTTTCCCATTTTAATATTTTCAATTTCTTTCAAATTAATATTTTGCTTTATTTGATAATAATTTTTTTAGTTTTCCACTTTCTTTTAATACGTCTAAGTATTCTGTCGATAGTGTGCAAGAAATACGATAAGTTCTTCTGAAAAGTTGACAAATTTACTATTATTACGTAGAGATATAGTAATGACGATATGTAGTTTGAAATTGTGTATTATTAGCAAGAAATATTTATTCGATGGGTATATTTTGCATCACTTTATTTCGGCTCACAAACGTTTATGCAATAATTGGAATAGCTACTGTAATACCTCTGTGCATTTACAAGTTGAAGATCTTCATTTTGAACCATTTCTAAAGCAAGTAGTACCAATTTCATGTGTAAAATGTTCCATGAATAACCTGTTTTCCCTTCATTTATTTTTTCTTGTATGCTTCTGATGACGCAGTTGTCGTACACCTGCTCTTCATAAGTCGTGCGTTTCAGTGTTAGAAACACTACTTGACACAAACACAATAAGCCAACAGTTGTTCATTCTATTTCGCGAGCCAATCTAACCCTCATATATAACTGTAATTACTCCTTGAGTATTCAAAAATATCATTTTTTTTGTGTAATAGGGTGAATTCACAATAATCGAGAAAAAATGCAGGGAATTTTTAAAACAGTTTGAATGGTCATTGTGAAACATGAAAACCTGTTTTATATATCAACACTTTGAGAAGGTCGAATTCCGCATCAGTGTGCTAAATTTCTATCACTCGCTCGAACGCAAAGTTGAACACAATATTTTTCCCTAAAAACAGGGTAAAAGAAGGGCAGGTGTAAGCCCGGTAGCACCCACGTCAAAGTTGCTCCACTCTTTGTGCGTGTGTTGCAGCGTCCGTGTGCGTGTAGGGTGCGTCATGTGCACTGGTACAGAGTCAACTCATTGCCAGAAGTCGCTGTATCGTCTAACCATAATGAGTTACCAGATTTTGCAATGCAGTTAGGTTATGCACTTGCTCACAAAGAATTGCCAGTGGAAATTTAGAAATGGACATGCAGAGTGTAAACTTATTTGTAATATGGAAAGAGTTCAATTACCCGATCGTTTTAAATTGCTGCCTTTAACAGCGAAGGGTAAAGAAAATGTAATGAGCATTGACATTGCGATTAAAAGCCGCACTGAGTTAGACTGGATAAATGAATTCTCGCATAAAAATGTTCGTTGGACTAGGCAAAACGAGAAGAAAGCGACAATTAAATATACTGATATGAGCACATAAAATTCCTCACTAAAATATTTTAAGTATATTAATCAAATTCATTTGGCGTGAATATGCATAAAAGGCATCTTACAGAACGCTTCAACACTTGAATACTTTAATTTAATTCATATTATAAAGAACCTGTTAGAATGCTATTATTAAATTTATTTATAAAGAATCTGTGAATTGCTAGTTAACTACGTATTTATAATATAGACTGAAGAGATTTGCATTGCTAAAAATACAGCGTGATGTACGAACAATATATTATGATGTACGGTAGAATCGCAGTAACTGTGCTGTTATTTGGCCTAACTCATTATACAATACGTGTCGTTTAAGACGGCTGTGGCTTTTAAATGTAAATTGAAACATACAGTATTTTATTCAATAATTAAATGATACTTTTATGGTAAAACCCAACTGCAATTGTTTGCACTCAATTATGTCACGCAGCGACGTTTGGCAGCTGTTGAAGTGGGCGTGGTTCTTGGTGACGGAGACAAGCCGTTCCCGTACACAGACTCGCACACGCACACAGAGTGGAGCAACTTTGACGTGGGTGCAGCCCGGTATGACTTTTCACCTATTGCATCTAAAAAAATATATTTAGTCTCAAATCAAAGCTAATACATAGCTCTAGTCTTCTAAAACATTCAAAGAGCATTTTTTTCTCCCTGTGAGGGGTAGAAATAGAGCTCGCACCTAACACTTCCCCCCCCCCCCCCCCCCCATACGGCTGCTTTTTCTAAAAGCGTAGAATTTTAAGCCCACTCTAACTTCTCCCCTATTGCATCTAAAAAGCTGCATAGTCTCTAATTAGGATTAGCACTTTACTCTAGCGTTTTAAAACATTCAAAACAAAAATTAATTTTGCGTCTTAGAGAAGTGGAAACGAAGTTTTGAAAATCATTAATTTATTGAATTTCATATTATCTGCGTAACCATAAAAATAGACTCAACAACTAGGGGAAGGGAGTTAGACTTGATGGAGGTTCCACGTGCACCCCTCTTAGACAGATATGAAATTGGTGAATGCGTCGAACAGATGAAAAAAAGTGCCTGCTTTAGTTTTAAACTAAACTTGGCCTTTAAGATGCAATAGGTGAGAAGTTAGAGTGGGCTCAAAATTGCCCTTGTTTTACCCTGTTTTCAGGGAGAAAGATTGTGTTCAACTTTGAGTTCGCCCGAGTGATCAAAATTTTGCACGTCGGTTTGATCTACCGTACATTTACTTTTTTGATAAATGTTTTTCATTCAACTAAATTGTAAATGTAGATAAAGGTTCCCATAAAATGACCTAGACGTCATTGAACTTGATCGGATCCATTCATAAAGATTTATGTCTCCCCCTTTCTATTTTATTTGTTCTAACTAATGAAATTGTAGATTTTTCTGGAATTAACATGATTTTTACTGTTAGGTTTGGCTTCTCCGAACTTGAAATAATTTTACAGAGAATTAAAACCCAACTCACGCATTATTTTCCAAATATCTGTTGTAGTGATATTGAAAAAATTATTTTATCATGTTAATCATTTCATTTCAATTACGTTCTTTGTAGTAAGTCAAGTGGGAATCTCTAATACATATTATTCAATAGGTCCTCAATATTAAAGTAGGCTAGTTATACCCTAAAAAATTTTCTGTGCTGAACAATTATTTTTAATGCTGGTAAATAACTAAACAGTTTTTGCTATTTCAATTATATTTTAGATAATTCCTATTTTTAGATAATATATTTATTTATTAGAAACAGATCTGAACTTCAACCTACACAATGCATGAACGATTTGTAGGTAAAAATAAGCAAGATGAGTTAAATTTATAAATGGAAGCATGGTACGAAATGTCTTCACTGCTGAGTTAATTTACTATTGAAATTTTTTCATTAACAATATGCGCTGAAATAATATTTCATATATGTAATTTGAGACTTAATTGCCAAAATTCGACTGATGTTCGTATGTGGAAACTGCTAAGCCTAAGTCACTCTGAGCATTTCAAACGCCGGCTCCACATTTTCGTCCTTTCCCTGTCGCCACTTGTTGAGACGACGTGTCTTGTTCATAAATCCGCAATTTTCCTTCAATAATAAAACAAAATGGTTACTTTCGGCAACCTCAAACAGAGTGCAGGTGTCAAGGCCTTGAATGATTTTCTGTCAGACAGAAGTTATATTGAAGGGTGAGTGACATAGGATTTAGTGATTAATTTTTCACGTTATCATCCAGGTATGCCGGGTCAAGACGGTTGCCAGTTCTGCCAAGCGCTAGGCTAAAAATTTAACGAATCTTATTCATGTTGACGCAGACTTTCCTACCTTATTTTGATTTTGGTTTACTATGTCAAAGCTCCTATAATTTTAGTTGAGAAAATAGACTTATTAGCTGTGCTGAGTTATTAAATTGGGCACAGTCAGTTATTATTGAAGTGTGTATGTTAGTAAAATGATGACTGGCAAGGATTAATCAACCTTGCAATGTAATTTTAGGCCGTTAAAATTGAAAGATTACTCTAATTATATCCTTACATTTGAAATTGTTTAGGTACTTGTATAGTGATGACTTGCATGTTCACTAATCTAAAAGGTAAGTTATATCAATAATATTTAATTAATAAGAGTTTAATTGTTCTCTGTAGGAGGCAAAATTGTTTTTATGGGATGTGATCCACAGTTCTGGGTTTATTTTTTTCTGAGAGTACATATAATCCATGTTGCTGAGCAAATTTTCTATTGATTGGTTTACATTATGAAATTTGGTGCTTTCTGTGGAATCAAAAGATTGCCTTGAAATTCATTGGAAGTTTAGTCCCTCTGAAGTTAGGTATTCAAACTTGAAAGAAAATTGTACCAGATGTCTGACCTCTGTAAGTCCTATCCATAGCTGAGGGACCTAACAGTATCCCCCTGGGTGCACCAGGTCCAATTGACTGAGGTGAGTCAGGTTGTCTATTCAATGCTATGGGGACTGGCACCCCCAGGGGGATACTGTTAGGTCCCCTCAGCTATAGATATGCCTTCAAAACTTGTCATTTGCTTCCACTGTGTTTAAGGAAGCAGAAAGATAAGCTTATGAAATATTGATGATCTAAATACTAGTTTAGTAAAATTCTTTATATTCTGTATGATAACATTTGTTGTATTAATGTTAACTCAGCGCTGTATGTTGAAAAAAAAATACATTTTGAACATATGCGTCCAAAGCAAAATTTTATGTTTAGAACAATATCTTTGGCTATAGTCCCAGTGAAGCCAAAGTTTCCTTGTAAAATTACCTATTGTATAAATGCCAGCAAAGTAAAATTCGGTTTTGAAAATACTTTCTAACCATTATAAGTTATTGAAAAATAAAAAATACCTTTTGAGTTAGTAAAGCTATATTTGTAATTTGACACCCTCAGGGGGAGACAAGTATTGTATCTATGGGAATTAGCACTCTCAGGGGAACTCTGTGAGGGCCTGAGCTGAGAGTTGGGTAGGCTTCCTTTTTGTTGAAACTGAACAGATTTTTGTTTCGTTACAGACCATCTTTTTTTGGTTCACTTCTGTCCTGTTTTTCAGCACCTACTACTTCTTCAACTTTTTCTTGTTTCATGATCTTCTTTCTTAGCTTACTGTTTCTGTGCACCTTGTGCATAGATTCTGCGTTCCTTCAACTCCATACTAAATGGTGCATTCCTCTCTTGGAACATCTTTGTCGTGGTTAAGGGAGGCTAAAACTTTCTTATATAATAATATAACTTGAAATTTGAAATGCCAGTTGTGTTTTACCACCACAAATAACTAGCGTTTGCTCAAATTAAACTAAAGTGAAGTATGAGGCAAAATGTGTGGGAAAATTTATAATAATGAAGAAAGTTTGACATAAACAGGGTGCGTACAGGCATGGAGAAGCATGGAAAGTAGTTGAATTTCGAAAATAAAATTCAAGGCCTCGAAAGTAGTGGAATTTTAAAAATGGTCATTGAAAGTCATGAAATTTTAGGATTTTCGTGAAAAGAAAATTTTACTGTTGAAAATTTTCGTTCCGTTTGGTCCGCGTTGAGCGAGGCGTTGTCAGTAACCTTCGAGTGTTACTTGGGCTCTGATTGGTTGATACAGCTACGTCTTTAGTGTCCGCGATTTTGATTGGTTCTCAGGCGTCACGTGAAACCAAAAGCGCTCAGTGTGACTGAAGACACGCGCTCGCTCGGACCATTGTTGACCTGTCGCCACTGTTGAACATTTTCGAGCTGAGTTTTTATCATCGGTCTTGACCATCCCATGTGTGTGTGACTAGAGTTACGGTGCCGAGACTGAGCTGAGGAATTATCGTCATGCCAGGCAGTTGTTCTTTCAACAACTTGTGGTTGCGAGACCTTTCGTGTGCAATGACATCATCAAGATTTTGAAGGTTCTGTTGGAGAGGTGTGTGAAAGCAGAGGTGCTGGAAAAACTGACCACACCAGCTAAGTATGCTGCCCTTGACTTCAATGACAAGACCATCTACCTGCAAAATAGCAAGATTGACCCTGGCTTTGTTGCTGCAAGTATTTTGAAAGATCAGATGGCTGCAAAGAAAGTGAATGAGAGGCTTGCTTTCTCCTTCAGGGATGATGTGAAGAATTTCCTTGTTGCTGTCATCAAGAAGATTGTTGAGAAGTCACCTTTGAAGTTCGGGTTGGCCCGAAACATGGGCTGGCTGGTGCCAAGTGTCTTTGTGGATCGCACAAAGAGAGAGAAGACCAAGTCCATGCTGAAAAACTGTCTGCAGCTGCTCAGCGATGCTAAGAGGCTACCACAGGGTGACATCGATGAGGTGATGAGCCAGTTTTCAGAGTTCTTTGATGAGGCACAGAGGAAGATCAGCACTTTCAACAGTTTTCAGCAAGACACTGATTGGCTAGATGTCTTCTGGAGCAGCCAGCTGGCCACATCCTCCCTCAAAAAACTGTGGCTGGTTGTGAAGATGCTACTGGTCCTGTCACATGGCCAGGCTTCAGTGGAAAGGGGCTTTTCTGTGAGCAAGCAGCTCATGGAAGTCAACATGGGTGAGAACACCATCGTGGCGCAGAGAGTGGTCATGGACCACATCAAACATGTAGGAGGTATCTCCAAGGTTGACATTTCCAAGAAACTCCTCTTTTCAGCTTCACAGGGCAGACAGCGCTATCAACACTACCTGGATCAAAAGAAGGAAGAGGCAGAGAAGCAGAAGAAGGGAGAGAAGAGGAAGAGAGAACTGGATGAAGTGGAGAACCTGAAGACAAAACGGAAGAGGATGGAGGAGAGTCTGCAAGCGCTGGTGGAGGATGCTGACAGCTTTGCACGGAAGGCAGAGGGCAAGAATGATTTGCGCCTACTGGCAAAGTCAAATGCATTGAGGAAATCAGCCAAAGACAAGCAAGAACAACTCAAGGGGCTGAATGCGGAAATTAATGACAAACTCAATGCACTGGCAAATGCATAGCAGATGCTATTGAACTGTCCAGCATGACTGTTTGGTGTTGTGATGATCATTTACACATTTATGAAAACAAGACCTGCAAGTAATGATGAATGTTCTGTGAAGTTTATGACTGAAATACATTTATTGTGCTGCAATTTAACTTTGTGTGACATTATTTTGGGCAGAGAGAGGTAGTGAAAATGTGATTTGGTTGGCATAAAAAGTCATGAAAAAGTAGTGGAATTTTGAACCTCAGAGTCTGTACGCACCCTGCATAAATGGCAGATGCGGTACACTGTACACAACTTTTTTTTTTGCAAAAATCACCAACACAAAAAAGAAGCTTAGGTGTTCCATTATTGCTGTGGTCTGCAACCTTCCACTCATCATTTACAACAATTTAGAAATCTTTAAATTCTATGTTGAATGAAGGAATATAAAAATGAACTAATTTACAATATGCCAAAGTTTTTTTTTGTGTTATTATTAGGATGGAAATAATGAAACCTATTGGCCATGAACTTGACTGTGCAGTATCAAGGGTAACCTTTTGGCCGTGAACTTGACTGTGCAGTATCTAGGGTAACCTTTTGGCCATGAACTTGACTGTGCAGTATCAAGGGTAACCTTTTGGCCATGAACTTCACTGTGCAGTTTCAAGGGTAAAACTATAAAACAATAATCCTAAACCTATTGGTCATGAACTTAACTCTGTAGTATCAAGGGTAAAACTGTGAAGTTGTAGGCCTAAACCTTCTGGTCATATTAACTCCGTTACATGAAGAATACAATGGTAAAAATTCTGGTCTGATCAGGGAAAGCATTACACAACTTTCACCTTTTGACTGTGGCAACTAAATATTAAGTTCAACACCAAACTCAGATTTAAAGTCAATTGTAGTAAACTACTTTAAAATACTAAACATGAAATGGATAGTGCCTTCATTTAGCTTTGATTAGGTATTTATGAAAATTGAGTTTGCGACAACTGGTCGGTCAGCAGCATTTTATAAAAATTACCTCCGTGTACCACCGGTGGTGCACGTCGGAGTCAAAGTGTTGTTATATGAAATGGGGGGGAAAATTGAGTTTAATTTATGGAAAAAATGGAGGCTATTTTAGATGAAAACCTTCATAATGTGAAAAAAGTTAACATCTATTTAGTTTAGTCCATGACAGCTCACAAAGCCTAGGAACATAGGCAAAAGGTTTAGATTTGTTGGATTTCTTTAAGGGGACCAAAATACCCAGGGGAGATACTGTGAGGTCCATCGTCTGTACATAGGTCTTTGGGACTTGTGCCTTATGTGCTGACTTTGCATCTTTACATTTTCATGCCTTCATTGCTATTTCTTCTTTGCTTTTGTACCTATTCCTTCCTAACATGCTGTCTGTATGTGCAGGGTGTGGGGACACGCCTTGTGCATAGATTCCTTCTTCCACACATGTTGTCACCACAACCAGTTTTTTATGCAGGACTACAATTAATTTCATTCTGTTCCAACCTTGAACTAATCCTCACCCTTTCCTCTCTTGAAAACACCCAAACGTTTTATTTGAGTTATGCATCATGACAATACTTAACTTCACATAATACCCTCTAATAACCTAACCTCCCCAGGTACACAGCGAGCCAGAGTGACGTGGCCGTGTTTGATGCCCTGGGCTCGGCACCAGCCGCCAGCTTCCCACACGCCCTGAGGTGGTACAACCAGCTGGCCTCCTATGGGGGGGAGCGTGCCTCCCTGCCTGGAGTGAAGCCTGCTCTGGACGCTGCTGCCCCAGCTGCGGCTCCTGCTGCCGCTGCTGCTGAGGAAGATGATGATGATGATGTCGATCTCTTCGGGTCTGATGATGAGGAGGTGAGTTGGGGGTGTTGGGCTTCTCAACCTTTCTATTGTCGTGTACCCCCTTAGATTAATGGTGTATCTTCATGTACCCCCAGCATGGTTGAAGTTTAAGAAACTATAAAAATACACTTTTTCTTAGGTTTTATGTAGATATATATTAAACGTTTTATCATACGAATAATGTTAAATGTACCCGTAATGGTACATACACCTACAGTTAAAAAGCCCTGGTATACCCTGGTTGGCTATAGAAAAAAGGGAAGCTTTATCTGCTGTAATGTTTATTTGAAAGTTCACATTGTTTTTCAAAATGCTTTGTTATAAATTTTTGCATAAATGAGTGTTGCATGGTTGTGGAGTGGGGAATCTATGCACACTGACAGCTATGTGCCCCCACCCCACCTGTGAAGTTGGTTCCATAATCCTCATTGCTTTCAAAATAACTTGCTATGAAAGTCCAGACATGTCTGGAGTGGGGAATCAATGCACACAGCCTCTCCGCGCTAGTGATATTCTAAGCACTTTGCTATTATGATGAGTGATATGCGTGTGGAATAGGGAATAAATGCACACCTCCCCCAGGATGCAGAAGCAGCCCGCGTGAGAGAGGAGCGTCTGGCAGCGTACGCACAGAAGAAGATCCAGAAGCCGGGCCCCATTGCCAAGTCGCAAATCCTGCTTGACGTGAAGCCCTGGGGAGACGACACCGACATGAAGGCTCTCGAGCAGGCCGTCCGCTCCATAGAGCTGGACGGGCTCGTCTGGGGCGCCAGTGAGTCCCGTGCTGTTGTGGTGGATGTGGTTTGACATCCCAGACCATGACTGATGCCGTGGCAACGGTCATTGGACGAGGGTGGATTGGTGGTTGTTGTTGTTGTTTCCTAGGTTGTTTTCCTTCATTGCCCCTCTTGGAGATACAACAATTGTGTCTTGGGGAATAAGAGCTCACAGAGGGAATGAATGAGGTCCCAAGCTGAGGGTCAGGTAGGCCTTCCTTGTGTTGAAATAGAATACGTTTTTTTTTTATTGCGGACCATCTTTTTTCCAGAGTGTTGGGAAAAGGTGCGCAGTTGGTGGGACGAAATGGTATGTATTGGGAAGTGTGTCAGCTGTTGTTTGCAGATGATACAGCGCTTGTGGCTGATTCAGAGGAAAAACTGAGGAGACTGGTTACCGAGTTTGGTAGAGTGTGCAAAAGGCGGAAATTGAGGGTAAATGTGAATAAAAGTAAGGTGATGAGATGTTCAAGAGGTGGAGTGTTTGGAACTTTGGGTGTGAAGTTGAATGGGGAAGTTTTAGAGGAGGTAGAGCATTTTAGGTACCTCGGGTCGGATGTGACTGTTAAGGATAGTATGGAAGTAGAAGTGAAGCATCGAGTGAGTGAAGGTTGTAAGACATTGGGTGCAATGAGGAAAGTTTTTGAATGCAGGAGTTTGAGTATGAATGCTAAGAGGGGACTGTATGAAAGTTTGATTGTGCCAGTTTTGTTGTATGGAGCAGAGTCCTGGGGGTTGAGAGCAGCTGAGAGGAGGAAGTTGGATGTGTTTGAGATGAAGTGTTTGAGGAGCATGTATGGAGTAACTAGAAGAGATAGGATCAGGAATGAGTTGGTTAGGGAGCAGACGGGTGTTATCAAAAAGTTGAGCAGGCGAGTGGATGAAAGAGTGCTTGGATGGTTTGGGCATGTAGAAAGAATGAATGTTGATCGGCTGGTGAAAAAGATATATATGTCGGAAGTGAGTGGTCTTCGAGCGCGAGGTAGACCACGGATGAGTTGGATGGATGGGGTGCGACGTGCTTTGTATGAGAGGGGTCTGACTGTGGACGTGGCGAGAGGGATGGCTGCGGACAGAAGTGAGTGGGGGCAGTGTATAAGGAGGTAATTTTATTTTTGACGCGTTACTGGAAGCTACCCGCGTGTGATGGGGTTGACCTGTCATGTGCGGGGGAGGGGCTGCACTCACTGAAGCGGTCGGGGTAAACCAGCTGTTGCTGTCGGGCCTGACTGTGGAAGGTGGTTGTGCTGGGCTGCTGCTGATCCTGGCAGTTCAGGTGCGGCCAGTGCTGCCTCTCTCGCCTCCTAGTGACTAAGTGTGGTGATTGTGGCCTGCTGTCGGCTACCCTCCCATGGGGAGGATAAGCCCGGTATATGTATGTATGTATGTATCTTTTTTCGGCCGACTGGTGTCCTGTTTTTCAGCACCTACTTCTTTCTTCTTCTACTTTGGTTTTGTTTCATGAACTTCCTTCCTGACTCGCTGTGAAGACACACCCTGTGCATAGATCCCATACTAAATGGTGCTTTCCTTGTCCCTCTCTCTGGAACGTCTTTGTTGCGTTTGATGTTGTCCGCCTCGTTTTTGGCATTTAGTTTGTTTTTGTTGTTGTTTTCGTCATTATTTTCATTTTGTACTCTTTAAATAGTTGGGTTTATTAAAGGAAATTGTACTAAATTGCTGAAAGTTATAAGTGTCAGTTATGTTGGTGGGTATAGTTAAGGAGATCATCCCAGGCCCCTGTCGGTCCGGGGGTCATTTCTCATGTTTTTGTTGGAAAAGGACCATTGGTTGGTGGACTATTCAGTCCTAAAATTTTATGGCGCTACGGACAATAATTCCCCCCCCCCCCCCCGGGGGGAGTAAAGAGACCAAAATCTTTCATTTTTTCCCGATTTTGACCTCGTATAAAAAGAGAACAAATGAGAAATAGAAAAGAAGCCCATGTGAGTTTGTTAGAAATGTTTCAAGGATTCTAAAACTGTCTTTGGTTTTGTTCTAGCATCAAAACTCAATGAGTTGATACGTCTTGAAATATACATACAATATACCAAAAAACTCCTTTTTCGTCCAAAAAAAAAAAGGCCTAAACCGAAAAAATGACATGAGTAAAAAAGGTTTACTTTCACAAAAGACATATACCGTACCGGCCAATTTTCAAACGAATCGGACGAAAAAATTGTCCAACTGGGATGATCTCCTTAAAACAATTAAATTTACTATTAAATTGTAGTCGATGAGACATTTTATTGTTTGGTACAGATCAAAGTCGTATGTGAAATTGTTGATTGAAAGTAGAAGAGGTTGGAAATGTATAAAATAGAAATAAATAATCTAATTGAATAATTATATCGAGTTGGTTTTGTATGAATTTGTTAATTAGGTGTTCCCCGTTAACTATAGTTAGTTGACAGTCATAATTGGTGTTTTAAATAATAACTAATTGCTTCCTTCCCAATTGCCTAATGAATAATTAAATATAATAATAGATAATATGATTGTCTATTAATATTTTAATGTTGAATATTAATAATATTATAATAATATAATTTAATAATTTTGCTTAATTTATTGATAAATATGGAGATTTAATCATCTTCTCCAATTACTCCAGTTACGTGCTTTTCCCAATTACATGATAAACATGAATAATTAATCACCTTCTCCCTCCCTAATTACATGATAAACATGAATAATTAATCACCTTCTCCCTCCCTAATTACTTGATGGATATAAATACTTGATCACCTTCTCCCTCCCTAATTACCTAAATGAATAACAGGTAATTAACCCCTCCAGGTATTACCCACGAAACCAAACAATGACGCAAATAAATAAATACATTTATTTATTTATAATAAATTATTAATAAATGTATTTATAATAAGTCTTAAATAAATATTTATATCTATTATAAATAAATATTTATAATTTAACACCCCCTCCCCACCCAGGTGAGCTGAAGCCCCTGGCGTTCGGCATCAAGAAGCTGACGATCCTGAGCACGGTGGTGGACGACAAGATCTCCGTGGACGACCTCACGGAGCGCATCCAGGACTTCGAGGAGTACGTGCAGAGCGTCGACATCGCCGCCTTCAACAAAGTCTAGCGCCGCACGCAGGTACTTTTATTGCAGAGTATTTTTGTAATGTTCAAGTTTATAGGGTAATTTTTGAGCATTTAGGGTAACTGTTAGGGTTTAGAGTATTTTTTGAGGATGAAGGGTTATATTTGAGGATGAAGGGTATATTTTGAGGATGTTTTTTTTTTTTTTTTTGAGGATGAAGGTTTTTTTTTTTGAAGAAGGTTTTTTTTTTTGAGGATGAGAGGTATTTTTTGAAGATGAAGGGTAATTTTTAAGGTTGTAGGGTAATTTTTGAGGTAGTAGAGTAATTTTTGAGGTAGTAGAGTAATTTTTGAGGTAGTAGAGTAATTTTTGAGGTTGTAGAGTAGTTTTTGAGGTTGTAGAATAATTTTTGAGGTTGTAGAGTAATTTTTGAGGTTGTAGAGTAATTTTTGAGGTTGTAGAGTAATTTTTGAGGTTGTAGAGTAATTTTTGAGGTTGTAGAGTAATTTTTGAGGTTGTAGAGTAGTTTTTGAGGTTGTAGAGTAGTTTTTGAGGTTTTAGAGTAGTTTTTGAGGTTGTAGAGTAATTTTTGAGGTTGTAGAGTAATTTTTGAGGTTGTAGAGTAATTTTTGAGGTTGTAGAGTAATTTTTGAGGTTTTAGAGTAATTTTTGAGGTTGTGGAGTAATTTTTGAGGTTGTGGAGTAATTTTTGAGGTTGTAGAGTAATTTTTGAGGTTGTAGAGTAATTTTTGAGGTTGTAGAGTAATTTTTGAGGTTGTAGAGTAATTTTTAAGAATTAAGGGTTATTCCAGGTTTTAGGGTAACTGATGATATTGTTGGGGCGATTTTCCAGGTTTTGAATTAATGTCAAATTCAAATCTATTTCAATGAAGTCTGGCGCGCTTCTTTAGCAGGCCCTGGTTGTGGGGAAGTTTTGGTTTTGAGGTTTTGGGATAGGGTAACTTCTGGGGTATTTTTGGTTTTTATGGAACTTTGTTGTAATTTTTAATAATTTAAAGCGCTTTTAGAAGCGATTTGAGTGTTAGGATTCCTATACAGTGTTTTGCTTTCAAAAAAGGAATATTTGCTTGAAGGTACCATGTCTAATCTTAGGGTAATTTTTGAAGTTTTAGGGGTAACTTTGAGGTTTTAGGGGTATTAAAAAGTCTACATTGCCTTACAAAGTCTATCGTCTTTGCTTGCTTTTTAAAGGACCCATTTGTGAACATATAATTTCAATGGTAGTTATTTGTAATTTAGGATAATTATTTAATTTCGGGAAGGTTTTTGAGCTTTGAAGGTGGGGATTTTTGGAGTATTTTTGGAATTTTTAAGTATTTATTATTCTATTTTGGTAATTGTGAGGTTTTCAAGAGTGATTTCGTGTTAATATTTATTTTGAAATTTTATGGGTATGTTTTGTTATAATTAAGGGTTTATATTCGGAATTTAGGAGTATTAACTGAGTTCAAGTTTTGGGATAATTTTAGCATTTTATAGTATGGGATAATTTATTCTATAGAAATATGTACGATTCATCAATATATGTACAATAGTTTCAATATATGTTCAATATATATATATTCAATATTATATATATTATATATATATTCCATATTCAATATATATGTATTCGATACAACAATATACGTACAATAGTTTCACTTTTGTGTGGAAGGAGATTTTTGGAGAAGCTTTCTCTTTTGCAAGATAAAAATATATATGATAATTTAGACAAGGTTTGGTATATTCTGGTAACTTGGAAGAATTGGAAAGAAGTTATTGCGGTTAGTTTTGAGGTGTTGGGGTAATTCGTACAGACTTTTTTGCTCATTCTGCTGTTATTGAAGGGATTTTAGAATTTTTGAGCTTTATTTATGTATCAGCACATACTTTTAAAATACTAGTGATTTTTTGAAATGTGGTTTTTGAATACTTCTGCTCATTCCTAGCAGAAAGTAGAAGTCTCTTTGGAAACACTACATGTTTAAGATTTATCTCCATACTAAATGGTTCGTTCCTCTCTTCGATACGCTCTATTTTTGTAGCGGTTAGGGAGGCTTAAACTAACTTGTAAACTTGATCTTATTTCTTTGTTCATATTATCTGAATTTTTTGCAAGTTTTTGGGGACATGGACGGAGTTTTGGAGCAAGAGTTACTTTCTGTTAGACTAGCTTCAGGATAACTCGGCAGGATTTTTATTTGTTTTTTGTTGAGAGTTGTAGAAATTTTGAGAGTCGTAAGATCTTATGGAGTTATT
This sequence comes from Morinoia aosen, assembly GCA_030386875.1. NCBI lineage: Eukaryota > Metazoa > Arthropoda > Malacostraca > Amphipoda > Talitridae > Morinoia > Morinoia aosen. The sequence continues at coordinate 44,117,857 of CM059580.1, forward strand.
TAAAGGATGCATGGAAATTTCTGGAAGCATTTTTGGTGTTTCTGGGGTAACTTTTAAGGTTTGGTTGAATTTCGGGGTAATTTTAAATGGGTGTAAATTTAGGCCATCTTTTTTAACTCTTTAGAGTAGCTACATAGGGCTTTTTAGTGTTGAAATGGTATCCCTCAGGGGGATAAAACTATTGTATCTATGAGAATTAGCTCCCAGGGGGATTATGTGAGGTCCCGAGCTGAGAGTTAGGTAAGCCTTCTTTTTGTTGAAATAAAATGTTTTTGTTAAGTCAAGGATCACCTTTTTTCGGTTCACTGCTGTCCTGTTTTTCAGCACCTACTACTGTCTTCTTCAACTTAGATTTTGTTTCATGAACTTCTTTCTCAACTTACTGTTTCTATGCCCCTTCTGCATAGATTCCGCATTCCCTTAGCTCCATACTAAATGGTGCCTTCCTCTCTTCGGTACGCTTCATTTGTCAGCGGTTAGGGCGACGAGAACTAACGTCTAGTCCAATCTTTCGTCTTGTTTCATTAACTTCCTTCCTAACATGCTAGTGCGTTGATTCCCTTTTCTTCTATTCCATGCTGATGGTGCCTTCCTCTTTCCTCTCTATGGAACGCATGTGTTGGGCGCTTAGGGTTTAAATTGGGGGTTTCAATTTTAAATTAGGGTTTAAATTTTAAATTAGGGTTTAAATTTTAAATTAGGGTTTTAATTTTAAATTAGGGTTTAAATTTTAAATTAACATAAATCTAATTTATTATTTTTTGCGTAGGGAAGTTTCCAACGCTTTTTGTCATTTATGTACTTGTTTTGCTGGTTTATTTTTCAACTTGATTGCTATTTTACCCTTTTCTTTAGTTTGCCTATCTTTTTGTTATAACTTTTTGACATGTTATTCCGAAAATTATTTTACCTTCACTGTCATCTATTTGATTTTTTACTTCATGTTATCAACGAGACTTGAACTTTTTGTCATTAAGTAGACACTTACACATTTTTTACTTGCTCCATCTCGCATGTCCCGTGGCTCTTTTTTACCTTTACTGTGTATTATTATTTCTGTTATTATGATTCTCTATATTAATGTTCATAGTATTTTGAATATTAATATTTACACATTTATACGTGTTTTGTAATATTTTTTTATTTTTTTTCCAGGACTCCGCCCCTTCCCCCCCCTTCAATTAGCAGAAGACATGCAGAAAATTCTACGCGTTGTTGTTCCTCCGCCTTCAGTGACCTGGTAACTTTTTTTACACGAATAAAGCTGCCTTACTTATGAAACTTTTTTATTAACCTTGCGCCGAGTGGTAAACTTGGCGGTCGGTTATTTGAAGGGTACCAATTTTGTGTGATGGATGGATATGTGGCGCAATGTAGGGTATTTTTGGGATTTAGGGCGTTTTTTGGGGTAATACAATTTTTCTAGGGTGGTTCTGTAGTTTTTCCTCAACTATTTCGGGGCATTTTTATTTTTTGTTATTTTTGTTTATTTTTATATTTTTGTTGTTATTTGGGGTGATTTAATTTTTTTCGTTGTATTTTTAGAGTTGGGAGGGCAATTTTGAAGTTTTGGGCGTTAACAAACGTGTGTATATAAATATATGTGGATTTGATAGATATATTCACGTATAAATATATATACGTAGATATATAATAAATTATATATATCTTTATATAAATAAATAAATAAACAATAGGCACTTCAACCGAAGACAGGCGCTTATGAAAATTACTGGTCGGTCAGCAGCGTTTCGAAAATCCCCTCCGTGTACCACCGGTGGTACACGTCGCGACCGAAGCGTTAAATCGAAGGAAAGAACATCACCTATGAAACAATTCAATGACGTGAAAGAAAAATTTGGTTGCACGTGAATCCAAATAAAAAAAATACGAGTAACACTCCGTGAAAGTGGTGTATTCTTTAGACAAAGGGGAGGAGGGGAGGCGCTTGGCATAGATTCCCCGTTCCATGATATGTGCATGGTGCTTTCCTCCTCTTGGGAACCCCTTTTGTGGTTTGGGAGGCTTACACTAACTTGTTCAATTTGATCATGGTGGGCGTTACACTTGCATGTAATGTATATGTAGTCTTACATATATATATATATATATATATATATATATTCGTATCTACCGACTGCGTCAGTGAAACGGTTCATTTTTAAGGTTCTTGAAACTATGAAAATTCACGTAAAAAAATGGTTTTAGTAAATAAATGACTAACATAAACAATCATTTGGTGTGACCCACCGTTGGTCACTTAAGTGATTTTTATAGTGTTGCTGACCCACCTTAACTTATTTTTATTTATACCAAATGAAAGCGAAATGAAGACCCTATCCAGTTAATGTTTGCTATTAATTTTCAAAGTTGATTGCCACAATTGACTTTAAATTTGTATTGAATGTTGAACTTTAGTTTAACCCACCGATGAAACGTGTTGAAACGGCGTATTACTTGAATGCTCTTTGGAGCATTCCAGCCTATAGACATATCCAGCCTGTAGACATATCCAGCCTATAGACATATCCAGCCTGTAGACATATCCAGCATATAGACATATCCAGCATATAGACATATCCAGCATATAGACATCCAGCCTGTAGACATATCCAGCATATAGACATATCCAGCCTATAGACATATCCAGCCTGTAGACATCCAGCCTGGAGACATATCCAGCCTGTAGACATATCCAGCATATAGACATATCCAGCATATAGACATCCAGCCTGTAGACATATCCAGCATATAGACATATCCAGCCTATAGACATATCCAGCCTGTAGACATCCAGCCTGGAGACATATCCAGCCTGTAGACATATCCAGCCTACAGACATATCCAGCCTATAGACATATCCAGCCTGTAGACATATCCAGCCTATAGACATATCCAGCCTGTAGACATATCCAGCCTATAGACATATCCAGCCTGTAGACATATCCAGCCTGTAGACATATCCAGCCTATAGACATATCCAGCCTATAGACATATCCAGCCTATAGACATATCCAGCCTGTAGACATATCCAGCCTGTAGACATATCCAGCCTGTAGACATATCCAGCCTGTAGACATATCCGGCCTATAGACATATCCAGCCTATAGACATATCCAGCCTATAGACATATCCAGCATGTAGACATATCCAGCCTGTAGACATACCCAGCCTATAGACATATCCAGCATGTAGACATATCCAGCATGTAGACATATCCAGCCTATAGACATATCCAGCCTGTAGACATATCCAGCCTATAGACATATCCAGCCTGTAGACATATCCAGCCTGTAGACATATCCAGCCTGTAGTCATATCCAGCCTGTAGACATATCCAGCCTGTAGACATATCCAGCCTGTAGACATATCCAGCCTGTAGACATATCCAGCCTTTAGACATATCCAGCCTGTAGACATACCCAGCCTATAGACATATCCAGCCTATAGACATATCCAGCCTGTAAACATATCCAGCCTGTAGACATATCCAGCCTATAGACATACCCAGCCTATAGACATACCCAGCCTATAGACATACCCAGCCTATAGACATACCCAGCCTATAGACATCCCCAGCCTATAGACATACCCAGCCTATAGACATACCCAGCCTATAGACATACCCAGCCTGTAGACATACCCAGCCTATAGACATACCCAGCCTGTAGACATACCCAGCCTATAGACATACCCAGCCTATAGACATCCCCAGCCTATAGACATACCCAGCCTATAGACATACCCAGCCTATAGACATACCCAGCCTATAGACATACCCAGCCTATAGACATACCCAGCCTGTAGACATACCCAGCCTATAGACATACCCAGCCTGTAGACATACCCAGCCTATAGACATACCCAGCCTATAGACATCCCCAGCCTATAGACATACCCAGCCTATAGACATACCCAGCCTATAGACATACCCAGCCTGTAGACATACCCAGCCTATAGACATACCCAGCCTATAGACATCCCCAGCCTATAGACATACCCAGCCTGTAGACATACCCAGCCTATAGACATCCCCAGCCTATAGACATCCCCAGCCTATAGACATACCCAGCCTATAGACATACCCAGCCTATAGACATACCCAGCCTATAGACATACCCAGCCTGTAGACATACCCAGCCTATAGACATACCCAGCCTATAGACATCCCCAGCCTATAGACATACCCAGCCTATAGACATACCCAGCCTATAGACATACCCAGCCTGTAGACATACCCAGCCTATAGACATACCCAGCCTATAGACATCCCCAGCCTATAGACATACCCAGCCTGTAGACATACCCAGCCTATAGACATCCCCAGCCTATAGACATACCCAGCCTATAGACATACCCAGCCTATAGACATACCCAGCCTATAGACATACCCAGCCTGTAGACATACCCAGCCTATAGACATACCCAGCCTATAGACATCCCCAGCCTATAGACATACCCAGCCTATAGACATACCCAGCCCATAGACATACCCAGCCTATAGACATACCCAGCCTATAGACATACCCAGCCTATAGACATATCCAGCCCATACAGTTAATATACAGGCTGGAATGTTCCAGCCTGTATATTAAGTGCGTCTCCGGGGTGAGGTGGCTGCGGTTCCACTGTGTGCGTCGGAATTTCACCTCTATTCCAAAGAATTTTCTAAGTCAAAACTAAAAAAAATTGCGATGTGTTTCCACCAGTCGAAATTGAAAAAAAATGCAAAGAAAGAAAAAGAAAACCGTTTATTTCGTAAAAGGTTGCTACATGAGATACGTGACAAACATATTGGCTTTTAAAGATTTCTTAAAATAAGACGTCCTTGGATGATGTGGAATTTTTGGTAAATTATTGAAGGATTTCCACCAGTCGAAATTAAAAAAAAGATTGCAAAAGATTTCCACCAGTCGAAATTCAAGAAGATAGCGAAAGATTTCCACCAGTCGAAATTAAAAAAAAAAGATTGCAAAAGATTTCCACCAGTCGAAATTCAAAAAGATAGCGAAAGATTTCCACCAGTCGAAATTCAAAAAAAAAGATTGCAAAAGATTTCCACCAGTCGAAATTCAAAAAGATAGCGAAGGATTTCCACCAGTCGAAATTCAAAAAAAGATTGCAAAAGATTTCCACCAGTCGAAATTCAAAAAGATAGCGAAAGATTTCCACCAGTCGAAATTCAAAAAAAAAAAAAAAACCAAAGGCTAAATCTAAAAGTTCGTTGTAAAGCATTTCTGCTTTTGTCACGTACTAGATAGCAGCTCACTTGATATGTCGTTTCCATGCCGATTATTTGTACATACACAAATGCATAAATAAAAGTACATACACGCATATATGTTTATGTAACAGATATCAAGCAATAAAAACGTGCAATATGTTGTGATGAACCAAATACTCTCTCTATGGTTAACTTTAATGTACTGATGACTACAGAAAAGGCTTAAACGTATTTCATTTACAGTATTTACAGGGCTATTAGTCGCACGATAACCTGAATCGGCCATTTCATGTCTGAAATTGCCGTTTTTGCACTGAAATAGCTATTAATTGACATAAATTTGCCGTGCATAGGCTGTATTTGGCCATTTACCCTTTAAGGCGGCGTAGAACACTTTAAAAATTCACGCTTGCGAATTCCGGCCTCGGACCAGATAAGTCATTCGAAGAAACTTGAATGATTTCAGATTTTTACTTCATACAGCCCTAATCCATTTTAAAAACGACGGATACTTAACGTTAGTTTTAATAAATCCCAAAGAATCTGAATCGATTAAATTTTCTTTCACGCATGATCGAAAAATTATATATTTGGAATCAACACAGAGCAAAGGGGGTAAATATGTACAGGATAGTTCATTTAATTATATGAGATCTACATACAACATTGCTTTAGGGAGAACTTTAGAAGCATCTTCTTTTGGGGAAAGGGTAGGCTGGTTTTGTATTTCTCCAGTATTGTGGGTCACGGTATTTTTAGGTGGTGAATAATACTCAATAACGGGAGAAAACGGTACTGTTATTGATACCGTGGACTGATTTGGCTTCATTGTCGGCGACCGGTTTCTGTCTCGAGAACCGGTTTCGGAAACTGGTTTCGGTCTCGAGAACTGGTTTCGAAAACTGATTTCATTCTCGAGAACCGGTTTCGAAAACTGGTTTCGGTCTCGAGAACCGGTTTCGGAAACTGGTTTCGGTCTCGAGAACCGGTTTCGGGAACTGGTTTCGGTCTCGAGAACCGGTTTCGGAAACTGGTTTCGGTCTCGAGAACCGGTTTCGGAAACTGGTTTCGGTCTCGAAAACCGGTTTCGAAAAATGATTTCATTCTCGGGAACCGGTTTCGAGTCCAGATAACGCTAGCAAGGAGAATGGTACTTGTAGTACCGTATACAATAACGAAAATATCAATAGGACGGATCTTAAAATTTCACCGTATCTTAATCGATAAATTTTCGCACAGTTCACCTCCTTCTTTACCCAAAGGAATAAGAACTGTTTGCTATCATGAAGCCATTACAGTTCTGGGCACGGCGCCCTTATCTTTATAGACCCTTTCAAACTCCTCACCCTCTTCTCCTTTGTCTCCTTTTGTTTGAGGGACAAAATATCGATATCCTTTTGTTTGAATGATGAAATATTGATTTCCTTTTGTTTGTGGGACAGAGTATCCTTTTGTTTGAGCGACAAAGTGTCCCTGGTATCCTTGGGTCTGATGGACAAAAAGTCCTGTGCATAAGACCTCTCGAAAGCCTTCGCGGCCAACACCACCTTCTCTAGGGTGTACCCCACCGGGTTGATAACGAACAGCTGCTCTAACTTCTCACTGAGGCTCTTATTTCTTACCCCAAACACAAACTGGTCTCGTACCCGCTCCTCCAAGTCCACAAACTCGCACTCCAGTCCACATTTCTTCAAGGAATTGCAAAACTCGTCCACGTTTTCCGATCGCAGCTGTACCCTGTTCTGGAACGTGCGTCGCAGGGTCATCAGATTCTTCTTCTTAGCCTTGAAGTACCAGTCGAACTTGCCTAGGACTTCGTCGTAGGTCCTATGTGACTTGAGGTCGTGTGTCCCACGGGTGGGGCCCGTGTTGAAGGAGCTCAGGACCCTCTCGGACTCGGGCCCCATAGAGTACATGAGGGTCGAGATCTGGATCTCGTCGTCTTCTTGGTCCAAGTTGGTCTCCGCCCGGAAGGTCTGGAAGCAGCTTCTCCAGGCGTCCCAGTTCGGGTCTTGGAAGTTCAGCTTTGGTGGGGGGCGCGGATTGGCCATTCTGGGGGGTCCGCCTGGGGGCACATGTGGGGTTAGGGGGGGATCATGCATAAGAGGATTACATGGGGAGGTGTTATGTTAGGTGTATTAGTGGGAAGGGGGTTAATAGATACGAAGGATTAGTGGGAATGGGGGTCATAGATATGGGGTATTAGTGGGAAGGGGGTTATAGATACGGGGTATTAGTGGGAATGGGGGTTATAGATACGGGGTATTAGTGTGGGGGTGACACATATTGGGGATTAGTGGAGGGTGATAGATACGGGGATTGGTATGGGGTTAGAGATAGTGGGGGTCCACCTGGTGTTGTAGTTAGGGAGAGGGACCCGGGAAATCAGGGTGGTTATAGATGAAGGTTGGTGTGGGGTGCACCTGAGGGTTCGAGATTAATGGGAGGTTATGAAAACAGGTAATTTCTAGAAAGGAAATTAACGAAGGCGTGTAGAGTTTGTCGTATTTATATTTAAAAAAACGTGCGGTTTGCATAGATTTCACATACTCTAAACCTAAATTGTCAGTGAGTTAGTTGACGTTTTTAGAAGGGAGCCGCCCATTTCAGGCTCATGGGAAGAGGGAATAAAATGAACAATGGGTCATTGAACTTGTAATCTAATTAATATTTACACATCATAATTAGCAATGGGTTATTGAACACATCGAATCTTAAATTTCGACTCTTAAAAACCGCTCTATTTTGCGTTTTTCTGTACATAGTTGAAATATGTGCATCGATTTACATAACGCCCTGTATATCTATGTTATGTATGTATATATGTCTATAAATGTAACAGCCTGTCCATAATATTTTATATGAATGTCTATAAATGAAACAGCCTGTCCATAATATTTTATATGAACTCAACATAAGCTAAAAAAAGTGGAGTATTTTTCGATATTAAATGGACGAAGTGACCGTGCGCGACTGTCAGCTGAGCGGGTTCGAATCCCGGTGTTTTTTTCCCTTGAGTCGCTCCTCCGACCGATTTTTTGATATTGGAGTAGAGGGTTGGAATTATTTGAGTGAATGTTGATGTACTGAGAGTTTTGGGAAATCGGTTGGGTAATTTTTATGGAAAGTGTATGGTGAGTGAAGGTCTATGAAATGGTGAGTGATCGTTCCATAAAATAGTAAATCAAGACACATGTCGTTAAATAATATTGAGTAACCCCTTACGTTGAATGTATGTACCGGAAAATGCTCATTTGCGACGAATTCATATTCTTATATAGAGATGAATGTCACTTTGTGTTTTTTTGCTCAAAGAAAGTAAAGGTAATAACAGGGAAAACATGTCACTTGAATTACTTCTAGGCAGCAATTAATAATATATTGTGCATGCCAAGTCTATCATTTCATAACTTTACACATTTTTTCGAGGTGCAAAGAAAGAAGTCACGTACTCGAGATTCGAACCCGCGATCTCAAGATCCTCAGTTGAAACTTCGTATACCTCGCCCTAAATATCTTCTAATTTAGGGCATTTTAAACATCAAAATAAAGTATACAAATCTGTACTTCAAGGAATCTAACCTATGCGGACATACCTTTCTAAAATCCTTATCGACACACCTATTATTCACGGAAACACGGCTGGTCAAGTCCACCTTACTGCACCGTATCCAAACGCAAACACCGCCCTGGAATGGTAGGTACTTCGCTATTATTTACACACAAAAACTCGGGACCACTGCAGGAAGTGGCACGGAAGCACAAGTACTCTGCACGAAGCCCCGTGTACAACCAAGCGGTTTATCTTCACACACACATCGTACGCGTGCGTTATCTGCACTCTATCATCGTAATCTGATAACAGAACGTAGGCTAAATTAAGCGGTGACTGACACACAGATTAGGGCGTGACGTCATTGATATGCCAGGAAATGCCTCTTGTAAAATAATAAAAAAGATGGTAAATAAAAACTTAATTTCCAATATAGCTGATATATGCAATGTGCATAAACATTGGGTTTATAGACGATTAGGAATTGGCCATAGGCTCAAGTTAGGCTAGTGTATTCGATACTAAGGGAACTTGCACCCCCAGGGGACTTACTGTTAGGTTCCTCAGTTATAGATAGGTACGTCTTGGGTACTCGTGTCTTCCGTGCCCACTTTGTGTCTTTCAGTTTCCATGCCTCCTATGCTATCTCTTCGTAACTTTGCGCTCAGTACCCTGTGTGAGGAACACACCTTGTGCATAGATTCCCTGTTTTCTAACATTTAAACAAGATGACACCCTTCTCTTGTATGCAGTGAAAGTTTCTTTTTTTGCAAATAATACGCAACTTTCCAGTTAAAAATTTTTTTTTCTGAAAATATGATATTGTTTTTTTTTCTGTTGAGCATGCTCGAGCACAGGTTCGAGTCCCGGTGGCGCGCCAAGTTTTTGCTTCTAACCTGCAAGACAAAAAAAACAAACATTCACATTCTATGGTAAACATATATAACGAAAACTACAGTAAATTAAAATGTTAGAAGATTTAACTAATTTTGCCGTTAATGTTTGTATTGAAATAATTTTGATCCACTAATTAAGATTTTAATCTTATAGTTTAGGATAAATTCAGGCACACTGATTTAATGAAGTTTAAATGGAATGAGGTATTTTAAACCTTTTAAATTCGGTTAATTAATTTATTTCAAGTGCAAATCAACTAATTAAATAGGTTTTTAATTTAAATCAGCTAATTTAATTGAAATTGAAATTTTTAGGATTTCTGATCATCCCAAATAAATTTACCTTTCTAGTGTTTGGCGTGACTGCATCAGCGTGTTGGATTTGATTAATTTTATTTGATATAGGTAATTTCATTGGATTTAGGTAATCATATAAGATTTGAGTAATTTTATTAGATATAGGTAATTTCATTGGATTTAGGTAATTATATAAGATTTGAGTAATTTTATTAGATATAGGTAATTTCATTGGATTTAGGTAATTATATAAGATTTGATTAATTTTATTAGATATAGGTAATTTCATTGGATTTAGGTAATTATATAAGATTTGAGTAACTATATTGGTTTAAATAATTTCATTGGATTTCAGCAATTATATTGAATTTGAGTAATTTTATTAAATTAAATAAATTTTATTATATTCAAGTAATTTTACTGCACATAGTAATTTTAACGCCAATATGTGCATTTTATGAGCCAATTTCCACAGCCTTCGGAAATTCATGTAAAGATAAAATTTTGAGGATATCTACGTCCGGTCATTTCCGCAATATGGGAATTTTCTTCTTTTTCTTTATTTAATTCCGAAGCAGGTCGCCAATTGCGGCCGATTACGACCAATTTTAATTGGTGGCTGTCAATTTCTTTAAAGTCGTCTAATTTCTGTAATTGTAAATTTGTGCAGATTGTCTTTAATTTGTGCAGATTGTCGTTAATTTGTGCAGATTGTCGTTAATTTGTGCAGATTGTCGTTAATTTGTGCAGTTTGTCTTTAATTTGTGCAGATTGTCGTTAATTTGTGCAGATTGTCGTTAATTTGTGCAGATTGTCGTTAATTTGTGCAGATTGTCGTTAATTTGTGCAGATTGTAGATAATTTGTGCAGATTGTCGTTAATTTGTGCAGAATGTCGTTAAATTGTGCAGATTGTCGTTAATTTGTGCAGATTGTCGTAAATTTGTGCAGATTGTCGTTAATTTGTGCAGATTGTCGTTAATTTGTGCAGGTTGTCGTTAATTTGTGCAGATTGTCGTTAATTTGTGCAGATTGTCGTTAATTTGTGCAGATTGTCGTTAATTTGTGCAGATTGTCGTTAATTTGTGCAGATTGTCGTTAATTTGTGCAGATTGTCGTTAATTTTTGCAGATTGTCGTTAATTTGTGCAGATTGTCGTTAATTTGTGCAGATTGTCGTTAATTTGTGCAGATTGTCGTTAAACTGTGCAGATTGTCGTAAATTTGTGCAGATTTCCTCTAATTTCTGCAGATTGTCATTAATTTGTACAGATTTCCTCTAATTTCTGCAGATTGTCATTAATTTGTACAGATTGCCTATAATTTCTGCAGATTGTCATTAATTTGTACAGATTGCCTCTGATTGTTGAAGATTGCTTTCAATATAGGCAGATTATGATAAATTTCAGTAGATGGTGTTTTTTGCAGGTTGCCTGTTTTATAAATTTTTTTTACAGATTGTATTTTACAAATTGTCTTTTTCACAGATTGTCTGTTTGACAAATTGTCTTTTTTACAGATTGTCTGTTTTAAAAATTGTTTATTTTTTACAGATTGTCGTTTTCGCAAATAGTCTTTTTCAGAAATTTTTTTTTTACATATTTTTTTTTGTTTTGCAGATTGCCGTTTTTTTACAGATGTTCGTAAATGTATGTGCAGATTGTTGTGGATTTCTGCAGATTGTCATACACTTCTGCACATCGCTGTGGGTATACAAACTATGCTGGTTGTCGTAAATTGAAGAAAAATGTAAGTTTCTGTATATTATCGTGTAAGTTTGCAAGTTAACTTCATTCACCGAAGATTTAGTGTACCTAATTTAAAAAACTACTTTTACATCAAATTTTATATGACTTAGGTAATTTTAATTCAATTAATTATTTCTGTTGATTTCATGTAAAGAAATAATTTGATTCGATTCATTTAATTTAATCATTTTCTTCAAGTTATTTAATTTGAACAACATATTTCAATTGACTCCATCTTATCAAATTAAATTATTTTTAATCTTTCAATTCAATAAATTTTTTTGATTAATCTAAAGTCCATAATTTAACTGATTCCATTTGAACTTTAGCTTCTTTTTTCACGTTTCACAAATGCGTTGTTTAGCTTGTGCTTGATTGAATTTTATGTTATTTATTAATTACTTTCAAGTTTGGGTCCTGTGAAAAAATATTTTCAGGTTTGTGTTAAATTATTGACTTTTATTCAAGTTTTTACATGTTTTTAAATTTGTGTTTCGTGAAAAAAAAAATTTCCGGGAAAACGTAAAAAGCGGACAACTTTTGGTGTCTGCCGCATTTGTGGTCGGGAAATGGCGGGGAATTTGAAAATAAATAAAAAGGTGAATGGAAATTGGAGGAAATGGATGCAAGTTGAAAGAAATCGATTGGAAGTGGAGGAAATTGTGGAGAAATTTAGGACATTCTTGAAAAGTCGAGTTAAGGTGAAGGAAATCAATGGAAATTAAGGAACATCAATGGAAATTTGAGACATGGATAGAGTTTAAGGAAACAGAAATAATACGTGGAAAATTAATATAGAAACGAGCCAACTGATATAACCTTGTGGTAAAGGATAATTATCCTTCTGGAAAAATTACATGAAATCCAAGACGTCCTGGGCCACACGTGTCCCACCAGGTGTGTTGCTCATTCACGTACCGGTATAAGTAAATGACATGTCGTGTTTCGCTATATTTCTAAAAAAAAAATAACTTTTATCATACGAAGTGAAATGTTATCGTGCAATTGCATTTTTGCAGGAAGGATAAAAACATTTTCGAGCAATATTTAGGACTTGCTTATTCTGCTACTTATACCCTAACCTAACTTAACCTAACCAACCGTTAACAACCGCGGGAACGCGGTCAACGTACCAATCAATGACAATAATAACCCCGTAGGTTGTTATTGCTTTGCGTTATTGTGATTTTTTGTGTTGTGAATGTGTTTTGTTCATGTATACGCTGGTAAAACTGATACTTGGAGTGTATTGCATTGGGTTTTAAGGTGTCTTGACATAAAGATCCTTAGATGGTAAGTATATTATATATAAAATTAAATTATAAATGTAAATCATACATATAATATAATAGCCATGTCAATTGCCAAACTAGGAGCTTGCTCGTGTTATTTTTTATGTTTTTAGTGATTGGTAATATTTTATTTGTGAAAGATTTGCATTTTTTTTATTGTTATACGCATGTAATATTGCCATTTCTCAATATAAATCTACATTCTTAGAGATTATTAGCCTATGTGTTGAATCCTTCAGGATTTTTTGCAGAAGATTAGTCTATTTTTAATCTATTCAGATTCTTTACAGATTATTGTTTTTTTTTTCTATTAAGATTCTTCACAGATCATTGGTCTATTTTTACGCTATTAAGATTTTTTACAGATTATTGATTTATTTTTAATCTATTAAGATTTTACAGATTATTGGTATATTTTTTCTATTAAGATTCTTTACAGACTATTGGTCTATTTTTACTCTATTAAGATTTTTTACAGATTATTAGTATATTTTTAATCTATTAAGATTTTTACAGATTATTGGTTTATATTTAATCTATTAAGATTCTTTCCAGATTATTGGTCTATATTTAATCTATTAAGATTCTGACCAAATTATTGGCCTAAATATTTAATCTGCTAAAGAATTTCCATGATTATTAGTCATATTTTTTATCCATCAAGATTTTCTCGATGTTATTTATTTTTATCATGTGAGATTTATTTCAGATTATTAGCTTATTTATTCAAATCTTTTAAGTATTTTCTAGATTATAATTCTATTTTTAATCTGTTGAGATTCTTCTCAGATTATTTTCCTAGTTATTATATCTGTTGAGATTCTTCTGAGATTATTATCCTGTTTATTTCATCTGTTGAGATTCCTTCCAGATTATTAGTCTTATTTTTTTAATCTAAATATGGTCAATATTGAATTTGATGTTGTCAACGATTTCAATAATTTCGTTGCCACATATTGGTAATATGTTATATTTGAAAACGTTTTGCCCGAATGACATTGTGCTCGCAAATGTTTAGTTTTCGAGATGTTTAACTTTGAAGTTATAGGAACGTCGTTAATAAAATTGAACAAACGGAGACGTGAATAAGCAGAAATGCGGTTTTAGGTAAGAGTAGGTGAGGTTAGGTGAGGTAAAGTTAAGTTAGTTGAATAAACTAACCTAAACTATCTTAGGTAACCCTAAAATAACTTAATTCAACTCAACCATACCGAGGCCGACGAATCACGCCAAAAAACTTGGCGCGGTCCGCGTCCGCGAAACGCCGGCAGAGCCGTATCGAAACTGCCGTTAATGCTATTCTTACCTGAACGTTATTTATGCTATGACTCGGAAACTAAGCGTTTGCGAGCACAATGTCATTCGTGTAAAGCGCTTTAAAATGTCTGGTGAATATTGAGGATTAATTGTTAATAGATTTTCCACTCTTCGAATCCTAAACATAGTGAATTAGATCGAAATAAAGAAGTTTTCTTTTATGCACTTCCCGTCGTAAGTGATTATATTACGAGTTATAGCGGTAGGTTTAGTTTCGTCTTTGATGACGAATGCGCTCAAATAAACAGCTATTCATTGATTTTCGAATGTTTGTTGCTTGAACCATGGTAATAACATCGAAATAAACTTTTTTTCTTTCATACACTTTTTTCATCAAATGAATATTTTACAAGTTAGCGCGGTAGGTTTAGTTTCGTCTTTGATGACTACCATGGCCGTAAGCGAGACTTCATTGCAGTGTTGCCATACGCCGGACTCGATGAATTACTTCCCGCTTCAAACGCTGGAGTTGCGGTAAACTAATTCACCGCTATAACTCGTAAAATACTCATTTACGACTGAAAGTGCATAGAAGAAAACTTGTTTATTTCGATCTAATTAACTATGTTAAGGCACCTTACCTAAATTTCGTACTGAAATTATAAAAGTTGTTGACAACATTAAGGCCAGCAAAAGTTTTTTTCCTCAAAATTAAAAAAAAAATAAAAATACTTCCAGAGTGAGATAGGCTCTGAGGTATTAACAGCATGTTTATAACAATCTAATAAACATTGATGGCCTATAAAATTTTAAAATTTACCCATATCCCCCTTCTCCCCCCCCTCAAAGGGAAATTTCTAAAAAATCCTATTTCTCAGCCAATATTGTACATAGAGATGATCAGTAGATAAGTTTTTTGTTCGATTCACAATGAACTGGTATACAAAATTGAGATCCAGTTTTTTGATATCGCTTAAAAAAAATATTTGAAAAATGTTTGAATCCAAAAATATATTTTTTTTTTCAATTTTTTTTCTTCAAATGTGTATAAAAAATTTTCTAATCAACTTATCGAAAAGCTACATCTGAACTTTATAGTACTCACCTTGATCTTTATGATGTTAAAAAGATCACCTTCATAAATGAAAAACTGTAGGAGTAATAAAGCTGCACAGCCAAAAAAAATCATTTCGAGGAAAAAGCCCTCTACATTTTCATATATATCCCCAACAGTTTTTTACTCATGGAGAAGATCTTTTCTGCATTGTAAAGATCAGAGTGAGTAATATGAACCTGAATGGTTGTTTTTTTATACGTTAAATAGAAATTTCTTTATTGTCATTCAAAATGTAATATGTTTAGTGATAAAAAATTCAAAAACTCCTTAAATATTTTTTTGAAGTGATATAAAAAAACTGGATCTTAACTTTGTAGACCAGTTCATTGTGAATCGAACAAAAAAACTAATTGCCTATGTACAATATTGGCTGAGAAATAAGGTTTTTTAGAAATTTCCCTTTGAGGGGGGGGGGGGAGGGGGAGAGGGGGTTGTGGGTAAATTTAAAAAATTTTTAGGCTCTGAACATCCATTCGAATGTTCTAAACATGTTTTGAACACCTCCAAGCTTATTTCGCTCTTGAAGTATCTTCTACTAATTTTTGAAGTTTTAAAAGAAAAACAGTTCGATGGCCTTGAGGACAGAGTCCCTTATAGGATCCAGGATTTTGGCGATGATTTCACAAATGGAAATTTTTGCTGCAATATGAAGTGTAAGTCTGGTACATCCTGTGAAAAAATGAGACTCGTACGTTCGCTCGTTCGCCCGCTATGGGGGTTTGAAAAATGGGGGGAGGGGAGGGTAAAGGGTATTTTATCATGCTACACCTCCCCCATGGCACTTTCTTCACGACGCGACGTTGCTATGTCATCTCCTATGTCTCTGTATTACTCCATAATAGTTTCAGGGGTCTAACTTGAACCAAAAAATTTAAAAAAACTTTATTTAAAATTGTTTTGTTTCTTTGTTTTGCTTATAATGTAAACAATTGCGGGTTTCAAAATGCTTCTTCTCCTACAGTTTTTGAGGTATAAGGATGATTTTGATATTATTAGATGCGTAAAAAAGTGGGCATTCTAAAAACTTGAATTGTTTTTCAAAATTAATTTTTTGTCGAAAGTTATGATGTCATAAACCCGAAATTTTTCAAAAATTAGGCTTGCTCTCGAATTTTTTCCTTTTTTCGTTTAAAACTGGAAATTTGAAGAAAACCATTGGGTTTTTTGGAATTTCCATGTCTTTTTGCATCCAATGATACCAAAATCATCACTGTAGCTTGAAAACTCTCCGTCAAGAAGCATTTTGAAAAAAAAACAAAAACACCGTTTTCTATGAATATCTCGTTTTCTTCAAAGAAAATTACATTTTTCATAGAAGATAATCGATTCTGAATTTCATTTTCTATTAGGATACCAAATTTTATTGCTTTAAGTTCAATAATAAAAAAAGTTCCCATGGGGAACTCATGTCCTTCAATTCAAAATTGACCCCATGGTAAGGACAACGGTCCAATATTCTTCCAATAAAATTCTACTTCTTTATCCCTACCTCGGAGCTCGTAGCTTTGTACCTCCATACGCTTGCCGCCCCGCACTACAGGTGAATATAGAAATGTTTAATCGTGAAATGTACTGTGATTTATCTATGTTTATGAATTTCCGTGAAATAGCAAATTATGAAGTGTTGTATTGTCTTGAAGTTTTTATTCTCGGTGAGTTGTTTAGCTTTTCTACTAGTCGTACTTAACGCCTGTTAAGAGATGCTATTTTTCTATTCAACAGGCCAGATCGTTGAGACTGCGCCTTAACCCAAATCGCGAATTCAGAACTGCTGTCGTATAACTGATTTCATTTGGTTGCTTCAATATAGTTGCTCTGGAATCATTGCTCTCTTCTAACTTTTGTACTTGCCCGATTTTAGATGTATAATAATTAACTGTCACTTCCAAACGCGTCTATTAGTATACTTGATCGGAATCGGAAATACCACAGACGCAAGTTAAAGCCGAAACTTTACTGACTAGCCTGAAATCATGGTACGACCGAAATGGTCTCAAATTAAATGCTAATAAAACACAATGCATTATTTTTGGATCCAAAGATGCAATTAAAAAAACTTCAGATCTTGCTCTCACAGTTGGAAATGATAAAATTAATGCATCAGAAAAAGTTAAAAATCTAGGGATCTGGTTCGATAGAAATATGTCCTTCAAATCTCACGTTAAGACTACTTGCAACAAAATCTACGGAATTTTAATGTTTTTTCATCGTATAAAAAGTATGCTAGACGAAAAATCCAGATTATTAGCCATTCAATCCCTTGTGTTATCGCGCATTGACTACTGCAGCCTAGTATGGGGAGACTTACCTCAATACCTTCAAAGGGACTTACAAAAATGCATGAATTTTGCAGCCAAGGTGGTATGCAACGGTAATTTCAAAAGAAGTGATCACGTAACCCCTCTCCTCAATAAACTCGGCTGGATCCCTATCCAAGAAAGGCTCCTCTTGCAGAAGGCCCAATACGTATTCTCCTCGTTATATCTTCCTCAGAGCAATGCTGAGATAGTGGGTTTCCATCCACCCACTGTAACCAATCAAAAACCGAACAGAAACAATAATGTCTTAGTCAACTATCGTTCATCTCACTTAGGGCAGAAGGCTCTGTCCATATCAGGCGCCTTACTGTGGAACAAACTTCCCCTGAGTATTAAAGTCCCTCAAAGACCGAGAGAATTTAAAGCCAAAATAACTCGTCATCTTGTGTCTCAATAATAATTCTTAGTTACAGAACATACTGAATGAGTACTGTCGAATCTCATTTGCCTGGTATCTCCATTGCTCAATAACCTCCCTCGCTTATTGTTTTATAATACAAGATATCACAAAACAGTTTTAGAGTATGCGTAGGTAGTGTGATTTGATCGCCTTTACGCTGCCGGTTGCAAACATGCTTACTTGAATATGTGTGTACGTATATAGGTGTATGTGGGCATATGGGTGTGCATATGTGCACGTACACCTGTGTGCACTAGAGTAGATAAACCAGTCGAAGGTTGCATTTTATGTCATTCCTCTCCATTTCTGTGCAAGCATCAAACTAGACCGTCATGGTACCTACGTGTGTGTGTGTGTTTATCAATTGCAGACATTCTGCACCATATTACAAAGATAATGTGATTTTCTTTCTAATATGAAATTGTAAAGAAACCATGTAAAAAAAGCAATAAATTCGTTGTGTGATCACCCATTTATACTGCAGTATTACGCTTATAGTTATATGCTTATAATAATGTGATACCTATGTCTGTTTATCAATTGCAGACAATTTGCGCCATATTTCAAAGATAATGTGATTTTTTTTTTCTAATATGAAACCTTTATAGGACATTAATGTTTTCTTTCTTATTCACGTCCCACAATCGTTTTCATGTTTCAGACTTAGGTAGACTGTTTTGTGCCACTATTTTTAGTACGAAATTTTATAAAATTCATGCGATAATAAAAGATATTTTCTCCGTTTCCCTCGATTGGAATTTCTGGTTTATACTGACTGGTTTACGCTGATATTCGCGCACATGCTTACTTGTAGATATCTGTACGTGTGCACGCTGTGCGTATGACACTAAATAGAATGCGTATGTATTGCCTCGATGCATAGAAATGCATTTGTGTATCCTTACGAGTTTGGTGTAATTATGTGCGTGCATGTGTATATGTATATATTTGCGTGTATATGTGCACACATGTGTGTACTAGACTGACAACTAGCATTTTACTAGAGATAATGGTCTTTTTTCTGTTCACTCTCAACTTGTAACATTACCTAACTCGTCATCTCTTTATTATTGTAAAGCATTCATGTAAAAACTATACATTTGTTGTGCGATCATCCACTTTTTGTTTAAATAAAATGCTTATCAACTAATGACCGCTATGTTAAAATTGTTGGATTAGAAATACAAAACTTATTATCTTCTTGGTCCTCATGCTTATGTGTACGTGTATACATGTATATGTACGTGTGTATATGTACATGTATCTATATGTATGAATATATATATATATGTGTGTATATGTATACGGATGTATATTTATATATATATTTTTTTTCATGCTTCCTCAAAATGACACTTTTGAACATTGGCCGAAACAAGCGATTCATGTATTATTTCCTGGCGTCAAGAATTGCGAAGTTTTATGTCGTGTACATGTAAACTGTCAAAAGTGTTTTCACCTCACAATGAAAATGCATCGTCCATGAAATTGTGTTGTCTCTTATAATTATCATTACATGTATTATCAAATGTAGATTAAGCAAGATTAGGAGTACATTGCCCTCAATCATTTCTTTTCGACTAGTGACACGAGTTTTACAATACTCATGTGTGTGTATCATCTAAGTGTATTAATTTTAAGAGATTTTAAAAACCAATGATGGTACTTTTGTACCATCTATATTGGAAATATACTGTTTTTCTTTTTTTTTCTTCTTTTTTTGAGATTAGTTCGCATTGTCGTTATTCGTTGTTCATTATTTCTCTTTCAAGCTAAACTTAATATGAATATTAATTATACTGTTGAATAAAACAGTAGGACCTTATCGATTTTCTTTTGCCTGCCACCCAACCTACGCCGATCCTGCATGCCCTGACACCCATTTTCATTTTTCAATGGGAGGATAAAAATGTATTGGAGTGGTGAAGTCGATTTATCAATTCTGCTACTTACAACCTAACCTAACGAACAGTTTGCAACCACGGTTAACGGGGTCATCGATTCAAACAAAAACGATTACTACGTGAGTTGTTATCGCTGTTGTTGTTTCCCGGTGTGTTTTAAAAGTCTTTTGTTAGTGTAATATACATGACATGTAACAAGGGAGAAGAAATTATTTATAAGCATTTATACATATGCTATAATATCCAAGTCCATTGTTGAACTACGCTGTAATTTCTTATGCATTTATTGATTGTTAATATTAAATTTGTGATAGATTTGCTTAATTTCATGGTTTTATTGTTTTATACATGTAATATTGTCATTTCTCGATACACATCGACATTCTTAGAGATTATTAGCCTTTGTGTTAAATCCTTCATTTTTTCTGATTATTAGTCTATTTTTTAATCTTATAAGATTGTTTATGGAAATTATCGGTTTTTCTTTCTTTCTTTCTTTCATCCAGAATTTTAGTATGTTTATTAAATTTATCACGATTTTTTCCTGCTTATTAATCAAATTTTAAATTTTAGAGATTCTTTTCAGATTATCACTGGGTAACAAAGAATATGTTTTGAAAATCGTCCAGGGTTTTCCAACTGAATTAGACTAATTTTGATGCTCTGAGTCCGGAAATGACCTTGGTTTTGCTCAATCAGGTCAAGATTTTTTGCTACAGAAATTAAAAAAAAATTAGTTTTTCGTAAAAAGACAAATTTCTGCGGATCATCAGCTGATAAACCCGTGACGATCTTTTCCGTTTTCCTTAAAATTAGAAGTCAACGCATCCAAATTAATTCAGTTTTTTTACTCCATCAAATTTGATGGAGCTCGTCAGGAGGTCATATGTTATAGAAAAAAAAGGTTGATTAATGTTATATATAGGATATTGAAATATGCGGAGTTCCGTAATGGGAAAATTTACCGTAATTTATTACGTCAAATGCCAGATCGACATTTAAACAAGACTAATGCACTAAAACTAAGGGCAACAAAGGCAAGAGTCCTTCAGAGCCGGTCTTCTGGGAGACAGGCGGGCGGTCCACTTGCGATCTCTGACTGCTGTCGTAGGAAGCAAGCACCCGTGCTCTGTGGAGTTAGTTGCAGTTAGATACGATATAGTGTTTAGTCTTAGGTTTAATACGGTTTATCGTTGTAAAATACGTTTTTAGGTAATAAGTTTATAAGTTTTTTAAGGTAATAAGTTTATAAGTTTTTTAAGGTAATAAGTTTATAAGTTTTTTAAGGTAAGTTATAAGTTTTTTAAGGTAAGTTATAAGTTTTTTAAGGTAAGTTATAAGTTTTTTAAGGTAAGTTATAAGTTTTTAAGGTAAGTTATAAGTCATAAGTTTTTAAGGTAAGTTATAAGTCATAAGTTTTTTAAGGCAAGTTATAAGTCATAAGTTTTTAAGGTAAGTTATAAGTCATAAGTTTTTTAAGGTAAGTTATAAGTCATAAGTTTTTAAGGTAAGTTATAAGTTTTAAGAATGCATGGGGAAACGTCGTCCTAACCACCCAGCTCACGGCATGGCAAGTAATTGGTTACTGAACTAATAGTTCACAAACCTCCAATAAGCTCGTGAGCATCAGGACGTGCCGGGAAGCGGAGTCAGGCGAGTGGATGGTGAGCGGAGCGGTCAGCAGCACGTAAGGCGCCTCAGCCTCTCATCCCTCGGCCGTTCAGTCCTCGATGGAGGAGAAGCGCAGCGTAGCGAAGCGAAGCGAAGGAAAACCCACTGGCTTCTCTGCGTTGGCAGCACGGGAGGTTCCGTCGGGGATGCGACGGCAGATGAAACCGACGGAGGCTGGGTAGGCTCAATTATAAAGTTGAAGTTGTGAGGTCAATGGCTGGAGGCGATCTGAATCGGCCTCGAGAAAATTTGAGAGGTCAGTGCAGTTTGGCTCAAATGTTGTATTCAATTGGCTGTATTCAGGATGGTAAACTACAGTTCAAAAACCAAAGACGAGCCTAGAGCTGGGTTTTGGAATTTTTATATATTAAAGTAACAAGTTTTTGCTACATCAATTTTCAAGTTAATATTCTGAGATTAGGTTTTACTTATAAGTTAAATGTTAATTTAGTTTTATTCCTTAATTTTAAGTTCACGAGGAAACAAGCTTAAATTTAATTAATTGTAAAACGATTACAGGATAGCCTGTAAGTTTTCTGTACATATGTATAGCTCGTCAGGAGGTCTATGGCTGTATCTCAAAAAGTTGACCTGACAGCGAAATCAATGCTATATTCGGACTCAGAACACCATAATTAGTCTAAATCTGCTGAGAAACCCCTGACGATTTTTTGGCTGTTACCCTGTGTTATTAGCCTATTTATTTATCTGTTCAGATTTTTTCCATATTTTTAGTCCATTGAGATTTTTTCAGATTATTAGCCTATTTATTTATCTGTTCAGATTTTTTCCATATTTTTAGTCCATTGAGATTTTTTCAGATTATTAGCCTATTTATTTATCTGTTCAGATTTTTTCCATATTTTTAGTCCATTGAGATTTTTTCAGATTATTAGCCTAGTTATTTATCTGTTCAGATTTTTTCCAGATTTTTAGTCCATTGAGATTTTTTCAGATTATTAGCCTATTTATTTATCTTTTCAGATTTTTTCCAGATTTTTAGTCCATTGAGATTTTTTCAGATTATTAGCCTATTTATTTATCTGTTCAGATTTTTTCCATATTTTTAGTCCATTGAGATTTTTTCAGATTATTAGCCTATTTATTTATCTGTTCAGATTTTTTCCATATTTTTAGTCCATTGAGATTTTTTCAGATTATTAGCCTATTTATTTATCTGTTCAGATTTTTTCCATATTTTTAGTCCATTGAGATTTTTTCAGATTATTAGCCTAGTTATTTATCTGTTCAGATTTTTTCCAGATTTTTAGTCCATTGAGATTTTTTCAGATTATTAGCCTATTTATTTATCTTTTCAGATTTTTTCCAGATTTTTAGTCCATTGAGATTTTTTCAGATTATTAGCCTATTCATTTATCTATTCAGATTTTTTCCAGATTTTTAGTCCATTGAGATTTTTTCCAGATTATTAGCCTATTTATTTATCTGTTCAGATTTTTCCAGATTTTTAGTCCATTGAGATTTTTTCAGATTATTAGCCTATTTATTTATCTTTTCAGATTTTTTCCAGATTTTTAGTCCATTGAGATTTTTTCAGATTATTAGCCTATTCATTTATCTATTCAGATTTTTTCCAGATTTTTAGTCCATTGAGATTTTTTCCAGATTATTAGCCTATTTATTTATCTGTTCAGATTTTTTCCAGATTTTTAGTCCATTGAAATTTTTTTCAGATTATTAGCCTATTTATTTATCTATTCAGATTTTTTCCAGATTATTAGTCCATTGAGATTCTTTTCAGATTATTAGCCTATTTATTTATCTATTCAGATTTTTTCCAGATTATTAGTTCATTGAGATGCTTTTTAGATTATAAGCCTATTTTTCAGTCTATTAGGACTTTTCCAGGTTATTAGTTTCGTAATAAATTCTTGAAGATTGTTTTTAGATTATTCTTTCCAGATTTTTCAATCCATCAAAATTCTTTCCAGATTATTATCCTATTGATTTTACCTATTGAAATTATTTCGAGATTATTAGTCTATTTTTAATATATTAAGATTTTTTTCAACTTATTAGTTCATTTATTTATCTAAATATTAAGATTTTCAGATTATTTGCTTATTTATTAAATCGAGTAAGATTTTTTCCAGATGATGAATACGTTTTGAAATCCTTCACGATTCTTTCCAGATCATTAGTTCATTTAATTAATCTATAAAGATTATTTGCAGATTACAAATATATTTTCAATTAATGATTGTTTTAGATTATTAGCCTAATTTTCAATCTGATGGGAGTTTTTAAAGATTTTTAGCCTATTTTATATTATTCAAATGATATGGCTATTTTTTATTAAATCTTTATATCCTTGCACCTTATTAAATAATAATCAATGATATATATGTAATTTTTAAAATGTGAGGCAATTTTAAATATGTTGTCGAACTGCCATATCTTTTTTGATATTTCTTTATTTATGGATACGAGTATATGTATATATATATTATATTTATATTATTTTATTATGTCGCCGTATCTTTTTGGATAATATATCTTTATTTATGGATATATATATATATATATATTATATTTATATTTTATTATGTTATATTATATTTATGGATATGTATATTTTATCATATTTCATTATTTTATTATAATATACTATATTTTATTCATGGACATAGATATACATTTTATTATATTTTATTATTTTATTATATCATATTTTATTTATGGATATTCTTGGTGTGTGTAACCATACATTTTATTTATGGGCATACTTGACCCTAATTCTTCATAAACATTGAAATCTTGTGCCAAATTGTCATACAATTCCTCGCCAAAGTGCATAAAGTTCCAAGTCAACTTATCGTGGAAATTTAGTTCCAGTTTCTATAAATTTTAAACAAATTTACTATAAAAATAGAGTGGAAATGACTGTAATTTTCAGTAGAAATCAGTGTAAAATATTATACCACATCGCCGTATTTTTATTAGCTGCCATAGGCACACCATTTGCCATAAAATTTTCATATTTTCAAATACGTTGTGTAAAATTTCCATTTTAATAATTTATCAAAAAAAATACGTGGTGTAAAATTTTCCTTGTAATAATTTATCAAAAAATTCTGCCATAAAATTGTAAATCTCTCAATTTGAAAAAGAAAAAGAAAAACACTTTATTTCCAATAGAGATCGTACAAAATTACAATCATTGGTTTTTAAATTGCCATGATAGATATTCAAAATTTTCTGAAATATAAACTGCAAATTTACCTTCTACAGTAAATTATGTGATCAGTATTTGCTGCGACATGTCGGCAAGTCCAAGAAAGAAATTTGTAAATAGTATTTCATGGACTGTCATACCGGTTTCTATAGAATCGCCTTTTTTTACTTTTCCAAGGCACCCACGTCAAACCTGAAACCTTTATTTTTAACCTTTATTATTCGTGTGTCACCAATGTTGCTAAATCTGAGAATAATTTAGATATTCAAGAACTTTGCTAAAAATAATTTAGGTATTCAAGGACTATGCTAAAAATTGTCACTGTCACTACGATTTAACCCTTTAACGCCCAAATGGACTGTACGGTCCTCTTTCAAAAATAACAATATGTTGTATTTCTTATTCAATTTGTTCACTAATGTGTCCTTTGAACTGCACTGCCGAGTGGCAGTTCCTTCCCCATCTTGATAACAGTGACTACCTAATGCTAGTGTCGGTTTAGTGATAGTGGTTGTCATAACGGTAATGTGAGTATGGAAATGTGGGCGTTAAAGGGTTAAGTTCATTTAGTCCTTTGCTCCATCTTATGTGTTATACGCGGGTACCACTTGGTGTATGGTAGCTTTGGTAACTCCATGATGAGCAGTTTATGAACTCCAATGTTCTCGCTCGTGAACTGAGTGCGTGTGTTCCTTATGAAATCATGCTGGATCATTTTGTTCTTTTTTACTTTATAATGTGATTTTGAGTAGGAATGTCTTAATTTGTATTATGACTTGGTATTTTACTTTTTCTACGTTATATATCACTTACTGTTGATTAACTTTACTGACTCAACAAGTTGATACACTTGATGAAATTGCCCGGATCTCAATCAATTGAACATACTATATCCAAACCTAAATGAATCTAGAAACTGCGCGGATATTAATTTAAAAAAAATATGATGAATTGATGAAAACAACTTGATATTATTTTATGCTATTTTGTTGGAACTGTAGGTCCCTATACCCAAAATTAAATTAAATATTTTGGTCTATCACTGAGCTTAACTGTAACTTCGAGGCCCTTAGCTTCTCCGAAAGCTGGCTAGGTGAATCAACCAAAGACATGATTCAAATGCAAAATTATCATAGCACCATTCACTACGCAATAATAATAATAATAATAATAGTAAGCACGATGGAGACGTCAGAACGTACATATCTACACACACAGACTCGAGAATCATAGCAAGTGCAACGATGGATCGGGATCATACAGAGTCGCTATTCGTAGAACTGACATCATGCTTGGAACGGTGCATAGGCCTCCTACAGCCTGTCCTGTATCCTTCCGGAATGAGCTCCATCGTATTATGTCGCAGTTGAACAGATATATAATAATTATGCAATGATACAGTAATCTGCAATGACTTCAATTATGATTTACTGAATTATGAAAGCTATGAACAAATGTAAAATTTGCTAAATGTTTTTCAGTCTATATCTTTTCTTCTAATTCACACAAAACCTGCACATATATCCTCAGAATCTGCTATGCTGCTTGACAATATTTTCATAACAGACCCAACTGATTCATATACTTGAATAATTACTTCCGACTTATCGGTCCATTTTCTAGTTTTCCTTATTAAGAAACATGTCTGTCACTTGTACCAAGTCACAGGCTGAAACTTACTCATATAGCTGTGTAAATGACCCCTCAGGGGGATACAATTATTGTATCTATGGGAATTAGCGCTCGCAGGGGGACTATGTAAGGGCCTGAGCTAAAGGTTAGGTAGGCTTTCTTTTTTGTTGTAATAGAATAAGTTTTGTTTTGTTACGGACCATCTTCTTTCGGTTCACTGCTGTCCTGTTTTTCAGCACCTACTACTTTCTTCTTCAACTTTTTCTTGTTAACTTCTTTCTTAGCTTTCTGTTTCTGTTCCCTTTCTGCATAGATTTCACGTTTCTTTAACTCCATACTAAATGGTGCCTTCTTCCTTCCTCTCTTTGGATAGCCTTTGTTGCGGATAGAAAGGCTTAAACTAACTAATAATCTAATCTAATCTGAGCTGTGTAAATGAATCTAATTAGAGAGATGGCGCGCCGTTCTAGAAGAACTAATGTTAACATTGGGCATCTCTCAAAAGATCAACAATGCAACGAATATTCATAAAACTATACTAAACTTTAAAGAGCTGCCCATAATCAATGTTACAATTACACCTATAAATAGACGATAGCCGATAGCCCTGGATTACTGAAGAAATCTTTATAAATATAAAGAAACGTCAAGCTTACCTAGCCCTTCTTTGCGAAAGGCCAATATCTCGGGAAATGTATAACGGGTTCAGGAAGTATGTGACGAATCTGTAAAGGACATCGAGAATAAACTACTTTACGCTCAAATTCACTCAACTCCTCAGGGGGATACAATTATTGTATCTATGGGAATTAGCGCTAACAGGCGGACTATGTGAGGGCCCGAGCTAAAGGTTAGGTAGGCTTTCTTTTTTTGTTAAAATAGAATAGATTTTTGTTTTGTTACGGACCATCTTTTTTCGGTTCACTGCTGTCCTGTTTTTTCAGCTCCTACTGCTTTCTTCTTCAACTTTGATCTTGTTTCAGGAACTTCTTTCTCATCTTACTGTTTCTATGACCTTTCTGCACAGATTCCCCATTCTCTCATCTCCATACTAAATGGTGCCTTCCTCCGTCCTCTCTTCGATACGCTCTTTTTTCTGTAGCGGTTAGGGAGGCTTGAACCAACTTATGATCTGATCTAATCAAATTCACTCAATTTAAAACTGATACTAAAACACATTGTGCTTGCTTAATTCGTGCTACAAACAAAATAATGCTGCAAAGAAAACGATTGGGTTTATTGTCCAAGATAATGTAAATTATCACGGGAATAAAAATATCGCTGATCTTTTTAACAATTTATTCATGAACAAAGGACCTCTCAGGGGGATACAATTATTGTATCTATGGGAACTAGCGCTCCCAGGGGGACAATGTCAGGGCCCGAGCTGAAAGTTAGGTAGGCCTTCTTCTGTTGAAATAAAATGTTTTTGTTATGTTAAGGACCACCTTTTTTCGGTTCACTGCTGTCCTGTTTTTCAGCACCTCTCACTTTCTTCTTCAACTTTTATCTTATTTCATGAACTTCTTTCCCATCTTACTGTTTCTATGCCCCTTCATCATAGATTCCTCATTTTCTTATCTCCATACTAAATGGTGCCTTCCTCTTTCCTCTCTTCGATACGCTCTATTTTTGAAGCGGTTAGGGAGGCTTAAACTAACTTATAATCCAATCAATCCATGAACAAAGGATAAGATATAGCTGATAGTATTCCTAGTGAACCGACAGTTCACTTAGAATAAATGATCTTGTTAGTGAATACAACTCTTTTCTTCTTTACGCCTACCAATTCTTCCAATGTAATTGCGTGCATAAACAACCTGAAAAATAAATCGAGTGAATTAAAAACGTTTTCGACTAAAGTCCTTAAACGTTATAGCTGATGTTATAGCCCCGCTCATCTCTAACATTATTAATCAGTTTTTCTTTCTATAGGTGCTTTCCCGAACTCCCTCTAGGTGCTAGAATAACTCCTATTTTTAAACGTGGTGAAAGACTTGCGCAAGCAATCCTAGACCTATCTCTGTGCTACCAATTATTAGCAAAATATTCAGAAAAATTGTAAATTTAAGTGTATTCTTATTTTGACAAAAAATTATTTCTCTAAGATAACAAATTTCGTTTTCGCTCTAAAAAAAATCAACAGAGGCTGTATTAAAACCATTTACAGTATCGATATTCCAATATAGATGAAGGAAATCTTGTTTTGTCCGTATTTCTTGACTTCCGAAAAGCCTTCGATTGTGTGGACAATAACATATTACCTCGAAATTTTACTGTTATCACATTACAAGAGTTATACCTAACAAATCAGAAGTAATACGTTGTTATCGACGATTCACAGTCGGAACTACAGACACTTAGCCATGGAGTTCCACAAGGATCGGTCCTTGGGCCTCTCCTGTATTTAATCTTTATTAACGATACCGTCATATCTACATCATTTTTGAAATTTATATTTTTTTTTACCGATGACAACACGGTTTTTACGGTCATTCCGAATCAAAATCCTGCTTTAACTACTGAGAGTATAAATAACGAGCTCCAAAAGGTTTCTCTGTGGCTTGAAGCTAATAAATTAAGCTTTCATATTGATAAAGCAAAATATATTATTTGCTCATGCAAAGGAAATATCTCTTCCACGTATTAAATTTGGCAAAGGGGAAATCGAAACACCAACTCAAGTAAGTTCCTGAGCGTTATAATAGATAAACATCTGACCTTGAAAGGGCACATCGCTCACATTAGTACTAAGTTATCTAAATCCGTCGAATCCTACATAAAATGAAAAATTGACTGCCTGAAGAGGCTTTGTAAATACTTTACCGAAAGCTCATTTCACCATACTTACTATACGGAATCGAAGCATGGCACGGAACTGATAAAAATAAAACCAATGTACTCATTACTTTGCAAAAAAAGAGCAGTCAGAGCGGAAATGAAACCAGAAGATAATACTCACACAGATGATTCATTCAAAAGTTTAAAAATACATAAACTTCTGGATCTCTACAAGCTCTCCATAGATAATTTCATGTATAAAAATAGACCAATCATAGTGACGAAGACCTCAAACAATTATCAACTGCACAAACAGGCCATCACGGCCATTTGTGCCACCAAAAGTGCCACCAAATGCGTCTCCGCTGGTCCGCTGCGGAGGTAGGTGAAGCTGACTCCAAACCCAACGTATATTTTTGTCATTCACCTTATTACTTCATTTAAACTTACTTTCCTCTCATCTTTGTTCCACCAATGCTTAAACATCACTCCTTTTGTCAACGTGAAGGTAAAGATAGGAATAACCTCGCACCCTGTTTTCTGTATCAAATTGTTTATTGGAATACACGGTTTGTGGGATGGCAGACTGTTGCTGTTTACAGCAAGATCGTGCGACTCAAAATGCGCCTTTGTACACCATTGTATTCCGTGCTCATCGTAGCCGTGTGGTTAAAGAACAAGCCCTTCCGTGAAGGTGTCGAGGACTCGAATCCCGGCGCTGCGTGGCGACTTTCTCCGTTGGGTATAGGGGAAGAACTCGAAGCACAATACCCCACTCTACCCAGGTGTCTGAAATAGGTATTCGTCTTGACCGGGGAAAACCGACATGGCGTCCTGGTGTTAGTTATAAGGCATTTGAAAAACCAGTGTACAAGATGATATGTATCAGGCTTGGTTGGACACAAGGCATCCTTAGATGCCGATGTTTGTTTGTATACACGATGAGCTACGTACTACGTACTCACCGGCAAACGGTGTAAGGGGGTGGCATACCTTTAACCCGAAGTAGACATAACTTCATGGTTCCTTATTATTCAAAATATCGGCCACAACACAGTGTCCTATTCATTAGATTTAAGGCTTGGCACTCAATCTCTGCGGAGATCCATGAAATAAATTCTTACAAAGCTTTCGAAATGATTCTTGAAACCCTTTTTCTCCTAGACATTAATCATGTACGATAACCAGGTCAAATCTTTTCTGCTTAGTGACTCATCTTGATGGGGTAATTTGCCATGGTTAACGTCAATTATCTCAGTCGGTTCTCAAGTCGTTTTTAGAATACATTTTTTGCATCAAACCTATGTAAAATACTTTGTAAAATTAAGCATCTAATCTCTAATGAACCAATTTTTTGATCAGTCAAGTGCGCAACTAGGTTAAGTGATTTAGATTAAATTTAATTGTGCTCCCCTCAGGGGATACAATTACTGTATCAATGGAATTAGCGCTCCCAGGGGGAAAATGTGAGGACCCGAGCCTGAGAGTTATAAAGGTAGGCCTTCTTTTTCTTGAAATAAAATTTGGTAAATCTGAAGGATATGACAGTAATCGATTTTTTCACTTTTCGGTGCCTAAACCCAATGAATTAAAACAAAATAAACAAGTTTTCTTCTATGCACTTTCCGTCTGAAATGATTATATTACGAGTTATTGCGGTAGGTTTAGTTTCGTCTTCGATGACGAATGCGCTCGAATAAAGAGGTTACTCATCGAAAAACAGCTACTTCTAATTTTTGTTGCTTGAATCATAGTAATAACATCGAAGTGAAAAACTTTTCTTCTATAAACTTTTTTCGTCAAATGAGTATTTAACGAGGTATAGCGGTAGGTTTGGTTTCGTCTTGGATGACAGTGCGCTGGAAGCGAGACTCCATTGCAGTGTTGCCATACCAAGCGATCGAAGAATTTCTTTCCGCTTCAAACACTGGAGTTGCGGTAAGTCATTTACCGCAATAACTAATAAAATACTCATTTCAGACGGAAAGTGCATTGAAGAAAACTTGTTTCTTTGCATTAAATTAACTATGTTTAGGCATTGAAATTTACGAAAGCGATTACTGTCATATCCTTCAGGCTTACCTAAAATGTTTTTGTTATGTTAAGGACCACCTATTTTCGATTCACTGCTGTCATGTTTTTCAGCACCTACTATTACTTTCTTCTTCAACTTTGATCCTGTCTCATTAACTTATATTGTGGAAATTTTCCCGCGTTTACAGGCCAGTTCGACCTTTATCTGAGTTAGTTCACATTACTTCGTCATTCCGCAGTTTTCAAATTAGTCTTCAGTAGCTCTCGGTCGTCGTGGGTTGCCCAGCTCACTCACTCAGCTCAGCTGGGCTCTGCAGGTCATTGCGGCAACTCCGCGCGTGACGGTAGAGGGAACAAGGTAGGTTCAAACCAGTCTTTTTTTGTTGACGGTGTGGGTTTGCTGACGTCACGGCAACGAACCAATAGCAGCGCTCATATTGCATCTGGTAGCACTGATACTCACAAACCTGGCTCCACTATTGGCCTAATGACATGGCGTTTTGGTGACGTCATGAAGTTTGTTTGAAATATAGCCTTTCTATTGGCTACCCGAACAAGATGAAGTGTATTTTCTCCTACAGAAATGACCCTACCTTGTTTCCTCTACCGTGACGGTGGCGATCAGTGTAGCTGACAAGGCCTGGCTTGCACGTGCTTCTCAAAGTTCCAATTTCTCATTGACTTCGCTACTAGTTTTTATTAACCTCAACATTGCTACTTATTGACATCATCGTCGCCTTCTTTACCTTGTTTAATTGATCTCCTTCACCTTATCTGCTCCATCATCATTCACCTTATCTACTCCATCATCATTCACCTCATCTACTCCATCATCATTCACCTCATCTACTCCATCATCATTCACCTCATCTACTCCATCATCGTTCACCTCATCTACTCCATCATCGTTCACCTCATCTACTCCATCATCATTCACCTCATCTACTCCATCATCAGTCACCTCATCTACTCCATCATCATTCACCTCATCTACTCCATCATCAGTCACCTCATCTACTCCATCATCATTCACCTCATCTACTCCATCATCATTCACCTCATCTACTCCATCATCGTTCACCTCATCTACTCCATCATCATTCACCTCATCTACTCCATCATCATTCACCTCATCTACTCCATCATCATTCACCTCATCTACTCCATCATCATTCACCTCATCTACTCCATCATCATTCACCTCATCTACTCCATCATCATTCACCTCATCTACTCCATCATCATTCACCTCATCTACTCCATCATCATTCACCTCATCTACTCCATCATCATTCACCTCATCTACTCCATCATCATTCACCTCATCTACTCCATCATCATTCACCTCATCTACTCCATCATCGTTCACCTCATCTACTCCATCATCATTCACCTCATCTACTCCATCATCATTCACCTCATCTACTCCATCATCATTCACCTCATCTACTCCATCAACATTCACCTCATCTACTCCATCATCATTCACCTCATCTACTCCATCATCATTCACCTCATCTACTCCATCATCATTCACCTCATCTACTCCATCATCAGTCACCTCATCTACTCCATCATCATTCACCTCATCTACTCCATCATCATTCACCTCATCTACTCCATCATCATTCACCTCATCTACTCCATCATTCACCTCATCTACTCCATCATCATTCACCTCATCTACTCCATCATCATTCACCTCATCTACTCCATCATCAGTCACCTCATCTAATCCATCATCGTTCACCTCATCTACTCCATCATCATTCACCTCATCTACTCCATCATCAATCACCTCATCTACTCCATCATCGTTCACCTCATCTACTCCATCATCGTTCACCTCATCTACTCCATCATCATTCACCTCATCTACTCCATCATCATTCACCTCATCTACTCCATCATCGTTCACCTCATCTACTCCATCATCGTTCACCTCATCTACTCCATCATCGTTCACCTCATCTACTCCATCATCGTTCACCTCATCTACTCCATCATCGTTCACCTCATCTACTCCATCATCGTTCACCTCATCTACTCCATCATCATTCACCTCATCTACTCCATCATCGTTCACCTCATCTACTCCATCATCATTCACCTCATCTACTCCATCATCATTCACCTCATCTACTCCATCATCAGTCACCTCATCTACTCCATCATCATTCACCTCATCTACTCCATCATCATTCACCTCATCTACTCCATCATCATTCACCTCATCTACTCCATCATCGTTCACCTCATCTACTCCATCATCGTTCACCTCATCTACTCCATCATCATTCACCTCATCTACTCCATCATCATTCACCTCATCTACTCCATCATCATTCACCTCATCTACTCCATCATCGTTCACCTCATCTACTCCATCATCATTCACCTCATCTACTCCATCATCGTTCACCTCATCTACTCCATCATCGTTCACCTCATCTACTCCATCATCGTTCAACTCATCTACTCCATCATCATTCACCTCATCTACTCCATCATCGTTCACCTCATCTACTCCATCATCATTCACCTCATCTACTCCATCATCATTCACCTCATCTACTCCATCATCGTTCACCTCATCTACTCCATCATCGTTCACCTCATCTACTCTATCATCGTTCACCTCATCTACTCCATCATCATTCACCTCATCTACTTCATCATCATTCACCTCATCTACTCCATCATCATTCACCTCATCTACTCCATCATCATTCACCTCATCTACTCCATCATCATTCACCTCATCTACTCCATCATCGTTCACCTCATCTACTCCATCATCGTTCACCTCATCTACTCCATCATCGTTCACCTCATCTACTCCATCATCGTTCACCTCATCTACTCCATCATCGTTCACCTCATCTACTCCATCATCGTTCACCTCATCTACTCCATCATCGTTCACCTCATCTACTCCATCATCGTTCACCTCATCTACTCCATCATCGTTCACCTCATCTACTCCATCATCATTCACCTCATCTACTCCATCATCGTTCACCTCATCTACTCCATCATCATTCACCTCATCTACTCCATCATCGTTCACCTCATCTACTCCATCATCGTTCACCTCATCTACTCCATCATCGTTCACCTCATCTACTCCATCATCATTCACCTCATCTACTCCATCATCGTTCACCTCATCTACTCCATCATCGTTCACCTCATCTACTCCATCATCGTTCACCTCATCTACTCCATCATCGTTCACCTCATCTACTCCATCATCATTCACCTCATCTACTCCATCATCGTTCACCTCATCTACTCCATCATCGTTCACCTCATCTACTCCATCATCGTTCACCTCATCTACTCCATCATCGTTCACCTCATCTACTCCATCATCGTTCACCTCATCTACTCCATCATCGTTCACCTCATCTACTCCATCATCGTTCACCTCATCTACTCCATCATCGTTCACCTCATCTACTCCATCATCGTTCACCTCATCTACTCCATCATCGTTCACCTCATCTACTCCATCATCGTTCACCTCATCTACTCCATCATCGTTCACCTCATCTACTCCATCATCATTCACCTCATCTACTCCATCATCATTCACCTCATCTACTCCATCATCGTTCACCTCATCTACTCCATCATCGTTCACCTCATCTACTCCATCATCGTTCACCTCATCTACTCCATCATCGTTCACCTCATCTACTCCATCATCGTTCACCTCATCTACTCCATCATCGTTCACCTCATCTACTCCATCATCATTCACCTCATCTACTCCATCATCGTTCACCTCATCTACTCCATCATCGTTCACCTCATCTACTCCATCATCATTCACCTCATCTACTCCATCATCATTCACCTCATCTACTCCATCATCATTCACCTCATCTACTCCATCATCGTTCACCTCATCTACTCCATCATCGTTCACCTCATCTACTCCATCATCGTTCACCTCATCTACTCCATCATCGTTCACCTCATCTACTCCATCATCGTTCACCTCATCTACTCCATCATCAATCACATTTTTAACTCCATCATTCATCTAATTACTGCATTCAAACTTACTTTTCTCTCTTCTCGAACTTGAACAAGATTGGTCTTTGCGGCGTTAGCCTAGTGAACCTCTTACGTTGCTCGGACCGGAGTCGACGATTCTTGAACTTGTGGTGGTGAAAAATCATGCTACGTCGGAGACTCTGGAATGATCAACCCTTGAACTGTTACTCTTGTCGAGCAATCTCGATCTCTTTTCTAAAATCTTTTCTCGAGAACTGAAACATGCGCTACTTCATGGCACCAATTGTTTTGGTAAACCTCGAGCCACCGGCCCTGCCTAATTATTCTTTTAACACGTTAACTGCGATGGGTTAAACTGAAGTTCATATTCAATTTAAATTTGAAGTCAATTGTGGTAATCGACTTTGAAAATAGCAAACATTAACTTGATCGGGCCTTCATTTAGCTTTCATTAAGTATTAATAAAAAATGAGTTAGTGACTGCTGGTGGGGTCAGCAGCACTATGAAAATCACCTAAGTGACCACCGGGGGGTCACTTCACAAGAAATGTGTTAACTGCCGTGACCACACCCGTAGTCCGTCCACAGCTCTGACCTTCTGTAGCCCATCCTTTTGACGGCATGGTGTGTGTGAAGGTTGGGTGCTTGAAACAATAATGGCTTCTACGGATGCTTTATTTCCAATTTCAAGCCTGATACATATCACCTTGTACATTGGATTTTCAAATGCCTTACAACCAACGCCAGGACGCCATGACGCTTTCCCCCGGTCAAGACCGGTACCCATTTCAGACACCTGAGTAGAGTGGGGTATTGTGCTTGGAATTTTTCCCCTATACCCAACAGAGAGAATCGCTATCCAGCCATCCAGAAAATCGCCATCCAGATGCACAAGTTTGGTTGTACCGACTTTTGCGTTGGGCATTGAGAAATTTAAAATTCATTAGAGTTGGCCTATAACGCCCTTGTTGCTCTGATAATGCCTAGTGTTTGACTATCACTAGCTGATTTTGCTCGCTCATCCTTTTGATCGATCTAATCACGGTTTTTAGCTTTCGTTAAGAGCTGAGACCTCACTGTAGCCCTCCGCGCTTCCTGAGCTGCTCTTGGTGCCCATCACGGTAGAGGAAACAAGGTAGGGTTATTTCTATGGGAGAAAATACACCTCCCCATGTTCGGCTAACCAGAAGAAAGGCTTCATTTCAAACAAACTTTATGACGTCACCAAAACGCCATGGCGTTAGGCCAATAGTAGAGCCAGATTTGGAGGTAGCAGTGCTACCAGATGCAATATGAGCGCTGCCATTGGTTCGTTGCTGTGACGTCAGCATTCCCACAAGGTCGACAAAAAAAAGACTGGTTTGACCCTACCTTGTTTCCTCTACCGTGGTGCCCAGCTCGTTTTCTTTTGTTCCACCAATGCTTCTCCTCAGGGGGACACAACTATTGTATCCATGGGAATTAGCGCTCCCAGGAGGACTATGTGAGGTCCCGAGCTAAAGGATAGGTAGGCTTCCTTTTTGTTGTAATAAAATTGGTTTTTGTTCTGTTACGGACCATCTTTTTTTCGGTTCACTGCTGTCCTGTTTTTCAGCACCTACTACTTTCTTCTCCTACTTTTCTTATTTCATGAACTTCTTTCTTATTTTACTGTTTCTATGCCCCTTCTACATAGATTCCTCGTTCTCTTATCCCCATACTAAATGGTGCCTTCCTTCTTCCTTTCATCGATACGCTCTTTTTTGTAGCGGTTAGGGAGGCTTAAACTAACCCATAATCATCATCATTGAGAAACAATTAATAAATGTGGAAGACCAACTTTACCATTGAAAATTGGAATCTAAACTCTACGCTTGAGTTCTACCGAAGTCTTAGCTGAACTTTGACTGCCGTATCCGACTCATTGAGAAGCCGTGCGTTGTTGCCGAAAGTTGAGACTATGTTCGCTGTGTTCTGACCATTGGGTTGTAGCTACTGCAGTTTAAGAATTAACTGATGTTTCGCCTGAAGCGATGCTTATTCAGTTTTGCTATGAGAATTACTGTAGGGTTCCTAATACTTTGACTGCGACGTGCGCCACCGGTGGTACACGGAGGTAATTTTCATAACGCTGTTGACCGACCAGTAGTCGCAAACTCAACTTTGATAAATACTTAATTAAAGCTAAATGATGGCACGATCCAGTTCATGTTTGGTATTTTCCAAATAGCTTACTACAATTGACAATAAATTTGAGTTTTGTGTTGAACTTGATATTTAGTTGCTGCAGTCAAAGTGTTAAAGCAACTTCTATTCCTTCGAAAATTAACACTTCGACTGCGACAACTAAATATTAAGTTCAATGCCAAACTCAAATTTAAAGTCAATTGTAGTAAGCTAATTTGAAAATACCAAACATGAACTGGATCGTGCCTTCATTTAGCTTTGATTAAGTATTTATCAAAGTTGAGTTTGCGACTACTGGTCGGTCAGCAGCGTTATGAAAATTACCTCCGTGTACCACCGGTGGTGCACGTCGCAGTCAAAGTGTCAATGAACGAATTGACATCTATCTTTTGATATATCAGTGTGGAGATCACTGTGCTAGGACCTTTAACTAAGAACTAGAAATTGCAATTGAAGAAAATAAGCCACACTCTCTCAACTTACTGTTTCTATGCCTTTTCTGTGTAGATTCTGCGTTCCCTCAACTCCATACTAAATGGTGCCGTCCTTCTTCCTCTCTTTGGATCGCGTTTGTTGCAGATAGGGAGGCTTAAACTAACTAATATAATCTAATCTGTAATTGTACTACATATACTAGCTATGGCGGTAGGATGCCCTAGAAGTCACTGAAATTTCGCGCATACAGGTAGCTATACTCAAATGTGCCCATTGTGCTAGCCTTGAGATACAATCTAATTCTGTATAGCTTGTGGTAAATATACAGTATTGTTGAATGTCAAATATTTTCAAGATGATCCGCCATGAAATAGCCATATTCTGTATTTTCTGCCATACGAGGCCTGTCTAAAAAGTATCCGACCTTTGGCCAGAAAAAATATTTCGAATACCTGTCGGAGTTGGGACCCTAATCCCCTTCAAAGTATGCCCCTTGTGCTTGCACACACTTAGCCCACCGATCCTTCCACTGCTGGAAACACCTCTGGTAGTTTTTTTTTAGAATGGTGTTCAGCTCCATCGTCGCATTGCCTGTTTGACTCCTTCGATGCTGACTGTTTTCTTTGATGTCCGTGGAATTGTGCATCACGAATACGCACCGGAAGGACAAACAGTGACAAAGGAGTACTATCAGGATGTTCTCCGGCGACTTCGTGATGCAGTTCGGCGCAAAAGACCAGACATGTGGACTGCGAACAACTGGCACTTGCATCACGACAACGCGCCCGCACATTCATCCCATTTGATCCGCAATTTCTTGGCCAAACATGGAATTACGACCGTTCGCCAACCTCCCTACTCTCCAGACCTGGCTCCTTGCGACTTCTGGTTGTTTCCAAAATTGAAGACACCACTGAAAGGATCCCGTTTTGAGAGTAGAGAAGAGATAATGCGGAACGCGACGACAGAGCTGAACACCATTCCAAAAGAAGACTTCCAGAGGTGTTTCCGGCAGTGGAAGGATCGGTGGGCTAAGTGTGTGGAAGCACAAGGAGCCTACTTTGAAGGGGATTAGGGTCCCAACCCCGTCAGGTTGTTGAAGTATTTTTTCTGGCCAAAGGTCGGATACTTTTTCGACAGGCCTCGTAAAATTGCCATGTTTTGAATTGTCTGCCATAAAATCGCCATGTTTTGAATTGTCTGCCATAAAATCGCCATGTTTTGAATTTTCTGCCATAAAATTGCCATGTTTGGAATTTTCTGGCATAAAATCGCCATGTTTGGAATTTTCTGCCAGAAAATCGCCATGTTTGGAATTTTCTGCCATAAAATCGCCATGCTTTGAATTTTCTGCCAGAAAATCGCCATGTTTTGAATTTTCTGCCATAAAATCGCCATATTTTGAATTTTCTGCCATAAAATCGCCATGTTTGGAATTTTCTGCCAGAAAATCGCCATGTTTGGAATTTTCTGCCAGAAAATCGCCATGTTTTGAATTTTCTGCCATAAAATCGCCATGTTTTGAATTTTCTGCCATAAAATCGCCATGTTTTGAATTTTCTGCCATAAAATCGCCATGTTTTAAATTTTCTGCCATAAAATCGCCATGTTTGGAATTTTCTGCCATAAAATCGCCATATTTTGAATTTTCTGCCATAAAATCGCCATGTTTTGAATTTTCTGCCATAAAATCACCATGTTTTGAATTTCCTGCCATAAAATCGCCATGTTTTAAATTTTCTGCCATAAAATCGCCATGTTTTGAATTTTCTGCCATAAAATCACCATGTTTTAAATTTTCCGCCATAAAATCGCCATGTTTTGAATTTTCTGCCATAAAATCGCCATGTTTTAAATTTTCTGCCATAAAATCGCCATGTTTTGTATTTTCTGCCATAAAATCGCCATGTTTTAAATTTTCTGCCATAAAATCACCATGTTTTGAATTTTCTGCTATAAAATCGCCATATTTTGAATTTTCTGCCAGAAAATCGCCATGTTTTAAATTTTCTGCCATAAAATCGCCATATTTTGAATTTTCTGCCAGAAAATCGCCATGTTTTGAATTTTCTGCCAGAAAATCGCCATGTTTTAAATTTTCTGCCATAAAATCGCCATATTTTGAATTTTCTTCCATAAAATCGCCATATTTTGAATTTTCTGCCAGAAAATCGCCATATTTTGAATTTTCTGCCATAAAATCGCCATATTTTGAATTTCCTGCCATAAAATCGCCATATTTTGAATTTCCTGCCATAAAATCGCCATGTTTTGTATTTCCTGCCATAAAATCGCCATGTTTTGAATTTTCTGCCATAAAATCGCCATGTTTTAAATTTTCTGCCATAAAATCGCCATATTTTGAATTTTCTGCCAGAAAATCGCCATGTTTTGAATTTTCTGCCAGAAAATCGCCATGTTTTGAATTTTCTGCCATAAAATCGCCATATTTTGAATTTCCTGCCATAAAATCGCCATGTTTTGTATTTCCTGCCATAAAATCGCCATGTTTTGAATTTCCTGCCATAAAATCGCCATGTTTTGAATTTCCTGCCATAAAATCGCCATGTTTTGAATTTCCTGCCATAAAATCACCATGTTTTAAATTTTTTGCCATAAAATCGCCATGTTTTGAATTTTCTGCCATAAAATCGCCATATTTTGAATTTTCTGCCAGAAAATCGCCATGTTTTAAATTTTCTGCCATAAAATCGCCATATTTTGAATTTTCTGCCAGAAAATCGCCATGTTTTGAATTTTCTGCCAGAAAATCGCCATGTTTTAAATTTTCTGCCATAAAATCGCCATATTTTGAATTTTCTGCCATAAAATCGCCATATTTTGAATTTCCTGCCATAAAATCACCATGTTTTGTATTTCCTGCCATAAAATCGCCATGTTTTGAATTTTCTGCCTTAAAATCACCATGTTTTGAATTTCCTGCCATAAAATCACCATGTTTTGTATTTCCTGCCATAAAATCGCCATGTTTTGAATTTTCTGCCATAAAATCGCCATGTTTTGAATTTTCTGCCATAAAATCGCCATGTTTTGAATTTTCTGCCATAAAATCACCATGTTCTGAATTATTTGCCATAAAATCGCCATATATGCGAGTACTTGTTATAAATCCTTCGAAAATTCGTGGTTAAATTTCCAGGTAAAATTAAAAATTGCCGTGTCAATGTAACTCGATCTCTGATTTTAGGAGCAAGATTTCCCGTGAATATTACTGAAAAATTATGTCGCTCAATATTCCAAATATCTTGATTAATATTTTGGAAGGTACCTCGAGAATTTCCATCGGAATTTCATGAAATCGCCGTGCGAATTTCCATGGTATTATTTTCCCATAATCTCCATTCGAATTTTTACCATGACAATTTCCCATAAATCTCCGTTCGAATTCTTATCATGACAATTTCCCATAAATCTCCGTTCGAATTTTTATGGGGTGAAATTCTTTTAAATATTCATGCGGATATCTATGGAATGGATGTTGCATAAATGTCCGAATGAATTTTCTTAAAGTGTTTGAACATTTTATAGAACTCGATTATTCATGAAAAAAATGTATTTTTTCACGGTTAAATTGTCCATACATTTATTTTCTATGGATAATCGGAAAAACGAGAAGCTTTCCATCGAACAAGTTAAAGTCATTTTTAATAAAACTATTGGCCTTGCAGTGGCCGAGTGTACAGAGCGCTTGCGTTCTGTGCTTCCTGCCCGGGTTCGAGCCCTGTGAGCGGCAGTTGGCGAGAAAAACGCTGACGCGGCAAATCAGGGTCCTGCCTGCAGTGTGGTCACTGTCATCAAGGAATGTTACCTGAGCACTAAACGAGAGGAAAATAAGGCCTAAAGCTCGGGCGTGACTAGGGGCCTGGGGAACCCCTATCATGTACATTCCCTGTGAAGTATCATGTAAATGATGCTAGCTACCCTCTACTAAAAAGAGGAAAAGGCTTGGTATATACCAATAACAGGATGCACGTTTTAATAGGAAATTAAAACAATAAATATGTCTCCATTTACTTTTGAAGTTAGGGAAAATTTAAATTATCTAATCAGGCCTAAGGACGGTATGTCTATTTAACTTATGCATAATTATGTAGAAAATTTTCAGATTAGGTGGTTGTTCTCCAGGAACCAGATCTGGTGTGGGGCAAACGGACCATAGAAAATGGTTCTGAGCAAACGGATTTTAGAGAACGCATTTTATAAAACGTACTCTAGAGAACGCACTTTAGAAAACGGATTGTCGAAAAAGCATCGGAGCAAACGGATCAAAGGAAGCACCACGTAGGAAATAGATCCTACAGACCCTGCCTAGGATCTAGACTCTACACAGGGAACAGGACCCCATGGCTCAGACCCCGACGGGAGGGGGGACGGACTTGGCAAGCCCGATCCTGTCGCCATCGAAGTCGAAGACGGTGTAGTAGGTGCCGATGAAGGGGTCACCCAGGATCCAGAGCCCAAAGGGCGCGTCCAGCCCCCCGATGGTGGAGAGGCACACGTCAGGGTCTCCCTCAGCTTCTCCTGGCACCACCAGCACGTATTCCTCACCTGCGGGGGGAGGGGAAGGTTAAGGTTAATGGTGGTGTTATTGGTGCCATGCTTATGAATGTGGCACTACAGTGATTTAATATAGGTGCTAAATTGATTTAATAGAATTTCCATGTTGATGAATGTGGCAAATATATTGATTTATTGTAGGCGCCATATCGATGAATGTGGAATCTATATTGATTTATTATAGGGGCCATATATTGATAAATGTGGGAACTATATGGATCAGGTACCGTATTGATAAATGTAACCCCTACATTGATTAGGTGTTGTATTGATAAATGTGGCACCTATACTAATTAAATGTAGGTGCCATACTGATAAATGTGGCGCCTATATTGATTGAATATAAGCGCCATATTGATAAATGTGGCGCCTATAATGATTAAATATAAATGTCATACGCGATATTGATGTGGGTGTTACAGGTGTTGTTGGTGTTTGGTGTTGTACGATAATTGTGGTTTATAATCTTGTGTCATATTAACGCAATATTAAATAAGTGTTGAGTGTTGCTGCAGTTTGGTATTGTTGACATTTGATATTGGTGCGGTATTGTTGACATTTGATATTGGTGCGGTAATGTTGTTGACATTTGATATTGGTGCGGAAATGTTGTTGACATTTGATATTGGTGCGGTATTGTTGACATTTGATATTGGTGCGGTATTGTTGACATTTCATATTGGTGCGGTATTGT
This sequence comes from Morinoia aosen, assembly GCA_030386875.1. NCBI lineage: Eukaryota > Metazoa > Arthropoda > Malacostraca > Amphipoda > Talitridae > Morinoia > Morinoia aosen. Next base: position 44,161,074 of record CM059580.1, read on the forward strand.
TGACATTTGATATTGGTGCGGTATTGTTGACATTTGATATTGGTGCGGTATTGTTGACATTTGATATTGGTGCGGTATTGTTGACATTTGATATTGGTGCGGTATTGTTGACATTTGATATTGGTGCGGTATTGTTGACATTTGATGTTGGTGCGGTATTGTTGTTGACATTTGATATTGGTGCGGTATTGTTGACATTTGATATTGGTGCGGTATTGTTGTTGACATTTGATATTGGTGCGGTATTGTTGACATTTGATATTGGTGCGGTATTGTTGACATTTGATATTGGTGTGGTATTGGTGACATTTGATGTTGGTGCGGTATTGTTGTTGACATTTGATATTGGTGCGGTATTGTTGACATTTGATGTTGGTGCGGTATTGTTGACATTTGATGTTGATGCGGTATTGTTGTTGACATTTGATATTGGTGCGGTATTGTTGACATTTGATATTGGTGCGGTATTGTTGACATTTGATGTTGGTGCGGTATTGTTGACATTTGATGTTGGTGCGGTATTGTTGTTGCCATTTGATATTGGTGCGGTATTGTTGACATTTGATATTGGTGCGGTATTGTTGACATTTGATGTTGGTGCGGTATTGTTGTTGACATTTGATATTGGTGCGGTATTGTTGACATTTGATATTGGTGCGGTATTGTTGTTGACATTTGATATTGGTGCGGTATTGTTGACATTTGATGTTGGTGCGGTATTGTTGTTGACATTTTATATCGGTGCGGTATGGTTGACATTTGATATTGGTGCGGTATTGTTGACATTTGATGTTGGTGCGGAATTGTTGACATTTGATGTTGGTGCGGTATTGTTGACATTTGATGTTGGTGCGGTATTGTTGACATTTGATGTTGGTGCGGTATTGTTGACATTTGATGTTGGTGCGGTATTGTTGTTGGCATTTGATATTGGTGCGGTATTGTTGACATTTGATGTTGGTGCGGTATTGTTGACATTTGATATTGGAGCGGTATTGTTGACATTTGATGTTGGTGCGGTATTGTTGTTGACATTTGATGTTGGTGCGGTATTGTTGGCATTTGATGTTGGTGCGGTATTGTTGACATTTGATGTTGGTGCGGTATTGTTGACATTTGATATTGGTGCGGTATTGTTGACATTTGATATTGGTGCGGTATTGTTGTTGACATTTGATATTGGTGCGGTATTGTTGTTGACATTTGATATTGGTGCGGTATTGTTGGCATTTGATATTGGTGCGGTATTGTTGACATTTTATGTTGGTGCGGTATTGTTGTTGACATTTGATATTGGTGCGGTATTGTTGTTGACATTTGATATTGGTGCGGTATTGTTGGCATTTGATGTTGGTGCGGTATTGTTGACATTTGATGTTGGTGCGGTATTGTTGACATTTGATGTTGGTGCGGTATTGTTGACATTTGATGTTGGTGCGGTATTGTTGACATTTGATGTTGGTGCGGTATTGTTGACATTTGATGTTGGTGTGGTATTGTTGACATTTGATATTGGTGCGGTATTGTTGTTGACATTTGATATTGGTACGGTATTGTTGACATTTGATGTTGGTGCGGTATTGTTGACATTTGATGTTGGTGCGGTATTGTTGACATTTGATGTTGGTGCGGTATTGTTGACATTTGATGTTGGTGCGGTATTGTTGACATTTGATATTGGTGCGGTATTGTTGACATTTGATGTTGGTGCGGTATTGTTGACATTTGATATTGGTGCGGTATTGTTGACATTTGATGTTGGTGCGGTATTGTTGACATTTGATATTGGTGCGGTATTGTTGACATTTGATATTGGTGCGGTATTGTTGACATTTGATATTGGTGCGGTATTGTTGACATTTGATATTGGTGCGGTATTGTTGACATTTGATATTGGTGCGGTATTGTTGACATTTGATATTGGTGCGGTATTGTTGACATTTGATGTTGGTGCGGTATTGTTGACATTTGATATTGGTGCGGTATTGTTGACATTTGATGTTGGTGCGGTATTGTTGACATTTGATGTTGGTGCGGTATTGTTGACATTTGATGTTGGTGCGGTATTGTTGACATTTGATATTGGTGCGGTATTGTTGACATTTGATATTGGTGCGGTATTGTTGACATTTGATATCGGTGCGGTATTGTTGACATTTGATATTGGTGCGGTATTGTTGACATTTGATGTTGGTGCGGTATTGTTGACATTTGATATTGGTGCGGTATTGTTGACATTTGATATTGGTGCGGTATTGTTGACATTTGATATCAGTGCGGTATTGTTGACATTTGATATTGGTGCGGTATTGTTGACATTTGATATTGGTGCGGTATTGTTGACATTTGATATCGGTGCGGTATTGTTGACATTTGATGTTGGTGCGGTATTGTTGACATTTGATATTGGTGCGGTATTGTTGACATTTGATGTTGGTGCGGTATTGTTGACATTTGATGTTGGTGCGGTATTGTTGACATTTGATGTTGGTGCGGTATTGTTGACATTTGATATTGGTGCGGTAATGTTGTTGACATTTGATATTGGTGCGGTATTGTTGACATTTGATATTGGTGCGGTATTGTTGACATTTGATATTGGTGCGGTATTGTTGACATTTGATGTTGGTGCGGTATTGTTGACATTTGATGTTGGTGCGGTATTGTTGACATTTGATATTGGTGCGGTATTGTTGACATTTGATATTGGTGCGGTAATGTTGTTGACATTTGATATTGGTGCGGTAATGTTGACATTTGATATTGGTGCGGAATTGTTGACATTTGATATTGGTGCGGTATTGTTGACATTTGATATTGGTGCGGTATTGTTGACATTTGATATTGGTGCGGTATTGTTGACATTTGATATTGGTGCGGTATTGTTGACATTTGATATTGGTGCGGTATTGTCGACATTTGATATTGGTGCGGTATTGTTGACATTTGATATTGGTGCGGTATTGTTGACATTTGATATTGGTGCGGTATTGTTGACATTTGATATTGGTGCGGTATTGTTGACATTTGATATTGGTGCGGTATTGTTGACATTTGATATTGGTGCGGTATTGTTGACATTTGATATTGGTGCGGTATTGTTGACATTTGATATTGGTGCGGTATTGTTGACATTTGATGTTGGTGCGGTATTGTTGACATTTGATATTGGTGCGGTATTGTTGACATTTGATGTTGGTGCGGTATTGTTGACATTTGATATTGGTGCGGTATTGTTGACATTTGATATTGGTGCGGTATTGTTGACATTTGATATCGGTGCGGTATTGTTGACATTTGATATCGGTGCGGTATTGTTGACATTTGATATCGGTGCGGTATTGTTGACATTTGATATTGGTGCGGTATTGTTGACATTTGATATTGGTGCGGTATTGTTGACATTTGATGTTGGTGCGGTATTGTTGACATTTGATATTGGTGCGGTATTGTTGACATTTGATATTGGTGCGGTATTGTTGACATTTGATATCGGTGCGGTATTTTTGACATTTGATATTGGTGCGGTATTGTTGACATTTGATATCGGTGCGGTATTGTTGACATTTGATGTTGGTGCGGTATTGTTGACATTTGATATTGGTGCGGTATTGTTGACATTTGATGTTGGTGCGGTATTGTTGACATTTGATGTTGGTGCGGTATTGTTGACATTTGATATTGGTGCGGTAATGATGTTGACATTTGATATTGGTGCGGTAATGTTGTTGACATTTGATATTGGTGCGGTATTGTTGACATTTGATATTGGTGCGGTATTGTTGACATTTGATATTGGTGCGGTATTGTTGACATTTGATATTGGTGCGGTATTGTTGACATTTGATGTTGGTGCGGTATTGTTGACATTTGATATTGGTGCGGTATTGTTGACATTTGATATTGGTGCGGTAATGTTGTTGACATTTGATACTCGTGCGGTAATGTTGTTGACATTTGATATTGGTGCGGAATTGTTGACATTTGATATTGGTGCGGTATTGTTGACATTTGATATTGGTGCGGTATTGTTGACATTTGATATTGGTGCGGTATTGTTGACATTTGATATTGGTGCGGTATTGTTGACATTTGATATTGGTGCGGTATCGTTGACATTTGATATTGGTGCGGTATTGTTGACGTTTGATATTGGTGCGGTATTGTTGACATTTGATGTTGGTGCGGTATTGTTGACATTTGATATTGGTGCGGTATTGTTGACATTTGATGTTGGTGCGGTATTGTTGACATTTGATATTGGTGCGGTATTGTTGACATTTGATGTTGGTGCGGTATTGTTGACATTTGATATTGGTGCGGTATTTTTGACATTTGATGTTGGTGCGGTATTGTTGACATTTGATATTGGTGCGGTATTGTTGACATTTGATGTTGGTGCGGTATTGTTGACATTTGATGTTGGTGCGGTATTGTTGACATTTGATATTGGTGCAGTATTGTTGACATTTGATGTTGGTGCGGTATTGTTGACATTTGATATTGGTGCGGTATTGTTGACATTTGATATCGGTGCGGTATTGTTGACATTTGATATTGGTGCGGTATTGTTGACATTTGATGTTGGTGCGGTATTGTTGACATTTGATGTTGGTGCGGTATTGTTGACATTTGATATTGGTGCGGTATTGTTGACATTTGATATTGGTGCGGTATTGTTGACATTTGATATTGGTGCGGTATTGTTGACATTTGATATTGGTGCGGTATTGTTGACATTTGATATTGGTGCGGTATTGTTGACATTTGATATTGGTGCGGTATTGTTGACATTTGATATTGGTGCGGTAATGTTGTTGACATTTTATATTGGTGCGGTATTGGTGACATTTGATATTGGTGCGGTATTGTTGACATTTGATATTGGTGCGGTATTGTTGTTGACATTTGATATTGGTGCGGTATTGTTGTTGACATTTGATATTGGTGCGGTATTGTTGACATTTGATATTGGTGCGGTATTGTTGTCATTTGATATTAGTGCGGTATTGTTGACATTTGATATTGGTGCGGTATTGTTGACATTTGATGTTGGTGCGGTATTGTTGACATTTGATGTTGGTGCGGTATTGCTGACATTTGATGTTGGTGCGGTATTGTTGACATTTGATATTGGTGCGGTATTGTTGTTGACATTTGATATTGGTGCGGTATTGTTGACATTTGATATTGGTGCGGTATTGTTGACATTTGATATTGGTGCGGTATTGTTGACATTTGATATTGGTGCGGTATTGTTGTTGACATTTGATATTGGTGCGGTATTGTTGACATTTGATATTGGTGCGGTATTGTTGACATTTGATATTGGTGCGGTATTGTTGACATTTGATATTGGTGCGGTATTGTTGTTGACATTTGATATTGGTGCGGTATTGTTGACATTTGATATTGGTGCGGTATTGTTGACATTTGATATTGGTGCGGTATTGTTGACATTTGATATTGGTGCGGTATTGTTGACATTTGATATTGGTGCGGTATTGTTGTTGACATTTGATATTGGTGCGGTATTGTTGACATTTGATGTTGGTGCGGTATTGTTGACATTTGATATTGGTGCGGTATTGTTGACATTTGATATTGGTGCGGTATTGTTGACATTTGATATTGGTGCGGTATTGTTGTCATTTGATATTGGTGCGGTATTGTTGACATTTGATATTGGTGCGGTATTGTTGACATTTGATGTTGGTGCGGTATTGTTGACATTTGATATTGGTGCGGTATTGTTGTTGACATTTGATATTGGTGCGGTATTGTTGACATTTGATGTTGGTGCGGTATTGTTGACATTTGATATTGGTGCGGTATTGTTGACATTTGATATTGGTGCGGTATTGTTGACATTTGATATTGGTGCGGTATTGTTGACATTTGATATTGGTGCGGTATTGTTGACATTTGATGTTGGTGCGGTATTGTTGACATTTGATGTTGGTGCGGTATTGTTGACATTTGATGTTGGTGCGGTATTGTTGACAGTTGATGTTGTTGCGGTATTGTTGACATTTGATGTTGGTGCGGTATTGTTGACATTTGATGTTGGTGCGGTATTGTTGACATTTGATGTTGGTGCGGTATTGTTGACATTTGATATTGGTGCGGTATTGTTGACATTTGATATTGGTGCGGTATTGTTGACATTTGATATTGGTGCGGTATTGTTGACATTTGATGTTGGTGCGGTATTGTTGACATTTGATGTTGGTGCGGTATTGTTGACATTTGATATTGGTGCGGTATTGTTGACATTTGATATTGGTGCGGTATTGTTGACATTTGATATTGGTGCGGTATTGTTGACATTTGATATTGGTGCGGTATTGTTGACATTTGATATTGGTGCGGTATTGTTGACATTTGATATTGGTGCGGTATTGTTGACATTTGATATTGGTGCGGTATTGTTGACATTTGATATTGGTGCGGTATTGTTGACATTTGATATTGGTCCGGTATTGTTGACATTTGATGTTGGTGCGGTATTGTTGACATTTGATATTGGTGCGGTATTGTTGACATTTGATATTGGTGCGGTATTGTTGACATTTGATGTTGGTGCGGTATTGTTGACATTTGATATTGGTGCGGTATTGTTGACATTTGATATTGGTGCGGTATTGTTGACATTTGATATTGGTGCGGTATTGTTGACATTTGATATTGGTGCGGTATTGTTGACATTTGATATTGGTGCGGTATTGTTGACATTTGATATTGGTGCGGTATTGTTGACATTTGATATTGGTGCGGTATTGTTGACATTTGATGTTGGTGCGGTATTGTTGACATTTGATATTGGTGCGGTATTGTTGACATTTGATATTGGTGCGGTATTGTTGACATTTGATATTGGTCCGGTATTGTTGACATTTGATATTGGTGCGGTATTGACATTTGATATTGGTGCGGTATTGTTGACATTTGATGTTGGTGCGGTATTGTTGACATTTGATGTTGCTGCGGTATTGTTGACATTTGATATTGGTGCGGTATTGTTGACATTTGATGTTGGTGCGGTATTGTTGACATTTGATATTGGTGCGGTATTGTTGACATTTGATATTGGTGCGGTATTGTTGACATTTGATATTGGTGCGGTATTGTTGACATTTGATATTGGTGCGGTATTGTTGACATTTGATATTGGTGCGGTATTGTTGACATTTGATATTGGTGCGGTATTGTTGACATTTGATATTGGTGCGGTATTGTTGACATTAGATATTGGTCCGGTATTGTTGACATTTGATGTTGGTGCGGTATTGTTGACATTTGATGTTGGTGCGGTAGTGTTGACATTTGATATTGGTGCGGTATTGTTGACATTTGAAATTGATGCGGTATTGTTGACATTTGATATTGGTGCGGTATTGTTGACATTTGATGTTGGTGCGGTATTGTTGACATTTGATGTTGGTGCGGTATTGTTGACATTTGATGTTGGTGCGGTATTGTTGACATTTGATGTTGGTGCGGTATTGTTGACATTTGATGTTGGTGCGGTATTGTTGACATTTGATATTGGTGCGGTATTGTTGACATTTGATATTGGTGCGGTATTGTTGTCATTTGATATTGGTGCGGTATTGTTGACATTTGATATTGGTGCGGTATTGTTGACATTTGATATTGGTGCGGTATTGTTGACATTTGATGTTGGTGCGGTATTGTTGACATTTGATGTTGGTGCGGTATTGTTGACATTTGATGTTGGTGCGGTATTGTTGACATTTGATGTTGGTGCGGTATTGTTGACATTTGATGTTGGTGCGGTATTGTTGACATTTGATGTTGGTGCGGTATTGTTGACATTTGATGTTGGTGCGGTATTGTTGACATTTGATGTTGGTGCGGTATTGTTGACATTTGATATTGGTGCGGTATTGTTGACATTTGATGTTGGTGCGGTATTGTTGACATTTGATGTTGGTGCGGTATTGTTGACATTTGAAATTGATGCGGTATTGTTGACATTTGATATTGGTGCGGTATTGTTGACATTTGATGTTGGTGCGGTATTGTTGACATTTGATGTTGGTGCGGTATTGTTGACATTTGATGTTGGTGCGGTATTGTTGACATTTGATGTTGGTGCGGTATTGTTGACATTTGATGTTGGTGCGGTATTGTTGACATTTGATGTTGGTGCGGTATTGTTGACATTTGATGTTGGTGCGGTATTGTTGACATTTGATATTGGTGCGGTATTGTTGACATTTGATATTGGTGCGGTATTGTTGACATTTGATATTGGTGCGGTATTGTTGACATTTGATGTTGGTGCGGTATTGTTGACATTTGATGTTGGTGCGGTATTGTTGACATTTGATGTTGGTGCGGTATTGTTGACATTTGATGTTGGTGCGGTATTGTTGACATTTGATGTTGGTGCGGTATTGTTGACATTTGATGTTGGTGCGGTATTGTTGACATTTGATATTGGTGCGGTATTGTTGACATTTGATGTTGGTGCGGTATTGTTGACATTTGATGTTGGTGCGGTAGTGTTGACATTTGATGTTGGTGCGGTAGTGTTGACATTTGATATTGGTGCGGTATTGTTGACATTTGAAATTGATGCGGTATTGTTGACATTTGATATTGGTGCGGTATTGTTGACATTTGATGTTGGTGCGGTATTGTTGACATTTGATGTTGGTGCGGTATTGTTGACATTTGATGTTGGTGCGGTATTGTTGACATTTGATGTTGGTGCGGTATTGTTGACATTTGATGTTGGTGCGGTATTGTTGACATTTGATGTTGGTGCGGTATTGTTGACATTTGATGTTGGTGCAGTATTGTTGACATTTGATATTGGTGCGGTATTGTTGACATTTGATATTGGTGCGGTATTGTTGTCATTTGATATTGGTGCGGTATTGTTGACATTTGATATTGGTGCGGTATTGTTGACATTTGATATTGGTGCGGTATTGTTGACATTTGATGTTGGTGCGGTATTGTTGACATTTGATATTGGTGCGGTATTGTTGACATTTGATGTTGGTGCGGTATTGTTGACATTTGATGTTGGTGCGGTATTGTTGACATTTGATGTTGGTGCGGTATTGTTGACATTTGATGTTGGTGCGGTATTGTTGACATTTGATGTTGGTGCGGTATTGTTGACATTTGATGTTGGTGCGGTATTGTTGACATTTGATGTTGGTGCGGTATTGTTGACATTTGATGTTGGTGCGGTATTGTTGACATTTGATATTGGTGCGGTATTGTTGACATTTGATATTGGTGCGGTATTGTTGACATTTGATGTTGGTGCGGTATTGTTGACATTTGATGTTGGTGCGGTATTGTTGACATTTGATGTTGGTGCGGTATTGTTGACATTTGATGTTGGTGCGGTATTGTTGACATTTGATGTTGGTGCGGTATTGTTGACATTTGATGTTGGTGCGGTATTGTTGAAATTTGATGTTGGTGCGGTATTGTTGACATTTGATATTGGTGCGGTATTGTTGACATTTGATATCGGTGCGGTATTGTTGACATTTGATGTTGGTGCGGTATTGTTGACATTTGATATTGGTGCGGTATTGTTGAAATTTGATGTTGGTGCGGCAATGTTGACATTTGATATTGGTGCGGTATTGTTGTTGACATTTGATGTTGGTGCGGTAATGTTGACATTTGATGTTGGTGCGGTATTGTTGAAATTTGATGTTGGTGCGGTATTGTTGAAATTTGATGTTGGTGCGGCAATGTTGACATTTGATATTGGTGCGGTATTGTTGTTGACATTTGATGTTGGTGCGGTATTGTTGACATTTGATATCGGTGCGGTATTGTTGACATTTGATGTTGGTGCGGTATTGTTGACATTTGATGTTGGTGCGGTATTGTTGACATTTGATGTTGGTGCGGTATTGTTGACATTTGATGTTGTTGCGGTATTGTTGAAATTTGATGTTGGTGCGGTATTGTTGAAATTTGATGTTGGTGCGGTATTGTTGACATTTGATGTTGGTGCGGTATTGTTGACATTTGATGTTGGTGCGGTATTGTTGACATTTGATGTTGGTGCGGTATTGTTGACATTTGATGTTGGTGCGGTATTGTTGACATTTGATGTTGGTGCGGTATTGTTGACATTTGATGTTGGTGCGGTATTGTTGACATTTGATGTTGGTGCGGTATTGTTGACATTTGATGTTGGTGCGGTATTGTTGACATTTGATATTGGTGCGGTATTGTTGACATTTGATGTTGGTGCGGTATTGTTGACATTTGATGTTGGTGCGGTATTGTTGACATTTGATGTTGGTGCGGTATTGTTGACATTTGATGTTGGTGCGGCAATGTTGACATTTGATATTGGTGCGGTATTGTTGTTGACATTTGATGTTGGTGCGGTATTGTTGACATTTGATATTGGTGCGGTATTGTTGACATTTGATATTGGTGCGGTATTGTTGTTGACATTTGATGTTGGTGCGGTATTGTTGACATTTGATGTTGGTGCGGTAATGTTGACATTTGATGTTGGTGCGGTATTGTTGTGATGTATACAGGTTTAATGTTGCTGCACTATTTATGGTATTCAATGTCAAGCCAAACATTTCGCGATGAAACTCTAACCTTGCCAATGTAACATTGATGATACCTACATGTAACATTGATGTAACCTACATGTAACATTGATGTTACCTGTAGATTGATGTTACACGCTAGTTGTGGGGGTCCAAACTACTGACTAGAATCTTATTAACTAGAATCTCTTTACTGCTAGTCACAATATATCAACATTATCTATTTATCCACTAACTACTGAACACTAACCCCTATTAGCCACTAATTACAAGTCATTAACTATTATCCACTAACCCTTAAAAATTGACCACTAACTACTAAATATTGACAACTAATCACTAAATATTGACCACCACCATATAATGACCACTAGCCACAAAAGACTACATATATTGACCACTAACCACTAAAAATTGACCACCAAGCAATAACTACCCGCCACTCACCAGTTAGGGGGTAGTCCACACCCCCGAGTGTGAAGGACAGGTCGGGCAGGGTAGGAATCCTGCTGCAGTTCAGCTGTTGGCAGGAGATTTTTCAGTGTGGTGTACATTAATTTGATAATTGATAATTTGATAAAAATTCTTTGCCAATTATTAATTTGAAAAATTGTATATTATCAAATTGATAATTGCCCAATTATTTATGTTAATTTCCTAATTAATTGCTTGAAATAAATAGTTTGGCAAATAATATTTTTGCTAATTAATAATTTCATAACGTTTCATTTTATAATGTAAAATTCCATCATTTTGACTGCAACGTGGCTCACCGGTGGCCACTGAGGGTATTTTCATGACCAAACTCAAATTCCATGAATACTTGATCAAAGCTAAATGAAAGCACAATGCAGCTGATGATAGATTTTTTTTTTTTTTTTTTTTAACATTGCACATCACAGTTGACTTCATCTTTGAGTTGAATGTTGAACCTCAGTTTCACCTGCCGCAGTCACAGCTTCAGTGATGTAGACACGTATATTAAGGCAAGGTTGACTACTGATTAAATACTAATCATGGAATACTAATACCTACTAATTATCGATAGGATTAATGACCATGTAAATACGTCTGTCTAAAATGGGATTAATTCCTCTCTGATTACTGTATATGATGAGCGTATCTGTGATATAGGCTTCAATACCTGCCTGGTATTCATATTAAGCTTAAATCCTGGTATTATTGGGTATTTATGAATTAGTTTGGTGTAGTGAAGGATTAATATATCTATAATAACACCCGGGATTTATACATTAGTTTGGTGTAGTGAAGGATTAATATATCTATAATAACACCCGGGATTTATACATTAGTTTGGTGTAGTGAAGGATTAATATATCTATAATAACACCCGGGATTTATATATTAGTTTGGTGTAGTGAAGGATTAATATATCTATAATAACACCCGGGATTTATACATTAGTTTGGTGTAGTGAAGGATTAATATATCAATAATAACACCCGGGATTTATACATTAGTTTGGTGTAGTGAAGGATTAATATATCTATAACAACACCCGGGATTTATACATTAGTTTGGTGTAGTGAAGGATTAATATATCTATAACAACACCCGGGATTTATACATTAGTTTGGTGTAGTGAAGGATTAATATATCTATAACAACACCCGGGATATATACATTAGTTTGGTGTAGTGAAGGATTAATATATCTATAACAACACCCGGGATTTATACATTAGTTTGGTGTAGTGAAGGATTAATATATCTATAACAACACCCGGGATTTATACATTAGTTTGGTGTAGTGAAGGATTAATATATCTATAACAACACCCGGGATATATACATTAGTTTGGTGCAGTGAAGGATTAATATATCTATAACAACACCCGGGATATATACATTAGTTTGGTGTAGTGAAGGATTAATATATCTATAACAACACCCGGGATATATACATTAGTTTGGTGCAGTGAAGGATTAATATATCTATAATGACACCCGGGATTTATACATTAGTTAGGTGTAGTGAAGGATTAATATATCTATAACAACACCCGGGATTTATACATTAGTTTGGTGCAGTGAAGGATTAATATATCTATAACAACACCCGGGATTTATACATTAGTTTGGTGCAGTGAAGGATTAATATAGGCAAAACTGGAGAGGCAGTGTAGCCTGTATAACAGAGACGCTCATCACACACTCCCTCCTGTGCAAGTAATTTGGGTAATATAAAAAAATATTAATTGTGTAAATAATTATACAGTGTTTCAGAACAGGAGTACAAAATTGCACACCCGGTAGAAAATGACAAAATAAACTTTTTTCGTTCATGAAATTTTCCGATTATAAATCGGGTTTTTGAGACCTTAGCTGTTTATTGTTTTAAATTGTTATTGTTTTAAAGGATGAAATTTATTGAAAAAATCACTCGCAATGTTCATTGTGAATTTAATTTGGAGAATTGTTCAGAATGTGATGTTCAGAATGAGCCATTTCCACCTTGAATGGCTCCTAGGGGGACAATGTGAGGTCCCGAGCGAAAGGTTAGGTAGGCTTTCTTTTTGTTAAAATAGAATAGGTTTTTGTTTTGTTACGGACCATCTTTTTTTGGTTCACTGCTGTCCTGTTTTTCAGCACCTACTACTTTCTTCAACTTTTTCTTGTTTCATGAACTTCTTTCTCATCTTACTATTTCTATGCCCTTTCTGCATAGATTCCGCGTTCCCTCAACTCCATACTAAATGATGCCTTCTTCCTCTCTTTGGATCTCATTTATTTAGGATAGGGAGGCTTAAACTAACTAATAATCTAATCTAATCGAATTTAATCGAATTTCACGCCGTATGTTGAAAAATTCGTATGTTGAAGCAACCGTATGTCGAGGTATGACTACTAGGTGTTCGTAGGCATGTCCCTTGGTACCTACAGGTACCTCCCTAGTTCCTCAAATGCCAGGCACCCAACAAGCATTCCATGCAGCACCAGTACCTCCCAGTATCTCCTAGTATCCCCAGTACCCCACACCCACCAGGTACTCAGGCCCCAAGAACTACCTTCAGTAGCCCCCAGTACCCCACACATGCACCAGGTACCCAGGCCCCACGAAGTACCCTCAGTACCCCACACACGCACCATGTACTCAGGCCCCACGAAGTACCCTCAGTACCCCACACACGCACCATGTACTCAGGCCCCACGAAGTACCCTCAGTACCCCACACACGCACCATGTACTCAGGCCCCACGAAGTACCCTCAGTACCCCCACACACGCACCATGTACTCAGGCCCCACGAAGTACCCTCAGTACTCCACACACACAGCATGTACTCAGGCCCCACGAAGTACCCTCAGTACTCCACACACGCACCATGTACTCAGGCCCCATGAAGTACCCTCAGTACTCCACACACGCACCAGGTACTCAGTCCCCACAAAGGACCCCCAGTACCCCACACACCCACCAGGTACTCAGGCCCCACAAAGTACCCCCAGTACCCCACACACCCACCAGGTATTCAGGCCCCACAAAGTACCCCCAGTACCCTCCACACCCACCAGGTACTCAGTCCCCACAAAGTACCCCCAGTACCCCCCACACCCACCAGGTATTCAGGCCCCACAAAGTACCCCCAGTACCCTCCACACCCACCAGGTATTCAGGCCCCACAAAGTACCCCCAGTACCCTCCACACCCACCAGGTACTCAGTCCCCACAGAGTACCCCTAGTACCCCCCACACCCACCAGGTATTCAGGCCCCACAAAGTACCCCCAGTACCCTCCACACCCACCAGGTATTCAGGCCCCACAAAGTACCCCCAGTACCCCCACACCCACCAGGTACTCAGTCCCCACAAAGTACCCCCAGTACCCCCCACACCCACCAAGTATTCAGGCCCCACAAAGTACCCCCAGTACCCCCCACACCCACCAAGTATTCAGGCCCCACAAAGTACCCCCAGTACCCCCCACACCCACCAGGTACTCAGGCCCCACAAAGTACCCCCAGTACCCCCACACCCACCAGGTACTCAGTCCCCACAAAGTACCCCCAGTACCCCCCCACACCCACCAAGTATTCAGGCCCCACAAAGTACCCCCAGTACCCCCCACACCCACCAAGTATTCAGGCCCCACAAAGTACCCCCAGTACCCCCCACACCCACCAGGTACTCAGGCCCCACAAAGTACCCCCAGTACCCCCCACACCCACCAGGTACTCAGGCCCCACAAAGTACCCCCAGTACCCCCCACACCCACCAAGTATTCAGGCCCCACAAAGGACCCCCAGTACCCCCCCCACACCCACCAGGTACTCTGGCCCCACAAAGTACCCCCAGTACCCACCAGGTACTCAGGCCCCACAAAGTACCCCCAGTACCCCACACACACACCAGGTACTCAGGCCCCACGAAGTGGATGGCCCCGATGAGGTCGTTGAGGATGATGGCCTCCTCCTCAGGCGCGGTGTTGAGGGACGTGCCCGTGTCCAGGATGACGGGGCACCCGCCCACGCACACACCCGCGTCTTCTCCCCCGTACTTCACTCTGGCGGGTAATGACGGGGTCAGGTTAAGGGGTCATCTCAAGATTTTGACTATTTTCATCCGATTCGTTTGAAATTTGGCCACTATATGTATTTGTTGGAAGTAAACTTTTTTTACTCATGTGACTTTTTCGATTTAGGCCTTATTTTTTAACGAAAAATAGTTTCTTGGTACATTTTTATGGATATTTAAAAAGAAAACTCGTCATTGAGTTTTGATGCTAGAACAAAACTAAAAGCAGTTTTAGAATCCTTCAAGAATTTCTAACAAAAGTAAAGTTGAAAATTGGAACATTTGAATTTTTTTTGTGATCAGCAATACTTCATCATTACACCAAAAATACATTATTTTTGGGTTTTGGGCTGTATAATTTTTTTCCAAATTTGGAAGTTTGCTACTTTACTATTGTTAGAAGTTTTCCAAGGATTCTAAAACTGTCTATGTTTTTTTCCTAGCAGAAAAACTCTCTGACGAGTGCTGTTTTGAATGTTGAAAATTGGAGGTTTTGGGTGTAAGCCATGAACAAAATTTTGGTTGAAGTGTAATATAAAGGACAATTTATGTAATTGAATGTCGTTTTCATTTTTATTTCGATAATCTCTATGCATAACTTCATATTGACTCTGTGAATTGTGATTCACAAAAAATAAAAAATAAAATGAATTTTTTTTATAAAAATTATGAAATTTTATATTTGTAGTTCGATTTTTATTAAATTTGACTTTTATGTGTAACTTTTGAAAAGGAACACAATTTCATCTATTCATTTTTTCGATTCATGCCTTAATTTTTTGACAAAATTGGACAAGTTGGTTTCTAGTTTATTTTTATTGATATTTCAAATGAATAGAACTCATTGAGTTTTTATGCTAGAACAAAACCAAATACAATTTTATAATCCTTGAAGTATTGTAAACAAAGTTACGGTCTCAAATTTTTCCTTTCATTTCTATTTTCTTCTATATGGGGTAGAAATGGGGTCGAAAATTTAGGATTTTTGGAAGGGGGATCCAGTGTCCGTAGCGCCATAAAATTTTAGGACCGAATAGTCCACCACCTAAGGGTCCTTTTCCAACAACAAAACAAAAAAAAGCTCACCGGACCGACAGGAGCCTGGCAGGGGCCTGAAGTGACCCCCTTAAACCCGGGTTATGAAGGGTCATTGCTGGGATTCGAACTGCCGACCCCTCCCATGAAGGCCGTGTGCACTTAACCACTCAGCAACGGTGACCATTAAGGTATGCATTTCCTAGACGCACTGGTCCCATCAAATTGTGAAGGTGTACATAGAAGCTAGTCAGCACTGGTCCGATCGAATTGTGAAGGTGTACATAGAAGCTAGTCAGCACTGGTCCCATCAAATTGTGAAGGTGTACATAGAAGCTAGTCAGCACTGGTCCCATCAAATTGTGAAGGTGTACATAGAAGCTAGTCAGCACTGGTCCCATCAAATTGTGAAGGTGTACATAGACGCTAGTCAGCACTGGTCCGGTCGAATTGTGAAGGTGTACATAGAAGCTAGTCAGCACTGGTCCGGTCGAATTGTGAAGGTGTACATAGAAGCTAGTCAGCACTGGTCCGGTCGAATTGTGAAGGTGTACATGGGAGCTAGTCAACACTGGTCCGGTCGAATTGTGAAGGTGTACATGGAGCTAGTCAACACTGGTCCGGTCGAATTGTGAAGGTGTACATGGGAGCTAGTCAACACTGGTCCGGTCGAATTGTGAAGGTGTACATGGGAGCTAGTCAACACTGGTCCGGTCGAATTGTGAAGGTGTACATGGGAGCTAGTCAACACTGGTCCGGTCGAATTGTGAAGGTGTACATGGGAGCTAGTCAACACTGGTCCGGTCGAATTGTGAAGGTGTACATGGGAGCTAGTCAACACTGGTCCGGTCGAATTGTGAAGGTGTACATGGGAGCTAGTCAACACTGGTCCGGTCGAATTGTGAAGGTGTACATGGGAGCTAGTCAACACTGGTCCGGTTGAAGTGTGAAGGTGTACATAGGAGTCAACACTGGTCCGGTCGAATTGTGAAGGTGTACATGGGAGCTAGTCAACACTGGTCCGGTCGAATTGTGAAGGTGTACATGGGAGCTAGTCAACACTGGTCCGGTCGAATTGGGAAGGTGTACATGGGAGCTAGTCAACACTGGTCCGGTCGAATTGGGAAGGTGTACATGGGAGCTAGTCAACACTGGTCCGGTCGAATTGGGAAGGTGTACATAGGATTCAGTCAGCCCTCCAAGTGCTGAGACTTGAATGCCCTTAGCAAAGGAGTCTAGGAATCATTCTCCGTCATACTCGGCAACCCCAACCGTAGGTCATTTTTGGTTTGCTAAACCTTTTATATATGACAAAAATTTAAGGCATTTAGAAAAAATGCTTTCCCCCTCAGGGGGATACAATTATTGTATCTATGGGAACTAGCGCTCCCAGGGGGACAATGTGAGGGCCCGAGCTAAAGGTTAGGTAGGCTTTCTTTTGTTAAAATAGAATAGGTTTTGTTGTGTTACGGACCATCTTTTTTTCGGTTCACTGCTGTCCTGTTTTTCACCGCCTACCACTTTCTTCTTCAACTTTTTCTTGTTTCATGAACTTCTTTCTTAGCTTTCTGTTTCTGTGCCCTTTCTGCATAGATTCCACGTTCCCTTAACTCCATACTAAATGGTGCCTTCTTCCTTCCTCTCTTTACATCTCATTGTTGAGGATAGGGAGGCTTAAACTAACTAATAAACTAAACTAAAAATGCTTTCCTGGTTGGCCAAAACGTGCTGTGGACTTAAATTTTGACGCTAACTAATCAGTAATCGAATGAAATGATAGTTGTTTAATTAAGCTTATTCGAACATGAATAATGATTAATTTAGAGACAACAAACTTTCCTATTTTTTTTTGTTCCTTTAGGCACATAGTTGAGTCACTTCAAAATGTTTTGATATGAAATCGAAGCTATCATGACCTTAAAAGCACTGTCTGCAATGGAAATTCAAAGTTTGGAACGGTTATTCCTTTTGTCGCGATGGTTATTCCTTATATCGGAACGGTTCTTCCTTAGGTCGTAACGGTTATTCCTTATGTCGTAACGATTATTACTTATGTCGTAACGGTTATTCCTTATGTCGTAACGGTTATTCCTTATGTCGTAACGATTATTACTTATGTCGTAACGGTTATTCCTTATGTCGTAACGGTTATTCCTTATGTCGGAACGGTTATTCCTTATATCGGAACGGTTATTCCTTGTGTCGTAACGGTTGTTCCTTATGTCGGAACGGTTATTCCTTATATCGGAACGGTTATTCCTTGTGTCGTAACGGTTGTTCCTTATGTCGTAACGGTTATTCCTTAAGTCGTAACGGTTATTCCTTATGTCGGAACGGTTATTCCTTATGTCGTAACGGTTATTCCTTAAGTCGTAACGGTTATTCCTTAAGTCGTAACGGTTATTTCTTATGTCGTCACGGTTATTCCTTGTGTCGTAACGGTTATTCCTTGTGTCGTAACGGTTATTCCTTAAGTCGTAACGGTTATTCCTTATGTCGGAACGGTTATTCCTTAAGTCGTAACGGTTATTTCTTATGTCGTCACGGTTATTCCTTGTGTCGTAACGGTTATTCCTTGTGTCGTAACGGTTATTCCTTGTGTCGTAACGGTTATTCCTTAAGTCGTAACGGTTATTTCTTATGTCGTCACGGTTATTCCTTGTGTCGTAACGGTTATTCCTTAAGTCGTAACGGTTATTCCTTAAGTCGTAACGGTTATTTCTTATGTCGTCACGGTTATTCCTTGTGTCGTAACGGTTATTCCTTGTGTCGTAACGGTTATTCCTTGTGTCGTAACGGTTATTCCTTAAGTCGTAACGGTTATTTCTTATGTCGTCACGGTTATTCCTTGTGTCGTAACGGTTATTCCTTGTGTCGTAACGGTTATTCCTTGTGTCGTAACGGTTATTCCTTAAGTCGTAACGGTTATTCCTTATGTCGTAACGATTATTACTTATGTCGTAACGGTTATTCCTTAAGTCGTAACGGTTATTTCTTATGTCGTAACGGTTATTCCTTGTGTCGTCACGGTTATTCCTTGTGTCGTAACGGTTATTCCTTATGTCGTAACGGTTATTCCTTAAGTCGTAACGGTTATTCCTTAA
The DNA here is from genome assembly GCA_030386875.1 of Morinoia aosen. Lineage (NCBI taxonomy): Eukaryota > Metazoa > Arthropoda > Malacostraca > Amphipoda > Talitridae > Morinoia > Morinoia aosen. Next base: position 44,180,324 of record CM059580.1, read on the forward strand.
GTCGTAACGGTTATTTCTTATGTCGTCACGGTTATTCCTTGTGTCGTAACGGTTATTCCTTAAGTCGTAACGGTTATTCATTAAGTCGTAACGGTTATTCCTTAAGTCGTAACGGTTATTCCTTAAGTCGTAACAGTTATTCCTTATGTCGTAACGGTTATTCCTTATGTCGTAACGGTTATTCCTTATGTCGGAACGGTTATTCCTTAGGTCGTAACGGTTATTCCTTATGTGCTCGTCGTAGCCGAGTAGTTAAATAACCCGCCCTTCCGTGAAGGTGTCGAGGGTTCGAATCCCGGCGCTGTGTGGCGATTTTTTCTGTTGGGTATAGGGAAAAATTCCAAGCACAATACCCCACTCTACCCAGGTGTCTGAAATGGGTACCGGTCTTGACCGGGGGAAAGCGTCATGGCGTCCTGGCGTTAGTTATAAGGCATTTGAAAAAACAATGTACAAGATGATATGTATCAGGCTCTGAAGAATGTATAAGGTACTGAATTCCTTATGGAATTTGCACTCAATGTATCCGGACCGAAAACAACTTGAACGAAGACCGGACACGAGCCGGATACCACCCGGATACGGACCCGGATACATCAGACACATGCCCGGATACTCACCCGTCCATGAGGACCTGCCAGTAAGCCTGGCGCGTCACCGGATTCCACTGCAGGTCGCCCTCGAAGTAGTTCGAGTCGTAGCCTCCGAGGACGAGCTCTCCTCCCTGGTTCGAGGCGGGGTCTCTGGGAGGGGGGGGTGAGTGTCGTTAGTGGGGTCTAAGTTACGAGGGGCGGGTTTCATAAATTGGTATACAGGATATTCATAATTCTTCAGACGGATGTTCATCAGGAACTTGTAAACGAAGGACACAGCACGTAGTGAATTCATTTAAATTTTACTTCTTTCTTCACATACGTAATCTATAGAAGTGAAGAAACCCTCAGGGGGACACAACTATTGTATCTATGGGAATTGGCGCTCCCAGGGAGACTATGTGAGGGCCCGATGTAAAGGTTGGGTAGGCTCCCTTTTTGTTGTAATAAAATAGGTTTTTGTTTTGTTACGGACCATCTTTTTTCGGTTCACTGCTGTCCTGTTTTTCAGCACCTACTACTTTCTTCTTCAACTTTTTTCTTGTTTCATGAACTTCTTTCCTAGCTTACTGTTTCTGTGCACTTTGTGCATAGATTCCGCGTTCCCTCAACTCCATACTAAATGGTGCCTTCCTCTTTCCTCTCTTGGAACATCTTTGTCGTGGTTAAGGGAGGCTAAAACTTTCTTATATAATAAAAAAGAAGTGAAGAAACTAAAAAACTAGTAGTCCTATTTTTCTTAAACGTTTCGGAGTCCAGCTCCATCATCAGTAAGTCATATCTGAAATTTACAATGAGAATGGGTAAAAATGCAATGTTATTTTAATTTTTTTTCACTCTACAAGTAAATGAACTAAATATAAATTTGCAAAGGGAATGAACTGTTGGCATGATTAAGAACCGGTTTGTATTCAGCTATGCACAATGATTCTAAAATTCTCAAATCCAAATCGTTACGTTTAAGAAAAATAGGGGAACTCACCGACACTACTAGTTTTTGAGTTTCTTCATTTCTATAGTTTAGGTGTGTAAAGAAAGAAGTAAAATTAAAATGATTTCAAATTGGTATACAAGTTACGGGGTGGGTGATACGGCTAGTGTCGTACGCTGGTATATTTTTTTAGCATTTTCAATTTTTAGCATTTTACGTTACAAATGGTTCAAGTTAGTTTTCCAGCCACCGCCAAATATACGTTCCCAAGAAATTTTCAAAAAGGTACTTCTTCTACGTGGGGTGCTCTTATTTTTGTCGTCAATTAATTCGTTGTCTATCAACAACAAAACTTTTATGAAGCACAATAGTGGGGAATTGATGCGCCTGGACGAGGTAGTTTTGTCTTTAGGTTAGGTTAGGTTAGGTTAGGTCTTTAGGTTAGGTTAGGTTAGGCGAGGTAGCTAGTTTTGTCGCTAGAGTAAAGGCTAAATCAAAAGGAATTGCAATATTTGAAGTCAATTGTTCCCCTCAGGGGGATACAACTATTGTATCTATGAGAATTAGCGCTCCCAGGGGGACAATTTGTGAGGGCCCGAGCTAAAGGTTAGGTAGGCCTTTTTTTTGTTAAAATTGAACTCTTGTTTTGTTATAGACCATCTTTTTTCGGTTCACTGCTATCATGTTTTTCAGCACCTACTACTTTCTTCTTCAATTTTGATCATGTTTCATAATCTTCTTTCTCAACTGTTTCTATGCCCCTTGTGCATAGATTCCGCGTTCCCTAAACTCCATACTAAATGGTGCCTTCCTTCTTCCTCTCTTTGAACACCTTTATTGCGGTACTGTAGGCTAAAACTAAACTATAATTTTGATGTCGAAACGTCGTGTATTATAATAATAATAATAATAAAAATAATAATAATAATAATATTTATAACTAATCTTCAAGCAATGCAACTAAGGGCACTAACCGCCTAAGGCATAACTAATCCATAATTTCAGTGGTGAAACGTCGTATATAATAATAATAACAATCACTATTATAGAAAGAGCCGCGTCCGTCTGTCTGTGTGACCCCCTCTTGATCATGGTATCCAAAATACGCAATCGGCTTATTTTTACAAACAGAAATTTTATTTGGAGCTTTCTCTGTTGGAATTCATCATGTCGCTTTGATATTTTTAATTGATAATGCGAATAGAAATGTTTCAAATTTGTTTGACCAGTATCCTGGCTACCACTTGGTTGGTATAAGGCCCAAGATTTTGGAACTTGAGTTATTGTTCTCGAAATTGTGATTTTCTTGAAAAGCCTCGAAAAGATAATAGACGACATTTTAGAATAAAATTCCAGCAAAAGAGGCCACCATAGATAGAAATGTGTCCAACCGCAAGGGAGAAGTAGCAAGACTTCGACAGCAAGAAAAACGCCGAAGACGATCGGATGAACAACGCGAAATGGCAAGATGAAGCAATGCTGCTCGCCAACGAGAAGCTAGAGCTAAATTGACCCTTGACTGGCGTTTGGAAATTCTACAGAATGATGCAGAGCAACACCGAGTAGCTAGAGAGCTGAACACATGAAAGAAGTGAGGAAATTCTTCGGCATAACGCTGGACAACATCGAGTGGCACGGGAGAAATCAACTCAAGTAAGAAGGGGTGAGATTCTTCAGACTAATGCCGACCAGCACGTGTGCACTAGTATAGATACTACTAACTGTAACTAAACTTGAATTCTGCACACAGCACCCACCGGTTGAGGAAGAACGAGAAGAGGTTAAGGCCAATATTAACCTATAATAATGAAAATAACAACACTATAACCGAGGTAAAATAATCCCTAGGACACCCACCGGTAGAGGAAGAACGAGAAGAGGTTAAGGCCAAAATTAACCTATAATAATGACAATAACAACAATAACCAAGTTACAATTATCGCCCCACCGGTTGAGGAAGAAGGAGAAGGCGTTGAGGGGGACCTGCCCCTGGGCATAGAGGGTATTGAAGACGGGCGTGATGTCGTTGACGGCGATGCTGGGGTAGCCCATGCCCAGGATGCCGTCGAACTTGCCCGCTGCGAACGTCAGCGACGGCTCGTTCACCGCCTCCGCAAACAGCTGGTCCACCGCGTAGTACCCGCCGAACTGAGGAGAGGTAGGGGGTTATTGCAATCCCAGGGGGAAGATGTGAGGTCCTGAGTGAGGGTTAGGAAGGCCTTCTTTTTTTTAAATATGTTTTTTGTTTTGTTAAATTAGGTTGGAACATTCTTGCCAGTTTTACGATAAAGATTATAGTGAAGATAACTTATTAAAAAATCATGTTAATAAATGACCGTTTTGGCTCGTTCACTTTACTTGTTAAAGTGATTTTTCAATCGGCTATCTTTACTATAATATTTTTTGTTTTATGTTTTGTTACAGATCATTTTTTTCGGTTCACTGCTGTCCTGTTTTTCAGAGCCTACTACTTTCTTCTTCAACTTCCATCTTGTTTCATGTTCCTTCTGAAATTACTGTTTCTATGCGCGCGGGATCCTGTGCGGAAACTCACCTAGGCTTGTGCATAGATTCCGCGTCCCCCTAACTCCATACTAAATGGTGCCTTCATCCTTCCTCTCTTTGAACATCTTTGTTGTGGTAAAGAGCGGCTATAAGTAATTTATGATCATGATCATAGTCAGGTGGTTGCAGGTCTCTGACTCCGGTGAACTCTTTTATGTGCCTGTATTTGGAATTATATATATATATATGTGTAATGATAGAATATTTTATTTTCTCAAAAATCTATTTTCGACTAAAGACATGGGTATTACGATACCCATGTGTGTGTATATCAACTAGGGATCATTACACCAAAATATTCTAAAAACCAATGATTCTTATATCATCTTTATCATATATATACTGTATTTCTTTTTACCATCTTTCTATTGCGCCATCTGTATACTGGTAAGTCTACTACCTTTTACCCGCATTTTTTACATCCCATACGCTTTATACTCGCCTATTCCTACAGAGGAGCTGTTCGCTCCGGAAAAAAAGTACCACCGGGACTCGAACCCAGGACCCTCTCATCCAACTGGTGACTAACCAGGTATTGCAGAAAGAAATCGGTACCATAGCCGGACAATTGTCCGGTCCCTGCTCACCTGCACAGTGTCCTGGGAGACGTAGCCGGACAATTGCCCGGTCCCGTACTGGATGTAGAAGTCGGACCCGTTGGCAACGTACGTGGAGGAGAGGTTGTGGTTGTACTGATTGTGGAACTCTGCGGGCATAGCGTTATTGACGGGGCGTTATTGACGGGGTGTTGTTGTGGTATTGACGGGGCGTTATTGTGGTATTGGGGTGTGTTATATTGACGGGGTGTTGTTGTGGTATTGGGGGATGTTGTATTGACGGGGTGTTGTTGTGGTATTGGGGGTGTGTTGTATTGACGGGGCGTTATTGTGGTATTGGGGGTGTGTTGTATTGACGGGGTGTTGTTGTGGTATTGGGGGTGTGTTGTATTGACGGGGCGTTATTGTGGTATTGGGGGTGTGTTGTATTGACGGGGTGTTGTTGTGGTATTGGGGGTGTGTTGTATTGACGGGGCGTTATTGTGGTATTGGGGGTGTGTTGTATTGACGGGGCGTTATTGTGGTATTGGGGGTGTGTTGTATTGACGGGGTGTTGTTGTGGTATTGGGGGTGTGTTGTATTGACGGGGTGTTATTGAGGTATTGGGGGTGTGTTGTATTGACGGGGTGTTATTGTGGTATTGGGGGATGTTGTATTGACGGGGTGTTATTGTGGTATTGGCGGTGTGTTATATTGACGGGGTGTTGTTGTGGTATTGGGGGTGTGTTATAATGACGGGGTGTTATTGTGGTACTGGGGGTGTGTTGTATTGACGGGGTGTTATTGTGGTATTGGGGGTGTGTTATAATGACGGGGTGTTATTGTGGTATTGGGGGTGTGTTATATTGACGGGGCGTTATTGTGGTATTGGTGGTGTGTTATATTGACGGGGTGTTATTGTGGTATTGGGGGTGTGTTATAATGACGGGGTGTTATTGTGGTATTGGGGGTGTGTCATAATGACGGGGTGTTATTGTGGTATTGGGGGTGTGTTATAATGACGGGGTGTTATTGTGGTATTGGGGGTGTGTTATAATGACGGGGTGTTATTGTGGTATTGGGGGTGTGTTATATTGACGGGGCGTTATTGTGGTATTGGTGGTGTGTTATATTGACGGGGTGTTATTGTGGTATTGGGGGTGTGTTATAATGACGGGGTGTTATTGTGGTATTGGGGGTGTGTTATAATGACGGGGTGTTATTGTGGTATTGGGGGTGTGTCATAATGACGGGGTGTTATTGTGGTATTGGGGGTGTGTCATAATGACGGGGTGTTATTGTGGTATTGGTGGTGTGTTATATTGACGGGGTGTTATTGTGGTATTGGGGGTGTGTTGTTGCATTATTGACGGAACATTTGCACTGAAATATCGAGATATTTACGAAGAGGACGAGTATGTTCCATAAAAATAGTTTGCATAGTTTAAAGGTTTATAATGCGTTATAGAGGGTAGGGAAGATCAGTTACATGCAAAGATAGAGTTTGCCGACCGTAGAATTGGACTACTGAAGTTTTGACTTCACGGTGCGTGTGTACGAGTTTGTGGAGTCCATGTGGTGTTTGATGGATAAATATAAATACAGTGAATATGGTGTATGAACTCAACACACCTACGCTACGCACGACACACCTACGCTACGCACGACACACCTACGCTACGCACGACACACCTACGCTACGCACGACACACCTACGCTACGCACGACACACCTACGCTACGCACGACACACCTACGCTACGCACGACACACCTACGCTACGCACGACACACCCACGCTACGCACGACACACCTACGCTACGCACGACACACCTACGCTACGCACGACACACCTACGCTACGCACGACACACCTACGCTACGCACGACACACCTACGCTACGCACGACACACCTACGCTACGCACGACACACCTACGCTACGCACGACACACCTTCGCTACGCACGACACACCTACGCTACGCACGACACGCCTACGCTACGCACGACACGCCTACGCTACGCACGACACACCTACGCTACGCACGACACACCTACGCTACGCACGACACACCTACGCTACGCACGACACACCTACGCTACGCACGACACACCTACGCTACGCACGACACACCTACGCTACGCACGACACACCTACGCTACGCACGACACACCTACGCTACGCACGACACACCTACGCTACGCACGACACACCTACGCTACGCACGACACACCTACGCGACGCACGACACACCTACGCGACGCACGACACACCTACGCAACGCACGACACACCTACGCTACGCACGACACACCTACGCTACGCACGACACACCTACGCTACGCACGACACACCTACGCTACGCACGACACACCTACGCTACGCACGACACACCTACGCGACGCACGACACACCTACGCGACGCACGACACACCTACGCGACGCACGACACACCTACGCTACGCACGACACACCTACGCTACGCACGACACACCTACGCTACGCACGACACACCTACGCTACGCACGACACACCTACGCTACGCACGACACACCTACGCTACGCACGACACACCTACGCTACGCACGACACACCTACGCTACGCACGACACACCTACGCTGCACACAACGCACACGCTACTCACGGCACGCTACGTTGGTGATGCTGCAGTCTATGGACGGGATCCACAGATTGGAAGATCCGGTGTCGAAAATGACACTAAACTGCTGCTCGGGGGTCCCAATCCCGATGAAGCCGTAGTACTGGGCCTGGGGGATACGGGGGACCTTCTGGTTAGTGGTCAGAGCGACAGCATGGCGGTAGAAGCTATGGTTCGAATCCATGTGATGCTTAACTCAATTTTGATTTTTTAAACTCAACAGAGGGGATCTTTCGGTTAGTGGTCATGGCGCCAACATGGCGGTAGAAGCTATGGTTCGAATCCATGTGTTGCTTAACTCAATTTTGAGTTTTTTTAATTCAGTAGAAGGGTCTTTCGGTTAGTGGTCATGGCGCCGGCATGGCGGTAGAAGCCATGGTTCGAATCCATGTGATGCTTAACTCAATTTTGAGGTTTTTACCTCAACAGAGGGGGGCTTTCTGGTTAGTGGTCATGGCGTCAGTATGACAGCAGAAGCTATGGTTCGAATCCGAGTGATGCTTGAGTAAATTTGAAGGTTTTTCAACTCAACAGAGGGGATCTTTCGGTTAGTGGTCATGGCGCCAACATAGCGGTAGAAGCTATGGTTCGAATCCATATGATGCTCAACTCAAATTTGAGGTTTTTTACTTCAACGGAGGGGATCTTTCGGTTAGTGAACATGGTTTCAAAATGAAAGTAGATGCTATAGTTCGAATCTATGTGGTGTTGAACTCAGTTTTGATATTTTTTTAACTCAACCGACTGGAGCTTTCGGTTAGTGGACATGGATTCAATATGACGGTAAAAGTAATAGTTCGCTTTCAGGTATTTTTAAACTTATTCACAGGCGGCTTATCATTTTTCGAAAAGGCATGTTGTGTAGTAACTCTTAGTTGTTTATAAATATATATAGACATCGGGTGGACAATCATTGTTGGTGAGTAGATAAAAGATAGTGAATAAGAAAGATAGTGATAGTTCTGTGGAGCATAATTTGTACCAACTTTGTAGCCGTGTAAGAGGTCCAACATGTATATTTCTCATGTATCGGTGATTTGTGTTTGGAAGTTATCTTTTGGTTCAGGTTCCCTGATTTCCAATGCTGTAGGAAAAGAATTCGCTAAGGTTTTTGGCAGTATATCTTACAATTTATTAAATTTATTTATTCGTTTTTATTAAAAAAAAAATTTCAATTTTTTTAATTCACTTGCTTGAAAAGTTGCTCGTAAGTTCATGAAAATACATTTATTGAAAATAAATACTTTATCTCATATATTCTTGTAATTGAAATTTCAATGAAATTATGTCGTTTACGAGCTGTGTAACTTATATAAACCTCCGGGTGTGAGAAAATAGTACTCATGGCGTGCATATTCTATTCCATAGAGTTATCATTTCACTTTTATATTCCTTACCATATCATACATTTCATGGCAATACGAGTTTAGTGCATTTTAAGTTGAAATTTATTTCAAATTACCATGAAATTTATGATTCACATCTACAAATACCATGCGTTACATCATTTTGTATTGATTTAAGAAAAACATGTGCTAAGGACCTAAAAAACCTTCGACCATACCAGGATTTGAACCCGGGGTATCAGGATAACTATACCAGCACAGTTACCACTACGGTAAGAGGTCCCAGGTCATATCAATTCGTCATACACAAATTTTGACAACTGATTTACGCACACGGACATAAACATACACAGTCACACATATAGATTTTTTTTTAGACATACGTCTTCGTAGTTTTCCAAGTCGACAATGCCATCACGAGGGGCCTGGCCGAACCTGTTGGCCAGGGACGCGAAGGCAGCCCTCACGTTGGTGATGCTGCGCTTGTACAAGGGCACTCTGGGGGAGAGGGGAGTGGTTAGACTACTGACTACTAATTCCTGAACAGTTAGCTAGGCCTCTTTGGGTTGAAATAAAATAGGTTCTTTGTTATGTTACGGACCATCTTTTTCCGGTTAACTGCAGTCCTGTTTTTCAGCGCCTATTGGCTTTCTTCTTCAACTCTTATCTTGTCTCATGAACTTTCTAACTTGCTGTTTCTCTGGGGACCGCGTACATAGATTCCCAGCTCCTTTATCTCCATGCTAAACGGTGCCTTTCTCCTTCCTCTCTTTGGGACGCTTTGGCTGCAGTTAAAGAGGCTTAAGCTAACATATAATCTACTAACTATTAACCAATCTAGCCACCAATGAAACTATTATTTAATTTAATTTGGCGAATTAGCTGCGTTTCATTACTTATGGGCCCTTAAACTGGAGTTATGGTTGACCAACATGCGGTTGCTGCCAGTACATATATAATGTGCACACTTAATTGCCCTGTTATTGTAGTTCATTTTTTTTTGTTGCGAGATTTGTTGTGAATAAAGTTGTTTGTTGTGAGATTATTGGGCGGATTTAAAAAAATTAATTATTGGTATAATATATTTTTGGATTCAAACAGTTATTTGTTGTAATATTATTGGTTGTGTTAAAATAAAGTTATTTATTGCGATATTATTGCTCGGATAAAGTTATTTGTTGTAATATTATTGGTTGAATTTAGATAAAGTTATTTATTGCAATATTATTGCTCGGATAAAGTTATTTGTTGTAATATTATTGGTTGAATATAGATAAAGTTATTTATTGCAATATTATTGCTCGGATAAAGTTATTTGTTGTAATATTATTGGTTGAACATAAATAAAGTTATTTGTTATAATATTTTTGATCGGATTGTACATTTTGATGCTAGGTAAATTCAAATACTTATTTTATAATGCTTGAATACTTCACTAACGAAAATTATAAAACTCGATTTATCAAATTTGAAAGAAAATTAGATGAATCAAATTAAATAAGTTATAAAGTTTAAAAGATTAACCTACAAAATTTCGATTTCTGATTTGAAAAATTATGAAATTAGTTTTCAAGTGTGTTGATAACTATTTATTTATAATTTTGACAGGCCTAGTATTTTCTCAATACCTTTTATAGGCCTAGTATAGACAAGTTCATCCATTTTTCTGTTTCTTACAACACAATTATTTTTTCTAGCATTTTTTCATACGTATTGATATGGGCCGATTTAAAAAACACGCATCTGTTATAATTGACTGTTGAGCAATAAATTATTCTATTTATTTGATTCACTTGTTGGTGGATTCCTCAAAAAATAAGGAATCGGAATACTCTGCTATAACGTTATATGCCCTATTAGAATTAAAAAATCGATCGTCTGAAGAAACCCGGACTGAAAAAATGCGAAAAACCGTAAGAATTATTTCCCAAGTGACTTTATCATGAATATATTCCGATAGAAATCGATTGGTAAACTCGTGTAATTTTCTCAAACTTTTATAGGCTCGTTATTTCATCTAAAAATGAAAATCTTCATTATTTTTTAGGTAAAATAAAAGAAATATTATTTATTTCATGTAAAATAACGAAGAATGCGATGTTATAACCCTCAAGTGTAATATTAAACTCACTAAGTCCAAAGAAAATAACGTCTAATACGGTTATGAAAATCACGAAAAAAATTGATTTACCTTTTGAGTGTAGGGGGCGCCACGGCCCCCAGCACGACGGCGACGCAGACGAGGAGCAACACACCTGACCTCCACAGCGACATGACGGCGAATGAAGTGCGGGTGGTGGCGCGCTTCCTTATATATATAGTGTGGCGAGCCGGCCGCTGATTGGTGGCGCGGTTTTTAGGTGCGTTGAGAGGGGGAACGTGATTGGTGGTGTGGTTTTCAGGTGAGTTGAAAGGGGCAACGTGATTGGCGGTGTGGTTTTCATGTGAGTTGAAAGGGGCAACGTGATTGGTGGTGTGGTTTTCAGGTGAGTTGAAGTGAAGGACGTAATTGGCGGTAGGATTTTTAGGTTAATGGATAAGGGATTGGTGGTGTGGTTTTTCGGCGAGAGAACGGAAAAATTTTGTTTGAACATTCGAGGGAATTTACTAAAATTTGTTCCTAAAATTTAATGTATATTGACCTAACAGGCTTGTACCACTCACCTTACCCAAACTTAACCTAAATTGACTTAATTTAAATTGTACAATGCAATTGAAATTAACTTACTAAAGTGATACTGTATACGAGATATATGGAGCATATATTTATCCTACATAAATACATGCTAGATTATATACGCTATAACACATGCTATATATTATATATATGCTATACTTATTATTATATGGACAATTTATGGGCAATTTTATGGGTCACCATGAAAATATATATTATATATATATGCTATACTTATTATTATATGAACAATTTATGAACAATTTTATGGGTCAGTATAAAAAATTATGGTCGAGACTTAAGTTCGTCGAGCGTTTTTGGAGTTGTGCTCGATTTGTTGATTTGATTTTATGCATGTAAACATAATGTATTTTTTATATTTTATTCGAGTATTTATAATTTATTCAGGCTTTCGTAAACGAGAGCTGACGTATGTGTAAAAATATGCTCTGATATATGCGTGTAAATATGTATTCATTTGAATATATGTATGAATATGTATTCGTGTATGCATATATGAATACGTATCCATTTATCCATACATGAACGTATAAAAATTTATTCATTTATCCATGTATCAATGTATAAATATGTATTAATTTATCTATATTTTTATATTTGTTCATTAATTTAAAGGTAAATTCAGCTATTTGCCGTAAGATGTATTAAATTAATTCATTAAATCCATTCAGGTTAATTTTAGTATACAGGTGACAAGTGAGTGCCCTGTATATTGGGGCACCCTGTGTATATTGGGGCACCCTGTGTATATTGGGGCACCCTGTATATATTGGGGCACCCTGTATATATTGGGGCACCCTGTGTAGATTGGGGCACCCTGTATATATTGGGGCACCCTGTATATATTGGGGCACCCTGTATATATTGGGGCACCCTGTGTATATTGGGGCACCCTGTGTATATTGGGGCACCCTGTATATATTGGGGCACCCTGTATATATTGGGGCACCCTGTATGTATTGGGGCACCCTGTATATATTGGGGCACCCTGTGTATATTGGAGCACCCTGTGTATATTGGGGAACCCTGTATATATTGGGGCACCCTGTATATATTGGGGTACCCTGTATATATTGGGGTACCCTGTATATATTGGGGCACCCTGTATATATTGGGGCACCCTGTATATATTGGGGCACCCTGTATATATTGGGGCACCCTGTATATATTGGGGCACCCTGTATATATTGGGGTACCCTGTATATATTGGGGAACCCTGTATATATTGGGGCACACTGTATATATTGGGGCACCCTGTATATATTGGGGCACCCTGTATATATTGGGGTACCCTGTGTATATTGGGGCACCCTGTGTATATTGGGGCACCCTGTGTATATTGGGGCACCCTGTGTATATTGGGGCGCCCTGTATATATTGGGGAACCCTGTGTATATTGGGGCACCCTGTATATATTGGGGTACCCTGTATATATTCGGGCACCCTGTACATATTGGGGCACCCTGTGTATATTGGGGCACCCTGTATATTGGGGCACCCTGTATATTGGGGCACCCTGTGTATTGGGACACCCTGTGTATTGGGGTGCCCTGTGTATTGGGGTACCCTGTGTATATTGGGGTACCCTGTGTATATTGGGGTACCCTGTGTATATTGGGGTACCTTGTGTATTTGGGGTACCTTGTGTATTTGGGGTACCTTGTGTATTTGGGGTACCTTGTGTATTTGGGGTACCCTGTGTATTTGGGGTACCCTGTGTATTTGGGGCATCCTGTGTGTATTGGGGCACCCTGTGTACCCTGTATATTGGGACAGCCTGTCTATATACATATACATATATATTTATATATAAATACGCTTATCAAGGGACTTTCCAAAACTGCAGCAAATCACCCTTTGTTATCACCAGGTGCAGACAACAAAAATTTTCCCATGACCTTCTCTATCAAACTCAGACAAGAGGCGAATCATGAATAATGACGTGAATAATATCAATGAATAATACTGACGTTCCCTAATGAATTATATTTATTAATAACACATTAATAATTGTCGCAGGTTTGTTGGTAGTGAAAGAGGCTTTGGTTTTTTTTATTTTTTTATTTTCGGTTTTGTTATTTTGGTAGGCATATGGTAGGCTATAGGCCTGGGTTTATGTCTTCCATGCTATGGGGGCTGGCGCCTTCAAGGGAGATACTGTGAGGTTCCTCAGCCATAGATAGGCCTTCGAGACTTTTTTTCGTGCCCACTTTGCTTCCTTCAGTTTTCAGGCCTTGTTTATTTGTTTCTCCGCCACGCTAACTTGCTGTTTGTGTGGGGACACACCTTGTGCATAGATTCCTCCCTTTCCAACGTGCTGTTTGTGTGGGGACACACCTTGTGCATAGATTCCTTCCTTCCTATCTTGCTGTTTGTGTGGGGACACACCTTGTGCATAGATTCCTTCCTTCCTAACTTGCTGTTTGTGTGGGGACACACCTTGTGCATAGATTCCTTCCTTCCTATCTTGCTGTTTGTGTGGGGACACACCTTGTGCATAGATTCCTTCCTTCCTAACTTGCTGTTTGTGTGGGGACACACCTTGTGCATAGATTCCTTCCTTCCTAACTTGCTGTTTGTGTGGGGACACACCTTGTGCATAGATTCCTTCCTTCCTAACTTGCTGTTTGTGTGGGGACACACCTTGTGCATAGATTCCTTCCTTCCTAACTTGCTGTTTGTGTGGGGACACACCTTGTGCATAGATTCCTTCCTTCCTAACTTGTTGTTTGTGTGCGCAGAGTGTGGGGACACACCTTGTGCATCACAACTTACTGTTTCTATGCCCTTTCTGCGTAGATTCAGCGTTTCCTCAACTCCATACTAAATGGTGCCTTCCTCCTTCCGCTCTTTGGATCGCATTTGTTGCTGCGGGTAGGGAGGCTATAACTAACGACTAATCTAATCTTTGTGCATGGATTACCGGTTTTTAATTTTTGAGTTGGTGGAGATCTTGAAGTATGTAGAATAACTTTTTTGTTGCGAATGCTTTAGGAATTTTTGAACTTTTTAATACATATAGTCTTTACGTTTATGTAAAATTTATTTGTATGTATAAGTGTATATTTATACATAAGATGTATTTGTATACATAAAATGAATATTTATGAGTAAAACATGTTTGTGTGTACTATTATAGTACATTTTGTTATAAGGAAATGGAGATGACATTTCCCGCACTGCTTGTGTCTGACTGACGGAAATGAGTTTCTTTCACTGTTTAGATTAGAAAATAATTTGGTTTTTAGTTTCTATTTTAAAATTGCAGTTATTTCCTGGTATAGTCCTTGAAAATAGACTTTTTCCGCTTGTTTTGAAATAACTTTTATCTGTCAACTTTATACTTTAAATATCCGTTCTTTTTCGACCAATCAATTAAAAATTTAGCAATATTTTAAAATCAAACTAAATAATTAAACCAATGTTTACACATAACAATTATACACAATTATTCGTAACTATGTTTTTGCTTTGTACAACTATAGCAACACAGACGCCAACTGCCTTTCTATCCGTGATCAACATTTCGATCCTTCGTCCCCTCAGGGGGACACAACTATTGTATCTATGGGAATTAGCGCTCCCAGGAGGAAAATGTGAGGTCCCGCGCTGAGAGTTAGGTAGGCCTTCTTTTTGTTGAAATAAAATGTTTTTGTTAAGTTAAGGACCACCTTTTTTCGGTTCACTGCTGTCCTGTTCTTCAGCACCTCTGACATTCTTCTTCAACTTTTTCTTGTTTCATAAGCTTCTTTCCTAGCTTCCCGTTTCTGTGCACCTTGTGCATAGATTCCGCGTTTCCTTAACTCCATACTAAAGGCTGCCTTCCTTCTTCCTCTCTTTGGATCGCCTTTGTTGCGGATAGGTAGGCTTAAACCAACTAACAATCTAATCTAATCTTCGATCTTTCCACAATTTCGTCGGGACAAAATCCATAATATTCCGAGACCTACAAATAAATGAAGATAAAGTGATTAGTTCTATTGTAAAACTGCTTGAATTTATTTGTTTGCTTCCAGTCTCACAGCATCGCCGGACTGTGTGACGTCGGCACGCCATCCATGTAAGTGATGTGTAGCTGTGTGGTGTGTGAATGTATTGATTTATGTGTGTATGAAGTTATGCCAATGGATGAAAGTGTACAAAAGTGTGCGAATGTACGCATGTGCGCGAGTGTATGCATGTGTGCGAATGTATGCATGTGTGCGAATGTATGCATGTGTGCGAATGTATGCATGTGTGCGAATGTATGCATGTGTGCGAATGTATGCATGTGTGCGAATGTATGCAAGTGTGCGAATGTATGCAAGTGTGCGAATGTATGCAAGTGTGCGAATGTATGCAAGTGTGCGAATGTATGCAAGTGTGCGAATGTATGCAAGTGTGCGAATGTATGCAAGTGTGCGAATGTATGCAAGTGTGCGAATGTATGCAAGTGTGCGAATGTATGCAAGTGTGCGAATGTATGCAAGTGTGCGAATGTATGCAAGTGTGCGAATGTATGCAAGTGCGCGAATGTATGCATGTGCGCGAATGTATGCATGTGCGCGAATGTATGCATGTGCGCGAATGTATGCATGTGCGCGAATGTATGCATGTGCGCGAATGTATGCATGTGCGCGAATGTATGCATGTGCGCGAATGTATGCATGTGCGCGAATGTATGCATGTGCGCGAATGTATGCATGTGCGCGAATGTATGCATGTGCGCGAATGTATGCATGTGCGCGAATGTATGCATGTGCGCGAATGTATGCATGTGCGCGAATGTATGCATGTGCGCGAATGTATGCATGTGCGCGAATGTATGCATGTGCGCGAATGTATGCATGTGCGCGAATGTATGCGTGTGCGCGAATGTATGCGTGTGCGCGAATGTATGCGTGTGCGCGAATGTATGCGTGTGCGCGAATGTATGCGTGTGCGCGAATGTATGCGTGTGCGCGAATGTATGCGTGTGCGCGAATGTATGCGTGTGCGCGAATGTATGCGTGTGCGCGAATGTATGCGTGTGCGCGAATGTATGCGTGTGCGCGAATGTATGCGTGTGCGCGAATGTATGCGTGTGCGCGAATGTATGCGTGTGCGCGAATGTATGCGTGTGCGCGAATGTATGCGTGTGCGCGAATGTATGCGTGTGCGCGAATGTATGCGTGTGCGCGAATGTATGCGTGTGCGCGAATGTATGCGTGTGCGCGAATGTATGCGTGTGCGCGAATGTATGCGTGTGCGCGAATGTATGCGTGTGCGCGAATGTATGCGTGTGCGCGAATGTATGCGTGTGCGCGAATGTATGCGTGTGCGCGAATGTATGCGTGTGCGCGAATGTATGCGTGTGCGCGAATGTATGCGTGTGCGCGAGTGTATGCGTGTGCGCGAGTGTATGCATGTGCGCGAGTGTATGCATGAGCGCGAGTGTATGCATGAGCGCGAGTGTATGCATGTGCGCGAGTGTATGCATGTGCGCGAGTGTACGCATGTGCGCGAGTGTACGCATGTGCGCGAGTGTACGCATGTGCGCGAGTGTACGCATGTGCGCGAGTGTACGCATGTGCGCGAGTGTACGCATGTGCGCGAGTGTACGCATGTGCGCGAGTGTACGCATGTGCGCGAGTGTACGCATGTGCGCGAATGTACGCATGTGCGCGAATGTACGCATGTGCGCGAATGTACGCATGTGCGCGAATGTACGCATGTGCGCGAATGTACGCATGTGCGCGAATGTACGCATGTGTGCGAATGTACGCATGTGTGCGAATGTACGCATGTGTGCGAATGTACGCATGTGTGCGAATGTACGCATGTGTGCGAATGTACGCATGTGTGCGAATGTACGCATGTGTGCGAATGTATGCATGTGTGCGAATGTATGCATGTGTGCGAATGTATGCATGTGTGCGAATGTATGCATGTGTGCGAATGTATGCATGTGTGCGAATGTATGCATGTGTGCGAATGTATGCATGTGTGCGAATGTATGCATGTGTGCGAATGTATGCATGTGTGCGAATGTATGCATGTGTGCGAATGTATGCATGTGTGCGAATGTATGCATGTGTGCGAATGTATGCATGTGCGCGAATGTATGCATGTGCGCGAATGTATGCATGTGCGCGAATGTATGCATGTGCGCGAATGTATGCATGTGCGCGAATGTATGCATGTGCGCGAATGTATGCATGTGCGCGAATGTATGCATGTGCGCGAATGTATGCATGTGCGCGAATGTATGCATGTGCGCGAATGTATGCATGTGCGCGAATGTATGCATGTGCGCGAATGTATGCATGTGCGCGAATGTATGCATGTGCGCGAATGTATGCATGTGCGCGAATGTATGCATGTGCGCGAATGTATGCATGTGCGCGAATGTATGCATGTGCGCGAATGTATGCATGTGCGCGAATGTATGCATGTGCGCGAATGTATGCATGTGCGCGAATGTATGCATGTGCGCGAATGTATGCATGTGCGCGAATGTATGCATGTGCGCGAATGTATGCATGTGCGCGAATGTATGCATGTGCGCGAATGTATGCATGTGCGCGAATGTATGCATGTGCGCGAATGTATGCATGTGCGCGAATGTATGCATGTGCGCGAATGTATGCATGTGCGCGAATGTATGCATGTGCGCGAATGTATGCATGTGCGCGAATGTATGCATGTGCGCGAATGTATGCATGTGCGCGAATGTATGCATGTGCGCGAATGTATGCATGTGCGCGAATGTATGCATGTGCGCGAATGTATGCATGTGCGCGAATGTATGCATGTGCGCGAATGTATGCATGTGCGCGAATGTATGCATGTGCGCGAATGTATGCATGTGCGCGAATGTATGCATGTGCGCGAATGTATGCATGTGCGCGAATGTATGCATGTGCGCGAATGTATGCATGTGCGCGAATGTATGCATGTGCGCGAATGTATGCATGTGCGCGAATGTATGCATGTGCGCGAATGTATGCATGTGCGCGAATGTATGCATGTGCGCGAATGTATGCATGTGCGCGAATGTATGCATGTGCGCGAATGTATGCATGTGCGCGAATGTATGCATGTGCGCGAATGTATGCATGTGCGCGAATGTATGCATGTGCGCGAATGTATGCATGTGCGCGAATGTATGCATGTGCGCGAATGTATGCATGTGCGCGAATGTATGCATGTGCGCGAATGTATGCATGTGCGCGAATGTATGCATGTGCGCGAATGTATGCATGTGCGCGAATGTATGCATGTGCGCGAATGTATGCATGTGCGCGAATGTATGCATGTGCGCGAATGTATGCATGTGCGCGAATGTATGCATGTGCGCGAATGTATGCATGTGCGCGAATGTATGCATGTGCGCGAATGTATGCATGTGCGCGAATGTATGCATGTGCGCGAATGTATGCATGTGCGCGAATGTATGCATGTGCGCGAATGTATGCATGTGCGCGAATGTATGCATGTGCGCGAATGTATGCATGTGCGCGAATGTATGCATGTGCGCGAATGTATGCATGTGCGCGAATGTATGCATGTGCGCGAATGTATGCATGTGCGCGAATGTATGCATGTGCGCGAATGTATGCATGTGCGCGAATGTATGCATGTGCGCGAATGTATGCATGTGCGCGAATGTATGCATGTGCGCGAATGTATGCATGTGCGCGAATGTATGCATGTGCGCGAATGTATGCATGTGCGCGAATGTATGCATGTGCGCGAATGTATGCATGTGCGCGAATGTATGCATGTGCGCGAATGTATGCATGTGCGCGAATGTATGCATGTGCGCGAATGTATGCATGTGCGCGAATGTATGCATGTGCGCGAATGTATGCATGTGCGCGAATGTATGCATGTGCGCGAATGTATGCATGTGCGCGAATGTATGCATGTGTGCGAATGTATGCATGTGTGCGAATGTATGCATGTGTGCGAATGTATGCATGTGTGCGAATGTATGCATGTGTGCGAAGTGTGCGAATGTATGAATGTGTACGAATATATGAATGTGTGCGAAGTGTGCCAATGTATGAATGTGTGCGAAGTGTGGGAATGTATGAATGTGTACGGGCTAACGTGCGGGTATGTAAGGTCAAACATGCACATATCTGACTAAATATATATGAATAAAATACACGTAGCCAAATAAGGTGACTCATGAAAACTCGGTACAATAAAACACAGATGTTACTGTTGTCAATTTAATACGCAAATATATATTTCATATTCATGTGCGTGCATATTCTGTAGCATCATGTCCCCACCAGGAGCCACGTACACTGGAGGAGGACACCCAAACACCTCGCCTCCGGCCCTCCACTCCTGGAGAAAAAATGTGATCAACAAAATAGTGAAGTAAAAATATGAGCAACATGTGAGTTCTTACTGATTCTATAGCACTTCAACTAACTGCGTGTTGTTTTTGGACGTGCTGCTGTTGTTGTTGTTGCTTTTTAGACGTGCTGCTGTTGTTGTTGTTTTTGGACGTGCTGCTGTTGTTGTTGTTTTTGGATGTGATGCTGTTGTTGTTGTCGTTTTTGGACGTGCTGCTGTTGTTGTTGTCGTTTGGACGTGGTGGTGCTGTTGCTGTTGTTTTGGACGTGGTGGTGCTGTTGCTGTTGTTTTGGACGTGGTGGTGCTGTTGCTGTTGTTTTGGACGTGGTGGTGCTGTTGCTGTTGTTTTGGACGTGGTGGTGCTGTTGCTGTTGTTTTGGACGTGGTGCCGCTGTTGTTTTGGACGTGGTGCCGCTGTTGCTGTTGTTTTGGACGTGGTGGTGCTGTTGCTGTTGTTTTGGACGTGGTGGTGCTGTTGCTGTTGTTTTGGACGTGGTGGTGCTGTTGCTGTTGTTTTGGACGTGGTGGTGCTGTTGCTGTTGTTTTGGACGTGGTGGTGCTGTTGCTGTTGTTTTGGACGTGGTGCCGCTGTTGCTGTTGTTTTGGACGTGGTGCCGCTGTTGTTTTGGACGTGGTGCCGCTGTTGCTGTTGTTTTGGACGGGGTGCCGCTGTTGCTGTTGTTTTGGACGGGGTGCCGCTGTTGCTGTTGTTTTGGACGTGGTGCTGCTGTTGCTGTTGTTTTGGACGTGGTGCTGCTGTTGCTGTTGTTTTGGACGAGGTGCTGCTGTTGCTGTTGTTTTGGACGTGGTGCTGCTGTTGCTGTTGTTTTGGACGTGGTGCTGCTGTTGTTGTTGTTTTTGGACGTGCTGCTGTTGTTGTTGTCGTTTTTGGACGTGCTGCTGTTGTTGTTGTCGTTTGGACGTGGTGGTGCTGTTGCTGTTGTTTTGGACGTGGTGGTGCTGTTGCTGTTGTTTTGGACGTGGTGGTGCTGTTGCTGTTGTTTTGGACGTGGTGCCGCTGTTGCTGTTGTTTTGGACGTGGTGCTACTGTTGCTGTTGTTTTGGACGTGGTGCTACTGTTGCTGTTGTTTTGGACGTGGTGCTGCTGTTGCTGTTGTTTTGGACGTGGTGCTGCTGTTGCTGTTGTTTTGGACGTGGTGCTGCTGTTGCTGTTGTTTTGGACGTGGTGCTGCTGTTGCTGTTGTTTTGGACGTGGTGGTGCTGTTGCTGTTGTTTTGGACGTGGTGGTGCTGTTGCTGTTGTTTTGGACGTGGTGGTGCTGTTGCTGTTGTTTTGGACGTGGTGGTGCTGTTGCTGTTGTTTTGGACGTGGTGGTGCTGTTGCTGTTGTTTTGGACGTGGTGGTGCTGTTGCTGTTGTTTTGGACGTGGTGGTGCTGTTGCTGTTGTTTTGGACGTGGTGGTGCTGTTGCTGTTGTTTTGGACGTGGTGGTGCTGTTGCTGTTGTTATGGACGTGGTGGTGCTGTTGCTGTTGTTATGGACGTGGTGGTGCTGTTGCTGTTGTTATGGACGTGGTGGTGCTGTTGCTGTTGTTTTGGACGTGGTGGTGCTGTTGCTGTTGTTTTGGACGTGGTGCTGCTGTTGCTGTTGTTTTGGACGTGGTGCTGCTGTTGCTGTTGTTTTGGACGGGGTGATGTTGCTGTTGTTTTGGACGTGCTGGTGTTGTTTTTGGACGTGCTGTTGTTTATAAAAACAGGAGCAACAGCACCACGTCCAAAACAGCACCCCGTCCAAAACCACAGCAACAGAACCCCGTCCAATAGAACAGCAACAGCACCCCGTCCAATAGAACAGCAACAGCACCCCGTCCAATAGAACAGCAACAGCACCCCGTCCAATAGAACAGCAACAGCACCCCGTCCAATAGAACAGCAACAGATCCCCGTCCAAAACAACAGCAACAGCACCCCGTCCAATAGAACAGCAACAGCACCCCGTCCAATAGAACAGCAACAGCACCCCGTCCAATAGAACAGCAACAGCACCCCGTCCAATAGAACAGCAACAGCACCCCGTCCAATAGAACAGCAACAGCACCCCGTCCAAAACCACAGCAACAGAACCCCGTCCAAAACAACAGCAACAGCACCCCGTCCAAAACCACAGCAACAGAACCCCGTCCAAAACAACAGCAACAGAACCCCGTCCAATAGAACAGCAACAGCACCCCGTCCAATAGAACAGCAACAGCACCCCGTCCGAAACAACAGCAACAGCACCACGTCCAAAACAACAGCAACAGCACCACGTCCAAAACAACAGCAACAGCACCACGTCCAAAACAACAGCAACAGCACCACGTCCAAAACAACAGCAACAGCACCACGTCCAAAACAACAGCAACAGCACCACGTCCAAAACAACAGCAACAGCACCACGTCCAAAACAACAGCAACAGCACCACGTCCAAAACAACAGCAACAGCACCACGTCCAAAACAACAGCAACAGCACCACGTCCAAAACAACAGCAACAGCACCACGTCCAAAACAACAGCAACAGCACCACGTCCAAAACAACAGCAACAGCACCACGTCCAAAACAACAGCAACAGCACCACGTCCAAAACAACAGCAACAGCACCACGTCCAAAACAACAGCAACAGCACCACGTCCAAAACAACAGCAACAGCACCACGTCCAAAACAACAGCAACAGCACCACGTCCAAAACAACAGCAACAGCACCACGTCCAAAACAACAGCAACAGCACCACGTCCAAAACAACAGCAACAGCACCACGTCCAAAACAACAGCAACAGCACCACGTCCAAAACAACAGCAACAGCACCACGTCCAAAACAACAGCACCAGCACCACGTCCAAAACAACAGCAACAGCACCACGTCCAAAACAACAGCAACAGCACCACGTCCAAAACAACAGCAACAGCACCACGTCCAAAACAACAGCAACAGCACCACGTCCAAAACAACAGCAACAGCACCACGTCCGAAACAACAGCAACAGCAACAGCACCACGTCCAAAACAACAGCAACAGCAACAGCACCCCGTCCAAAACAACAGCAACAGCAACAGCACCCCGTCCAAAACAACAGCAACAGCAACAGCACCCCGTCCAAAACAACAGCAACAGCACCCCGTCCAAAACAACAGCAACAGCACCACGTCCAAAACAACAGCAACAGCACCACGTCCAAAACAACAGCAACAGCACCACGTCCAAAACAACAGCAACATCACGTCCAAAACAACAGCAACAGCAACAGCACCACGTCCAAAACAACAGCAACAGCACCACGTCCAAAACAACAGCAACAGCACCACGTCCAAAACAACAGCAACAGCACCACGTCCAAAACAACAGCAACAGCACCACGTCCAAAACAACAGCAACAGCACCACGTCCAAAACAACAGCAACAGCAACAGCACCACGTCCAAAACAACAGCAACAGCAACACGTCCAAAACAACAGCAACAGCAACAGCAACACGTCCAAAACAACAGCAACAGCACCACGTCCAAAACAACAGCAACAGCACCAGGTCCAAAACAACAGCAACAGCACCAGGTCCAAAACAACAGCAACAGCACCACGTCCAAAACAACAGCAACAGCACCACGTCCAAAACAACAGCAACAGCAACAGCACCACGTCCAAAACAACAGCAACAGCAACAGCACCAGCACCACGTCCAAAACAACAGCAACAGCACCACGTCCAAAACAACAGCAACAGCAACAGCACCACGTCCAAAACAACAGCAACAGCACCAAGTCCAAAACAACAGCAACAGCAACACGTCCAAAACAACAGCAACAGCACCACGTCCAAAACAACAGCAACAGCACCACGTCCAAAACAACAGCAACAGCACCACGTCCAAAACAACAGCACCACGTCCAAAACAACAGCAACAGCACCACGTCCAAAACAACAGCAACAGCACCACGTCCAAAACAACAGCAACAGCACCACGTCCAAAACAACAGCAACAGCACCACGTCCAAAACAACAGCAACAGCACCACGTCCAAAACAACAGCAACAGCACCACGTCCAAAACAACAGCAACAGCACCACGTCCAAAACAACAGCAACAGCAACAGCACCACGTCCAAAACAACAGCAACAGCACCACGTCCAAAACAACAGCAACAGCACCACGTCCAAAACAACAGCAACAGCCCCACGTCCAAAACAACAGCAACAGCCCCACGTCCAAAACAACAGCAACAGCACCACGTCCAAAACAACAGCAACAGCACCACGTCCAAAACAACAGCAACAGCACCACGTCCAAAACAACAGCAACAGTACCACGTCCAAAACAACAGCAACAGCACCACGTCCAAAACAACAGCAACAGTACCACGTCCAAAACAACAGCACCAGCACCACGTCCAAAACAACAGCAACAGCAACAGCACCACGTCCAAAACAACAGCAACAGCACCACGTCCAAAACAACAGCAACAGCACCACGTCCAAAACAACAGCAACAGCAACAGCACCACGTCCAAAACAACAGCAACAGCAACAGCACCACCACGTCCAAAATAGCAACAGCACCACGTCCAAAACAAGAGCACACAAAAGTACATATCCCACACCACATAAGGAAGCACAATAATTAGATATGTGTTATATACTCCGTAGATGACGACGAGGACAATTAAATATAGTCTCACATAGATAATTTATTTCATTATCAGATGTGCGATAGAATGTCAAAGCACATACCAAATTGAACTCGAATTAGTAGATATAAAACATTTAATGAGTTACTGACCAAATACATTTCTGTGCAGCTGGGATGCCAAAATAAAAAAATGTCAAATGAATAATTATGCCCAATGGAAAAATGTGCCCAATGGAAAAATGTGCCCAATGGAAAAATGTGCCCAATGGAAAAATGTGCCCAATGGAAAAATGTGCCCAATGGAAAAATGTGCCCAATGGAAAAATGTGCCCAATGGAAAAATGTGCCCAATGGAAAAATGTGCCCAATGGAAAAATGTGCCCAATGGAAAAATGTGCCCAATGGAAAAATGTGCCCAATGGAAAAATGTGCCCAATGGAAAAATGTGCCCAATGGAAAAATGTGCCCAATGGAAAAATGTGCCCAATGGAAAAATGTGCCCAATGGAAAAATGTGCCCAATGGAAAAATGTGCCCAATGGAAAAATGTGCCCAATGGAAAAATGTGCCCAATGGAAAAATGTGCCCAATGGAAAAATGTGCCCAATGGAAAAATGTGCCCAATGGAAAAATGTGCCCAATGGAAAAATGTGCCCAATGGAAAAATGTGCCCAATGGAAAAATGTGCCCAATGGAAAAATGTGCCCAATGGAAAAATGTGCCCAATGGAAAAATGTGCCCAATGGAAAAATGTGCCCAATGGAAAAATGTGCCCAATGGAAAAATGTGCCCAATGGAAAAATGTGCCCAATGGAAAAATGTGCCCAATGGAAAAATGTGCCCAATGGAAAAATGTGCCCAATGGAAAAATGTGCCCAATGGAAAAATGTGCCCAATGGAAAAATGTGCCCAATGGAAAAATGTGCCCAATGGAAAAATGTGCCCAATGGAAAAATATGTCAATGTCGCGTCAAAAATGAGTCATATCTGGGATCAACATTACAATTGACGCGTTTACAAAAACATTCTACTGAGCAGTTAAAAGTCGTACCTTTTGTATTCGACAATCGTTACGGTAGCATGCTACTTTCTAAGTATATTCATGTGAACTTCACCACTGAGTATTTTCTTATGTAGTACATAGTGTTGCGCATCCCAGTATGTCTTCCTGGCACAGGACAAGATCAGGACAACTATATGCATGCATTTTACACAACACATGTCTGAATTTCAATAAAAGAAATCGGCATTTCAATAAAAGAAATCGCCATTTCAATAAAAGAAATCGCCATTTCAATAAAAGAAATCGCCATTTCAATAAAAGATATCGGCATTTCAATAAAGATATCGGCATTTCAATAAAAGATATCGGCATTTCAATAAAAGATATCGGCATTTCAATAAAAGATATCGCCATTTCAATAAAGATATCGCCATTTCAATAAAAGAAATCGGCATTTCAATAAAAGAAATCGGCATTTCAATAAAAGATATCGCCATTTCAATAAAAGATATCGCCATTTCAATAAAAGATATCGGCATTTCAATAAAGATATCGGCATTTCAATAAAGATATCGGCATTTCAATAAAAGATATCGCCATTTCAATAAAGATATCGGCATTTCAATAAAGATATCGGCATTTCAATAAAAGATATCGCCATTTCAATAAAAGATATCGCCATTTCAATAAAAGATATCGCCATTTCAATAAAAGATATCGGCATTTCAATAAAAGATATCGGCATTTCAATAAAGATATCGGCATTTCAATAAAGATATCGGCATTTCAATTAAAAGTATCTGAATTTGAATATTAGGTATCAGCATTTTAATAAAAGTAATCTAAATATTAATCATAAAAGATATGTATTTTTAACACTAGTTAAAATTTTAGATTCGTGTCCGTCCGGTTTCTAACTCCGTTTAAACTTACGTGTGTATTATAAGATAAGGACTAATTGCCTCCCTCTTCAATAAATGTAGCCTGGATATACAATTTATTCATTTAATGTTTCAACATATACAGTCTGGATATTTTTTCTTCTTTGCATTCATTGTCGATATTTTGATGAATAAAAATAAAATATGAAACAACTGCGCAGTACAACCGTCATTTCCGCTGAAGATTAGATTAGATTATTAGTTAGTTTCAGCCTCCCTATCCGCCATAAAAGGCGATTCAAAGAGAGGAAGAAAGAAAGCACCATTTAGTATGAAGTTAAGGGGATGTGGAATCTACGCAGAAAGGGCATAGGAACAGTAAGATGAGAAAGAAGTTCGTGAAACAAGAAAAAGTTGAAGAAGAAAGCAGTAGGTGCTGAAAAACAGGACAGCAGTGAACCAAAAAAAGATGGTCCTCAACATAAAAAACATTTTATTTCAACAAAAAGAAGGCCTACCTAACTCTCAGCTCGGGCCCTCACATAGTCCCCCTAGGAGCGCTAATTCCCATAGATACAATAGTTGTGTCCCCCTGAGGGGAGGTCGAGCAAGAAACAAAAAAAAAAACCTAGTATGCAGTATGATATAAAAACAATGAAGTGCGTCATAATTACTATTCACGAAAGACTATTACTCACCGTTCATGCAGGAGGTTGTGTGTGCGTTTAGTGCAGGTGATGTGTCGTGTACGTCCGGTGTCTACGCCTGCACAAACAACACAAGCGTGTATATTCGTATGCGAACATATATAAACATATTCGTACATTTATATATGTGGTCTGGATATTTATATTTATATATATATATTTATATATATATATATATACACACGTATTCGTACGAGGAACGGAGTTCACCCACACAAACATGAATTTAGAAAGGAAGGAATCTATGCACAATGTGTCTCCCCACATAAACAGCAAGTCAGGAAGGAAGTTCATGAAACAAGACAAAAGTAGTAGGTGCTGAAAAGCAGGACAGCAGTGAACCGAAAAAAATGGCCCGTCGCAAAACAAAAACATTCTATTTCTACTACAGGCAGCCTACCTAATCCTCAGCTCGGGACCTCACATATTCTCCCATGGGAGCGCTAATTCTCATAGCTACAACAGATCCAAAATAGGCCCAATGCACATTCAAATACTATTAAAAATACATTGTAAAGAACCCTACTGTACATGATATACATCAGGGCTTTTTCTAAGGGCAAAGATTTCCCTAGATTAGATTAGAGTATTAGTTAGTTTAAGCCTCCCTATCCTCAACAAATGAGATCCAAAGAAAGGAAGGAAGAAAGCACCATTTAGTATGGAGTTAAGGGAACCCGGAATCTATGCACAAGGTGCACAGAAACAGGAAGCTAAGAAAGAAGTTCATGAAACAAGAAAAAAGTTGAAGAAGAAAGTAGTAGGTGCTGAAAAACAGGACAGCAGTGAACCGAAAAAAGATGGTCCGTAACAAAACAAAAACCTATTCTATTACAACAAAAAGAAGGCCTACCTAACTCTCAGCTCGGGCCCTCACATAGTCCCCCTGGGAGCGCTAATTCCCTTAGATACAATAGTTGTGTCCCCCTGAGGGGAAAGATATCCTCAAGAGACGAATATCACACGCGATTTTCCGTCAGGAAAAATTGGAAGAAGTCAGTCCGCGTAATAGGAAAGTAAATACGCTAAATAATGATAGTAATTACCCATTTGATCTCGGGGTTACTGATAACACCGAGATTAAATGGGTTGAGTAATGGGTAAAATTGGTAAACAAATGGATGAACCGTGAATAGGTAAAATAGGGTAAAACCGTAGTAAACAGGTAAAATAGGGTAACACCGTAGTAAACAGGTAAAATAGGGCAATAACCTAAGTAAATAGGTAAAATAGGGGAATAACGTAAGTAAATAGGTAAAATAGGGGAATAACGTAAGTAAATAGGTAAAATAGGGGAATAACGTAAGTAAATAGGTAAAATAGGGCAATAACGTAAGTAAATAGGTAAAATAGGGCAATAACGTAAGTAAATAGGTAAAATAGGGTAAAAACGTAAGTAAATAGGTAAAATAGGGTAAAAACGTAAGTAAATAGGAAAAATAGGGTAAAAACGTAAGTAAATAGGTAAAATAGGGTAAAAACGTAAGAAAATAGGTAAAATAGGGTAAAAACGTAAGAAAATAGGTAAAATAGGGTAAAAACGTAAGTAAATAGGTAAAATAGGGTAAAAACGTAAGTAAATCGGTAAAATAAAGTAAAAACGTAGGAAATAGGTAAAATAGGGTACAATCGCAGCAAAAAGAACAAACAGGGCAAGTCTGACTCGTTAGTGACGTACATGGTCGGTATGTGTGGTCGTGTATAAACACAAAAAGATACAGACGTACATAAGGTACAATAGGTGAAAAGTACACACATACAGATCCACACGCAGATCTACACACACATCGCCCTAATTAGAGACCCACCCTAATTAGGGACCCACCCTTATTAGGGACCCACCCTTATTAGGGACCCACCCTTGTTAGGTACCCCACTAATTATGTACCCCCCTAATTTTGTACCCCCTAATTAGGTACCACTTTAATTAGGTACCCTCCTAATTATGTACCACCCTAATTATGCACCATCCTAATTAGGTACTCCTCTAATTTGGTACCACCCTAATTAGGTAACCCTCAAATTAGGTACCCCTAATTAAGTACCCCCCTAATTATGTACCACTCTAATTAGGTACCCTCCTAATTATGTACCGCCCTAATTAGGTACCCATCCTTATTAGGTACCCCTATAATTAGGTTCCCGTCTAATTAGGTACCACCCTAATTATGTACCACCCTAATTATGTACCACCCTAATTATGTACCACCCTAATTATGTACCACCCTAATTAGGTACCCATCCTTATTAGGTACCCCTATAATTAGGTACCCCTATAATTAGGTTCCCGCCTAATTAGGTTCCCCCTAATTATGTACCACCCTAATTAGGTACCCATCCTTATTAGGTACCCCTATAATCAGGTTCCCGCTTAATTATGTACCACCCTAATTAGGTACCACCCTAATTAGGTACCACCCTAATTAGGTACCACCCTAATTAGGTACCACCCTAATTATGTACCACCCTAATTATGTACCACCCTAATTATGTACCACCCTAATTATGTACCACCCTAATTAGGTACCACCCTAATTAGGTACCACCCTAATTAGGTACCACCCTAATTATGTACCACCCTAATTATGTACCACCCTAATTAGGTACCACCCTAATTAGGTACCACCCTAATTATGTACCACCCTAATTAGGTACCACCCTAATTATGTACTACACTAATTATGTACCACCCTAATTAGGTACCACCCTAATTAGGTACCACCCTAATTAGGTACCACCCTAATTAGGTACCACCCTAATTAGGTACCACCCTAATTATGTACCACCCTAATTATGTACCACCCTAATTATGTACCACCCTAATTAGGTACCACCCTAATTATGTACCACCCTAATTAGGTACCCACCCTAATTAGGTACCTCTTATTAAGGCCCCCCACCGAACCATCTCACTGCCCACTAACCAAGGCCACACACACACACAGCACCAATAGATAAATAGATATTTACTCACTGTGCAGCTGGAGATACGGTTTAGTTTATTAGTTTATTAGTTAGTTTAAGCCTCCCTATCCTCAACAATGAGATGTAAAGAGAGGAAGGAAGAAGGCACCATTTAGTATGGAGTTAAGGGAACGTGGAATCTATGCAGAAAGGGCACAGAAACAGAAAGCTAAGAAAGAAGTTCATGAAACAAGAAAAAGTTGAAGAAGAAAGTGGTAGGCGGTGAAAAACAGGACAGCAGTGAACCGAAAAAAAGATGGTCCGTAACACAACAAAACCTATTCTATTTTAACCCGCGCACGGTCGCGCATCCCTCAGAAAAGTAGTCAATTTACCCGCGTTACTCTGCCGTTCCCTGTTCACTTACCGTAATAGGCAGAGATGTAAAAATATGAAGTAATGAGTAAAAAATGTTGCTTTACACTTTGATGTTGTCAGATTTTTGATAACTTGAACCGTTTCTTTGTAATATGGAGTCAAACTCCGTAGATTTTTGCACAACATTGCTTCAAAGAGATCAATGGCCATTTTTGTGTTTTGGGAACAATGTAATGTTTTTCACTGCTATTTTATGCAGAAAATCCTTCCAAACCTGCTGATGTTTTTATTTTTCCTCTACAACAATTAGAAAAAAAGTTATGACCATTTATGTCTACTAGGTGTTATCCATTCTTCGTTTTAGTTCCTACATAAATGCATGTTTGCATGTCTGGTTATATTACTGTAAGTATAGTGTTTCGAAACTTGTAATTTTCACACAATATGAATAAAATACTGCTCTACACGCTACTGACTTCAGATTTGTCTTATTTGCCATTTTTACGAAATAAGGCGAAATAAGGCCCTGAGTAGTTTCGCTGGTAACTGAGGCTGCCACTGACTGTTCGCACGCACACCCTCTCACGGTCGCCTCATTTACCACACTGACTGTGCTTACCCCTCCCAACTTCCAAGTGGTTGGAGCTCTGCCTTAACCCCCACAATGTGGGGGTTTCTGGCTCCAGCTGTGTAGCACTCGCTGAGACGATCATTTTGGTGTATAACAACTTGGGGTTATGCCTTACGTCTGGCAACCAGTGAGCCTGGTAAATGAGGCGACCAGTTACAGTGCGCGGGTTAACAAAAGAAAGCCTACCTAACCTTTAGCTCGGGCCCTCACATTGCTGGAGATACGGTAATATTCCCACGCATTCGCTACAAATATTTCTTTAGACATGATGTTCCCACGCCGTAGAGGCTGAAATATTGCTGGTCAATGTTTTTCTTATAATTTTCTGCAAGTATTTTTCTTAAATATCTCAAAGAAATATTCTCCACATATTATAGGTTGATATTACGTAAATATTGGTGATATATTCCATATATATTAGATGGTTGTACTGAAATATTACAAGGTGAAATTTCATAAATGTTCGAAGAAAATATTCCAAATATATAACTAAGTAATATTCCCTAAATACCATAAGGTAATATTCTTTACATAATAAAGGTAATATTCCCGAGCATGCTGACGAGGGCAGACACTTGAGGGTTTTACTTATGCCTTTGTATTAAATAGCTAACTCAACACTTTGAATGCGACCACTAAATATTAAGTTCAACACCAAATTCAAATTTAAAGTCAAGTGTAGTAAGCTATTTAGAAAATACCAAACATGAACTGGATCGTGCCTCCACTTAAGTATTTATGAAAATTGAGTTTGCGACTACTGGTCGGTCAGCAGCGTTATGAAAATTACCTCCGTGTACCACCGGTGGCGCACGTCGCGGTCATAGTGTTAATCGCCAAACATAATTTAAAAAAATATAAATTGATAACAAATTTGTATGCACCAATAATATCAGCAAAATAGCAGATTACTGTTACCATTATTTTAATGTCATCATTAGTGCTGTTGTTTTTATTATTACTAGTACTATGCCCATTAATTTACGGTTAATAATTTGCCCTTCTTTCTTGAGGTAATTTCTCTCGTGCCACTCGATGTTGTCCAGCGCTATGCCGAAGAATTTCTTCGCTTCTTTCATGTGTTCAGCTCTCTCTAGCTACTCGGTGTTGCTCTGCATCATACCGTAGAATTTCCAAACGCCAGTCAGGGGTAAATTTAGTTCTAGCTTCTCGTTGGCGAGCAGCATTGCTTCATCTTGCCATTTCGCGTTGTTCATTCGATCGTCTTCGGCGTTTTTCTTGCTGTCTAAGTCTTGCTACTTCTCTCTTGCGGTTGGACATATTTCTATCCTTGGTGGCCTCTTTTGCCGGAATTTTATTCTGAAATGTCGTCTATTATCTTTTCGAAGCTTTTCAAGAAAATTACAATTTCGAAAACAATAACTCAAGTTCCAAAATCTTGGGCCTTATACCAAGTGGTAGCCAGGTTACTGGTTAAACGAATTTAAAACAATTCTTTTTGCATTATCAATTAAAAATTTCAAAGCGACATGATGAATTTCAACAGAGAAGGCTCCATAGAAAATTTCTATTTGTAAAAATAAGCCGATTGCGAATTCTGGATACCATAATCAAGATGGGGTCACACAGACGGACGGAGGGGCGCGGTTCCTTTTATACTAGTGATTGGTTAAAGCATCAGTAGCCACAACGAAGGTGATCTCAAGAGGAAAAAGAGAATGGACTATTTAGTATAAAACGGGGAATCTATGCACAAGATGTCCCCATACAATGAGCAAAGAAACAGCAAGTTAGAAGGAAGGAATCTATGCACAAGATGTCCCCACACAAACAGCAAGTTAGAAGGAGGAATCTATGAGCAAGGTGTCCCCACACAATGATCAAAGAAACAGCAAGCTAGAAGGAAGGAACCTATGCATAAGATATCCCCACACAATGATCAAAGAAACAGCAAGTTAGAAGGAGGGAATCTATGCACAAGGTGTCCCCACACAATGATCAAAGAAACAGCAAGCTAGAAGGAAGGAATCTATGCACAAGATGACCCCACACAATGATCAAAGAAACAGCAAGTTAGAAGGAAGGAATCTATGCACAAGATGACCCCACACAATGATCAAAGAAACAGCAAGTTAGAAGGAAGGAATCTATGCACAAGATGACCCCACACAATGATCAAAGAAACAGCAAGTTAGAAGGAAGGAATCTATGCACAAGGTGTGTCTCCACACCTTGTGCACACGAACAGAGTAGATTAATTATATGTTAATTAAGCATCCCTAACCGCTGCAAAAAATATTATTATTATCATTATTATTATTATTATTATTATATAAGAAAGTTTTAGCCTCCCTTAACCACGACAAAGATGTTCCAACATAGAGAGGCTGTCCCACATAGCGAGGAAACATGGTGAAACCTTTGTTGTCCAAGAAGAAAGTTAACCATCTTTTAAGTCTACAAAATGATCCAGTTGTGCTCATGATACTTCAATAAGTCCATGACCATTCTCATACCATAGTCTTCTTACAAATTCACCGAGTGACTGATAGGTACTGCTCTATAAACATTGTCATTATGAAAAAGAACACACTTTACACTGCGTTTTGAACTGTCTAATATCAATCTCCATTCAGCAGGACTATAGTAAGGTACACCCAGTTCTTAGAGAAGCCCTGGATGTCATGACTGTAAACAAACAGCCTGAGTTCAGAATAGGTCACAAGAAGCTGGTCACGCCGTCGTAAATATGTTTCAAGAGAGCCAACAATAAGGTTTCTGCCCTGTAATATTAATACCAAATGCTCTGCTGCTCTCGTTGAAAGACCTAAATCTCGCACTAAATCATTCAGTTCAGCCTGGGCAAAAGGCTTGGTTAGATTAGATTAGATTATTAGTTAGTTTAAGCATCCCTATCCGCAACAAAGGCGATCCAAAAAATGGAAAGAAGAAGGTACCATTTAGTATGGAGTTAAGGGAACGTGGAATCTATGCAGAAAGGGCACAGACACAGTAAGATGAGAAAGAAGTTCATGGAACAAGATCAAAGTTGAAGAAGAAAGCAGTAGGTGATGAAAAACAGGACAGCAGTGAACCGAAAAAAGATGGTCTGTAACAAAATAAAAACCTGTTCTATTTCAACAAAAATAAAGCCTACCTAACCTTTAGCTCAGGCCCTTACATAGTCCCGATGAAAAGGCTTGGTAACGAGTAAAAGTTCAGTGTCTGAAGAACAGTACTCCGATTATGGACACTTTTCTGACAATTCACTGCCACAACTGTCTCGTTCACTAGTGTCCTCTCCAATGCCTAAACGACCAATGAAGGAAAGCCTTTGAAAACTGGAACAAGAACTTCTTCAGAGTGTGGAGCAGGCCGAATAGCTGAGGGAATGTTCGGATACGGGATCTTACGTCGGTTTTTCCTCCCAACACCCGTTGTGTTTACCATGCAGAAATAACTCAGTTACATGTTGGTGGGTTCGCGCCAAATCATTGGAACTATAAAAGGCAAACCTTTGGGTTTTCCTTTGGTCCAGTCCCGTAGCATTTCCTCACGATTATGGCAAGATTAGATTAGATTATAAGTTAGTTTAAGCCTCCCAATCCTCAACAAATGAGATCCAAAGAGAGGAAAGATGAAGGCACCATTTAGAATAGAGTTAAGGAAACGTGGAATCAATGCAGAAAGGGCTCAGAAACGGTAAAAAAGAAAGAAAAACACCAGTAAGATGAGAAAGAAGTTTATGAAACAAGATCAAAGTAGAAGAAGAAAGTAGTTGGTGCTGAAAAAACAGGACAGCAGTGAACCGAAAAAAAAGGTCCGTAACAAAACAAAAACCCATGTTATTTCAACAAAATGAAAGCTTACCTAACCTCTAGCTCGGGCCCTCACATAGTCCCCCTGGGAGCGCTAATTCCCATAGATACAATAGTTGTGTCCCCCTGAGGGATCCTAAAACTGCAGCGCAACAATGCAAAGCAACGAAGGTAGGAGAAGGAGACGAGCAAAAATAACAACTACTTTCTAAAAGTGCTAGAAGAGCATCAGAGCAAGAGAACACAAGCTGACTGCGCTGTCAGATGCTAGCTGAGTTGCCAGATGTAAAATAAAAATAGTTGCCAGATGTAAAATAAAAATCGTTGCCAGATGTAAAATAAAAATCGTTGCCAGATGTAAAATAAAAATAGTTGCCAGATGTAAAATAAAAATCGTTGCCAGATGTAAAATAAAAATCGTTGCCAGATGTAAAATAAAAATCGTTGCCAGATGTAAAATAGAAATAGTTGCTAGATGTAAAATAAAAATAGTTGCCAGACGTAAAATAGAAATAGTTGCCAGATGTAAAATAGAAATAATTGTCAGATGTAAAATAGAAATAGTTGCCAGATGTAAAATAATAATGATCAGATGCCTGACAGTGGCGGGAAACGTATAAAGTTCACAGCACTTTTCAGCATTGATTTCAATCGGGAGCGCTCTGTTCTTTTTGCGTATACTGTACACAAACCTAGCCCTATAGTCTATCCTATGCGAACTGAGGGGACCTCACAGCATCCCCCTGGGGGGGGGGGCAGTCCCCATAGCATAGGATACACAAACCTAGGCCTATAGCCTATCTTATGCCCACTAAGGGGACCTCACAGTATCCCCCTGGGGCGTCAGTCTCCATAGCATAGGATACACAAACCTTGCCCTATAGTCAATCCTATACCGACTGAGGGGACCTCACAGTATCCCCCTGGGGGCGCCAGTCCCCATAGCATAGGATACACAAACCTAGGTCTAATATAAATTAAGAGCGGAAAGAAACTCATTAAACCACTCATCACTCTGAAACAAAAAATAAACACATTATGAGCTCACACTTGAACACATCTATGTACTTTTTTCGATACATTTATTCCGACGAACTGATTTCCGCCAGGAAAAAGGAAAAATAAAAACTAAAAACGTAGAGAAACTTTACTACAAAAATATTCAGTCCAGTTCGGGTAATTGCCCGCGAGTAACAACCTTCCAATAGAATCAAAATGAAATAAATAAAAACCACACTAACAAATAGTGCTACCCCACACGATTTTATAGGGCTATGTTAGTGAGGTAATACCTGTGTAGGCCTAAAGGGCAAAAATATTCATGTTGGATAGGTACAAAAACGTTTCTTTGCCTGAAACGTTTCCAAAAAAAGAACCAAAAAAATTACTTTAGAATGAAGGTTCGTGAGTGAGAACGTTCAGCAACATATTAATGGAAATCAAACGTTCGAATAAACGTTTCCAGAGTGAAAACATTTCCAAGAAAATCTTTACAAAAATCGTTTTCCCAATGAAAGTTTATCAAGAAAATGGAAACGTTCATGTTTAAATGTTTATCAAGAAAATGGAACGTTTTCTTCATAGAAAACGTTTGTGGATAAATGTTTTTAGAAAATGTAAAAAAACAGTATATGAAAAAATTTGCTTTCGCAACATTAATGTTTTTCGAGTTTAGTATATATTGTCCGCTGAAAAAAATATTTGAAAAAACCCTTTCATATACGCACCTAAATTTCACAGACGCACACCCAAGTGCGTCCACACGACACACCCAAGCGCGTCACACGACACACCCAAGTGCGTCACACGACACACCCAAGTGCGTCCACACGACACACCCAAGCGCGTCACACGACACACCCAAGCGCGTCACACGACACACCCAAGTGCGTCACACGACACACCCAAGTGCGTCACACGACACACCCAAGTGCGTCACACGACACACCCAAGTGCGTCACACGACACACCCAAGTGCGTCACACGACACACCCAAGTGCGTCACACGACACACCCAAGTGCGTCACACGACACACCCAAGTGCGTCACACGACGCACGTTGGACGTAAACATGACGCAGCGGTCACTGGAGGGAAGCATCAGCTGCTGCCTGAAAGGTATTAATAACAAATTAATTACAATATAATTGGTTAATCCGCATAATAAACTTCAAGCGATTTTTCATTCTTCAACTCAAAGTATTCAATTGTTCATTAGTTTGTGTTTATTCATCATTTGCAAATTTCAGAGTATTTATTGTGTATTATTAATTCGTTAATTCGGGTTTATTCATAATCAAGTATTTAATAATTCGGGTTTATTCATAATCAAGTATTTAATAATTCGGGTTTATTCATAAACAAGTATTTAATAATTCGGGTTTATTCATAATCAAGTATTTATTAATTCGGGTTAATTCATAATCAAGTATTTAATAATTCGGGTTAATTCATAATCAAGTATTTAATAATTCGGGTTTATTCATAATCAAATATTTAATAATTCGGGTTTATTCATAATCAAGTATTTAATAATTCGGGTTAATTCATAATCAAGTATTTAATTATTCGGGTTTATTCATAATCAAATATTTAATAATTCGGGTTTATTCATAATCAAGTATTTAATAATTCGAGTTTATTCATAATCAAGTATTCAATAATTTGGATTTACTCATCACTTATAAACCTTAATTGAAGAATGATTCACTAGTCACCAAATCATTGTAAAGATTGGATTAGATGATAGGTTAGTTTGGGCCTCCATAAACGTTACAAAAAAGAGCGTATCGATGAAAGGAAGGAGGAAGGCACCATTTAGAATGGAGTTAAGGGAATTCTGAATCTATGCAGAAGGTGCATAGACACAGTATGTTGTGAAAGAAGATCATGAAACAAGATCAAAGTTGGAGAAGAAAGTAGTAGGTGCTAAGAAAAACACAGAGCAGTGAAGTACTGTAAATAAATAAAGGGATCAAAATACTCACATTAATACAGCACTAATAAAAAAACTAATAATAAATGCTAATAAAAACATAACACTGACAGTAATCAAACATATAAATAAACTAATAACATTAAATATTAATATAAGTCTGATAAAACAATCAATGAAAAAGAAATAACAATAAGATTCTAACGAAAGTATCACTATAACTAAAATAATAATAAAACATTAACAATAAAACCATAGAAGTAAAAAAAAACATTCATATAATCAATCACCGCTAAAAACAAAATCAGAACGAGTTAGACAATCATAAAAATACCAACCAATACAACCAAAATCACAAAACACTAACGAGATAATACCACAAAAACAAAGTTCAAAACGAGTTAGACAATCATAAAAAAACCAACAATACAACCAAAATTATAACAAAACACTAACGAGATAATACCACAAAACAAAGTTCAAAACGAGTTAGACAATCATAAAAAACCAACAATACAACCAAAATTATAACAAAACACTAACGAGATAATACCACAAAAACAAAGTTCAAAACGACAGTGCCCACTACCCACGAGGGTCAGCAAGGCTTTAACTCACCAGGGTGGCACGACGCTGAACACGTCCCCTATTTTTGGGGTAACTTCTTGGAGGAAGAACATCAGGATTGTTTTCCCTAGGTCGGTAGGCAGGGCAGGCTGGGCGGTAGGCAGGGCAGGCTGGGCGGTAGGCAGGGCAGGCTGGGCGGTAGGCAGGGCAGGCTGGGCGGTAGGCAGGGCAGGCTGGGCGGTAGGCAGGGCAGGCTGGGCGGTAGGCAGGGCAGGCTGGGCGGTAGGCAGGGCAGGCTGGGCTGTAGGCAGGGCAGGCTGGGCTGTAGGCAGGGCAGGCTGGGCGGTAGGCAGGGCAGGCTGGGCGGTAGGCAGGGCAGGCTGGGCGGTAGGCAGGGTGGGCTGGGCGATAGGCAGGGCAGGCTGGGCTGTAGGCAGGGCAGGCTGGGCTGTAGGCAGGGCAGGCTGGGCTGTAGGCAGGGCAGGCTGGGCGGTAGGCAGGGTGGGCTGGGCGATAGGCAGGGCAGGCTGGGCGGTAGGCAGGGTGGGCTGGGCGGTTGAACACTGAGCATTTGAACTAGTGAGGCTATCACCATCACCACCACAGGTAACAACATTACCCTCAGATCTACCCTCACTGTTATTACCCTCAACCGCATTGCCCTCGGATTTGCCTTCACAACCATAACCCTCACCTCCGCTACCCTGAGATCTACCCTCACTGTTATCACCATCAGATCTACCCTCACCACCATTGTTCCCATTTTTACTCTCGGATTTACCCTCAGATTTATTATCCCCATTCCCCATAGATTCACTCTCCCCATTACCCTCACCATCACCCTCGCCATAATTACCCCCATTACCCTCACACAGGACCATTACAAACGCCCCATTAGAGGGTAGGGGTTGCAACCCACACCGCAACCCCACAACCCGCACCACCAGGCGCGGGGTGTGCGGGGGTACGGCCGGTTGACGGGAGGGTTGACAGGAAGGTTGATTTTTTCGTTGACGGGAATCTTGACAGGAGGGTTGACGGGGTAGTTGAGAGGTGGGCTGATGAGAAAGTTGACGGGATAGACCGAGCGGTACATAAGGACGTTGACAGAGCTGGGAAAAGGGTTGACAGGAAGATTGACAGGGCAGTTGACAGAGAAGCGACCCAGCAAAACCAGCTCCCGCTTTCAACCGCTCTTTAAATGTACATTTTCCTTCGGTGAAATTCTCTATCGTGAAGGTTTGTTTCTCTCCAGGGTAAGTTTTGAAGCCTCGAGCATAACTTTCTTCTGTTCCAGGGTAATTGTCTTCCTTTTCAGGGTAATTTTTGCATCCTTTAGGATAATTTTCTTCCTTTTCAAGGTAAGTTTTACATCTTTTGAGGTAACTTGTAATTTCTTCAGTATTGCTCAAACTGAGCGATCGTTTGCGGTTGATGGGATAATTTTTAATCACGTTAAGGTAACATTCTTCGGTTTTCGTATTTCTACTTTTATTTCCAGGGTAATTTCTGTCCTTTTTTCCCAACTTAGGGAAATTTTTGAGATTTTCAGGGTAATTTGAAGCTGCCAGATGTTGCCGGATGGAATCACGTGATCTCCACACGGCCAGCGCACGTTGTAGCTGTGAAGCCAGGCCGCCTCTGTCAAATTTTTCGAAAAACATGTGTTAAATTCCAGAAACATGTTGCCAAATTTTAGAAAACATGCAGCCCAATTTCAGAAACATGTAGCCAAATTTCAGAAACATGTTGCCAAATTTTAGAAACATGTTGCCAAATTTCAGAAACATGATGCCAAATTTCAGAAACATGTTGCCAAATTTCAAGAACAAGTTGCCAAATTTCAGAAACATGTTGCCAAATTTCAGAAACATGTTGCCAAATTTCAGAAATATGTTGTCAAATTTGAGAAACATGTTGCCAAATTTTAGAAAACTATTCCCAAATTTCAGAAACATGTTGCCAAATTTCAGAAAACTGTTGCCAAATTTCAGAAACATGTTGCCAAATTTCAGAAACATGTTGCCAAATTTCAGAAACATGCTGCCAAATTTCAGAAAACTGTTGCCAAATTTCAGAAAACTGTTGCCAAATTTCAGAAAACGGTTGCCAAATTTCCGAAACATGTTGCCTAATTTCGAAAATGTGTCGCCAAATTTTATCACCTGTGGTGCTAAGTTATAGAAAACGTGATACCAAATGCAGAAAAGCATATGCTAAATTTTCATGGACTTTGCAAATTTAAAAATGATGATGCTAGGGTAAATTACATGTTATTTGCAT
Source organism: Morinoia aosen (assembly GCA_030386875.1). Lineage (NCBI taxonomy): Eukaryota > Metazoa > Arthropoda > Malacostraca > Amphipoda > Talitridae > Morinoia > Morinoia aosen. The sequence continues at coordinate 44,220,674 of CM059580.1, forward strand.
TAAAAAAGTTGGCGAAATTTCAAAAATTTTGCCAAATGGCAAATTACATGTTGCCAAACTTCAGAAAGAGATTAATTTCTTTCAAACAAGTTGGGAATTAAAAAAATTATTAACAAATTTCAGAAAAACAATTTTCGAAAATCACAACGCCCAAAAAATCGGCTTCCAATTTCTACGATAACAATTGCGAATAAATTATCCCAATTCATATGCCAAACAAAAACCAATCAATGCAACTTAATTTCTGACGAGTCTCATAAAATAACACTTCCACTAATGACAAAATAATAAACATGTAAAATGTATAAGATGCAATTGCAATATATACCATGCATGTAAAGTATATAATATGCATTTGAACTATATAAGATAGAATTGAAATTCATAATATGCTTTAACATATCTAATATGGAGTTAAAATATATAATATACACGCAAAACCTAATGTGCAAAAAATAAAGTGAGTACATAAAATAAAGTCTAAATTTAAATCACAAACAAGCCAATAAAATAAACCACAAAAACAGACATTAAAAATATGCCCATAGAATTCTAACGACAAAAAAAACCTACTTTTTAATTTTCTTGGAAGCAGACTCGGGAGTGCGAAGATACCCTGCGCTGATGTCACGCGGGTTGTGCGCTTCACGTGAGTTGTGGGTTGAAAATTGGTCTTCCGTGTTATGGTTTACATCAGAAACCGAGCCATATTTTATGGGTCGGTCGTCCATTTTATGGTCTCTGTAACCTATGGTCATGGAGTCGTTTCTTATTTTGTTGTCTATAAAGTTTGGTTTAGGCCTTTCACCATTTGTTTCACCCATCAAGTTATTTTCATTCAATTCATTCAAACTAGCTCTCTCCGCTTCATCCTTCCCAATTTTTTTAAGTCTTTGAAAATCCGAGATTTTCTCATTCACATTTGATTGCCTTTGCAAAATTGATGACTCAGAAGAGGTATTCCAGTCCACCCGCCTCTTTCCCTCAGCAAGGAGTCGATCACAACGATCGTTGATTGGTTCAGAAGAAAGGGATTTATTGCCCTCATATGATTGGTTAGAATTTTTCCTTGTTCGGAACTTTTCGAATGGGTGGGGCTCATGAGGGCGGAGTTCCTCGAGGGGGCGGGGTTCATCAGAGGGGCGGAGCTCATCGAAGGGGCGGGGCTCATCGAAGGGGCGGAGTTCATCGAGAGGGCGGAGTTGATCGAGAGGGCGGAGTTCATCGAGAGGGCGGAGTTCACCGAGAGGGCGGAGCTCATCGAAGGGGCGGAGCTCATCGAGAGGGCGGGGCTCATCAAGAGGGCGGAGCTCATCAAGAAGGCGGGGCTCATCGAGGGGGCGGAGCTCATCGAGGGGGAGGAGCTCATCAAGTGGGCGGCGTTTATCACATAGGCCTACTCGACCCACATGAGATTTAGGGACGCCTGACAAAGGGCGTGAAGCAAACGTCGTCACGACGGGCAAAGACAAAACGTCTTCTGACGGTGGTGACGATGCTGTGGTGACATCATCGGTTTCTTCGTCCTGGGAAAACACCAGTTGTTTTAAATCGTTGACTTGGGAAAATGAGGCATTTCGAGCCATCATTTCTCTATATACTGTTATAGGCGTTCTAAACTATTAGTTTATCAATAAAAGGTACACAGGTTGGTGTAAACAGACTATATTTATTGATAATTCTTATAATGCAATACTGATTTTGTTGCTTGGTGTGAGTGCGTGTGTCCGTCCCTCCCACGAACTGGACACCTGAACACTACACAATGACCGCAAATTTGTATTTCACAATTGCAATCCATTTCCATTCCTTGCGATATTCTCCAACACAAAACTGCATGAATCCAAAGAACGCGCATTTAAACTGTTCATTTGGACGCAGTTCTCTAGCGTCACTTGTGGCGCTAACGCGACAAATGACGCCGTCATTTCTGACGGGCAAATCTAAAAGGTCCCATCTTAGTTTCCTGCTTTTCTAATTTTTTAAACCACAAGATGACCAAAAAATAGCAAAACGGTGTCCTAGTATTGTGACAGACGACCACTTCTACAGAACTGATGCGTTTCTCTAACACTGTTGTGTAAACTGGCAAACAACTAATGCGATCGCGATGAAACTCGTACAGAGGCTATGCAGCAAATCATTTTTGCACAATGGTCCAGCTTCATTTTACCGAGCAACCCTCGTATGCATCGATCCCCGCCCGGTAATAAGATAAACACACACAGCACATACACAATACACATCCCCCCCTCCCAGACTACACCTAGTACACTCATACAAACACAGTACCACAGTAAACATTCATCATTCCCCACCCACTACACACAGTACACCCCTACCCCCACACACATGGTGTATACAATACATTCACACAGTGAACACTCACCGTACAGCTGCCGACGGAAACAATATCTTCTTGCCCCGTGCACGTACCGTAGTTCACACCTTCCATAGTCCCACCTGCATGCGTAATTTCGGGCAATGATTCACAATCATCAAAGTCTCCAAAATCGAATTCTTTCATTGTCCTGAATGGATTAGTGTTGCCACAAACGACGTTGTGTGTTTTTGCTCCATTATTTTCCCTGTCTTCTTCCACTTCGTCGTCGATTATGTCTGATAAATTCTTTTCCGTGTCCGATGAATTCATTTCCGTGTCTGGTAAATCGATTTCCGAATCCGAGAAATTCATCTCCGTGTCTGGTAAATCGATTTCCGTATCCGAGAAATTCATTTCCGTGTCCGGTAAATCGATTTCCGTATCCGAGAAATTCATTCCCGTGTCCGGTAAATCGATTTCCGTATCCGAGAAATTCATTTCCGTGTCCGGTAAATCGATTTCCGTATCCGAGAAATTCATTCCCGTGTCCGGTAAATCGATTTCTGCATCCGAAAATTCCATAACAGAGTTAACTTTGCTGATATCTAAAGATATCTTGGGTGTACTTTCAGTTTCGTCTATGTCTGAACCACTAATATCTTTTTTACCTAAATCGGCGCAACCGTTGTCTTTACACACGTGTTTCGTTTCTACGTCAACTACTTTTTCATCTTTTTCTCTTTCGCTTTTCCCATTGTTGAATAAACATGACTTGTAATTTGGCACAAGTTGTTCGTTGGTTGGCCCACACAATCGCCTGACCTCTACCTGATCGAGCACAGCGACAGCGAAGTTTAACTTACGACGAACCGATGACTTTGTTTTCTTTAGAGCGATGTTGTGATGGTGGGAACCGATTTCTATGCCTCTCATTCCAACACAAGGCCTATCTTCGGTAGAAACTCCTAGACGATTTACCTCGGGAACTTCCGAAGGAGTAATTCCCAGCGGAATTGCATTTTGAACAGGCTCTGGAAGGCTGTTTCCAACAGTCACAAGTAGGGAACTGTTTTCACATGCATCAATATTCGATAGGGACGAAATCACTGAAGTAAACAAGGAAGTTGAAGATTTTGACACAACCTTTGGAGAAGCAAGGCCTATGGTTAGAGACTGATTGATAGTGACATCCGATTTTAAGGCCAGAGTAGGGGATTTAAGTAGAGATGTAGCCTTAAATTGATCACCCTCAAGTTCCATACATCTAGCAGGTTTTGTACGCTCGATCGAAGTCCTTTTAAATTGGTTTGACGTAATCGTCGGAGATTTTATTAGAGATGTTGAGAACACAGACGATTCGAGGCCGACTTCCGGAGATTTAGAGGAAATTGTGAAAAATTTGGAGGCGATCACAGGAGATTTAGTGGAGGTTGCAGATTCGGAAATCGTTGGCGATTTGAGAAACGTTGTGGAATTTTTACAAGGAACCATAGGAGATTTAGGAGCGATTATGGAAAACTTGGACACCGTAGATTGAGAGGCGATTATAGGAGACTTTGAAGAGACACTGAAAGATTTAGAGGCGATTATAGGAGACTTGGAAAAGCCGCTGAAAGATTTTGAGGCGATTATGGGAGAATTAGAAGCGATGTTGGAAGATTTAGCGGCGAATATAGGAGACTTAGAAGCGATATTGGAAGATTTACAGGCGATTATAGGAGATTTAGATGACGCAGGGGATTTAGGGGCCTTTATCGTGGATTTAGAAGATACTACAGAATACCAAGATGTTATTGTGGGAGATTTAGATATATCGACAATTGAAGATTTGAATATAGGGTTGATCACGGGCGATTTGTAGAAGGTTCTGCCACTGTCAGAGGCGGTTTTGGGTAAATTAGAGTGGCCTGACTGGAGTTTTGAGTCGGTTGATGGAGATTTGAGAACTGTCACCTGTTTCGAAGAAAACGTAGATTTACGAGTGAATGCCGGAGATTTTAGGCAATGCGTCGGACCACAGGCCACCTCAAAGGATTTATGGACGAGCATCGGAGATTCAACGGCAAGTTTCAGAGAATTATGGGTTGGTTTAGAAGAATCACGAGCGAATATCGAAGATTTAGGGTCGAAAGATGGTGATTTATGAGCCACAGTTTGTAATTTAGGGTCGAAACTTGGTGATTCGTTACAAATTACACATCGATTCGGATTCATTACACTGTTAGACACCACGGATCTATGGGAAGTAGTTTCAGACACATCTCTATTTAGACATGACTGTTCCTTTGCAGTAACATTACATGGGATCGATACACCACACTCGAACGGTATGTTACTTGACACCTCACTCAACTTTGTTCGTAGTTCATACACTGAACTCATATTCCGCCCTGATACCGATCTTTTGAAAACAGGCGACCCAGGGAAGGTTGTTGTGGGTTTAGATTCTTCAGCGCACGATCCTACAACGGTTAGTTCGTCGCGTGAAAACGCGTTTGTATCAACAGGAACTGTGGCGTTCAGAAAGAGATTTTCGTTGTCTAGCTCTGAGGAATTTCTTATACCTGACCAGTTTTGGTCAACGTTGGGGTTTAATTTTGATGCTATTTTTTGTCTATCATTGCAACCGTCGCTTTTTACGTGATAACGAATTTCGGGGACCAAGTCTTCTATCAGTGGGCTTTGAACGTCGTTTTTTATGCTGCAAGTTTCCCGTGAAGGTGATAGTTGAACCACAGTTGTTTCTTTTGCAACATAATTGTTCCTTACAGTTAGTATTGTTTCCTTTGTGTGATCTTTGGTTTCTATAACTGGCCTTGCGATTTCCTTAGTAGAATCTCTGTTTCCTTCAGCGAGTTTTGCTGTTCTCTTGATGGAATAATTTCCTTCAACTGGTATTGCAGTTTCTTCTTTAGCATCTTTTGTAGCTGAATTTACATGAGATATCGTTAAATCCTTATCTAATACTGTTTGTTCATCAGCGAATACTTCAGAGACAAAATATGAAGTTTCAGGCAATGAATTATCCATTTCAACATCTTTTTTTACCTTGACACGGAAAATTTCAGTATGACATGCATTTTTGATGCCATAATCAGAACTTACCGATGCTCCATGAGCCAAAGCTGAAGAATTTTTTGATGGCATACATTCGTGGGCCACTTTTTCTTCCGTAATTTTCACGTGATTTGAGGGAGAACGAGCCATTTCTCCGAAAGGATCAGCGTTTTTTGAACAGGGATCTAACTTTGAGTCTTTCGAACTTCTGCTTTCATTCCCCATCTTTTGAATAAAATTGGGTGGAGTTGAGGAAATTGGACCGAAACGATCGGTGTTTTTCGTACAAAAGTCTCGTGAAGTTCTATAATCAGTCTCCCTCTTTTGAACCGAATTGTTTGGACTTGATAAACTTGAACCCGAAAGAATGTACTTACAACGGCGATGTCTGTTCCTAAGAATAACTGGAGAACAGCTTAGGTTTTTCTCTGTCCTTGAGCCAATCACACTGAATTTATTATCCTTGGGACTGCCCTCCGTGTTCTTGACCTCCAGAGACGGTGGTTGGTCATCTACCCTTGCATGAATGTCACAATTCAAAGGAGAGGCAATTATATCAAATGTGGACTTTTCATTCATCCTGTCTGTTTTTTGGAGAAGTCCATCACCTAAGAGTGTACCTGGTGAAACTGGATCTTGCGGTCTAACATTCGATTGTCTACTTCCTGTATCTACCTTTTTGGAGGTAGTGCCCAATTGTCCATCTGTCGCATCCACTTTTGGTGAGGCAAAACCCAACTGTCTACTTGGTAGATTTACCTCTTCCGTAGTACCCAATTTTCTACTCGCTAGATTTACCTCTTCCGTAGTACCCAATCGTCTATCCGCTGCTTCTACCTCTTGCAGAGCAGTACTCAATTGTCTCCTAGCTGCTTCTACCTCTCTTTGGTTAGTACCCAACTGTCTACCTGCTGGATCTACTTTGTGTGGGATAGCACCAAATGGTCCACCAGCAGGATCTACCTCTTCTGTAGTATCCAGTTGTTTACCTGCAGTATCTGCCTCATTCAAGGTCGTACCCAATTGTCTACCCGCTTCTTCTGTCTCAAGTAGATTTCTATGGGACCCAGCAGCATTCAACTCAGTTCCCAGGTGAAAACGAACACTTGAATCTGTAGCAAGATCCTTTAACTTTCGATCATCCGTAACTCCGACACTGGGTTTCTTTTTCAAGGTAAACATGGCGACGGGGTGTTTATTTTGGCCAGAACGTCGTCGCTTTGAGTTGCGGAGACACTGTATTTTTTTGGTGAAAAGCGATACCGTTTGCTGAAAGTCCTGGTCCAGTTCAATAGGGGAAGATGAACCTGAAATAGAAGGTAAAAATCTGTTCAAACTTGTCGATTTTCTGGACAAATTGGAAGGAACTTCAGCGGCAAAGGCAGAAGAACTTGGCAGGTTTGAGGTATTTCTTTTGTTCCTTTGAGGGTCAGTTTTCCTTCTGTCAGAAAAGCTGCGTTTCGACAGTACACACTTATTTTCTGTGGCATCTCCATCAGGTTCAGCGATCGATAGCTGATTCTTTCCTGAAGTGCAGTTGTTGCTTTTCAGTCGAAGCCTCTTTACATTCTTTGACGTCGCTTTTTTTGGGATTTGAACATTAACGGAGATATTCTTACTAGGAATTTCTACAGGGGAAATATTTCTACCGGGAATCTTGCTCGAGATTTGAGCAATGCCGCCAGTCATCCCATCTGGATTGTTCTCCGAGATTTGAACACTCGTAGAAACATTTCCATCGAGAATTTTGTGCGAAATTTGAACATTTCTAGTACCATTCCTATCGGGAATTACGTTTGAAATATGAACATTCCCGGAGGAATATCGTTTCCGTTTACTAGTTTCCTCCAGTTGGGGACCCGCTGCATCTGCTCCAAAAAACACGGCTCTGCAGTCCTTGAGTATTTCGATGAAGTCATTCCCGGATTTATTGTACATTTTCAGTCGTTGCTGGGCTTCGTATTTCTTCACTTTGTGCGCGTATGATGAATGCGTAGGCGACATTTAGAATCAGTTTTGATCTGCGAGATGGTGTAAGTTTAGAAGTAAAGGTTAATGGATTTGTGTCTGGAACAAAGAGATGAATAGTATTTCACATGCAAAATGACTTACTGTGCTATTTGACCGTAGGATTATAATACACGTCCAATTTGACAGATTAGATGTTAGTTTAGGCATCCCTAACCGCAACAAAGGCATCCAAAGAGAGGAAGAAGGAAGGCAACATTTAGTATGGAGTTAAAGGGGACGTGGAATCTTTGCAGAAAGGGCATAAAAACAGTAAGATGAGAAAGAAGATTTTGAAACAAGATCAAAGTTGAAGAAAGAAGTAGGCACTGAAAAACAGGATAGCAGTGAACCGAAAAAAATGGTCCTCAACATAAGAAAAAAAAACATTTTATTTCAACAAAAAGAAGGCCTACCTAACTCTCGGCTCGAGCCCTTCACATAGTCCCCCTTGGAGCGCTAATTCCCATATATACAATAATTGTATCCCCCTGAGGGGATAGAGATGAATAAGGAAGGCACCATTTAATATGAAGAAAAGGGAACACGGAATCTATATACAAGGTGCACAGAAATGGGAAGTTGAGAAAGAACTTCATGAAACAAGCTAAAAGTTGAAGAAGAAAGCAATAGGTGCTTACAGCTGTGCCACATACAATCCGCGCAGAATTTACAACATTGTTTACATTTTACATGAAGGTTAATGCCTCGTCAATGAGAGCTAGCAAGAACCATACACCAACAACGAAAAAACAGCCAAACCACTGATAGACTCCCGCACCCAGCGTTGCAGGGAGGGGCTAGGGGACCCACTGGGGAGCGCCAAGTCCCCAAGCACGCTGACGAGAACAGACTTAGTCAGCGTGCTCCCCTGAGTGGATATGACATGATTGATTGATTGATTATAAGAGAGTTTTAGCCGCCCTTTACCACAACAAAGATGTTCCAAGAGAGGAAGGATGAAGGCATCAATTAACTTAAGAGAACGTGGAATCTACGCACAAGGTGCATAAAAACAATTATGTAAGAAAGAAATTCATGAAACAAGATAAAAGTTGGAGAAGTAGTAGGTGCTGAACAAGGGGACAGCAGTGAAGTAAAAAAAGATGATCCGTAACAGAAAAAAAATATTCTATTCCAACAAAGAGGTCTACCTAACTTTTAACTCTGGACTTGACATAGTCCCCCTGTGAGCACTTATTCCCATAGATACAATAGTTGTATCCCCCTGAGGGGAAATGACATACTGACGAGAACAGATACGGCCTAAAAAAATGAACATAACATTTCGTAACGTAATTGTTGAAGAAAAAACCTATTTAAAACACTCAAATTGAATAATCAGAGGTGATTAGTTACATGAGGTGACAAATGGTGGAAGGTAATCAGTAGAAACAGGTAAATTATAAAAAACAGGCGATTTTTATTAAGATGTTTTTATGTAAGTAGCAGATGATTTGAATATAAAGTTATTTAACAATAATAGGCGATTTTAAAATATAATTATACATAGACTGGATTTTAAGTTACTTCAAGTCTCCTCTGCCACAACAATGGTGTTCCAAAGAAAGGAAAGATGAAGGCACCATTTAGTATGGACATTAGGTAGCGGGGAATCTGTGCACGCAGTCCCCACAGAAGAAGTAAGTCATTAAGGAAGAAATCTATGCACAAGGTGGTCCCCCACACAAAAACAAGTTAAGAAGGAAGTTCATGAAACAAGATCAAAGTTGAAGAAGAAAGTAGTAGGTGCTGAAAAACAGGACAGCAGTCAACCGAAAAAAGATGGCTCGTAGCAAAACAAAAAACTTATTTTATTTCAACACAAGGAAGGCTTACTACCTAACCCTCAACTTGGGACCTCACATATTCCCCGTTGGGCCGCTACTTACAGTGGCAGTATCCCTCACACATTTACAAAGAGTAATAAAAAATAACATTTACATATTTACAGATAATTATAGGCTTACATACCCTGAAAATCTGAGCACCTAAAAATATGCTATAAAACAACTATGTATGTACTATAAAATATTTTTTTATATGTGTTATAAAATTGGATTTTTTACATGTGCTATAAAATGGGATTTTTTGCATGTGCTATAAAATGGGATTTTTTACATGTGCTATAAAATGGGATTTTTTGCATGTGCTATAAAATGGGATTTTTTGCATGTTAAAAAATAAAAACTTAACATGCATCATACATAATGTGGAATTTTTATAATTGAAACTTTCGATTTAAATGTAAACAAACTTGAAATTTATCGACCTACATTAGCTTTTCATAAAAAACAGCATTATTATCAAGTAAGCATCATCAAAAATATTAAATATCAAAAACTAAAAGAAACATAGAAGCAGAAACCAAAAAAAAATCATCACATCATAAAAAATTGAAAAAATTTACATGAATGGTTCAAATGGAGAAAAAACAGATAATAGGAACGAGTACATTTTGATTGACTGACCAATCCTCAAAAAAATACCACCCCCGCCCAATTCACGCCAGGACGCAGTGACGGTTACCGTTTTTCCCAATGGAAGATACCCTACACCTGGGTCCTGCAAGTAACTGTGGTCAACTTGTCCCTTCCCCCAAACTGAAGATACAACAGGGGCAATGGTGCCCAACTTCTCTATTTTCCCAACAGGAAGAAACACCGTGCCGCATCACACTACCATAAAACTTCTAAAACTGATGTATATAGATTTCAATTCCATTACAATTTTAGACTGAATGAACAATTTTTTTCCTTTCTCAGGGCTGTTTTCCTATTATGGAAACACGGGCATAAATAAAAAGACACTTGTCAGAACTTAACAACCAAGGAAAGAGTTTTACAGTTGTTTTCACAAAGAAATCATCAACGTAAGGATTCCCACAGTGCATTTCCATCTAATTTATGGTAATCTCGTGAACAAGTTGTATCTGTAACTGATCACATTCATTTCATATGGTGTCTTTTTCAGCTGATGACGGGATTTGTTCGGGAACATACCAAAAATGTTTAGAATTTTATCCTTCGGTTTCAATTTTTTTTAATAAACTTGCGTTATCGCCAAGCAAACGATGTGCTTCGTTATAAACGTAAGGAAATGCCATTAATTCATATTTTCTGAAAATAATCCGTACTTAAGAATGAGTAATTTCTGTTAAAACAATTGTGGGTATTGGGGGGGGGGTCAGCGGTAATCTGTTAACTTCTGGCCCGTTCCTTTACAGTGGATATTTTGTTCTTTTTGGCGGTTTTAACAATTTTAGCGGGAATACCTTTGCCAAATTTTGGCCGCTTTGTGCGAGTCCAGCAGGAACTCCTCTTTCTAGAGGAAGATTATGGGGATTTCTTTCTTTAGTCATATTTTTCTGTTAAATTTAGCGGGTTTGTTCAATTTTAGCAGAAATCCCTCTACTTCTAGGGGATACATCTTCACAATTTTCGGTAAAACCGCTATTTTACATCAAACTTGGCGGCTTAAATGTAACTCTAGCGGGATTTTTGCCACAATTTTCCCAGAACATATTCTACCAATTTTGAAGGTTTTGCGTAACTCTAGCGGGATTTTCGCCACAACTTTCCCCAGAAAGATGTATTCTAAAAATTTTAAAGGTTTTGCGTAATTCTAGCGCTTTTTTGTAACAATTCCTCTTTGGAGCCCTCACATTCCCACCAAACTTAGCGGTTTTGCCGGCCCCTAGCGGGAATCCCTCTGCCTCTAGCGGGTTTGTCACCACAATTGACAATCTCGACAGGACTGTTGACACCCTCGGTGTTGCCAACCACCCTGATGTTCCTCTGACCTGCCCTCAACAAACCTCCCCTCATATTATGGACATTTCCATTATTCGGACATAGCGGAGCTTTTAACTTGGATGAATTTGTTCTGTTATTACTATCTTTACAATTGTTATTGCTGTTTTTACTGTTATTAGTGTTGTTTTTACTGCTATTAGTGTTGTTTTTGCTGTTATTAGTGTTATTTTTACTATTTGCGTTATTGTTATTATTATTATTAGTGTTGCTTTTTGGGTGAATGAGACCTTTGACTTGTATAGAGTCTGTTGTTGTTGCTGTTAGATATTCCGGGGGTAAGCCGAAGTCATGAGGCCTGGAAACAAACAAATAATCAGTTAAAATTAAATAACTGAAATAAATAATTATACTAATGGGAATATATGCAAAAAAACATCAAAATTATGTGTGTTAAAATCCTGGTACTAGGACGATGCTCCTCCCATTAGAGAAGTATGCAGAGCTTGTGAAAGCCAATTGTTCCTTTGTCCAGTTCGTCATCTTGGCGGCAGTTTCAAAGCAGCATGAATTTTTAAGTGTCCTCTGAATCTTATTTTGACTGTTGTATCATGAATACGTAGGTACCAAATAAAAGATATAAACCGCAGGATTCTACTGCCGTTTTTCTATCAAAAATCCGTTCATTGTATCAAAAGTTATTAAAGATTATTTTGGACCCGCATTTAAAAAAGACCCTGTATTTAACACGTGGAGTTAGGCAAGATATCACATGGAGTGTATTTAACATACTACATACATAATTTATATATATATATATTTTATATATATATATTTTATATATATATATATATATATTTCATTTTTCATTCATTATCATTTTTTCCAAATTCATAATACAATATTAAAAAGTAATGAAAGATTTCAAAAAATGGCCCAAAACCAGACGGTTTCTTCATGCCACAGAGTACGAATAGATAAGGTCGTTATAATGTGCAAATAATATATAAATATATATATATATAATATATCTAGCACATACCACAGATGTAGAAATCAACATGAATAAAAAAACATTCTTTCAGAATTCCCAATACTTACTCATCATGTTGTGGATATTGAACTTGTTCGGCTTGTTGGCTATGTTGATTATGTTGGGCTTGTTGATTGTGTTGGGCTTGCTGAACATGGGCATGCTGATCATGTTGAATTCGTTGATGATGTTGAATTTGTTGACTATGTTGGCCTTGTTGAACATGTTGAGATTGATGATAAGGAAGTTGTTGCTGCTGAAGCCAAAGTTGTTGTCGATGTTGAGCTTGTTGCTGGAAGTATTCCTGTTGAACACGACGCCGGTGTTCAACAGGATGAACACGCTGTTCCTCGTCAATAACAGGTAGAGAACATCCGGGCGTTGTTCTCACGGCGCTCTGAACACATGAGAACAGTCGAATATAGTGAGAACAATATACCTATTTTGTCTACCTAGAATAAACCTATTTTGTCTACTGGGAACAATACCTATTTTGTCTACTGGGAACAATATACCTATTTTGTCTACTGAGAACAATATACCTATTTTGTCTACTGAGAACAATATACCTATTTTGTCTACTGAGAACAATATACCTATTTTGTTTACTGAGAACAATATACCTATTTTGTCTACTGAGAACAATATACCTATTTTGTCTACTGAGAACAATATACCTATTTTGTCTACTGAGAACAATATACCTATTTTATCTACTGAAAACAATATACCTATTTTGTCTACTGAGAACAATATACCTATTTTGTCTACTGAAAATATACCCATTTTGTCTACTGAAAACAATATACCCATTTTGTCTACTGAAAACAATATACCTATTTTGTCTACTGAGAACACTATACCCATTTTGTCTACTGAAAACAATATACCTATTTTGTCTACTGAGAACAATATACCTATTTTGTCTACTGAAAACAATATACCCATTTTGTCTCCTGAAAACAATATACCCATTTTGTCTACTGAGAACAATATACCTATTTTGTCTACTGAGAACAATATACCTATTTTGTCTACTGAAAACAATATACCCATTTTGTCCACTGAAAACAATATACATTTTTTGTCTACCGAGAACAATATACCCATTTTGTCTACTGAAAACAATATACCAATTTTAATCACCTATTTTGTCCCCAAAATTACCTATTTGGTTCATAAAATTAATTTTTGGTTTACTTTATTACTTATGTATTTCATCTAATTTAATATTCATCTGTCTGATTACCTATTTGATTCACCTAATCACCTGTTATTTCCACCTACTTTGCAAATAATTTAGTCAACTTAATCAACTATTCAGTTCACCTAATTATTCATTAACCAACTAAGGTCATCTGATTAACTATTCCCTGTTTAGTTCACCTAATAAACCATTTCTTACTAAATTCAATTCACTATTCCTATTATTTCATCAAATAAACTATCTCCTATTTATATCAATCAACTATTCCCTATTTGGTTCACCTAATAAACTATCCGGTATTAAATTTACCCAACTATTCATAATCTATTTGATTCACTCAAATTTTTCTTCAGTAAAAATTTAACTGTTGGCTAAACTCTTGAACAAAATATGTAGACAATGATGTAAATTGAGCACAATTAACTAAGAGCATTTAGCCTTCCGATAAAATGAACACAGAAACAAAGAAAGTCATTACTTAGCATCACCAAAAAATAAAAAAAAGTCAGTTGGAGCTTAACTGGGACGTCCAAATACTGTAACACTTCACTGGAAAAGATAAAAGTCACATGGAGCTCAAACTAAAACCTCTAAATACTGTTAACACTTTACCGGAAGAAATTAAAATCAGATGCAGTATTGCTAAGAAGATGAAAATCGAGCATACCTTCAATACACTCCTAAATTCTGTACACTTTCACTGGGAAAGATAAAAATCAGATGGAGCTTCAATAGCAACACAAAAAATAATACGTACAATGGACTTAAAAAAAGTCAGACGGAGCTTAACTGGCACTCAAATACACTACACTTTCACTATAAAAGAAAGAACTCAGGAGTTTCAATAAAAACTCTTAACACTACACACCTTCACTAAAAAGTTCAAAATCAGGCATCCCTTCAACTAATACATATATCCCTTTAACGTCCGAATTTTTGTACTCATATTACCATTAACACAACCACCGTCACTAAACTGGCGCTGGCATCAGGCAGTCACCGATATCAGGATGGGAAAGGAACTGCCACCCGGCAGAGAACTTCAAAGAACACATTAGGGAACTAATTGAACAAGAAATAAAATATATTGAGGATATTTTTGAAAGAGGACACTGGTGTCCTCTGGGGCGTTAAAGGGATATACAACGTATAAATGCTAAACATTTTCACTGGAAAGTAGTAGTAGTATTAGCATCGATTTGCTAGCGCTTCAGTAATTCGTACTATATCGCGCCGTAGGTCTCACAGTTCAAAAATAAAAATAAAAAATACAACATTTACATCATTTCAGCAAAGCACATTATATAAATCTCTATTCAAAGTTTATCACAATTACCATTATGGAGACATAGCAACATCCATCGCAAAAACCGCTCTAATTTCAAACCACATTTGTCATCTTATAAGAGCCCCAGTTGATCTTTGAAGAGATCATCTACATATCCACGCACACTTTGTTAGCACGGGCAGCCAAAGGCCCCATAGGGGATTTCAGCTGCCCACCCATTTATGGCCGGGCGCCTTACCCACGCTGAAACCCCCAGAGGCATCTACGCAGCGCGCCCGGCCATATTACAGTTTAGTCTTCCACATCTCAGTTGTGAAGAAGTTCCTTGCTTACGCTGTTCTTTCTCTGGTTAAATTTCTGACATCAGATTACACTTCTCCAGGAACATTTTAAGCGCTGATACATCGAAAGTTGAGCGTAAAATTTCCCCGAGCATTCCAATCATTACATCCTCATCAGGACCTCGCAGTCTCGGGAAACACACATTCCTGGCAGCTGCATGTCGAGGGCACTCAACAAGAAAGTGTTTGACAGTCAGAGGAACGTGGCACCGCTCACATCGTGGCTGTGGCTGTCGCTCCATCAAGTGCCCGTGCGTCAAACGGGTATGGCCAATACGAAGGCGGCAGAGTATCACCTCCATCCGACGAGGGCGACAACTAGAAGATATCCACTCACGCACGGTGGGTTTAATACTTCTTAATTTATTATTAATTGTTCTTTCCCACTCCTGTTGCCACAAACTTCTCACTGCAGCCTTTATCCGAGGGTAGTAGTCTCGGAATGGGACCATCAAGTTCAACGTTTCCCCATTTGTCTCCGCAGCTCGCTTAGCCTCCCGGTCAGCTCGCTCATTGCCCGATACTCCCACATGTCCGGGCACCCAGCATAACGTGACACTCTTACGTCTACTCGTCTACTTTTCACTGGAAAAGATAAAAATCAGATGCATTTTTACTCGAGAAGATAAAAATCAAATGCATTTTCACTGGAAAATGTAGAAATCAGATGCATTTTTCCTGATAGATATAAAAATCAGATGCATTTTTCCTGATAGATATAAAAATCAGATGCATTTTTCCTGATAGATATAAAAATCAGATGCATTTTTCCTGATAGATATAAAAATCAGATGCATTTTCACTGGAAAGGAGAGAAGTCAGACGGAGCTTCACTAGCAATACGTACAATGGACTGGAGGGCCTGCGAAGGGTGGCGCAGCGGTGGAGGGGCCGTGGCAGCCTCCAGGAGGGGCGTGGAGTGGCGGGCGGTGGAGGGCAGGGGGTTGGATTGCAGGTCACGGGTTGTGGGCGGGATAGAGATGGATGTGGGTGGGATAGAAGTGGATGTGGGTGGGATAGAAATGGATGTGGGAGGAATAGAGGTTGATGGAAGTTGGATAGAGGTGGATGAAGGAATAAACGTAGATGTAGGAGGGATAGACGTGGATACAGGAGGGACAGAGGTGGATGGAAGCGGGGCGGAAGTGGACGGAGGGGTGAAATCAGACGAAAGCGGGGCAGAATCCGACATCTTTTTCTTAGCAGCGGCGTTCCCTGAAAAAAAAAAATTTACAATAAAAAATATCCAATGCCACTGAATGATAAAATTCTTTATGATTAATTTAAACAATATAAAGGAAAATAGGTTGCTGCCACCAGAGGCATTGTGTCTTGCATTTTAAGATTATGACTGTAGGAGGTCCTATAAATTACGGATGGAGGTTGGCACGGTAACGTTAGCTTCCACGTCCAACCCCTACTCCCTCCAGCACACACCAACTTTGGTAGCGCTGACTGAGCATGTGTTTCTAGGCGCGTTTATGTAGTGGTTCGTGCGAGTGATGATGTACAAGAAAAGATGTGTAATTACTTTTTAATTTATTGATGAAGGAGGCAAATACATAGAAAGGGAGAGATCACGCAGGCAGCACCCAGAATACAACCCAGGGACTTCAACAAAATAACAAGTATATATTGACCATTGACCCGCAACACGTATTCGTTGTCCACTACTTGACTCACGCTTGACTGCTACGAGTGTTGAAACCAGACCTCTTGACAACTACCAAGGAATCAAGTCATAATAACTGTAGTCTCGCTCCAGTTGGGATTTTTTGTCTCACTTCAATACTTGAGAACTGACCAAGTCTCATACTCGAGTCTGCCTTCAAACACTCTCGACTTCTTCCTCCTCGTCTCGCCACTCGATCCTTAGTGACTCTCACTCTCTCGCCCCGTCCGCTCTGTCTCGCCACTTGATCCTAAGTGACTTCTCACTCTCTCGCCCCGTCTGCTCTGTCTCACGACCAGATCCTAAGTGACTTCTCACTCTCTCACCCCGTCTGCTCTGTCTCACGACCAGATCCTAAGTGACTTCTCACTCTCTCGCCCCGTCCACTCAGTCTTGCCACTCGATCCTAAGTGACTTCTCACTTTCTCGCCCCGTCCGCTCTGTCTCGCCACTCAATTGTAAGTGGCTGCTAATGTTCTCATTGTAAGAAACTCAAAAAAGGAGGCTAGTATGGGATGGGGGCAACGTTGAGCGGTCCTTCAGCCTTTGCCGGGCGCCGTGTATAATTGAAAGGGTCGAAAAGGGACCAGCTGTGGGTCGATCTCCAATAAATTTATCATAAACGATCATGGCTCTCGTTTTTGTGGAGGTCTCCGCTGCCTGTCCGAAGCTGCGAAGGGAGAGTGCGGTTCTTTCTTGATTACCTTGTCACAAAATCCTGTCCATCATCTGGCAATCGCTCATAACCGTATGCCCGGCCCAAAACTAATGTTTTAAATGTCCATTCAACACACCTAATTCACATTGGATACACCCTATTTAAGCCCCCTGCCAGCCGGCGACAGAGACAGAATAAAACGCCGTTTATTCACTTCTTTGAAGAAACACAATGTTTCACACAAAAAAGGCATAGCGACCAAAAAATATCATACAATAAAAAACTTGGCTAAAATGAAAACCGAAAAAATACAATTAATTAAAAATAACTTAGTAATGATCATGCTAAGAACAGTTAGTGCATAGAACAGCCCTTTAAAAACTATTTTTCCCTATAAAAAAAAAACGTTATAAATAAAGATGCTGAATATGGAACAGCTACAACACCTACAGCAGGAGGGGGAAAGGGGGAAAGAAAGGGGGGAGGGAAGGGGGAAAGGAAGGGGGGAGGGAAGGGGGAAAGGAAGGGGGGAGGGAAGGGGGAAAGGAAGGGGGGAGGGAAGGGGGAAAGGAAGGGGGAAAGGAAGGGGGAAAGGAAGGGGGAAAGGAAGGGGGGAGGTAAGGTAAAAAGGAAGAAGGGGGAAAGGAAGAAGGGGAGGGAAGGGAAAAAGGAAGAAGGAGGAAAGGAAGAAGGGGAGGGAAGGGAAAAAGGAAGAAGGGGGAAAGGAAGAAGGGGAGGGAAGGGAAAAAGGAAGAAGGGGGAAAGGAAGAAGGGGAGGGAAGGGAAAAAGGAAGAAGGAGGAAAGGAAGAAGGGGAGGGAAGGGAAAAAGGAAGAAGGGGAGGGAAGGGAAAAAGGAAGAAGGGGGAAAAGAAGAAGGGGAGGGAAGGGAAAAAGAAAGAAGGAAGAAAGGAAGAAGGGGAGGGAAGGGGAAAGGAAGAAGGGGGAGGGAAGGGGGAAAGGAAGAAGGGAGAGGGAAAAGGGGGAAGGGAAGAGAGGAGGGAGGAAGGCACATCACCTGCAGCAGGAGGCAGGTAGGCAGCAGCAAGAGGCGTCCTCCTGCAAATGGCAGCAGCAGTCTCTGCAGCGCTCAGCCGCTTCTTCAGCTCACAGACCTCTGCAAATAGAAAAAAAAATTCTCAAGCACATCCACAAAAAATTCACCATCAGCTGACAAATATCCGCATATGTTGTAAAATTATCACGTATGTTACCATGCCTTTGCAGATTTTTTATCTATTGCTGTATCACTTGCAGGGTTGGCACATAAAAAAACCCACCCAAAAAAAAAACACGTAAAAACCCACCAAATAGTGGGTTTTTTGGGCTTTTTTGGGTTTTATTAGTGCTATTTGAATTTCACTTGTTTTCAAGCTTATAGAATCAAAATGAGCTAAATATTTATATTGTAAAAAATTTGTCCAAAGCATTTGCATGACAACACTATGACAATATGTAGTATCTCAATATAGGCCTTTCAGGCATGATGTCCTTATCACACTTGGTTTGGGATATCGCGGCACCGGCGGAAGCGTCTTAACCGCAAGACGGAGCCGACGGAAGCGCTTGTTGCGGATTGCCCTATGTCTGTATCGTACATGGGTTCAAATGGGTCGGAAGCGCCCTGACCGCACGCGCCGGAAACCGTGCCTTGGGAGCGCATCGCATTGGTATGCACCGGAAGAGCATTGTTTAACTTCCGAGCGCTATAGCTTATAAGCAGTGTCGGTGTTTGGATGATTCAGTACAAGAATAGGAACCTAGCTAAGAGTTTCCTTGTCCTACTCCTGAAGCTAACGCTTCAGATCGGTAGTTACAGTTACCGATACTGTAGTTTGCAGCTACAATTACTAATCCTAATATCGTGATGAAAAACCACGATATAACACAATAAATATTAAAAAAAACACTATGCAAATAAAATAAGAAAAACTCTAATCACAAAAAAAACTCGAGGGGCTAGTATATTTCGATGAGTTCCATTTCCAAAGTAAAAAATAAAAATTAAGAAACAAATGCAGTTTGACTATTTGAGAGTAAAGAGACTTCTGAATTCTTCCTCTGTCTTCTAGACTATGTAGACCGCTACTCCAGTACTACTGTATTTCTCTTTCTACATCCACTGCCATTTTATCGTTGTCATCCACATCATGATCATTTGCGAGGTGGCGATATAATGAGACCAATTTCTGTGCGCATTCCGATCCTAATCTATTTCTCAATTTATTCCGCACAGTTCCAAATGTTTAGAAAATGCTCTCCACGGATCCTGAACTTGCAAAGCAAGAATGAAGATTGCTTATAAACTTGCAGAAACCCTCTGCCAGTGTTTTTTTAAGAATCTGCCTTTACTGCTGTTTCATGTCTTGAATATCCCACCATCAACGAGTAGTCATTGTCTTAGTGATATTCTTGTTGAACATGTGTTTTGGGAAGATGTTGGAGTCCTTCAATTTATACAAATAAATCGCACCGATTAACTCCGGATTGTACTCAGCCAACCACTCTTCAATATCAGTCTCCTGTGAGAGCTTTGCCTGAAATAAGTCTAACAATTATAGTCAGATGGGGTAAGACACGACCGCAGCCATCATGGGGTAAGAAAGTAAATAAACGACTGGCCTATGGTGAGCATTCAAGGTGCACTGGAACAAATTTGACGATGGAATCTGTTAGAGCATTTATTTCTAATCATTTTAGTGTTTGTTGCTATCCTGAACTGCAAAAAGTGATTTTTTTGGTAAATTTTTAAAAAAAATTTTTGGCATGTCACTACATGTTGTAACATGTAACAGTGTGGTTGACTGACTTGGCTCACGCTGCTAAGCCCTCCAGCTCAAACAATAGACATGTTAAGTTGTTAACAGCATGACTGTTAAGTGATGTGAAGCTGTCTTGCTTCAGGTTGCTTGTGGTGGTTACTTATGATCTGCATGGTGCTTCCCTCTCACATGACTTGCGTCTGTCAGCTGCTAAAACAACTTACTATGAATTGACAAGCATAGCAATTCTCTTTGCACATCTTATATCTTTACAGACTGCAGAGCTATGTCTCTATGCATAAGGTAATTGGTAAGTGGTAATTGTGATGGACAAACTTAATTCATATATGGTTCAAATAATGTAATAATTCATATAATAAAGTAATATAATGTTGGAAATAAAGTAATCAAATAACAATATTTACTCAATAAGTGTATATAAATCTGGAAAAGAGGCAACTGGAGCTATGTGAATAACTCTTTTAAACAAAAACAGGTGTTACAAAAAAAACAATAAAGCCCAAAAAAAAAACAAAAAAAAAAATTTAACCCAAAAAAACCCACGTGGGTTTTTTTTTTTAAAAACCCAGGGTTTTTTCCATCCCTGATCACTTGTGGTAAATAAATTGTTTAAAATTGTAAATTGTTTGATTTTTAGTGTCCATGGTCCCATATTATCTGGTCATTCTCATGAAGCCGCATTTTGAAAAGATAAATGCTGAAAATATACATATATATTGGAGCAAAACTGTTATATGGTACCACAGATACAAATTATTAATAGTACTTGAAATGCGCGGATACATTTTTTGCGGACACCTCGTATGTTTTGGTACTGACGTATATATGCTCCTACTTCTTTTTTATTCGATAATTTCTTATATACAAGTATACCATTCATTTTTTCAGCAGCTGTTCATTTGTATTTGTATAGATACACAACACACATAATACAGAACACACACAACACCCCATCACACACCATACCACAAGTACCACACCCCACCACCCCACACCACCCTACCACACACCATACTACAACTACCACACCACACCATACAACCCACCAGCCTCAGCACTCTCAGCCCGGCGCACAGCACACACACACGCCTCCTGCTGGAGACGCAGGTCCTCCTCGAGGCGCCCTTTGTGTGCAGCGCAGGCGGCGCTGTAACGGAGGGCGTCAGCGAGCTGGGCTTCCAGCTGCCCCAGCTGGGCGTCCTTGTCCCGCAGCTGGTGCTCCAGGGACACCACCTGCGCCACCAAGTCCTCCTTCTGCAGGTGGTGGGGACAGGCATGTGGTTGTGTAGACGGAAATATGGTAGAGCTGACAGTCATATGGTAGAGATGACAGTTATATGGCAAAGCAGAAAGAAATATAGTCAAACAAACAGAAATAGTGTCAAGTAAACAGAAATATGGTCAAACAAACAGAAATAGTGTCAAGTAAACAGAAATATGGTCAAACAAACAGAAAGTGTGTCAAGTAAACAGAAATATGGTCAAACAAACAGAAATATGGTTGCATAGACAGGCAGCAGAAGGAACTACGGTAAAGCAGCCAGAGAAGTAAACAAATATAGATATGATTGAGTAGACAGAGAAGCGGTAATGTAGACAGAGCTATGGTTTCATAGACAAAGCTATGGTTGCGGAGACAGAGCTGTGGTTGCGGAGACAGAGCTGTGGTTGCGGAGACAGAGCTGTGGTTGCGTAGACAGGGCTGTGGTTGCGTAGACAGAGCTGTGGTTGTGTAGACAGGAACATAGTAAAGGTGCCACAAATATGACCAAAATTATACCAATGTATACAGAATGACCAAGCTGCAGACCCCTCACCTGTGTCTGCAAATCTGCAGCTTTGGTCTGCAGGGTACGGATAACCTGCAGAGATTTCTGCAGCTCTAGGAAGACTGCAGCTGCAGACTGTTCCCTCCTGCTGCACCTAGTGTCTGCAGCTGCTAACGAAGACTCTGCATGTGTCTGCAGCAGAGGAGGCAGTCTGTTATGGTCTGCAGCACACTATACCGTGACTGTCGTGGTCTGCAGCACACTTTACCGTGTCTGTCGTGGTCTGCAGCACACTGTACCGTGTCTGTAATGGTCTGCAGCACACTATACCGTGTCTGTAATGGTCTGCAGCCCACTGTACCATGTCTGTAGTGGTCTGCAGCACATTGTACCGTGTCTGTAATGGTCTGCAGCACACTGTACCGTGTCTGTCATGGTCTGCAGCACACTGTACCGTGTCTGTAATGGTCTGCAGCACACTTTACCGTGCCTGTCGTGGTCTGCAGCACACTATACCGTGTCTGTAATGGTCTGCAGCACACTATACCGTGTCTGTAATGGTCTGCAGCCCACTGTACCATGTCTGTAGTGGTCTGCAGCACACTGTGTTGTGTCTGTAATGGTCTGCAGCACACTGTACCGTGTCTGTAGTGGTCTGCAGCACACTGTACCATGTCTGTAATGGTCTGCAGCACACTGTACCGTGTCTGTAATGGTCTGCAGCACACTGTACCGTGCCTGTAGTGGTCTGCAGCACACTGTACCGTGTCTGTAATGGTCTGCAGCACACTGTACCGTGCCTGTAGTGGTCTGCAGCCCACTGTACCATGTTTGTAGTGGTCTGCAGCCCACTGTACCATGTCTGTAGTGGTCTGCAGCACACTGTACCATGTCTGTAATGGTCTGCAGCCCACTGTACCATGTCTGTAGTGATCTGCAGCACACTGTACCGTGTCTGTAATGGTCTGCAGCCCACTGCACCATATCTGTAGTGGTCTGCAGCACACTATACCGTGCCTGTAATGGTCTGCAGCCCACTGTACCATGTCTGTAGTGGTCTGCAGCACACTGTACCGTGTCTGTAGTGGTCTGCAGCACACTGTACCGTGTCTCTAGTGGTCTGCAGCACACTGTACCGTGTCTGTAGTGGTCTGCAGCACACTGTACCGTGTCTGTAGTGGTCTGCAGCACACTGTACCGTGTCTGTCGTGGTCTGCAGCACACTGTACTGTGTCTGTCGTGGTCTGCAGCACACTGTACCGTGTCTGTAGTGGTCTGCAGCACACTGTACCGTGTCTGTAGTGGTCTGCAGCACACTGTACCGTGTCTGTAGTGGTCTGCAGCACACTGTAATGTGTCTGTAATGGTCAGCAGCTTACTGTACCATGTCTGTAGTGGTCTGCAGCACACTGTACTGTGTCTGTAGTGGTCTGCAGCACACTGTACCGTGTCTGTCGTGGTCTGCAGCACACTGTACCATGTTTGTAGTGGTCTGCAGCACACTGTACCGTGTCTGTCGTGGTCTGCAGCACACTGTACCGTGTCTGTCGTGGTCTGCAGCACACTGTACCGTGTCTGTAGTGGTCTGCAGCACACTGTACCGTGTCTGTAGTGGTCTGCATCACACTGTACCGTGTCTGTAGTGGTCTGCAGCACACTGTAGTGTCTGTAGTGGTCTGCATCACACTGTAGTGTCTGTAGTGGTCTGCAGCACACTGTATTGTGTCTTTAAATGTACACCACCAGTCAAAACACAGCACACACACACACACCAGTTACAACACAACACACACAAGTTACAACACAACACAACACACACCAGTCACAACACAACACACACCCACCAGTTTAGACTTGCAGGACTTCAGTTCGTGGACTGCGCAGTCCACCGAATTTTGGAGCTTTTCGATCTCGCGCTCTGATTGGCTGAGGCAGTCCTTCAAATTGGCTTCTGCGTGCACCATCCAACAAATCAGAGGAGAAATTACATTATTTGCTAGTTTAAGCTTCGCTAACCGCAACACAAACGTTCCAAAGAGAGAAAGGCACCATTTTTTATGGAGTCAAGGGAATGCGGAATCTATGCACAAGGTGCTTAGAAACAGTAAGTTGAGAAAGAAGTTCATGAAATAAGATAAAAGTTGAAGAAAGTCAGATGTGTTGTTGAAAAACAGGTCAGCAGTGAACCGAAAAAAAGGCGGTCCTTAACATGAAATTTTTTTTATTTTAATAAAAAGAAGGCCTGCATAACTCTCAGCTCAGGACCTCACATTCTCCTCCTGGGAAAGGTGATTTCCAGGGGATGAAACTATCACCTGGGAAAGGTGATAGTTTCATCCCCTTGAGGGATTCAAAATGGTTATTTATGCCAACATTTCTGCTTTATTTTGTTCTGCCACGGAAAATTAACAAGATACTCTTTCTTTTCATATCAAAAGAATTAAAAAACATAACAAAAACGTTCAAGCGAGTGCCACTCTTGTATGTAGACATTTCTGATTCACGTATGTGTGTCATTCATAAATAGAATTGAAGTAGGTATTGACAGTTTAATAATAATGTTTCAAAGCATTAAACTTTTAACTCAAAACAGAGATAAAAACAAGCAAGGAAATGCACTTAGATGCAACATACATAGAATATTTTTCTTAAACGTACCATTATTCTTTTTTATTGCAAATGTATATTCATGTATGACAGCAAAACTTTCATTACAGAGTTAAAAAACATGCCACCACGTCATCAACACAGCACAATTAGACACATAGTCCACATAACTTAAACACATACAGTAAAAAGTGCAACACCGTTGTTATTGGACAACAATACATCTTCAAACATTGATCAAGAATTCAATTTGACAGAAATATATTCAGTTGCTGCCCGGCAGCCATCATGGAAGGATACGTGCCGCAGGCAGATCCCAACACTAAAAAAAAGCGATATATATCACTTTGCGACTGCCTGGCATTCAGTTGCTGCCCGGCAGCCCTCACGGAAGGATACGTGCCGCAGGCAGATCCCAACACTAAAAAAAAGCGATATATATCACTTTGCGACTGCCTGGCATTCAGTTGCTGCCGTGGAGGGAGTATATATGGAGGGAGCATAGTCGTCTGTGAAGAGGACCAGATTTTGAGTTTTCTCTTACGTCTGTAGTAACCAATAGCGTTCTTGCTAGTGTGACGTCAGCACGGAAGTCAGTAACCTACTGACTACGATGGAGTGCACACACGCTCGCTGAATGCTCTTCTAGCTGGTGGGTTAATCGCACAATCGTTAATCATTAATTTGGGATTCTTAGATTCCAAAAGAATGTTTCCTCACTAGAGGACTCTTAATAATATCAAAATTACTAGCAAAGATACTTTAAGAGTTGAAAACTCTAAAGATTACAGGCCCTTGAATATAAAAAATTACAGAGCGACTTGCACGCACACCTTACTAGTTGAGTTGTGGCGGGGTACTAATCTTGCTTTGGAAAATAGGAAGCAAAGTTGTAGAGGAGGTGGGAGGAGCAAACTTCAGCCAAGCGTCTGTGGTTGGCTCACGTATGGGGCCTTGGGTATGCCACAGGCTCTCAACTTTTGCAACCAATTTGAATTCGATCGAAATCGGCTATGCTCCCTCCAGTATATTCTAGCTCCATGGTTGCTGCCCAGCAGCCGTCACGGAAGGATACGTGCCGCACGCAGCTCCCAACACTAAACAAAATCAATATATATATATCACCTTGCGCCTGCCTGGCCTTCAGTTGCTGCTCTGCAGCGGCGAGAGAAGCACGCGTGTTGTGGAGTTCCCGCTCGGCTGCAGCGCATCTTTTCTGCATCGATTGGAGGTGGGACCGCGTCTCTCTGGAAAAATGTTATTTTATAAATGTGGCGTTTTTGATTCACTTTGAATGGATATGATTCAACAGAAATATTTCACTAGCTCATCATTGTTTTAGACATTTATACGGAAATCTTTTATAACTACGCCATGGAGATGGGTTAGTGTGTATTTGTATTTTCACTAATATTAGGATTAATTACTCCCTGATTACTTGCAGAAGAGGAAATGTGTGATGAGCGTATTTGAGATACAGGCTTCACTACCTCTCTAATTTTCTCTACATTAATCCTTCACTACAGTAAACAAGTAATTCTATAGTACATATAAATCAATCCTTCACTACATCAAATTACTACAAAAATCCCGGGTGGTATGATAAACATCAATCCTACACCAAACTGATAACTTCACAGAACATGGAAATACATATTCACTAATCATTCCTCACTGACATTCGAACACATATTCACTAACCATACTCCAATACATTAGAACAATTCAATAATCATACTGCATTCCATTAGAATACATATTTGTCAATCATTCGACAGAAAATTCGAATACATATTCAATAATCATTCACAGGTCCATTAGAACACACATTCACCAATCATTCACCAGTACATCACAGAACACATTCACTTATCAATAGTAATCATTCACCATTGCATTAGAAGACACATTCACTCATTACATTACAGTCCACCAGCAGACACCCTCACTCATTCCATTAGTCCATTAGAGCACACCCTCACTCATTCCATTAGTCCATTAGAGCACACCCTCACTTATTACATTACAGTCCACCAGCAGACACCCTCACTCAATACATTAGTCCATTAGTGCACACCCTCAACCATTACATTACAGTCCACCAGCAGACACCCTCCTCATTACATTAGTATATTAGAGTATAATACCGACCTGAGGGCAGCCTCAGCAGAGGCCCTGGCGCGTGCCGCATCGCTGCAGTCGGCGGAGAGGGCGTCAAGTCTGCGCTGCAGCTGCGCGCACCTGGCGCTGCCGCGGCCCTGCGCCTCGCTCCGCACCCGCTCCACGCGCCGGTCCCCGTCGCTCTGTACCTGCACATGTGGTGTTTGATGGTAGTTCTTTAGTTGTTGCTTGGTTATGGTGCTGTTTTGTTGTTGTTTGGTTATGGTGTTGTCTTTAATACACCTGCCCACGTGTTGGAATTGTTCTTTGGTTTTTTTGAGCTGTTATTGTAGCTGTTTTGTTGTTTGGTTATTGTGTTGCTGTTGCTGCCTTGTTGTTGTTTGGATATTGTTGTGATGTCCTTATTGCGTTTGCCCACATGCTGGAGTTGTTGCTCTATTGGTATTGTTTGTGTTAGTTTTTTTTGGTTACTGTTTGTGTTGCTGTTGTTTTACTATAATTGTGGTTCTCTTGTTATAAATGTTTTGTTGCCGATTCCCAAATCCCCTCCAACATCCACACAACTTACAATCAAAGCACATCATGCGTGATCTTTATTTAGACCATTTGAAAACTCATCTCCATGCCAACAAAATCGATTCCATTTCAGGGTCATTTTACCACATGAACTACACATCGCAAGGTGGAGCTCAAACTCTGAAGCATTTCACAACAAAGATCCATGATTGATCAGTCATACAACCAATGCTTTTTTTCAATACTCCGAAATCCAGCACATCATAAGTACATGGATTACATCACACATACATGTATTACATCATACGTACATGGATTACATCACGTACACGGATTACATCAAGTACACGGATTACATCACGTACATGGATTACATTACATAGATTGCATTTCAAACATAGATTAGATTACATAAGAAAAAAACACCTTGAGCAGCTTTTCCTTCTCATTTTGCAGCTGCTGCTGGTGCTGCTCTAACAGCTGTTCCCTCTCCTGCAGCTGCTGCTGCAGCTGTTGTTGCAGGTGCTGCAGCTGCTGCTCTGCAGCGCTCTGGCTGCTCTGCAGACGTGCCTGCTCTGCAGCTGCAGCTGCCTGCAGATGTTAAGAGAAATGAAAATCTGTTCTGACGACCACAACTTTGTGGCCTCTCTGATTGTGACCCCCTCTCTAATTGTGATTCCTTTATTTATAACCCCTCTAATTGTGATTCCTTTATTTATAGCCCCTCTAATTGTGATCCCTTTATTTATAACCCCTCTAATTGTGATCCCTTTATTTATAACCCCTCTAAATGTGATTCCTTTATTTATAACCCCTCTAATTGTGATCCCTTTATTTATAACCCCTCTAATTGTGATCCCTTTATTTATAACCCCTCTAATTGTGATCCCTTTATTTATAACCCCTCTAATTGTGATCCCTTTATTTATAACCCCTCTAATTGTGATCCCTTTATTTATAACCCCTCTAATTGTGATCCCTTTATTTACAACCCCTCTAATTGTGATCCCTTTATTTATAACCCCTCTAATTGTAATCCCTTTATTTATAACCCCTCTAATTGTGATTCCTTTATTTATAGCCCCTCTAATTGTGATCCCTTTATTTATAACCCCTCTAATTGTGATCCCTTTATTTATAACCCTTCTAATTGTGATTCCTTTATTTATAACCCCTCTAAATGTGATTCCTTTATTTATAACCCCTCTAATTGTGATTCCTTTATTTATAACCCCTCTAATTGTGATTCCTTTATTTATAACCCCCCTAAATGTGAATCCTTTATTTATAACCCCTCTAAATGTGATCCCTTTATTTATAACCCCTCTAATTGTGATCCCTTTATTTATAACCCTTCTAATTGTGATTCCTTTATTTATAACCCCTCTAAATGTGATCCCTTTATTTATAACCCCTCTAATTGTGATCCCTTTATTTATAACCCCTCTAATTGTGATCCCTTTATTTATAACCCCTCTAATTGTGATCCCTTTATTTATAACCCTTCTAATTGTGATTTCTTTATTTATAACCCCTCTAAATGTGATTTCTTTATTTATAACCCCTTTAATTGTGATTCCTTTATTTATAACCCCTCTAATTGTGATTCCTTTATTTATAACCCCCCTAAATGTGATTCCTTTATTTATAACCCCTCTAAATGTGATTCCTTTATTTATAACCCCTCTAAATGTGATTCCTTTATTTATAACCCCTCTAATTGTGATTCCTTTATTTATAACCCCTCTAATTGTGATTCCTTTATTTATAACCCCTCTAAATGTGATTCCTTTATTTATAACTCCTCTAGTTGTGACCCTCTCTAATTGTGATTCCTTCATTTATAACCCCTCTAAATGTGATTCCTTTATTTATAACCCCTCTAATTGTGATTCCTTTATTTATAACCCCTCTAAATGTGATTCCTTTATTTATAACCCCTCTAATTGTGATTCCTTTATTTATAACCCCTCTAATTGTGATTCCTTTATATATAACCCCTCTAAATGTGATTCCTTTATTTATAACTCCTCTAGTTGTGACCCCCTCTAATTGTGATTCCTTTATTTATAACCCCTCTCCAGGCCTGTTGACACGATCACTGAGTGCACGCTTGAGCAGTGCAGAGAGCTGCAAACCCTGCCCATGTTCTCGTTTCAGACGCAATCACTTACAAAACGACAGTGCGGACTATGTTGGTCTTCATTGCTCTATCTAAGGCTTGACAGTGTTATTGCAGTCACCAAACAAGGAGGGTGTATAGTCTCTACTCCTTCCCTATGCGTTCTCTTGGAAAATTGTCTTGTAGCTGCCTAAAAAGGATATTTTTTGAAACCAGCGCTTTGCTCACATTCTCCTCTTTTGTTTTCGTTTCTTCTTTATAGCCGTGACAACTGACAGAGTGCAGGAGCTATTGTCTGTCCCCGAGCCACCATCATACATCCTCTCTCTTCCCCTCTCAGGAGCAAACTGAAGATTTTACTAGAACAGAGCTGCGCCACTGCAGAAAGTACAGAATGGGCGTATAGACACACTGACTCGACCAAGTACGTTACTGCACTCGTGGTGAAGTTGCTCATCAGTGATCGTGTCAACAGGCCTTAATTGTGGCTTTCTCTTATTATTGACCCCTCTAATTATGACCCCTTGTAATTGAGACCTTTACCTACATACTTGCACATATCTAATTCCCTCGCTTATGAAGAAAAAATTTGCGCACAACTAAAACGATGAAAGTACAAACCTAAATATCATGAGAAATCAAATAGAATTTATTTAATCAGCTGAACCAAAAAGCCAGTTGGCTGAACCAAAAAGCCAGTTGGCTGAACCAAAAAGCCAGTTGGCTGAACCAAAAAGCCAGTTGGCTGAACCAAACAGCCATTTGGCTGAACCAAACAGCCAGTTGGCTGAACCAAAAAGCCGGATGGCTGAACCAAAAAGCCGGATGGCTGAACCAACGAGCCAGTTGACTGAGCACATTAACCAGTCAGACCAACTCACCTTGACCTGGCTGAGGCAGGCAGCCATGTACGCCAGCTTGACAGCCACGCCAGCCGGCGCCACAGCCAGCGCCAGGTGACACAACCGCTTGAAGGCGTTCTTCTCCAGCACCTCCAGCTGCACTCCACCACCTGGGAGGGGGGTAATTAATTGATAAATAAGGGGTAATTATTTCTAGGTAGGATTCCTGTGCTCTTCATGGTCCCGGAAGTAAGGTTATAGACTCTAAATAGGGGGTTATTGAATCTAAGTAGGATTCCTGAGCACTACCCGACTCCCAAAGCAAAATTAAGAGATGAAAATAGAATGTGATTGTCACTAAGAAGAATTTCTTTGCCCTTCTCAATTCCGGATGTATGATTCAAGGGTCAAAATAGGGTGTGAATATCTCTAAGTAGGACTCCATAGCTCTTCTTGACCCCGGAAGTGAGATAACAGGGTCAAAATAGGGTGGAATGATATTTAAAAAGGATTCCTTAGCTCTTCCCGACGGCAGTGAAAGGATAATAGGGTTAAAATAGGATGTAATTCTCCCTAAGCAGGATTCCCCAGCTCTTCCCGATTCCAAAACTAAGACTAGAACATCAAAATAAAATGTAATTTGTGTAATATGTAATTTATAACATATATAGAGCAAATCACCCAACCAATCCATAATCATATATGATATTAATCCCCCAACTCACCCCCACCCCCGTAGCCCTGCAGGAGAGGGTCCCCCTCACCCCCGTGGGGGGTCAGCAGCCCCCCCACACCGCCGCAGTTGGTCAGCATCAACACAAACCTGTTTAGTACAGCATACATCCTTAATTAATAGTAATAATATTAACTAATTAAAATTTGGTTTAGTCTTCCTTAAGCACAACAAAAATGTTCGAAGAGAGGAAGAAGGAAGGCACCATTTAGCATAGAATTAAGGGAATGTGGAAACTATGCACAAATGATGCCGTAAGGGATTCTGTGTGCATAGGAACAGTAAGATAAGAAGGAAGGTTTATGAAACAAGATAGAAGTAGGAAAAGAAGAAAGTAGTAGGTGCTGAAAAACAGGACAGCAGTGAACTGAAAAGAAAATGTCCTTAAAAAATCATTTCAACAAAAAGAAGCCTAGCAGACTCTCAGCTTTGGACCTCACATTTCTCCCCAACTACTGTTATGTGTAATACATGAAAAAAATAAATGAACATATAGATTAGATTAGATTATAAGTTAGTTTAAGCCTCCCTAATCGCTGCAAAAATAGAGCGTATTGAAGAGAGGAAGGAGGAAGGCACCATTTAGCATGGAGATAAGAAAATGAGGAATCTATGCAGAAGGGGCATAGAAACAGTAAAATAAGAAAGAAGTTCATGAAATAAGATAAAAGTTGAAGAAAAAAGTAGTAGGTGCTGAAAAACAGGACAGCAGTGAACCGAAAAAAGATGGTCCTTAACATAACAAAAAACATTCTATTTCAACAAAAAGAAAACCTACCTAACTCTCAGCTTGGGCCCTCACATTTTTCCCCTGGGAGCGCTAATTCCCATAGATACAATAGTTGTATCCCCCTGAGGAAAAATGAACTTATATACATAAAATGAATACATATCATTTGCAAAACTAAAGAGCAATTGTAACACACAAATGACTAAGTACATGAGTAACATAATACGATTAGATTAAATTAGAGTTAGTTTAAGCCACTCAAACCGCAACAAAGACATTCCAAAAAGAGGAAGAAGGAAGGCACCACTAAGTATGGACATGAGGGAATGCAAAATCTATGCACAAGGTGTCCCCACACAAACAGCAAGTTAGGAAGGAAGGAATCTATGCACAAGGTGTGCCCCCACACAAACAGCAAGTTAGGAAGGAAGGAATCTATGCACAAGGTGTGTCCCCACACAAACAGCAAGTCGGGAAGGAAGTTCATGAAACAAGACAAAAGTTGAAGAAGAAAGTAGTAGGTGCTGAAAAACAGGATAGCAGTCAACCAAAAATGATGGTCCTTAACATAACAAAAACCTTTTCTATTTCAACACAAGGAAAGCCTACCTAACTCTCAGCTTGAGACCCCACATCTTCCCCCTGGGAGTGCTAATTCCCATAGATACAATAATTGTGTTCCATGAGGGGAATAATACTTACACTACGCTAATAAAAAATATGAGTAAATATACATATAAAATGTACAGTGGTACCTCGAGATACTAGCAGCCTAACATACGAGTTTTTTGAGATACGAGCCGGAGCTCGGGCCATATTTTCGTTCAAGATACGAGCCCAAATCTGAGACACGAGCCGTGTTTCTGGAGCGTCCTCCTAGTTGGCGCGCTTTAATTACACTTTTTTGTCACATTTTTGAAACATTTTGAAAGACAGGCAAAAGCAAAGTTTTTTAGATACATTTTTCTTGAAAAGAGCTGCAAGTGAAAGCACAGAAAGTGCAGCCATGAAGGCAAAAACAAGTGATACATAATTAAATATACGTAAATGTTGAGCTTAGTTCAAGTTTGAAGTGTATTGTCTCACGTTTTTTGTTTCATTTGAAATAAGGAAAGTGTAGTTTTAGTTTTAAAGTTACGAAAATTGTTTCAAGTTCTAAAACGCCGTTTACGTACCTGTCTAGAGTGCCTGCATTCTTTCCCCCTCCCTCCTCCTTGCCGTTCACCTTCGTTAAACTATGGTTACAGTGGATCCGAATTCGGCCGAAAGATTGTTCGTCCGAACAATCAAAATAATCGAAGAACACAGGAAGTAGTTACACTGGCAGCATCTTTTCGGACGAGTGCAGACAAATTCGGACAAACAATTTTTCGTCCGAATTCGGATCCACTGTAACCATAGCCTTAGCCGCACTGTTCTGTGTCCAAGGTAAGACTATTATGTTACATAACTCTTTATTCCTTTATTCCATATTTTGTTATGTATTTGTTAATTATGCATGTTTAATTGTGAATTAAAGATATCTTAATTCATAATTTACAATGGTTTGGGTAATTTTCATAAGTCCAGAACAGATTAAATCGAATTCAGTTATTTTAAGTGGGAGATATTCGTTTGAGATACAAGCTGATAGACTTACGAGCTCGGCTCTTAAACTCGTATCTTGAGGTACCACTGAATTTATATCATACGCAAACCTAAATAGTAATAAGAGCACTACATAATTGTCCATAAAATACATAAATGAAATTAAACAAGTTTATACATAAAATACACATATTTAAACACAATATAACAAATAACAGTAACTACATGAGCCAATAATAATGATTATCATAAACATGAAAATAACAAAGCAAGCAAGCAACAAAATAAGAAAAATTGGCTTTTTTACAAATCCAAAAAAAGAAAAAACAAAAAATACCCACAAAGAATGAATAACACACACCAAATGCATCAATAACAAACAAATAACTTGATGAATAAAATACTATAGGAACAATAATTAGCAAATAAATAAATTAACAAATAGTAAAATAAAATTAGTATATTACTTTTAATTATAATACATAATATTATTATTATATTAAATGTAATACTATTAATATAGTTATTAATTAATAAATAAATGCACCACTATTAAAAAAAAAGACGAATAAATCCATCCTTCAATAACAAATAAAAAATGAATAAAAGCACCACCGATAAATAAGAATAGAAGCACCACCGATAAATAAGAATAGAAGCACCACCGATAAATAAGAATAGAAGCACCACTGATAAATAAGAATAGAAGCACCACCGATAAATAAGAATAGAAGCACCACTGATAAATAAGAATAGAAGCACCACTGATAAATAAGAATAGAAGCACCACCGATAAATAAGAATAGATGCACCACCAAAAAATAAATAGACACACAACACACAGATGCCACGACACCAGCACAAGGCTGGCCACACAAGGCTCATATTGAAATGATCACCTCAAAATTGTGCACGTAATTAATAACCTTGAATTATATAAATGGAAGTACAACCCCAAAATTACATAAACAATAATTATAACCCTTAAATTATATAAATAATAATAATTACAACCTCAAAATTATACAAACAATAATTTTAACCCTTAAATTGCATAAGTAATATTCACAAACCCAAAATTACAAAACAAACAAAACCACAACATTATATAAATAATAATTATAACCGCAATATTACACAAACAGTAACTACAACCCCAAAACTATATAAAAAATAATTATAACTCAAAAATAGGTACATACATAACAGGTACAAAAAAAGGTACCTACGTATATATAACTCCAAAATTATATAAATGCAATAATTAAAATAATTATAAACCACACAACACAACCATATAAACCAACAAACAAGACAACCACACAAACCAACAAACAACACTACCACACAACCACACAAACCAACAAACCACAGAACACAACCACACTGTTGGATATTTATTAAGGCAGTCCCTTGTTCGGGGGCCAAATTGTTGGATATTTGGTTTGGCTGTATCCTCTTGGGCGCCAAAAGTTAGATAGTTGTTTAGGCGAATCCACGTTGGGCGCCAGTTATAGATTATTTATTTTTGGCTGGGCCTTCTTGGGAGCCAGCGATAATAGTTTCCCTATTTTAGGGTTCTGAGGGCCGTACGTTCTGAGGCTTTTATTCCGGAGAATCTTCCTGATTTTTCAGAGATATGAGAGAAGTCAGTTGCTGAGTGATTAATTTATTAAGGCGAGGGCTTTTTAACAGTTTTCCAAGTTGCGAATATTATTCGGTAATTTTCGGAGTCCGATCTGGTTACAAGGTTTGAAGATTTGAGCCGTTTTTCAAGCTTTCGAAATTTGAGTCGAGACGAAATCAAGCTAAAGAGTTTTTCGCGCTGGTAATACAGGCTTCGAAAGTTAATAGCCGAATCAAAATTCAAGCTGTTGAAATTTTGAAATCTGACACGGATATATGTTTCGCAACTATCTGTGATACGTGAGTTTAATTATTTGAGCAAGAATTATTTTTCCTCCCGTTAATTACAAGGCACTAGTCGGCATCTTTGACAATAGCCTGAAACCAACAAACCACACAACACAACAAACAACACAACCACACAAACCAACAAACAACACAACCCCACAAACCCTACAACACAACAAACAACACAGCCACACAACCACACAAACCAACAAACCACACAACCACACAAACCAACAAACCACACAACCACACAAACCAACAAACCACACAAACCAACAAACAACACAACCACACAAACCAACAAACAACACAACCACACAAACCAACAAACAACACAACCACACAAACCGACAAACAACACAACCACACAAACCGACAAACAACACAACCACACAAACCGACAAACAACACAACCACACAAACCGACAAACAACACAACCACACAAACCAACAAACAACACAACCACACAAACCAACAAACAATACAACCCTACAAACAACACAACCACACAAACCAACAAACCACACAACACAACCACATAAACAAACAAACCACACAACACAACCACACAAACCAACAAACAACACAACCACACAAACAAACCACACAACACAACCACACAAACAAACCACACAACACAACCACACAAACCAACAAACCACACAACCACATAAACAAACAAACCTCACAACACAACCACACAAACTACACAACACAACCACACAAACCACACAACACAACTACACAAACAACACAAACCCCCACCTGGGCAATTTTTGAACATCTCTGCAGTCCTCACACGACCTCAGTAGCTCCACCACGTGCTGGGGGAATGCTGTGAAGTCCACCAGCAGGCCCTGCACACGACAGCTACTGTACACTGGGCGTGCCATACATGTGCTGTATACTGGGTGTGCTGTGTGTCTACAGGGCACCCAGTATACAGGGTGTGCATTATTTTGTTAAGGTAAGTTAGTTAGGGCCTACCTTACCACCACAGTAGTGTTTCAAAGAGATGAAAGAGGAAGGCACTATTTTTGGACTGATATATTAGTTTGTCACTCACATATGCAAGATTTATTCAAGGAAACTAACTAGTCCTGTCATTTCTGACAGGCCTTGTGCACTAAATATCAACAATATGCAACCAAGGAAACTAACTAATTCTGTCATTTTTGACAAGTTATGTACACTAAATATCAACAATAAGCAACCAAGGACACTAACTTAGCCTGTTATTTTTGACTTGTTTTATACACTAGATTTCAACAACATGCAACCAAAGAAACTAACTAGTCCTGTAAATAAATATAATAAGGAACCTATGACAGTAACCTATGACCTGTCATTTCAGACGGGTTGTATACACTAGATATCAACAATAAGCAACCAAGGAAACTAACTTGTCCAGTCATTTTTGACAAGGTATGTACACTAGATATCAACAAAATGCAACCAAGGAAACTAACTAATCCTGTCATTTCTGATGGGTTGTGTACACTAAATATTAACAATAAGCAACCAAGGAAACTAACTTATCCAGTCATTTTTGACAAGTTACGTACACTAAATATAAACATGCAACCACAAGAGAACGCTGATGTAGGAGCACCAGTAATCATGACTACCTGGGCAGCCCTGAGAGCAGGGTAGTCCGCAGCAGACACGCACGACAGCAGCAGCAGCTGCGGGTCCTCGGGGTCTGTGATGCGCACCTCCAGCCTCTGTGGGGGTGGGAGGGGGTCTAAAATAAGTATATAAATAGGTGGGGCTGTGTCAAACGCTCGTGTGGCAGTGGAGGGTCATGTCCAAAACATGCATGGAAATGAAGCTATACCCAAAAAAACATGAAAAAAACTCACATCTGGTTTACCTATAAAATAATTCATATATCGATGAAATAATTTTACATTCATAAATATTTAGCATCACACAAAAAGTGTACTCAAACTACCATTATTTTAGATCCTATCAATTACATTGAACTTGAATTTGGTTGTTTAGTCTAAATCTTCATAAGTCTGTTTACAAAATCTCAATATAAGTAACTTTTTTGATTGAGTCAGTTTTTTATATATTTATAGGAGTCAGTTTTTAACATCTTTATAGGAGTCAGTTTTTAACATCTTTATAGGAGTCAGTTTTTAACATCTTTATAGGAGTCAGTTTTTAACATCTTTATAGGAGTCAGTTTTTAACATCTTTATAGGAGTCAGTTTTTAACATCTTTATAGGAGTCAGTTTTTAACATCTTTATAGGAGTCAGTTTTAAACATCTTTATAGGAGTCAGTTTTAAACATCTTTATAGGAGTCAGTTTTAAACATCTTTATAGGAGTCAGTTTTAAACATCTTTATAGGAGTCAGTTTTAAACATCTTTATAGGAGTCAGTTTTAAACATCTTTATAGGAGTCAGTTTTTAACATCTTTATAGGAGTCAGTTTTTAACATCTCTATAGGAGTCAGTTTTTAACATCCCTATAGGAGTCAGTTTTTTATATCTTTATAGGAGTCAGTTTTTTATATCTTTATAGGAGTCAGTTTTTTATACCTTTTTAGGAGTCAGTTTCAGCTCAGGTTCTGTAGCACACAGTAACTATAATGAATATGAATAGTATTTATAATTAAACTCATTTTTCTGTGTGTTAATAATCCTAAGGAGAATGTTAGTTAGATTTACCATTATCTTTTCCTGTTTTCTTTCTCATTGAAATGCAGAAAAAATAGCAAGTGAAACTCACATTATTCTCTGAAACAAATAGATATAAGAAGCTAGTCTCAGAGCTCATTGTTTCCATAGGAAGATATTGTTCTTCACTGGAAGCCACAGCAGAAACTGCCACGTAACTTCCAATGTACACCACAAACACATCACTACCCATGTACACCACCAAACACATCACTACCCATGTACACCACCAAACACATCACTACCCATGTACACCACCAAACACATCACTACCCATGTACACCACCAAACACATCACTACCCATGTACACCACCAAACGCATCACTACCCATGTACACCACCAAACACATCACTACCCATGTACACCACCAAACACATCACTACCCATGAACACCACCAAACACATCACTACCCATGAACACCACCAAACACATCACTACCCATGTACACCACCAAACGCATCACTACCCATGTACACCACCAAACATATCACTACTTACGAATACCACCAAACATATCACTACCTACGTGCACCACCAAACATATCACTACCTACGTGCACCACCAAACATATCACTACCCACGTACACGACCAAACATATCACTACCTATCTACACAACCAAACATATCACTACCTATGTACACGACCACACATATCACTACCCATGTACACCACCAAACACATCACTACCCATGTACACCACCAAACATATCACTACTTACGTATACCGCCAAACATATCACTACCTACGTGCACCACCAAACATATCACTACCTATCTAAACAACCAAACATATCACTACCCATGTACACGACCAAACATTTCACTACCCATGTACACGACCAAACATATCACTATCCATGTACACGACCAAACATATCACTAGCTACGTATGCCACCAAACATATCACTACCTGCGTGCACCACCAAACATATCACTACCTACGTGCACCACCAAACATATCACTACCCATGTACACGACCAAACAAATCACTACCCATGTACACGACCAAACATATCACTACTTACCTATACCACCAAACATATCACTACCTACGTGCACCACCAAACATATCACTACCCACGTACACGACCAAACATATCACTACCTATCTACACAACCAAACATATCACTACCTATGTACACGACCAAACATATCACTACCCATGTACACCACCAAACACATCACTACCCATGTACACCACCAAACATATCACTACTTACGTATACCGCCAAACATATCACTACCTACGTGCACCACCAAACATATCACTACCTATCTAAACAACCAAACATATCACTACCCATGTACACGACCAAACATATCACTACCCATGTACACGACCAAACATATCACTACCTACGTATACCACCAAACATATCACTACCTACGCATACCACCAAACATATCACTACCTACGTGCACCACCAAACATATCACTACCTACGTGCACCACCAAACATATCACTACCCATGTGCATGACCAAACATATCACTACCTATGTATACCACCTAACACATCACTACCTATCTACACAACCAAACATATCACTACCTATGCAGTGACCAACAATCAGTAGAGTCTCAAAGAATAATGCGCACAGGTCTCTAAGCAAAGTTCTCATATGATTTGTAAGCTTCACTCACCACAAAATGGCCCAAACTTTTACAGTATAACACCAAACACATCCAAATATCACAGCTTGATGTTTGATATTTCCCATGATGCACTATTATTCTATTTTATTTAATAAGTTGCGTTTTGCAGGCATGGAAGCACAAAACATGTATCAGAACTGGACTGTAGTTTGGTAGATGTTAGGAGTTAGTTTAAGCCTCCCTAACTGCAACAAAGGCATTCCAAAGAGAGGAAGGACAAGAGCATCATTTATTGTGGACTCAAGAAGTGCAAAATCTATGCCCAAAATGCAAATGAAATTAAGTACAATTGAAAATGCAACTGATGAATAAAATTACTCAAGAAAATGGTGCTCAATAATAAATGGGAGGTTATATAAGACATGATCAATGGTGGAAAATAATCAGTAGAAACAGGTAAATAATAAAAAACAGGTGATTTTTGTTGAAACGTTTTTTAAATAAATAATAAGCATTTTCAATATAAAGTTGATTAATGATAGATGATATTAAAATATATAACAAGTAACTGATATGAATAGTTATTTCTGCATTGACAGGAGTTGAAGTTAATATAAGCCTGCCAAGCCAAAACAAAGGTGTTCTATAGAGAGGAAGGATGAAGATACCATTTTGTATTGACTTAGGGGAGCAGGGAAGTTTTGCATGCTGTCCCCACAGAAACAGCAATTTAGAAAGGATGTTCATGAAACAAGATAAAAGTTAAAGAAGAAAGCAATAGGTGCTGAAAAACAGGACAGCAGTCAACTGAGGAAAAATGCTCTTTAGCAAAACAAAAACCTATTCTATTTTAAGGGGACGGTTCGGGGTAAAAAAAAGTCTGTAAGTTCTCGGTGGATTTTTCTGAGATATCTACCGTAGGTGTAAATTGTTATGAATATTTTTTTTTATTTGTGCGTATTTTTTGTAACCATACATGAAAGAAATTATTTTTAAAAAAGCATGAAAAAACATGTGTTGCGGAAAATCCTACTCCTCCTCCTACAATTTTGAACTCAGAGAACTGAGAAAATATTTTATAGATAGAGAATTGTCTTGTCCACAGATCCAGTGAAAAGTTTTTTGATTATTTGATTTTGGAGAACTTTTTTCCCTAAAAATGACCTTTTTTCCACTTTTTTGAATAATTTGCTTCTAATTTTTAAAAGTGAATTGAAATTATAAAAACTTTTGTGCCGGATCTATTTTCCCTTTTAAGCGCTATTGATTGGTATGCTCGCCTAGAGATGTGACTAAAAAAAAACCATGCCGTTTTATAAAAAAAAACACGTTTTTTTTACAAAAAAAAAACGTGGCCAAAAAAAACGTGGATATTTTGTTTTTTTTTAATATTTTGTCTGAAAATAACTCAGCAAGAAAAAGAACTACATTACATTATTTGTTTTCATGTCAAATTACAAAATAAAACAGCATACTTCTTAATTGATGGTTTTCCATGGTTTTATGAAATTTTTCATTTTCTGCGGTTTCATGCTTTGATATTTCATTTATTTTACAATACATGTGAATGACCTTCAACTCCCAAAATGGTGTGTTATAATAACATATCTTTACTTATGGTCATAGATAGAGATGTGACTGAAAAACCATGCTGTTTTAAAAAAAAAAAAAAAAATGTTATTTATACAAAATTATGAATAAAAACCACAGATATTAACATATATATGTGACCTTAAAAATCCAATGCTGTTTTTTTTAAAACATGGTTTTTTAACAGAAAAATCTTTACTAAAAAAACCTGGCTATTATATTTTATGGGACCAAAAAAATTTTTTTTTTAAAACATTTTTAAAAAATCATGACTAAAAAAACACGGATATAAATATCAGGAAAGTTATTTTCCTTTAATCAACTTGTCTTTAGAAACTTATAAACAAAGAATGCTGTTAGTATTGAAATCATGTTTATTATAACTGTACTAGGTCTTAGAATAAAATATCTACAAAGAATCTATTCACTCTATAAAACCTTTCGGAGACCAGCTCCATCCTCAGTCATTCAGTAAAATTTGGTGAAATGGACAATGAATTTTCACTGTTCCTTTGAAAAACATTTGACTGAATGACTTACTGGGGATCAGCTAGTCTTTGAATGGTTTTATAGAGTGAATAGATTCTTTGTGGATACTTTATTCTAAGACCTGGTACGGTTGTAATGGATATTCAATATATCTTATGTGACCAAAAAATCCATGCTGTTTTTTGAATGTTTTTGTTACAAACCCCTCAGGGGGATGCAACTATTGTATCTATGGGAATTAGCGCTCGCAGGGGGAAAATGTGAGGGCCCGAGCTGAGAGTTAGGTAGGCCTTCTTTTTGTTGAAATATAATGTTTTTTGTTATGTTGAAGACCATCTTTTTTTTGGTTCACTACTGTCCTGTTTTTCATCACCTCTGACTTTCTTCTTCAACTTTTATCTTATTTCATGATCTTCTTTCTCATCTTACTGTTTCTATGCCCTTTCAGCATAGATTCCTCATATGCTTATTTCCATACTAAATGGTGTCTTCCTCCTTCCTCTCTTCGATACGCTCTATTTTTGTAGCAGTTAGGGAGGCTTAAACTAACTTATAATCTTATAATCTTAATCTTAACACGTTAACTGCGATGAGTTAAACTGAAGTTCAATATTCAATTCAAATTTAAATTCAATTGTAGTAATCTACTTTGAAAATAGCAAACATAAACTGGATTGAACTTTTATTTAGCTTTCATTAAGTATTTATAAACAATGAGTTAGTGACTGCAGGTGGGTCAGCAGCACTTTGAAAATCACCTAAGGGACCACCGGTGGGTCCCTTCGCAGGGAATGTGTTAATCTTTGTTACAAAAAACTCATGACTAAAGAATACATAAATTAATATACTTTATTTTACCATAAACACCCATGCTGTTTTTTTGAAAAACATCTTTTTTACAGAAACATCATGATTAAAAAATATGGATATTAAGATATTTTATGTGCCAAAAAAAACATGCTGTTTTTTTAAATCATGTTTTCTTTAACAAAAAAATCATGACTAAAAAACATGGATTTTAATGCCTTTTTTAAAAAAAATGTGGTTTTTAAAAGGTCATGTTTTTTTTGGTCAGATGAAATTTAATAACACTCATGTTTTTTGTAAAAAATCTTTTTT
This sequence comes from Morinoia aosen, assembly GCA_030386875.1. Lineage (NCBI taxonomy): Eukaryota > Metazoa > Arthropoda > Malacostraca > Amphipoda > Talitridae > Morinoia > Morinoia aosen. Next base: position 44,263,227 of record CM059580.1, read on the forward strand.
CAAAAAGCATGGTTTTTTGGTCACATAAAATAAATTAATATCCATTTTTTTACAGATTAGATTAGTCATTAGTTTTAGCCTCCCTACCCAGCAACGAATGCGATCGAAAGAGAGGAAGGAAGATTATGAAACAAGATCAAAGTTGAAGAAGACAGTAGTAGGTGCTGAAAAACAAGACAGCAGTGAACCGAAAAAGGTGGTCCTCAACATAACAAAAACATTTTATTTCAACAAAAAAGAGGCCTACCTAACTCTCAGCTTGGGCCCTCACATTGTCCCCCTGGGAGCGCTAGTTCCCATAGATACAATAATTGTATCCCCCCTAAGGGGTGTTATTTTTTACAAAGAAGTCGTGACCAAAAAATGAATAATAATAACTTTTTAATAAAAAAAAAACATGTTTTAAAAAAAAATGATTTTTTGGTAACATAAAATATGTTAATATCCATGATTTTAAGACACGATTTTTCATGAAAAATATATAAAATAAAACAGCATGGTTTTTTTGGTCGCATAAAATATATTCATATCCAGGTTTTCTTATACATCATTGTTTGTAAAAAAAACATATTTTTTAAAAAACAGCATGGGTTTTTTAGGTCTCATATTTATTCATGTTTTTTTAGTCATGATTTTTTAGTACAAAAACATTTTTTTGGTCTCATAAATATATTATTCATGTTTTTACAGCGATGATTCATTAACGAAAAACATGTTTTTAAAAAAAAAACTGCATGGGGCTTTTTAGGTCACATAAAATATATTGTTTTTTAGTCATGATTCTTTGTAAAAAAATGGCATGGTTATATTTGGTACCAGAAAATATATTAATATTCATTTTTATTAGTCAGAATTTTTTGTAAAAAAAAACATGTTTTAAAAAAACAGCATATTCTTTTGGTCACCTAAAATATAATATCTATGGTTTTTAGTCATTTTTTTGTAATGAAAACATAAAAAAAAACCATACAGTAAAAGTGGTGGCAGATAACCCACAATTACCTATAGGAGTCTAAGAGGTACAGCAGGAGCCACAGAACTTATATTGATGGAGTCAAAATTCAGAGCTTATTATCTCTGCAAAGTCTGATTTTTTGGTCACATAAAAATAAAATCAGACATAGTAGAGATAGTAAGCTCTGAATTTTGACTCCATCAATATAAGTTCTGTGGCTCCTGCTGTTCCTCTTAGACGCCTCTAGGTAATTGTGGGTTATCTGCCACCACTTCTACTGTATGGTTTCTTTTTAATGTTTTTATAACAATAAAATGACTAAAAACATGGATATTAATATACTTTAGGTGTCCAAAAAAAAACCCAGACATATACTCGACAAAATTTAGGTGTGCAAAAAAAAACAAAAAAAAAACAAAAAAAAACACGTTTTTTGCAACAAAAAAACGCAATCAAATAAAACCGTTTTTTTAGCGTCACTATGCTCGCCATCTCTGTACCTTCAAAACTGTGGGAGGAGTAGTTTTTCGAAAATCAAAAAGTGAGTTTGCAGAAACACCATTTAAAAAAAAAATTTCTTTCATTACTAATTTTTAAATTGAGTCTTATGAGCGATTCTGTACCTTCTTATGTACTTTCAAAACAGTGGGAAAAGATCCATATCAAAAGTCAATAAATACAAGCTTCAGAACAGGATTTTTATTTTAACAATTTTTTTTTTCAAAGCTGGCTATTTTTTTTCAATTACCTGTATTGCTTTGTAGCTCTTTTTAAGCCCTTTCGATTGATATAATTGCCATTCCAGTAGCTTTAAAACTCCGGGAGGCGTTTATGTTTACATAGCCAGCTAATTAGCTGATGACTCAGCAGCCGGACTCAAAACAAACACTCAATTACACCATCATAATTTATCACTGAGTAATAGAATGTTTCGTTTGAGTACAAAAGCATTTCAAGTAAGGCCATGAATGAACTCTCATGCTATTCCCGTAGAGAAACACTCAATACTGGCTCGTAATGGGGGAGAAGAGGGAGGTCACCCATCCATTGGTGCACCCCAAAGTCACACTAGTGAGCGTCTTTTACCCCGTCCAGACGACTAACCAATTGACGTACTTGAAAGCCAATTATATCGTTGGATGCGCAAGAAAAATCTCTATAAGATGAGTTAATTAACTGAAAAATGACCATAATCCGGAAATAGATCCGAACCGTGCCCTTAACACAAGGAAGGCACACCTAACCCTTAACTCAGGATCCAACACATTCCTTATAGGAGCAATAATTCTGAAAGATACTTTGGTTGTATTCTCCTGAGGGGTTGTAGCATGGTGACACAGACATAATATGCACATAGTTCTGGCAAAAAAGGCAAGTAAATTCCAAGATGCAGAATTTATTTATATTTCAGCCCATTAGGTAATTTTTTTGTGGACACCCTGAATAAGGCAGGGCCCATTACATAATTTTTATATTTATATTTGTATTTCAACCCATTAGATAATTGTATGTGGACACCCCCCTGGATAAAGCAGGGCCCATTACATAATTTTTATATTTATATCTGTATTTCAACCCATTAGATAATTGTATGTGGACACCCTGAATAAGGCAGGGCCCATTCCATAATTTTTTATATTTATATTTGCATTTAAGCCCATTAGTTCATTTTTTGTGGACACCCTGAATAAGGCAGAGCCCATCACATAATTTTTTATATTTATATTTGTATTTCAGCCCATTAGATAAAATATGTGGACACCCTGAACAAGGCAGGGTCCATTACATAATTTTTTATCCTTATATTTGTATTTCAGCCTATTAGATAATTTTATGTGGACACCCTGAACAAGGCATGGCAAAATAAGAAAACCCTACTTTATATATGTACACTCAGACTTCATTGACTAAGATATTGACACACAATCGAGCCACAGGCTTTTTTTCAAACTTCAAAAACGATGCAACAAACGGAGGAAAGATGAAGGCACAATTTAGAATGGCTCAATCCTACAATTTACAGTTAAACAGCAATACAAAATGAACCAAAAAATAATTTGAAGAGTCTGAAATATAATCAATTGCAATTAAATTACCTATTTGATATTGTATTAATTTGATATTAGATTTTCCCTGACATGGGAATCTAAGCACAACACCTGAGGGGCAGATGGAGGCCCCGAGAGCTGCACGAGGAACCTGAGGCGACGAGTGCGTGTGGTCAGGCCCGGACCATCTGAGGCAGCTGGCTGCAGCTGCACCGTCAGGTCCAGCTGGCACAGCTCATAGCCATCTGTCATCCTGTAGGTGGAGAAAGTATGTTAGTTTGGACTATGGACGCTAGTCTGTGATTATAATTATCATCATTAACACGTTAACTGCGATGGGTTAAACTAAAGTTAATTATTATTATTAGTTAGTTTAAGCCTCCCTATCCGCAACAAAGGCTATCCAAAGAGAGGTAGGAAGAAGGCACCATTTAGCATGGAATTAAAGAAACGTGGAATCTATGCAGAAAGGGCACAGAAACAGAAAGCTAAGAAAGAAGTTCATGAAACAAGATAAAGTTGAAGAAGAAAGTAGGTGCTGAAAAACAGGACAGCAGTGAACCGAAAAAAGATTTTCCGTAGCAAAACAGAAACCTATTCTATTTTAACAAAAAAGAAAGCCTACCTAACCTTTAGCTCAGGCCCTCACATAGTCCCCCTGAGAGCGCTAATTCCCATAGATACAATAGTTGTATCCCCCTGAGGGGAAACTAAAGTTCAATATTCAATTCAAATTTGAAGTCAATTGTGGCAACCAACTTTGAAAATAGCACACATTAATTGGATTGGGGCCCCATTTAGTTTTCATTAAGTATTAATAAAATAAAAAATGATTTAGTGACTGCAGGTGGGCCAGCAGCACTATGAAAATCGCCTAAGTGACCACCGGTGGGTCCCTTTGCAGGAAACGTGATAACTAGTGAGTACGACACACCAAAAATGACGGGATTGGATATTTTCCTTGAAAAATCTTGCAGATGTTGATGACCAAGAAATATATCCACCCTAATAGAACCTGCGTTTAAAATATTCTTGTATTTGTGCACTGGTGAAATTCTCATCATAGATACGGTCATTGAGCATCCAATGAGCGTGACAGAGAGATGGAAGAAGTGGGCACCAAAAAAATAAATGAACATACCCAGGGTATTATTGTGAAAGATATATCAGTAAGTTTAGGATTCTATGGTAAATACAGAAGAAACCTCAAGTGAACAAAGAGAAAAGACTATTTATTATGGACTGTACAAAATGGGGAATTCAAGTACAAGGTCAGTTCCTACACAAGACATATCAAGTATACAAACAGCAAGTTAGGAAGAAAGGAATCTATGCACAAGGTATGTTCTCATATTCTGTACACACAAGCAGCAAGTTGGGAAGGAAGGAATCTATGCACAAGGTGTGTTCCCATACCCTGCACACACAAACAGCAAGTTAGGAAGGAAGGAATCTATACACAAGGCGTGTTCCCACATCCAGTACACACAAACAGCAAGTTAGGAAGGAAGGAATCTATGCACAAGGTGTGTTCCCACACCTGTACACACAAACAGCAAGTTAGGAAGGAAGTGAAACAAAAGATGAAAAAGAGATAGCAAAAAAGGCATGAAAACAGAACAAAAAAAGTGGGCATGGAAAGCCAAAGTTCTGAAGGCTTATCTATAGCTAAGGGGACCTAAAAATTTCCCCCTGAGGGCGCCAGTCCCTTTAACACAGGATAAAAAAAATCCAAGCAAGCAAACCAAAACCATGCCAGAAATCAAATAACCCATCACAAAATTATAAGATTATAAGTTAGTTTAAGCCTCCCTAACTGCTTCAAAAAAAGAGCATATCAAAGAGAGGAAGGAGGAAGGCACCATTTAGTATGGATATAAGAGAATGGGGAATCTATGCAGAAGGGGCATAGAAACAGTGAGATGAGAAAGAAGTTCATCAAACAAGATCAGAGTTAAAGAAGAAAGTAGTAGGTGCTGAAAAACAGGACAGCAGTGAACCAAAAAGATGGTCCGTAATAAAAAAACCTATGTTATTTCAACAAAAAGAAAGCCTACCTAACCTTTAGCTCGGGACCTCACATAGTCCCCCTGGGAGCGCTAATTCCCATAGATACAATAGTTGTATCCCCCTGAGGGGTAACCCATCACAAATGCAAGCACAAATAATGTAGTTTCAGAAGTATGAAGGATGCATACAGATCTCTAGGTAAAAATCTCACCTGATTCATAAAAATTTGATGTAAAAACTTGACTGTGTAAAGTTAAGACATGAAGATATCAAACAATATGAAACTGTGTGAGCTGCAAAAAACTTCTCATACATGTGAAAATAATATATATATATATATATATATTAATATTATAAACCCACGATAATTCCTACCTTTAGCATCCTCTACACAATAATATTAATGGCCAAAAAATCCTAATAATTATAAATGACACTGAATTTCCCAGAAAATAATGCATTTTTATTGCTTGTTTGATTTGCACGCCGCAACTGGCCCCGCGCACACTGGGCGCTTTGAATTAAATAGTTAAAAAAGTAAATCATATTTCAAGCGAAAAGTGAAATATGAAAAAAGTGCATCATGTTTAAAAAAATGTTATGTAAAAGATTATAAAAAAAATTATATCATGTTTTATATAACGCAGAGTAAGTATTGTAAAAATATATACCATGCTTCAAAAAAATGTTATGTAAAAGATTGTAAAAAAATTATATCATGTTTTATATAACGCAGAGTAAGTATTGTAAAAATATATACCATGCTTCAAAAAAATGTTATGTAAAAGATTGTAAAAAAATTATATCATGTTTTATACAATGTAAAAAGATTGTGCATAGATTTGTAGGTATTGCGAAAACATATACCATGCTTTAAAAAAATGTTATGTAAAATATTAAAAAAAGAGTACATCATGTTTGAAGAAACAATAAGTAAAATATTGTAAAAAATTACATCATATTTAAAAAATGCAGTTAAAGGTTGTAAAAAAGTACACGATGTTTAAAGAAATGCAAAGTCAAATATTGTAAAAAATACATCATGTTTTATAAATGCTAAGTAATATATCATTATAGACTAGTCCACCCCCTATTTATTTGAAATACAAAAGAAGGCAAAATGAAAGAAAGGCCGTAAAAAATAAAAAAAATCTAATCTCTTGACAGTTGATGAGGCCGAGTGCTCACGGCCCGTTGAAAATGTATAATAATGTTCAACAAATCATATGACACACGTTCTTATTTCGTAAAAATTCACTTAATATTCATTCTTAGTCAAATTTCATGTTAATACGCTGGAAATTGTGGAGTTGGTAAAGCTATTATCACAGATACGCTCATCACACACTACAGGCTGGCTTTGGACAGACAGACGGACGGACGCGGCTCTTATTATAGTATAAATTGCATCATGCATTAAACATGTAAAGTAAACTACTATGAAATAGTACATGCTTGAAAAAAGTAAAACAGAGTAAAACCAACACATCTTGTAAGAAAATGCAGTAAAATGAAGCAAAAATTAACATCCTGTTGTAGCAGACCAACCAACAGTAAAACTTCTGCAAACATCTTGGCTTCCCCATTCATTGTGCTTTGTAATCTCACCTACTCAACACATTGACTACGTAGTGGTACTTGTTAAAGTTACACCTTGAGTGTTTTATCTGTTATGTTTATAGATGTTAATTGTTCCAGACATTTCTCTTGGAAGCAGCGGTAAATGTGCATCACTAAGTAAACTGCTCATTTATGCATCGGTGTAAATGAATAAGATTTCAAAACATTCTGCAACCTCTTTTTGAAGGAATTTTATGGTACAAAAAATATTAATGCGCACTTATATTTTGTATAATTTTTACAAAGGTTAGAAGCTTGTTCCTGCTGCTAAGTTGATTTTCTTAGTCTGTTTTTACAACTTAACCAAATCAACTTTACAGCACGTGATACGGTAGTCAACATGCTAGGAAAACAATTCCATTATTAAAAGCTCAAGAACAAGAGTTTAAACATGAGAATCCTCGACTATATATTTTAAAGAGATGTTCCCCTTGGTTAAATCCCTGATTTCCAAAAAATAAAATTTTTTTGTGTAGTCTGGGATTTACTCATGATTGTGCTTTTCTGCTTTCACTGAACTGATTGAACTTTGTATTTATAGAACAGATGATATGCAGCTGGTCTCAAAACCATTTTAAATTTTTGTTTGTTAGATAAGCTTACTTTTTTAGATAAACCTACTCATTTTTTTGTTTTTGAATTTTTATTCATTTTTTGATAAACTAACTGAGAGGCATTTTTTGCCTTTGAAATTTTTATTTGACAAGTTTATTATGAAGAGAATTTAACTGGTGCTTGTATGACAACAAAATATCAAACTTGGTAAATGTTGAAGACAACATACCAATTGATTTTCTAATTTTTCTTGATTATTCAATGGTAATGAGATCAAATAAACTATTTTTCATCTTTGCACTTTCTGTTGCAAAGAAGTATTTAATATTTAATGAGTTATTGTGGTGATGCAACATAATTTAACTAATCTAACCTAATCCAACCTAACGTTACAATTAACAAACGTAACCTAACCCAACAATTAACCCTTTAACGCCCCAGAGGACACCAGTGTCCTCTTTCAAAATTCCCCTTCAATATATTTTATTTCTTATTCAATTAGTTCCCTAATGTGTTCTTTGAAGTTCTCTGCCGTGTGGCAGTTCTTATCCCATCCTGATATCGGTGACTGCCAGATGCCAGCGCCAGTTTAGTGACGGTGGTTGTGTTAACGGTAATATGAGTACAAAAATTCGGACGTTAAAGGGTTAACAAACATAACACAACCTAACTAATCATTCAAGCGCATTGGATCCATTAGAACAGAGATTTTATTGAAGTCTCTGATTTTGCCTGCTTGAAAGGCTAGAAATGCAATAATTCACCTACCCCTTTAACTTGTTATATACTAATTATTGACAGAAAGTTTATAGAAGATAAGTTGTTTATTTTGATGTCATTAACACTATACAAGCAAGAAAAATTTGAAAATCATTTAGTATGTTGTCCTCAACAAGTACCGTAAACTTTTTACAAATCCAGTCTGCAAACAGCATATAACAACTCCTAATATTTGTTTTACTAATGCAATTCATTTACATTACATTTGAATGCAACTGAATTTTATATTGGAACAGTTTCAATGCACCTGTTGTGGCTTCAAATCAACACCACTACAAATGCAATAGTTTTAACCCCACAATACTGTATCATGGTGACTACTGATATTTCATTTCCAAATTTTACTACTTTTTACTACCATCAACGGCAAAAAATTACTACCTTTTTTAACACAATGAATGTTGTTCAAATGTCCAGATGTAAATAATCGGCCTATAATGAGTAATTTGAGTCAATAATATACGCAATACCAAAGGCTCAAAAGAAGCTCCAAGTTTCTTAATACTTGAAATACTTAATACTAAATGGAGCAACCGATGCTTTACATCAAAAAAGTTACCCAAATTCCTAAGGTACCCCATCCTAAATGGACTCCAACAAAAGTTTGGCAAAGACCTTGTCTTAACATCTTTCAACTATGAGGAAAACAGTTCATCATATGGAAAAAATAAACTGACTGGAAACTAGTAGACATTAGGGGATTGTCAGATCCCTTTACAGCAAGGTAGAATATCAAGGAATTTCATTATGACCAAACACTATGGCACTTCGGAAATATGAGTTTGTAAGCTATTTCTATCGTACTTCAAAATCTAAATCGGCATCCTAATTGCGATCAATAATAACAAATAGGTTATGAACATGTTATTTTACAGAACCAATCACGAAAATGCAAATTTTATGTAGGTTTCCTATATACTTTTAGTAGAAGAATGAACTTTGATTAAATGGAGCATCTCCATGCTATGACAACATCCTGGAGGTAACTGAATCGCCATGCCTGCCAAAAGGAACTTCAAAAAACTAAACTCTCATTCAAATGATGACACATTGTATTAAAAGATAATTTTATAGCATAATTCTTCCTGTATTTAGACATAAATTAACGTCACTGGAAATAAAACTTTCAGCTTTACAAAGAGGTAATTAAAAAAAATTATAGTTTCAGCAAATTGCTGTTTCCCCAAACCGAAGTGAACAGAATAAACTCGTCTTTTCAAAGGAAGATAATACTGCTCAAAATCAAGCTCAGGTCAAAAAAAAAAACACTTTCTGGATATAAATAAACTGCGGAGAAGTTCCTTTGACGTCATTGCAATGTTTCTATCCTGCCGCAACAACTTGGAGTATGAGAATATTTGTCTTGGAATAAGAATTGGAAGGCTACATCAAGTTTATGATAATCAAGACCTTACCAGTCAAATATATGACTTTGAATTAAACATCATTCATTAGGAGGAATTGAAATGTAATAAGTTTGATTCACGACTTACTCATCTGAAATTGCAGCAGGACTCACTAAAAGCTAATTGAGAATAATTTTATTTCTGTGCTTACGTTTGTGAATCAAATACAATAATTTTTGAGAATCAAGTGCACAAAAAGAACAATTACGCCAACTATGCTATATATCTTACGAGCAACTGCATCTACTAACAATAAAATCCAATAAAATGTAATAGTTATTTAGTGATATGTAAAACTACCTATTTACAAATTTGGGCTAGTTGTTGATGTATATTAGTAAAATGTAAAAGAAAAAGTTCACAAAATATTTTACATTTAAAAGAATCGTAATTTTTATTATAATATATATTATTTTACTTGACGAACATATTTCAGTCAAAGCTACTTGATATGCTTCCACAAGAAAATATGTAGCTATGCTATTTCATATTTCCTTGAGATCGTATAATGCATATTTGATACGTAAGAATAAAGATGTTAAATGTCAACCTCATAACCATGAATGCACAATTTTTAAATCCTTGTTTTATTTTCAAAACCAATCTCTGATATCACAAGTTCCCAAGTTTATATCTCAATGTAGGCCCTAAGTGCAAACTAATAGAAGTGTTTTCAACAATGCATCGCCACTGGTATTGCATTTTTTAAATTCATATTTATACGATTTATGAAACCTTGATTACTGCATCAAAGCGGAAGCCTTTTTATTGTTTTCTCTCAATAATTTGTTAATAATTAAATGCCTTAAATGAACCTTTCATCATTAAACAACTAGATAACTTTCAGATCAAACGGAATGAGAAGAAAAAGTGAACTGTTTATACTATTGTTCGCAAAAATTTTGTAATTTTTTTCTATTTTGTATGCCCCAATCTAAAAATTACACCCCACTCTACAGGAATATTTCCCATAAATCAAGGCAAATTTCTGATAATGAGAAAAATATACATAAAAATCTTTATACTCTATGTAAATATGTAACATTACTTTAAATTTTAAGAGAATTATTCCACTCACAATTTTTTTACTATCCTGAGGCAAATTTTACTACTTTTCACTACTTTTTTACTAGTTACTTTCCAAATTTTACTAGGGTAAGTTCCGAAAATTTGTCCACTTCGAATTTCCGTACACACCAGGTATATTTTACTTTAACAAGCTAATATGGAGTTGAAGTTCATCGAAAAGTGGTTCACGTGGTAACTGCTGGTTTATAATATTGTATAATTGCCACACACCGCAAATAAATATCACTGTTTGAACAAAAATGGCAGCTCAAGTGAATGACCTGCGTTTCAGTTGTTTATGAAGTCGTCACACCTTAACTGACTACCATTTTGCATCGCCGACTAAAATGTTTTCCGTTGACGAATTTGTTGTGTTAGGCGATGTCGTACCTGTGTGAGTGTTGACAGCTGTAATGCTGCCATTTTACAGAGTTTTTTTCTCCCTTTGTTTGTTTCTGAGGTGTACTAAATTTCGAATCTTTTAACGGCTTGTGTTATTACTTCGTCCACATGTACGGAATTTTGAAAAAATCATTTTTATGAATTCGTTTGTTTGTACAACGTTTTTTCTTCAAGTTTCTCCTCATTGTTTATGATACTTAATATCTTTTCAGGTATAGATTTAATAGTTTATGAATTGGGACGAATGTTGACCTTAAATTATGGCTCCTCATAAAAAACACTACTACTGCAATGATGATCTTGTTCACGCATTAGCAGAGATAAAAAATGGAAGTTTGAGTATACGCAACGCAACTGACAAATCTGGTGTTCCAAAAACAACGCTTCAAGAGCGTCAGCAAGGCACAGGCAGGCCGCAGCCGAGACGGTTCAAGAAACGGTTTGTGGAAAGTACAGAAATTTATTGAGTCCTACTTTAAACTTCAGTCCACCACTCGTAACTTTTGAAATAATGCACCTTTCGACTTTAAATTACTCTCAAACAAAAGAACAAAACATTTTCTACAAAGGCGTTATAAACACATTCAAAATTGTTTCTGAAAAGTACAAAAATTCTTTGATGAACCTGTACGACTCAAGCGCCGTCGAAAGACCCAAGTCCACCACTAGTAACTTTTGAAAGAATGCACATATCGACTTCAAATTACTTTCAAACGAAAGAACAAAACATTTTCTACGAAGTTGTTCTAAACACATCCAAAAAAGTTTTCTGAAAAGTACAGAAATTTCTCAATGAACCTGTACGACTCACGCGCCGTCGAAAGACTTTAGTTGACCCTTTCGCGCTCGCGATGGCACGCGAATCAAACATTTTTATCGAAGAATTTTTGTACTTTTAAGGAAAATTTTTTGAATGTCTTTATAACACCTTTGTAGAAAATGTTTTGTTCGTTTGTTTGAAAGCAATTTGAAGTCGATAGGTGCATTCTTTCAAAAGTTATGAGTGGTGGACTTAGGTCTTTCAACGGCGAGTGAGTCGTACAGGTTCATCGAAGAATTGCTGTGCTTTTCAGAAAAAAATTTTTAATGTGTTTACAACACCTTTGTAGAAAATGTTGTTTTCTTTGGTTTGAGAGTAATTTGAAGTCAATATGTGCATTTTTTCAAAAGTTACGAGTGGTGGACTAAAGTTTAAAGTAGGACTCAAGAAATTCTCAAGAAATTTCTGTACTTTTCACAAATCGTTTCTTGAACCGTCTCGGCTGCGGCCTGCCGGTATCAAAACGTACGTATCAAATCCATTAAAAATGAACACCCTATTATTTTACATAAAATTCGAATGCTCACAGGTAAATTTAGCGCTAAACAAAAATATAAATTTCATTTTAGAGGGTGTACGAACTTTTGTATTGAGATTCGAAACGTGGTCGAAATTTTAAATTAATTTCGAATTTGGTACGAACTTTCGAAAATTTCAGTTGGACCAAGTGTACGCAAAGCAAGTTGTTTTTTTCATATCAAGATTTGAAAGATCCTTTTTAGAGCAAAGCACAATGAACCCAATGCATTTGCGCTTTTTTGACGATATTTGCTGCTGCAATAGCGATCTTGAGAACCGTTTTGATAGGGTTTGAAGTTTGAACCGTTTATATCGGACGAACTTTCGAACTTTACCCTACTTTTTACTACTTTACTACCTAGTAGACATCCTGTGTATGAAGGAGCTTTTTAAAAAGCAACATCACACTTGTAATTTCAAGAATAATATTTTATCTTCTTATAGACCAATAAAATCAACCCCAGTAAAAATGGTCCACAACATCAAATAGAAAATGTGGCTATGACAGTACAATATAGAATCAAAACGATTATTTCAAGTGGAAATCAAAAAAGTCAAATAAAGCTACAAATTTCAAACATTATATATAAAGCTTACACTGTGAAGTCATGAATACTGTCTTGACATTAATAAATACCCCACGACCATTGACAGCCATGATTAAAATTGCAGAACTCTACTTTTGACAGTACCTATGAAAGACAGAAAGATGTAAGGGAAAAATTTGAATTTTCTTCAACGAATTGAAATTTCCTTTTCATTATTACCAAGAGTAAATTGGTTAATTATGCTCCACGTTATGATAAATATTATTCCCAAGTCCCAACGATGACAAGCATGGCATTCACAAAACAAGGTTAGGTACATAAAATCTTTCAAGAAGCTTCAAACAAGATCCTAACATTGGTCAATTAAATCGGCAGGGAAATTAAAGATGTCGTTGTCGATAATCGCTAAATGAGCACATTTAAAAACCTTTTACATGAATGACGTTATGCTCGCTGATGCGTTATTTTTGAGTAATTGAACTTTGAAGTTGGCCTTTGCGCCAAAGGAAGCGAGCGCGTGAAACGGAATTTAATTAATAACGGAAGCTATTACAAACGTAAAGAGGTTGGGTCATGAGGGGGAGGCACAGTTCTTCTAGTGAAAATTATAAATAAAGCTTCTAACCCACCCATTAGGGTGACCACAGCAATCTTGTTGACATCGGGACCAAGATGGCGGCGCCCATGGTGGTCGCCATCTAAGACCCGATGTAATCAAGATTGCGGTCGTCACCCTAATGGGTGGGTTAGAAGCTTTATTTATAATTTTCACTAGAAGAACTGTGCCTCCCCCTCACGACCCAACCTCTTTACGTTTGTAATAGGCGGGTTAACTACCGTTATTAACTAAATTACGGCGCGCGCCGGCGCCAACTTCAAAGTTCAATAATTCGAAAATAACGCATCAGCGAGCATAACGTCATTCTTGTAAAAGGTTTTTAAATGTGCTCATTTAGCGATTATCAGCAACGACATCTTTAATTTCCCTGCCGAAGGGAAACTATACATTGACCCTAACATCTTAACAAACGTACAAACCCCCAAAAAAACTAAGAATTTACACTAGCACTAACATAACACTACATAAAATGAACATTAAATAACATGTTAATTACAACTGAAAACAAATAACAGCTCACATTTTAGCTTATTTTAGCATATTTTTCTTCCTTGGCAAGTCCTCAACTTGTTTGTAATTACCGCCGGAACAGATCCTAAATTGTGGAAATTACTTTTTAGAATAGGTGAAACAGGGTTTCCACGCAAGGCGACTATAATTACTATTTCTGAAGGTTGTTGATTACCCCAGATTACCCTAAAACAGCTAATCCTGACCTATGATCTATAAATTAACTAAAAGGACAATGGACTGGTTTACAGAGCTCCGTCAGTATGAATTAGCACAGTGTTACATACTGCATGAGCGTCAGGAGGGAATGCCAGTTGAACGACGTTAGAATGCTGGTCTGATATCCCAGACGATATCACGTACAAGATGTTTGCCAAATACGTGTCAAATTATGTTTGATGCCCGCTGTTTTCCAAGGCGCACCTTTTTCAGCGACTCCTGATCTGGGAACATTTATTTCGTCAAATTTAAAAGATGCTCACACAATGAGATAGGTAGGTGGTGTAGCAGTCGCTACAAGAATGTCTCATATCATTGAAATACTCATTAACATTTAAATAACATAGTTATCGGCATAAACTATATTAGTGTTAATTATTGCTAATAATTTTCTAATTATAATTATTAATCTTGATGTTTTTGTGTAAATCCCACAAATATAAAATAATACCAAACAATCGCTTGAGCTAGAGCTGGGCGTTGTGGCAACATTCCAGTCACTCGTCTCCTAGCCTCATTTCGTGCCTTGATTTGGTGTTGTGAAGATCTCGTCGCGTAAGTAGAAATAAGTGTTTTTAATTCAGGTTAAATTTAAACTCACAATGTTGAACGTGCTCCCTGTATCCTAAATAGTTTTCTAAGTATTTGTTATGTGTCGTAGTATTTTTTCCCCATACATTGTGGGATGGAGAGATAAAAAAAAATCGACCGGCGTTTCTCGTTAGTGGCGTAGGCGGTTGATTAATGTGCAGTGTTAATGATATTTCATTTATAGTCAGCACACTTGTGCAGTTGTGCAGTGTTAATGATATTTCATTTATAGTCAGCACACTTGAACAGTGTTAATAATATTTCTATTTATAGGTAGCACACTTGTGCAGTGTCAATGATATTTCCATGTATAGTCAGCACAGTGTGCAGTGTTTATTGTTACCTGGGGGTTTCGTGAAATAGTGAGACTCCTTGAGCCAGAAACATTGGTTATGGCGCCAGTGTGACGTATTATAAATTCACCAGAGTGATAGAAGTTTGCGGGTTAAGATTTACATGCTTGGCGTTACATAAAGCTTCATACAATTTCTCCTGAGCTGTTTAAACATTTACGCCTTGACGCAAAAATAATTTCACTTATCATGTCCGTTTTTAGAGTGAAATTGGTAGAGTAATATAGGGTATTTTGCCGGCATGTTTCGTCTGTTCCTATTCTATTGTTTGAGCTTAACAGAGAAATAAAACTCTGACGGGATCCTTAAGTAACTCAGGGTTTCCCTGTGATGTGAACTTGAAAACACTTAATGGGGAACAGCTGTTTGTGGTTTCCATATGTGTCTTTCCATGGATATTGTCATCCAGCGTCTTGAATATTTTTAGATTCTCCGACGTCGCCACACACCAAACTTACCATTAAACACAAATCCCTGGGTCTTGAGTTAAAAATTACAAACCGATTAAGTTCTATAACCGCCTCCAGTCACGGCACCAGTTGATTAAATTCACCTGCTCAAATTCAGCAGGCCTCGCCCACATATAGAGACGCACCGATTTTTGTGCCGTCTTAAATTGTCCCTCAGTAAACGGGATATCATCAGACACATATACACTTACAACATTGTCAACCTGCCGGATCTGCTACCCCAGGACTGCGAAGTATCTTCAGCTAAGATCTCAGGAACAAGTCTCGGCGATCCTCCCGGCTCCTTCAAATAAAGCCACTAAGCAAAGCTGAGTTCCCTGTGTCTTCATTGTCCTCTCGCACGTAATCGAAAACAGAGTCTTGAGTCTTTGTGTTTTGAGTTGGTATTCCATTAAATCCAGACCACCAAAATATAAAAGTGGTGCTCAGCTAAAAATGCACAAACTTGCAGTTCCACTTTACGAGCGCGATTTTCAAGAGGATCATAGGATAGCACGTAGCTGGCAATTGATGAGGTTTTCTTTGCCCCCATGGATCGTTGTTCGTGTCTCTCTGAGAGCACGGGGCGATTGATCTCCGATTACACACAAGTAATATCGGTTCAACAAACCTTACGACATGCCACATCCTTTTGCTCTGTTGAGTTTGAGGACTTGGCTAACCATCCTTCAAACTCAGGTTTCGATGTCCACGAATCTTTAAAATTCTGCTGGTAGTTTTTAGCTTTCACGTGGAGCTTTTTTTCGCGGTGGTGTGGTTGGCTCTTCCTCATTCGGTGTGCGATCATCTGTCATGCTGTAAGATATGCAATAATATGTTTACCTATTCCTAATATAATTTTCTATTTTCCATTTCATTTTCCATCCATTCAGGCGCTTCAGCCATTCTTTCCACATGCTCAATCTAACCTGACACTTTGATCCACTCTCTCTGATGGCTATGAAAAAAATTAAAAACCAGTTCATTTTTACCGTTTTCGAAGTCTTCTCTTCCTTTTAGTTATTTTTTCCCGAATAATTTCTTAGGATTACAGTGAGCTCGACTGTCATTTCTGATGTAGTGGATGGTTGGTTGATTTTTTTCGTCTTTTAATTTTGTGTTTGTATTTTTTTTCATATTCATTTTCAATAAGTATATATATTAATATGTGTGTGTGTACGTATGTAGGTAGAAATATATACATAAATAGATATACATGTTTCTATTTCTTTTTTTTTTACGCGAAAACCATCCGGTAAATAAATTTTATTGCACTAGCGAAATGATTTCAATGATAGATTTATCACTTCCCTAAAGGGCTTTTCTGTAAATTGGAATAATGACATAATAATTGTGGTAAACTTTTCTTTCTGTCCGTATGTTGTTCAAGCTATGAATTTTGATGTTGAGTATGTTTGTTTACGCATTTCTGCCAAAATTTTGTAGATATTTGTCAATCATAAGAGGTAACCGGCTTACACTGTCTCTTCATTTTATCCCATGTACCCATGTTCGCATGATGTTCCAGAGAATATCGAGAAGATATGAAATATAGCCATGTGGCTAGAAGTTCTGCCACCGAACGGCAGACCCGGGATCGAATCTCGGCGCTGGCGGTGGCGATTTTCTCTGTTGGGTATAGGAGAAAAATTTCAAGCACAATACCCCACTCTACCCAGGTGTCTGAAATGGGTACCGATCTTGACCGGGGGAAAGCATCATGGCGTCCTGGCGTTAGATATAAGGCATTTGAAAATCCAATGTACAAGGTGATATATATCAGGCTTGATTGGAAATAAAGCATGTTATAAATTATTTATAGATGTGTTAATACACATAATTCATGCATTGATAGAAAGAAAACGTTTATTTTCCAAGTTGCCACATGAGATACATGCCAACATATTGGCTTTTAAAAATTTCTTAAAATATAAGACATCCTAAAACAAAAGTTCCATGCGAGGAGTACTAATTAACAAACCATCCAAGGTGTACAAATAGATTAGCCATACGAGGCATAATTATAAACAAACTATACGAGGCGTACTAATAGACAAACCATACTCGTACGTGGCGTACTAATAGTCCAACTCTGTCAAGAGGTAGTTGAATAAGAAATGAAAAATATTATCTCATGGATATTTTATATTCCAAGAGATGGCTAACAACTTATAAATAATTCGAATACTTTTAAAATATTCTTCGGAACTCCCAAGTTATTAGTTGAAATTATCGAAGTAAGAAAAATACAAAAAACGCTATACCGTACTAGATTGAAACACCATCGTAAATGACAATCAAGTATTGAGAAAAAGTTAGTCACGAAGTAATTTGTAAAGAACATCGCGCAACACAGCACGCACATCTAGAAATGCGTAAACAAACTTACACTCTAAATGAAATGCATGGCTTGTTCGGCATACGAATATAAAGATAATTTTTGCACGAGCGCTTTATTTCATTTGTCTGTTTACACTTTAAATGTCTTCTATTCACAGAAATGCCTTTCGGGGTCGTGATAGATCGATTTATGAATCATTAAGCAAGCGCAATTAATTTGTTTATTTCTGGAATTTGGTTCAGTGTTAACTGATCGCAGAGCTTTAGGTCATTTGTAATGTGTCTTGAGGTTTTGCTTTTTACGCAAAAAGTAGAAATAGAAACATATGTATGTACATGTGCGCATATATATATGTGCGAACGAGTGCATGTGTACACTGATACATAGACATTTATGTTTGCCTGCGCATACATACACACTCATGCACACACCAACACCAACCGAGGAACACACAAAAAAAACATGTTTCATAACCTGAGGAAAAATAAGGAATAGAAAAAGGACTTCGAAAAACGTATAAACGGAATCGTTTTTCAATTTCCTAAAAGAAATTTTAAGAAAACTCGAGTTACCGCAGAGGAACAACAAAAAAAAACATATTTCATATATTTTCGATATTCTCCGCAACATCATGCAGACATGTATGAAGTTTTCCCAAAGTGGGGGGAACTTATTGAATTTGATTTTTAAAGGTTGAATATCAAGGAATTTATCGTTTTCAAAAGAGGATGTTCTTTTACAATGGCGAGGTCACCAGTGCTTTCACAAGCACACTTAATTGCTAATTGAATGATTTCGGCCTCTGACTCTGAAGGAGTTCGGGGTATTCGGACGCAATATATCTAGCGTCTAATAATCCATGAAACAACAAAACTACCACGAGCCAACACCGGGGGAAAATGAGAGAATAGTTTCACTCGCCGGTATGGGGATTTATTGAGGAGAAGGTTGCACTCCCAAGTGCGAGGCTTGACTCTTGTTCGCGAGACTTCTTGGGGAGAGTCCGAGGAGGTTGGAGGACTTCAGACGATTCGTTCAGCTCAGGCTTGTGAAGCGCGAGCTGGAGTGTGAAGTCGATGTTTTGTAAGTGTGGGGGGGTTCCGACACTAAGTGATTGGTGATTTGAGTGCTGGGTAGGGAGTTGATTACCGGTTGGGAAAACTCGGTAGGAATTGGGGACTCTCGCCCAAATGGCCTCAACTGGAGATTTTAGCGGCTTAGCTGCAGGGGTGCAGGCCTTTCCAGTATAGTGAACTTTGAATATGAGGAGAAGCTTGGAGGGAACACTTGGAGGAGAACTCGGAGGAGGTAAGCTCCTTAAATTAAGAGGTTAGGGTTTGGTTTCATACGTGTTTGTGAGTGCTTGAATGTGTGGTCCCGTCGATCCTGTGAGGGAGCAGTTGACTTGAATTATTTTGAACACAAAATTTGAGTCTATTCATACACATGTGCAAGACTGCGCAAAACTGCAACATTCACAGGATGAACAATGGCAGAGGTCTGGTGCTGAGAATCAGTCCGCAACTCTAGCGCCCGAGTCGCAGCCTGAATCATCTCAACACCAGAATCAGTGCTCCAGACCAACTGGTCACAAGCTCTATCCTGACATTGCGAGCAGCAACACAACTGTGTTTAAATGAGCTACAGCCAAAATAATAGCTAAAGCACTGAGGTAATTAGATAATTAATGTACTAAAAAATATAAGTATGAGAAAAGGTGAAGTCTCTATACTCTATTATTTAGATGAGCAAGAATTGCAGCAGAAGTTACATAAAAAGGAGCAGCCCATAAACGGACACGAAAGTCACAACAACTAAGCTGAGAACAAAGTTACAGTGATTTAAAAAAGGCTCAATTAATTCATGGAAAAATATTGAACATAAGAACGCTGCTTCTATTCCTAAAAGACATGTCAAATGTAGTTAGGTATTTATAAGGAACAATTATTTATGAATTGACTTGAAATGAGTACTGCAGAAAATACAAACGCGATTTGCTGCAATATCCTATTTTATTTCTTAAGATTTTTGGACTTTAAACGTTGAGTGTTGAACGTGAAAAGGATTCCCTACTTGTTTGAATCACGACTTAATTAAAATACAAAAGTTGAGGACACAATTAATTGGAAGCTGGAACATACAAAAATGAGCAAACCAAAAATGATCTCTGTGAGCAGCAAGGTGTCTTAACACTATGCTCAGCACTAAAATACATCCAAGGGCTAATGCCAATATCGTCTAACACTGAAGCACAACACGGAATCATCGGAGAATAGTAAACACGAAAAACTATGGCAAAGATGTGGCAGTGAGCTTGAGGCTGGTGACTAACTAACACTGGCACAGAGACAACATAGTGAATATTTCTACGACACAATAACGAGAGCTCCCTAACACGGAACAAGTTAAGACACAACACAGGAAAGTTAAGGCATAATACACACTTATCGTTACACTTGATACTTACAATTGCCCCTCTGGGGCCCAAGGACTAATATCTGAAGAACACACAACGTGAAATGAGCAGTCTGCCTGGAAAATGGCTATCGAGCTTGCCAAATGGTTCTGCGCGAATGTTTCCAACGGAAGTGACTGACGGAAACGTGATCGGCAAATATTTTCGAAAACACAGTTTTGGTACAATTTTGAGTTTAATCGAATTAATTTGGTCTTGTAAAATTGTAAAAATAACTACATTTGCATAATTTAATTTTAGGATTTTAGTTTTTTAATATTTTATGAAATTAGGCTGAAGTACGGCTGAGGGCGATCACTACACATGGGTACATGGGATGAAATGGAGATACAGTGTAAGCCGGTCACCACTCATGATTGACAAATATCTACAAAATATTGGCAGAAATGGGTAAACACACATATACTCAACATCAAAATTCATAGCTTGTACAACATACGGACAGAAAAATAATTTTACTACGATTCATATGCTCAAATTTCACTTTATTTCATTAATTATATTTGTCATTAATCCGAATCACAGAAACGCCTTCTGGGGAAGTGATAGATCTATTTTTGAATCATTACGCTAGTGCAATAAAATTTATTAACCGGATGGTTTTTGCGTAAAGAAATGAAATAGAAACATGTATATCTATTTATGTCGATACATATATATACCTACACACGTTCACACACATATTGATATATATACTTATTGAAAATGAAATATAAAAAAATACATTTTTAAAATAAAAAGATAAAAACAACCTACCATCTACTACACAGAAAATGACAGTTGAGCTCACTGTAATCCTAAGAAAATTTTCGAAAAAAACTAAAAGGAAATGAAGACTTCGAAAAACGTAAAAATGAACTGGTTTTTAATTTCTTCATAGAAATTTTCAAGAAAACTCAGGTTACAGTCAAGAAAAAACACAACTCTTCAGCATTATACGGACATGTGTACATGGGATAAAATGGAGTAACATTGTGGCCGGATATCACATCTGAGTGGAGAATATTTCAAAATTTGGCAGACATAGGTAGATTAAGCAATGGTCCAAAGTCATAATCTTAATTACAGAAATTTAGAGTTTTTTCCGATTGGAAAGTTCAGTGCTAGTGTGCGCTGAACGCACGGAAAAATATAAAAAGACTTAATGAAATGCTTAAATTACCCCTTCCCCCCAGCTCAGCCGAAATCGATTGAAAACATCTTCGAGAATGATTTTGAAATAGCGAGACAACGTTAGCCAAAATTTAGTTCATTAAAAACTTTGCACAACCCTCACATCTATAAACCTGTTTATTGGTGTACACACAAAATGTATTTCATGGTAAATTTGTCATACGGACGTTAAATATTAATACAGAAAAGAGAAAAAATAACAAAATTAAGATGAGGAAATACTCCTAATTATGGAAAAAACCTTCGTTCTGCTGCATTGAACTGACGGCTGTGGTGCTCATTATTGTCGACAGAAATGAGTAAGATGAATATACGAATCGCTTAGCAAACGTAAAATGAAATAGTTTCTAATTTTCTAACAGATATTTCAGGAAAATTGAAATTTCTGGTAGATGGGAAATTCACACCGAAATGCTGCAGGCCCTATGACAGAGCTGAAAAATGACGTGACACATTTACTCTAAATTCTTTTCCAGTTTTTGATATGCTGGGGAAGCTTGTTCCACAAAAAAAGTAAGTTTAAGTAAGTCAAGTTAAGATTAATTTGGTCACCAAGGCAACCTTTAAGTAAGTAAGAATTTAAACGAAAGCCGGTAATCGAAACAATCAAGCACTCACACAAACACACAATGATAAAGAATAAGAGGAAAGATGCCAAGTTAACAGACGAGACGCGGTGACCCTCGAGCTGGGGCCCAAGTACGCGCCGTTGACGGCGCAAGACACGTTAAATAATGACGAGGTAGTTCTGGTCACTCCGTTCAATAGTAGCTTAGCGAGACACACCGCTAAGACGTTAACACAGGCCTTCGTGGCAGCAAAGGCAATGAAATTTGAGATCCATGAAATTAGGGTTAAAACATCTCTCAAAAGAGGGAAGTTCGGAAGAGTTAAGTTCAAAAGTATTAGGTTCTAAATTATCAAAATGTATCAAACTCAAAAGGAACCGAGTTTCAAAAGCATCTGCCTGTCTCAGCCCTGCGACCTCTTATCTTACTGCAGGGCTGCGTCGCTCTGGAACTATTAAGGTGCTCAAGTTGAAGCGCCTCTCGCGTAACCCTGGAGAGGTTGTGAGGGATATCCTCACACAATACATTGAGTCAATGATATTGACAATTCAATTGATCGTCTATGGGCTGCCTAAGACGACTAGATAATAATATTTTTTTTTGTACTGTAGGAATATCGATCCCCATCAGACTAGCCAATGTTGTACAGCAGTCACACGTTCAAGGCACCAGAGACAGAGGCGAAATGAACGAGCGAGCTTTCAAACTTTCGGGATGCAGTCCTATTGAATAGTTAGTTTTAAGGGGACCATCCTCGGGCCAAATTGGGTCCCCGAATGGAAATGCGTGTTTTTGTTGAAAAAGGATCCTTAGGGGGTGGGTTATTGTGCCATGAAATTTTATGGCGCTACGGACGCTAGAAACCCCCCCACGGGGGGTCCAAAGGGGACCGATAAACATCATTTTTGGACCCAATTTTTTTTCTTGTTGAAAAAGGATCCTTAGGGGTTGGGTTATTGTGCCATGAAATTTTATGGCGCTACGGACGCTAGAAACCCCCCACGGGAGGTCCAAAGGGGACCCCCCGGGGGTCCAAAGGGGTCCCCCCGGGGGGGGGGGAACCCTCCACGAATTTTTCGAAAAATAATAAAAAACTAAGGCCTGAATCGAAAAAGTGACATGAGTAAAAAAGGTTTACTTTCAACCAATACATATACTGGCCAATTTTCAAACGAATCGGACGAAAAAAGTTGGTTAGACCTCAATATGACTGAGTACTCAAAAGAACTGTAATATTTCTCTATAATTTTATGCACTATTTTTCTTGTGTTTCATTGAAATTCAAGAGGGAAAACGTTGCTCATAATTCGTACATAGAAATAAATCATGGAAACTGCATTCATATACTAAAATTTTCATGATATTCCAATTCAATGGACATACTTTGTTTTTGGGCTCTAGTGAAAAATTACCGTTTTTACCATTCAAATCGTATCAGGGCATTGAGTTTTGATGCTAGAACAAAACCAAAGACAGTTTTAGAATCCTTGGAACATTTCTAACAAAAGTACATTCTTTTTGTTTTCAAATTCAAATATTTCGAAAAAATATATTGTTCTAAACCCAAAAAATTTTCAAGGGTTTAGAAAATTGAAAAAAATAAAAAAAATTCGAATTTTCAAAAAAAAATAAATGTACTTTTGTTAGAAATGTTCCAAGGATTCTAAAACTGTCTTTGGTTTTGTTCTAGCATCAAAACTCAATGCCCTGATAGGATTTGAATGGTACCTAAATATGCCCCAAAAAACGAATTTTTCGTAAAAAAATAAGGCCTAAATCGAAAAAGTGACGACAAGTGACGGTTTACTTTCAACAAATACATATACTGGCCAATTTTCAAACGAATCGGACGAAGCTAGTTCAACCCCCCGGATGGTCCCCTTAAACTAAAAAAATCGGTAATTTGATTGAGGGCCGGTGAAAGCTTGTGAGTATACAATGCCTCTTTAATTTGGATATGCTCTGTTTTAACAATAGGATGTATCATTTTTGTGTTTGAATAAAGATCTTCATTTGAGGGCTTACGCCCATCATCAATACAGGAATGAATAAATATAGAGCCTTGATATTTATGCGTAGTGTTTGTTTTAGGTCATCCTAGGCATGCCAATGTAACATTTATAAAAGACTTACATTCTCTTCTTTCATACTTGAATGATACCCAAGCTGAGAGTTAGGTAGGCCTTCTTTTTGTTGAAATAAAATACTTTTTTTATGTCAAGAACCATTTTTTTCGGTTCACTGCTGTTCTATTTTTCAGCACCTACTACTTTCTTCTTCAACTTTTTCTTGTTTCATGAACTTCTTTCTTAGCTTCCTGTTTCTGTGCACCTTGTGCATAGATTCTGCGTTCCCTCAACTCTATACTATATGGTGCCTTCCTCCTTCCTCTCTTAGAACATCTTTGTCGTGGTAAAGGGAGGCTAGAACTTTCTTATATAATAATAAAATGATACATTACACTGGCTCTATCTAGGTCACTGACTCTGGATCTAGAAACATTTTAAACTAGAGATCATTGATTTTAATGCTTTGTTAATACGCACAAGCTTCAATTGCAGTATCTGGATCAACAGGTTTAACAAAGGTTTTGACAATGTTCTTATAAACCCGTTCATCAATTTTGTAATTATTGTGTGCCTGGTTTTGTAATGTATATCAATATGGTGTTTATTACGCCGAGGACTATTTTTAGTGCTCAGGGTTCGGTTCAATAAGTTAGCCATAGTTTTTTCAACTAGAGAATTAGGGAAATTGTTACTGACCAGCAAGCGTTTAACTCTCATCAACTACCGTACGTCTGACATTGGTGCTTGTCAACAATTGTATATTTTATCTGTATTTATATGACTTATCAAACATACAATAACTCACCACAGGGAACATGTTGAGTCGTTCTCTCAACTATTTGTCCGATGTTTGACACGCTGTTGAGATGCCTAAATACTTTTATCGATGTGTTCAGAGATGTAAATACATGAAAGTTTCACGGAATGTTGCCACTTTTTGTTTGCGCAACCTAGGAAAAGATTTGCTATCTTATGGTGAGCTGTAATGAATATTGGCATTCGCTCTGAACAACTGAAGGTCGTGCGTGTCGAGCTATTATCAAAGGTTAATGAAACGCGTTCAACCCGTGAAATAATTACTTCAATTCCTTACTTGTCTATTGACATAAAAATGTTTGTCTCAAAATAATCACAAAACCTTCCAAGTGTACTACTATTTTATTCAAAATGAACACATATACGACATTAGCACGATACATGCATTCTTTCTTCTGGATGACATGAACAACTTGTAGATGCATGTAATTCGGTGATGTTAAGATCTCGCTGCAGTATTTTATTATGTGTACATGAGCTTCTCGCAAATCATCCTTGTTCATGAACTGACGTCCATTCGCAGGAAGTTTTTGTCTCAGAAACCTCCTCAGGTTTTGTTGTGTTTAAGTCCGAGAAATTTTCAGCGGACTTGATGTTAGAAGCGAACTTTTTTGGAGCTACTCAGTTTATTTGCATGCGAGAGACGATATTTTGCATGAAAAAATTCATTTTCATTGAGGCGGTATTTAAGGTATTTGAGTAGCCCATAAATATTCATTTTAATTAATAAAGAGAAGTTTAAAAACTATCAACGCTCATCAAAATTATTTTTAGTGCTACATTCTAACTTAAATGATTACAATCTAACTTACGCTCTAACCTAATGCAGTCATTGTCCCCCGAATTCATTTGCGCATATTTGACCGAGTGAAGACAAATTGAACTGAAGACCAAGGCCGGTCAACGTTAAAAATTTGAAAATTTATATACTCGGTAAAAAATATAGAAGCAGGTGGACATGCTGACATTACCTTTCGAGATATAAAAAGAAACTTTCCTGCTACCACACCCCTGATTCTTTGATTAAAAACATAAAACGGTGGCGTTCCTAAGAGTAGATATAATAAATTCAACACGATGATTTTTAGAAAATTCTTAATACAAACAGCCTTATATCTAATATATCACTATGACTGCGACTACTAAGTATTAACTTCAATGCCAAACTCAAATTTAAAGTCAATTGTGGTAAATTATTTTGAAAATACCAAACATGAACTGGTTCGTGCCTACATTTCGCTCAAATTTAGGCCCTCCGCACACGAGGCTACTCTAACGAAACTAAACTGGTTTGTGATTGACGTTACTAACCAGCTACTAACTCAGTGATGCGGTTCCGCACACGAGGCTACTAAAATCTGTAATCTCCTCTGGGTGTTAGTGGAAGTAGGACAGCATAATGCAATCATTCAGCAACATTGTGGATAGCGATTAAAGTGGCGAAGGTATGAAACTGTATAATCATTATCGACAGAGAAGAAATAGAAAACGAAGACAATGTTTGATTCATCCATACGTATAGGAAAATTTCAACCGCCGACTTTTCGTTGCTGCGAAAGAATTACAACTTACAACCCTATTAATTAATATACTTATTAAATAGCTCTTCATTGAATACTCATGCAAAATTAAATTATGTATTACCTTCATAGTGTATCAAATTGATAGATTATTTTCTACAGGGTGTTGTGTAATTCGATACGCACATTTTAACCATGTACAGAAAAACGCAAACTTAAACGATTGTCATGAGTGATAAAAACCTCAGAACTCCGTTTCCGAGAAATGTTTATCCAGAAGGTTTCCCGTAAGAATTGGCTTACAGTGGTTAAAATATGTACATCGAATTACACGACACCCTGTACATTATTCAATGAAATTAGAAGGTATTATACTAATTTCATTGAAGGTTTATATTATATACCTTCTAATTTCATCGAGTAATATACAGGGTGTCGTGTAATTAATAATATACAAGGTGTAGTACAATAAGTATTGTACGATATAAAAATCTATTACCTTCCATGCTTAGGGCTTTACCAACTTCATTCCATAAAATTTCTGTTTCATCCATCCTGGAGTAACCTGATGGTTTAAAAAACGGGTATTTTTCCACTTCCTAGACCAATTTTGTGTTCTTTCATTCTGTAGAACGTCCATACAATAGAAGAGTTACCAAGAAACTCAGATACTCAACTTAAAAGTGACTGGACATGCGAGTCACTCAGCAACTGGTAGATAACGCATTAGTAACGAGTTAGTAAGCAGTAGCTCCGTGTACGTTGTCCTTATCGGTAACACAGGAAGTGACTAAATGCGAACTGGTTTGTGATTTGCGTCTGTTTTCAGCTTCTTTTGAGTAGCCACGTGTGCGGAGGGCCTAAGTATCTGTGAAAATTGAATTTGCGACTAATGATCGCTCAGCAGCATTATGAAAATTCCCTCCGTGTACCACCGGTGGCGCACGTCCCAGTCAAAGTGTTAAGGAGAAACTGCAATACTTATTTTCATATGTAGAACAGTAGTTAAATTTACGGAGGACATAGCCATAAAAGTGCATTTCCTTAGCTAAAAATTAGAAAACACACAGAGATGTCAAATATTCTACACGTAAAATGAAATGGAAATATTATTTACAAAGAAGTTGTAGCATGGAATACATTACAACCAATTTGAATTTTGAAAAATGTTAAACGTAAACGGCTCAAATTAAAAGATGATTCGTATGAAGTAGACATTAGTAGCGTTAGGGGTTGAATGCTTGATTGACACGAATGAAATAAAAATCTATTTCCTCAGATTTCTTCACTAACACACCAGGACTGGAAGCCTATCAATACTACTAAATAATGCTTTAGCGCAGTCTCCTCTTACATTCACAAAGGAGCTCAGGCTACCACAGCGATGGTTGATTTGGAGGAAGGTGTAATGGCTGGAAATAAATTATTTTGCCTCGAATACGAAATTCGATGTACTAGAAATTTAAAACTAATTTTTCCTGTAAACATGTTAATGAAAACGAACCTACCAAATTTTACCATAAATTGCAAGTTTTTACCAAAATAATGCTGGCACAAAAGATTCCCAATCGTACCATACGAGGAAGAGCGGCCGTCGCACAAGGAATCATCAACATTTCACCATCAAAAAGAACCGAAGAAAAGTTAAAGTTTGTTGGAAACATAAAACTCAATACATTGGATTATACGGAACTCAATATAAAATTACTCATGCCTACTTAATTTTAAAGAAGAAGAAGAAGAATTTTATGGATAACTTTCCACCAGGGTCACCAGCAAAATGCAACTGCGGACCCCCCCCCAACAAGCATTGGGGAAGTAGGAGAGATGGTCTTTCATAACGGAGCACACGGTCGGCTTAAAACAAACCAGCAAAGTTACAACACCGCGGGCGTGATGGATGCTTGAAAAATTGATTATCGGCAGTAGTGGTAGCAGCGCAGGCTTACTAGTGCTTTAGTAACCCGGACTATATCGCCCCTAGGGTCACATGGATTACTTTCGTTTTAATCACCACTGTGTCAGCAGGGTTCTAGAAGTGACGATAGGTTGACAGGTTCTACACATTATTCACAATGTTATCGCGATAGTCACTCAACCTCACATGTAGTTAAATGAGGTCGAACGCATTTATTGCGCGAAGGAAGGCCACGAGCTGGCCGATCGGTGCGTTGTCGCCCAGAACGTCTCCCACGGAGGGCAGCAGTGAGTTATCCGCAAATGCAGCGATGTGTTGGCGTCTTGCAGCTTGCAGGGCTGGGCAGTCCATGATGATGTGGTGCACTGTTAGGCGAGCACGCAGGCACAGGGGGCAGCCCGGAGGGGGCTCCTGCACTTCGTTATTCATGAGGTAGCCGTGTGTGAGATGGGTGTGTCCTGCTCTGAGGCGATTTAACACGACTTCCGTTTTTCTCGTTTGCTTTCTCTCTTTCCACGGACCTGGTTCAGGCTTAATTCCACGTAGGAAGCTCGTCGTGCAGAGCCAGTCCGTCTTCCATTTACCATATATCTTGCTCTCCAGCACGGGAAACCAATCTTTATAGAACACTGCCACTTGGCTGGCAGGGCGTGCGGCTGCGTCCTTTGCGAGCCCGTCGACAGCTTCATTGCCACTTATGCCCACGTGGCTCGGTATCCAACAAAAGCGTATGGTTTTATTATTTGATAAATCGTTTAACTGGTGTTGGAGCATTCGTGCTACTGGATGGGGAGTGAGTTTGTTTTGTAGAATAATCAATGCGCTCAAAGAGTCTGAGAATATAACGAAGCGGAGGTTAGAGTGTTCGCCTATTATTTGAAATGCCAGGTCTATTGCGTGGAGTTCTGCAGTAAATATCGATGATATATGCGGGAGCGAAATTTGTTTATGGGTGCCGCTACACAACGCAGCGGCACCCACTCCATCGCAGTTCTTGGAGCCATCAGTGTAAACTGGCGTAAAACCACCGAATACCTCGCGCTTCAAACGTCTATACTCTTGAACATACAGGGTCGGGTGAGTCTCGCTCTTTTTCATCGCGGCCAGGTCTGTATTTATGTCTGCTGTGCAGGTCTTCCAAGTTGGTGTGGTCAAGTTCAGGAGCCGATAGGAAAATGAGGGTTTCACCAAGCGGCACTCCATACACAGGGAGTTGATAAGGTTGCAAGTGCGTATTGCAAAGGTGAGCGTCATATTTTTATTGGCGAAGAGTCTTCTGTCGGTAGGTGGTATAGCGAAATTAAATGCAGGGCTGGAAATATGGCTCTTTGTCTTATAATAATATCTCAAGGAGAGATGTTGCCTTCGTAGGCCGAGGGGCATTTCGTTCGCCAAGACCTGCAGGCTGGCAACGGGAGTCGACCGAAACGCTCCAGTTGCTAATCGTAGGCAATCGTTAGCTATGGAGTCTAAAATTTTCAGTGTAGATGCAGGGGCAGATCCATAAACGACGCTGCCATAATCGAGTTTGGATCTGATGAAGAGCCTGTACATATGGAGTAGGATGTGTTGGTCAGCTCCCCAGTCGTGGGACGATATGGATTTCATCATATTTATGCCTCTTTTGCAGTTGGATTTGATATTATTTACATGTGTTTTCCATGAGAGTTTGCGATCCCAGGTAAGGCCTAAAAATTTGATTTCGTTAGTGAAGGTTAAGTGTTCGGTGTGGATTTTTAGAGTTGGGGATAAGTGAATGCCAGGAAGGGAGGTGAAATGCATGGCTTTAGATTTTTCTTTTGAGAAGGTAAATCCATTTAGTTGGGCCCACGTGACGACACGGTCGATGCAGTGCTGCAGCTTGAGTTGGATGACGTTGAGGTCCCGATGCCTATATCCCACCTGAAGGTCATCCACAAAAAGAGATACATGGTATCTGGAGTCGTTGGGGATGTGGTTGAGGATGTTGTTCATTTTTATTATAAATAGGGTGACCGAGAGAACAGAACCTTGAGGGACTCCTTCTTCTTGAGGGAAAGGGTCTGACAGGTGATTGTTAAGTAACACTCTAAAAGTACGATTGCGAAGAAATTGTTGAATGTATAGCGGGAGCCTACCTCGTAGGCCCATGTTATGGAGATCCCTGATGATTCCATGTCTCCAGGTGGTGTCGTAGGCTTTTTGTAAATCGAAGAAAACGCTTACAAAGTGTTCTTCGTGAGCAAAAGCTCTTCTAATTGTTGTTTCTAGGCGGATGAGATGGTCGGTTGTTGACCGATTTCGACGACCGCCACACTGGATGTTGTTGAGCAGGCCGTGCATGTCGCAGTAATCGTAGAGCCTATTGTTGATTAGGCGTTCAAGGGTTTTGCAAACGCAGCTGGTCAATGCAATTGGTCTATAGTTCTGGGGTGAGTGCGGAGTTTTACCAGGTTTTGGGAAAGGTATAATGATTGCCTCCCGCCAGATCTGAGGAAAGTGTCCATGCAGCCAGAACTTGTTGTATACGGATAATAAATCAAGTTTGCTTTTTTCAGGAAGGTGCTTCAGCATTTTGTAGAGTATTTTATCTTTACCGGGTGAGGTATCCTTGGTGGCACACAGGGCAGTTTTGAGTTCGGCTAAAGAGAAAGGCTGGTTGTAGTCCTCGTCGTTCATTGATGAGAAGTCGAGTCTGGCAAGTTCTGCCTTTTGTTTTTCATGCCTGAAGTCGGCGCTGTAGTTTGCGGCACTGCTAGTATTGCTAAAGGTTTCTGCAAGCTTATTTGCTATGTCAGGGATCGTTGAATAAATCGAATTATTTTCGCGGAGGATTGCTATATTTCGCTGCGAGCGTCCTTTTATTTTTCGTATGTTTTCATAGACCGTAGAGAGGGGTGTGTGCTGTGAAAATTTGCTGGCGAAGGTAATCCACGCCTTTCGCTTTTCATCTCTTAGAAGATTTCGGTGTATTGCTCTGGCTCTTTTCCAGCGCAAAGCGTTCTGTGGCGTTTTCAGTTGACGATATTTTTGGTAACATTGCTCTCGGATAAGGCGTGTTTGGGTGAGTTTTGCACTCCAGTATGGTTTTGGGAAGCGGGCAGTGGAGAGTACTATGGTGGGGATACAATCGGAAGCAATAGCCATAATTTTATTTGAGAATAGGTCGAGAGCTTCCTCGCACGTTGCCTGCTCGGGAATTAGCATTTCATCCCATTGAGGGTGGTTCTCATAAGACGACCAGTCTGCCTTCTTCATATTCCATATCGTTCGGTTCGGTTCATACAGTTGTTGGCCCATTATCCTCGTGATGATGGGGCAATGGTCACTGTCCTCTGGAGAGTCGCACGTAGCCCACACCAAATCAGCACTCAAACGGGGGGAGGCAAACGTTAAGTCTATAGCGGACTCAGAACCGTAGGATATTCGAGTTGGAGATCCGGTATTCAGAAGTGAAAGGTTGTGCTCGTTCATGAATTCTTCTACTATTTGGCCTCGAGCATCGCTCCTTCTGCATCCCCACGCAACGCTGTAGGCATTGAAGTCTCCCATCAGGAGTATTGGCGAGGGCAGCTGGGTGAGCAAATCGCGCAGAGCGGTGATTGTCAGGTTATGGCTTCTCGATGAGTAAAGAGAGACCACTGTGACAGGTCTGGATAGCTGCACGGTGGCAGCGATCACTTAGAGGTCTGACGTTAATACAACTTGCTGGAAAGGAATGGACTCGTGGACTAGTAATCCTACTCCTCCATGAGGGGTGAAATTGAAGTGGCCATGTTTTGCAATCAAAGTGTAATGCGGAATGGAGAACGTAGAATTGTGCCAGAGTTTAGTCTCCTGTAGCGCCATGACGGTAGGGTTGTAGCGCTGTATGAGATCCAGCAGTTCATCCTTTTTTGCCCGTATGCCTTGACAGTTCCACTGTAAAATGTGCGTCATGTCTGTTTAAGGATGTGAAGATTGGTTCTATTGTTGATACTGTTCGTAGATCTTCCTAGCTTCACTTCTGACAGTCGGGTTGTTTTCACTGGTAATCTCGCTGTCGCTCATGGCTGAGTCGTAGTCTGAGACCACTTGTACGTGTGCAGTAAGCCCCCCGCCACCAGCTGGGTCCTCGCACACTGCCTCGGAGAGTTGTCTCTTTTCGGTGGGTCGTTCTAGTTCATCTGAGTTTTTACGTTTTCTCCGCACGTTGTTATCCGGTGCTGTAGGTACGATGGCATGATCATCCACGTTCTCCAAGAGGTCCGCTATGGGCGCAGGATCAGGTGAAGGCTGCGGGGTCTCGCGGCGTACAGCGTCAGCGAACGTATATTGGAGCCTAGGGAATGAAGAATCTACTTTTTGCTTGGCCTGGGCTCTGCTGAGTTTGTCTTTATGTTGAGTAGTGATGATTTCTTGTTGGTATTTGAATTCAGGGCACTTGTATGAACCGCTGTAATGGTCCTGATTGCAATGGTGGCATTCGATTTGGACGCTTGTGCAGTCCTCGGAACTGTGGTTGGTAGTGTTGCATCTGGCGCAAGTTGCAACTTCGCTTGTACACCGTTTCTTAGTATGGCCATATGTGAGGCACATTTTGCAGAGCATTGGGCGTGGGATGTAGGGGTAGACTTTGGTTTTTGCTTGCTCCCCAGGTATGGTCAGGAAGTCGGGGAGATCTTGTCGGAATGTGAGCAGAAGCGGTTGTGCAAATGGATTTCTTGGTTTGATCCAGGAAGCCTTAACTGCATCTTTTAGTCCGTGGTCCGCAATGATTCCTGCGCGGAAGGTATCGAAGGATGCTAAGTCAAACTCATACAGAAACACTAGCCCTTTAGCTGCGTTGAAATGAGGGTGTTCTGAGATGGTGACTGGGATGCCATTGAGGGATGTTACGTTGCAGATATTGTTGATTGGGCTTTTATCAGTTATTTCTATTACAAATGTGTTTGGGCCTTGGGTGGTTATCTTTGTCGGCTTTTGTCCAAGCTCGCGTTCTAAGCATTTTTCCAATGTCCAAGGCGAAAGTTTCCGCTTCTTATTTGGATCCATGGTGCACTGGTAGTGTGAGACAAAAGTCCTGGCGGGTTGAACGGCGTTGTCCTGAGGGTTATGGAACAGCTGCCTAGCCCGGCGTTTGCCTACTTTTTGGTTGTTTTGTATGGCTAAGATTTGTTCTTCTTCAATTTGTTTAGGGCAAGTTTTGCTTCTAACAAAGTGCGGCCCCTGGCAGTGAAGGCATACGGCCTGCGTCTCGATGCACTGATCCAAGGTGTGTCCGGTTGTTCCGCACCTGGCGCATGTGGTTGGTTTACTGCAGCGTTTTTTGGTATGTCCATACTGCTGGCAGTTTGAACAGTGCATTGGTTTATCTAGGTATGGATAAACACGGGTGTCAGATCGTTCGCCTGGTATGTAAATGTATTCCGGGGGCTTCTCAGAGTTGAACTCCAAAATGAGCGCGCTGGTTTGTTCGCGTTTTGTTTTGATAAAGGTGGCATCTATGACATCTTTAATGTCATAATTCTCTTTGAGCCCTGAGGCAAATTCTTCAAAATTATCAACATTATATTCATTAATGTAGATGATCCCTTTTGATGTATTTAGTTTTGGATGGGGGAAAACTTCACACGGCGTGCCATTTATGCTAGTGATGGATAGCAGGCGCTGTCCTTGTACGCCATCTTTCGCCTCGACTGTGAAGCTTTCCCTTCCGCTCGTTGTGATAGATTTAGGGGGGAAATTGGTAGTATTTGTGATTACTGCTTTTACAGTATACGGATCGATTGCGCGCTTTGTCTCGGGTGTAAATTTCATGGTGTAAAATCGGGTAAACGAAGTTGGGTGCGGAAGATTCATCATATCAAGTGGAACATATTTCTGTTTCGGAGGTCTTGCAGGACGTCCGAGATTCTTTGGCTTCTCCGGGGAAGACGCAGCTGACGCCACCTCGACCAACCTGCCGATGGCTTGTTCCAACTTTTCGATCCTTTCTTCCACTGTGGCTGTAGAGGGCTCCTTGCTAAATGTTAGTGTTCCGGTAGCACCTCCATCGTGGCTCACACTGCTCAAACATTGCGTCAGCTCGCTGACCCTCTCCTCCAATCTTCCCACTCGCTCTGCAACTGCTCCCTGTGATGCGCTGCCACTCGCCACACTCCCCACCGCTGTCCCAGAAGGCACCGATGAAGTCGCGGGGCTGCCGCTCACTTGGCGCTGATTTGCTCTGCTGATTGGCGTCCTGATGGTTTTGACACCAGCTTGCTGCGAGGAAGTTTCATCGTTGTTGGTCTTTGTCAGTTTTATGTTGTTCACAGGACGGCCTCGGCTAGTTGCCGACCGCGAACCCCTATTTCCCCTCCCCATGGTCCCCGGTCTTAGAGGCTGGAGGCCTCTAGGACCGGGACGTGTATTTATAATGTTGCTCACAAGAATAAGATTTACGCACACAAACAGAACACAACTCGAATACCAATAGGCAACGAAACACGTAGGTTATAAACCTACAGCCTTAATTTTAGATTCAGAACGCACAAACTGATATGAATAAATATATTGACCTAGAGCACCGTAGTGCCCTAGGCGCCCCCCGCGTTGGTTCTACCCGCGATAGTGAGTTTTGATAACACTTACAATAACCAATTCACTATCCAAATACAAGTAACGACCAACAAGAGTTGTCAAGCGGGTATATTAACAGCATCACCACGGGAAGGTGCGGGTGGGCTGGATACCCGCACCTAGGCACGAGTAACCTGTATCAAATCCTTGTCTCGACTTATTTGTTCCCAATACACGAAAAAAGAAAGATACACTCAAAAAACCTATGATAATCTTTTCACTAATTTCGATGCCAGTAAAATTGGTAAAGGGAACAGTGAAATTTCCACAAATAAAAGGTATTCTAATGCCTGGAACAAAGGTTCAAATCAACTAGGATCTCTGCAATAAAAGTGTTTGCTTTCTGTTTGGATAAACGCTACGAAGCCCTTTACCGAACAGACCAAAACAACGTCTTCAATGATCTTTAAAAATAGAAATAGAGTTGGCAAAAATCCAAAAAACATCACAACGCGGATGTCTAATTAAATATACACGCAGAAATGCAATCAAAGTGTCATTCTATTGAAGGATATATGATAAAATTCATACATGTATATCGTCTTCGTACCAATGAAATTGAAGTAGAATTTTTAATTTATTATTAAATTTTTGAATTTGAGATAAGTTTTTCAGCCTCCCTCCCTAATTGCAACAAAAATGTTCAAAAATGACATGAATGAAGGCACAATTTAGGATGAAGTTGAGAAACACAAATTCTATTGAGTGTTCCTGACCAGGAACCAGGTAAGTCAGACAAATGTCAGAAGGATGCGACAAAAGCAGTACGAAACAGAACGCGAATAACTGATTTTTATGCACTACACTCAGAAGCAACTCGGCAACTGAAAATAAGCTCTCATTTCATTCAAAAAAGACATTATCAATACCTGAAAGTTGCCCAGAATAGTACACAAAACGCAGTAAAATAAGGAAATAAAATTTTACCGACAACAACGCCACATAGGAGTTAGATAACATTAGATAAGTTTGTTTAGGCCTGTTTAATTATAAAAAGTGGTTGTAAGAGTGTAAAGAGGAAGCCATCATTCAGTGATGACATAGGGGAACACAGGGTTTATACACAAGGTTCATAGAAACAGCAAATTGCATAAGAAATTTATGAAACACGGTAAGGTTAAAGACGTAACGGATGTTAGGAAATAGGACTGCAGTAACCCAAAAAAAAGATAGAACTCGAAAAAAACAATAAGATTTCATGCTCACAGAACAAGGCTTCCTCACAGTTCAGAACCTCACATATTCTCCTCGTGAGCACTAATTCCCACGGACACAAAAGTTGCGATCTCCTGAGGGAGAAAATCGTAGATCTGTGGCCACACGGAACAGCTGCAAATTATCACATATCAAAGTGAATTGAAGTAATTAGGTATTTGAGTTGCACATAAATGTGCATTCAACAGTTAGAAGAAAATGAATTGGTGCGACCATGTTTGCTAGCTCGATGTTGTCCAACGCTATCCTTTTGAGCAGAAGAATAGTCCCAGAACTCACATTTGAACAGCTTCCCTTCACCATGTTTACTGGCTAGGTGTAGCTTATGATAACCCTTACGAGGTGAGAAATATTCGCATTAATGACACTTGAAAAAATGACCTTCACCATGTTTCCTAGCTCTGTGTAGTTTTACACTACCCTTGTGAGCAGAGGAATAGTTGCATAATTCACACTTAAACAGCTGACTTTCACCTTGTTTGCTAGCTACGTGCCGTTTAACATTTTTCTTCTGTGCAGAGGAATAGTCACATAATTCACTTAAACAGCTGACCTTCACCATGTTTTCTAGCAAAGTGCCGTTTAACATTTGGCTTCAGTGCCGAGGAATAGTCACATAATTCACACTTGAACAGCTGCCCTTCACCATGTTTGCTAGCTCGGTGTAGTTTGACATTACCCTTCTTCGCAGAGAAATAGTCACATAATTCACACTTGAACAGCTGACCTTCACCATGTTTGCTAGCTCTGTGTAGTTTGACATTATCCTTCCGCGCAGAGGAGTAGTCACATAATTCACACTTGAACAGCTGACCTTCACCATGTCTACTAGCTCGGTGTACTTTGATATTACCCTTGTGAGCAGAGGAATAGTCACATAATTCACACTTGAACAGCTGACCTTCACAATGTTTGCTAGCTAAGTGCAGATCAACATTTTTCTTTTGTGCAGAGGAATAGTCACATAATTCACACTTAAACAGCTGACCTTCACCATGTTTGCTAGCCAAGTGTCGTTTAATATTTTTCTTCTGTGCCGAGAAATAGTCACATAATTCAAACTTGAACAGCTGACCTTGACCATGTTTGCTAGCTAAGTGCAGTTCAACATTTTTCTTTCGTGCAGAGGAATAGTCACATAATTCACACTTCAACAGCTGACCTTCACCATGTTTGCTAATTGAGTGTTGTTTAACATTTCCCTTCTTTGCAGACGAATAGTCACATAATTCACACTTGAACAGCTGACCTTCACCATGTTTGCTAGCTCGGTGTACTTTGATGCTACTCTTGTGAGCAGAGGAATAGTCACATAATTCACACTTGAACAGCTGACCTTCACCATGTTTGCTAGCTCGGTGTACTTTCATACTACCCTTGTGAGCAGAGGAATAGTCACATAATTCGCACATGATGAGCTCACCTTGACCATGTTTACTGGCTAGGTGTAGTTTAAGACAAGACTTATGAGCTGAGAAATATTCACAGTATTCACACCTGAACAGCCGACCTCTCCCATGTTTGCTGGCTATGTGTAGTTTAACGCTCTTCTCAACTGGAGAGAAATATTCACATAACTCACATCTGAACAACTGACTTTTATCATCGTTGCAAACTTGGTGCACTTCATGATCGTCTTTACGAGCAGAGGCATGGTCCTTCAAAATACGAATTCCAAGCTGACCTTGCCCATGTTTGCTTATTTGATGAATTTCGCGCTTATCAAACAAACACTGCTTTAAGTTTGCTTTATTAGCTGAAAAATTTTCACACATCTCACACCACCCCTTCCTGTTGTCTAATGCACCTTTTTCAGGCGCTTCTGAACTGGAGTTCATGACTATGATAGAGCCACAGACTTCACATTCAAGCTCTTCCTGACTATGTTTTTCAGGTCGCTGTTCCCCCACCATTTTCACACCAGAATATTGGTAATACCTGAACAGACCTTTCCATTGGTTTTCATTATCATGCTGCTCTCTTACGTGTCGTTTAAAAGCACTCTTGTTCTTAGTGGAGTATGCACACAACTCGTAACATCCCAAATTATGCCTGGCACGGAGGTGCAGTCTCATACAATCATTCTTACCAGTGGAGTAATCACAATGTGCACACAGTAAAGGCCGTGACGTAAGTGTGTCCGCAGGAGCGGCCTCAACACCACTGCCGCTACCCGAGACATCTGATGGGGGCGAGGCGCCGCTCTTTTCAGATGCTCCAGGTGGTCCTTGATGAACAGCACATGTGTTGCACGCACCAGAGATGCCTTTTCTCACCTCGTCCTGTGATTCTTCGGGTCCTGAACGTGCTTCAGTGCAGTCTACTTCTCTCTTGAAAGTAACTGCATAAGAACCTGAACTTGAACTGGCCTGGAAAGAAGAACTTTTTCCGATTATCACTGAATAGAGTTTGTCAAAATAACAGTATTAAGTTCAAATTGCAACTAAAATCAACAACTTGTACCTATCATGTTTTCATTTGAGACAAAGTTATGTCTTTAATATCAGTTCTTATTTTAATCTGAAGGAAATGCACCTCACAGTTCTAAACAAAATGCAAGAAAAGTATTTAAAAAAAATAAAGGAAGCAAGTAATAATGATAGCACAAAAGAAATTTAAAAAGCACATTTTCACTTCTCAGACGGTAAATATTTTAATACAGAGCAAAAATTCAACTACGAATTTATGCAATATCTCATACATGAAATTTTACTGTTTACATTTTCCTCTTTAAAACACAAAACTAACACCACCATTTTTCTTATACTTATAAGTAGCAGCAATTGTATAAGGACTATTGTCATTTAATAACTGAGAGAGGCTCAAGTGATTTCTTGTACTAGTTAAGCAGCTACAAATATTCATTCGTTTGTCTCCCACACAAAGCAAGAACACATAAAAGTCAGAAATCTGACTACTTGTTCAGAAATAATTCATACAGTTTCAAGTGTGGTAAAAGTTCACACCAATGTCCTTTCATAGAAAATTTGGCAGCAAATGTTTGAAGAAGTTGAGTTGTGAAAAGGAAACAAGAAAGGATCTTACAACGATCACTAGAGTAAACCAGTAAGTTGCATCATTCAAGTTAATTCACTGAAGCACAACGGAATCAAGAAAAAGCTCCCTGACAGTTGGGGTAAAAGAAGCATGGTGAAAATAGCTTCGATATACTATTGATGACGTGACCATAGCTCAAACAACACTAGCTGAGCTTGGGGAACGGGAAAAAAATGGAGCACATGGAGAAATACAACACAAAAATAAGTACCAGCAGTCAAAAGATACTAACATGCTATGACAGTGTAAGAGGGCAGGGGACTAGGGGTACTAGCATTTACCCGTCATTACACGTAGCTGTTTGTTACCCCCAAATTGAGGGAGTAATGAAACTGGTTTAGACAAATGATAGTTTAATGTGATTGGATTGAACAGGTGATTGGACATGCAATGACAAGTGACAGGGCTCAGAAATGGTGGAGATTAATCAGAAGCCAGTGAATAGATTAGATTATAAGTTAGTTTAAGCCTCCCTACCTGCTACAAAAAAGAGCATATCAAAGAGAGGAAGAAGAAAGGCACCATTTAGTATGGAGATAGGAGAATGGGGAATCTATGCAGAAGGGGCATAGAAACAGTAAGATGAGAAAGAAGTTCATGAAACATGATCAAAGTTGAAGAAGAAAATAGTAGGTGCTGAAAAAACAGGACAACAGTGAACCGAAAAAAGATGGTCCATAACAAAACAAAAACCAATGTTATTTTAACAAAAAAAGCCTACATAACCTTCAGCTCGGGCCCTCACATTGTAACCCTGGGAGCGCTACTTCCCATAGATACAATATTCATATCCCCCTGAAGGGAGCCAGTGAATAAAAAAGCCCTGAAAACAGAGATAAAACAAAAATTAAAATGCACGAAAAAGAAAATAAACCATACCAGACCTTTTGGATTCCTCAAAATTAAACTCCAAAATAAAGTAAGAAGCATAACAAAATAAACCATGCAGAAAATGAATTCATGCTAAATAAAGACAATGCATGAACTATGAATGCAACAAAGCAACTGCAAAAGACTATGAAATGAATATATATGAAACCAAACTTAAATCAAAGCATTCAAAAACAAATTCAAAAGAATCACTCGGGAAAAATATTAAAACAAGAATGTTCTTGAAATCTATCAAAACTGAAAAACTTGACCTTTCAACAAAAAGAAATGAAAGAACCAATATGCCATAAGAAAACATCATACTCAACATAAATAAATCTTAGCC
Source organism: Morinoia aosen (assembly GCA_030386875.1). Lineage (NCBI taxonomy): Eukaryota > Metazoa > Arthropoda > Malacostraca > Amphipoda > Talitridae > Morinoia > Morinoia aosen. Next base: position 44,303,651 of record CM059580.1, read on the forward strand.
TTAGGCAACAAAAAAATATACAAGCAAAGCAAACTGTACAATGAAGCAACACTCACCAGATCAACACTTGGTTTTATAAGGTGAAGGAATAGCCTTGCCAAGAAATAATAAACTAGTTTAACTGTAAATCTGAGTGACAAAGTGAAAGAAAGACAGTGCATTAAGATACTATTCGTACACAAAAAACACAGCAAAATCAAGAACACAAAGCAAGCAATGAACCCTAAAAACACACATTTAAACTCTTATCTCTATACTTAACATTAAAGATCATACAAAAAGGACTGGAGAAAACGGAACAAATTCAGACTGATGCATGCTGGATATTACGACACACAAGGAAAATAATTGGGGCTACGCCTACAACAGGAATAACAAATTTAAAAAAAATCAATTACAAAACCGCCAATTAGGCATCCATATAGACAAACCTCAATTCAACAGAATAGCAACTCAAATACAATGGAGTGTGCAGCAAGACTATTTTCTGGAACCAGGGTAAAACGTTGCTAGGCAGCCAATGAAACAGTTTAGGCAATAAATTAGGCTAATCTAATACGAGAAGCTTTCAATCATTCAAAAAACAGTTCAATAGAATGAAATTCACTGAGAGTCAAGTTTTACTAATTTTGTCAGAAATGCTCAAAAAAATGAGAGGTGAGACCAGTGATAATGCTATAAATGTCACTAAATAGTGGCCAAGAACAGGTAGAGATGCACAACATCTGAATGAAATTAAAATTTTGTGTGAAATTATAAATGCTACACTGAAATCAAACAAAGCATTCAAGAGGAGAGTAAGCCACTAATTCAAAGCACTCGAGAGAAGCGTAAGCCAAAAATCGGATGCACTCATGAGGAGAGTACACAATCAATTGAAAGCATTCAAAAGGAGAGGAAGCTGCGGATTACAGTACCTGGAGTTCCTGGTGCCAGTCAATGGGCTCGTTTTTCACAGTAACTGCCTCGAGCTCAGCATCAGACACTTCACTTTTGATGTGAATTTTTTCTAGATGGCTCCCAGAGCTCAGCCTGTCACCTGCAAGTGAAAAATGCTTATTGAGAAAAATTACATCTGAGAATATAGATCTAGTAACAGCTGTATACTGTTAAAAATGTCAAATGAAAATTTTCTTTGTATTTTAACATACAGAAAACTGCATTCATGTACCAATACCATTTTTTTGGCCAATACTGATACTCATTTCTTGGTCGATACCGATACTCATTTCTTGGCCGATACCGATACTCATTTCTTGGCCGATACCGATACTCGTTTCTTGGCCGATACCGATACTACAACCGATTCCTATACTTAAACAATTATATTAAAATAAAACCATTATAAGCCCTACATGGGTGTTATAATAAAAGTATTTCCTAATATATCTGATATTAAAACAATATTGACAAAGTTTTTGATTAGAAATAATGAAACTGCTCTTGCTATGTAACTATGTTGTTAAGATAGATAAGTGTTCCTAATCACATTGCAATGTAATGTAGACTAGCTATAATAGCAACTGGTTCCAAAAGTGGACCAAAAAAACTCCCAAATCAATTCAAAACAAAAATAGTTCCAAATTTATCACTCAAAACATAAATGGTTCCAATACAATCTCTCAAAACAAATCAGAATAAAAATGGTTCCAAAATAAACTCTCAAAACAAATCTCTCCTAACAAATCAAAACAATCTCTTAAGAAAAATCAAAACAAAAATTTAAACCAAATATTTTTTATAGTGGAAATTGAATAATCTCAAATTGAAATTAAGGAACATGAGCATCACTCCATTGGGAATAAGGACAAATTGGGAATAAGGTTTTATTTTTTGACCACCAATTTACAGGGTTTGATTCTCTTGATATTGTTGAAAGTGAGATGGATTAATCAATTTCCCTGGTCAGAGAAGAAGATGAAGAAAGTTCAAGCTTGATTAAAATCTAGAATTCAACAGTTAGCTCACTAATTTACTAAGTATAAACAGGCTCTTTATTTCATTATACTTTTACCTTCATGATTATGACCATTTTAAAGTATGATAAAATTCGTATTATAGGAAAGTATCGGTAAAGTATCAGCTGGATTTTGCCGATACCAACACCAGTAAAATGAAAGATACTGCCAATCCCAATACATCGGTATATCACTAGAAAATTGGAACAATTTTGGTAAGATTGGAAAGGATATCTATTAATACTTCTTTTCATCTGTTTCAGAAAATAATTTTTCAGCTCAAGTGTTATTATCTGAAGAACACGATGGATCAAAATTAACTGAAACAAATTTAGCTTACACAGAGAAATCAAGTCTTCAGAATGAAAAGGACTTGCAATTCACGTATAACTGGCAAATCCGTCAAAAATTGGCAATAAAATATAAACTTTACCCTGTTACTATTCTTTGAATAGGTTATCTGAATTCAAATTGAAAAGAAATGGCCTTGCAGAAGGAAGTTTCACAACAAATACAAAGACCTCAACTCAACAAAATGTCTCATACCAATGAACACTGAAATCCTCATGTTCAACAGAGCTAATTCAACATTTTGGTCACAATTTTAGGGTTTCTTGACATTACATACAAAGAATGAAGGAATATTACAACTTAATCTTCGAAGATAAATGCAATGATACTCTGTAGTATATCTGACATTATAGTTTTATAAAAAAATTTAAATACATAACATTACACTAAATGCTTGGTTCAACAAATCAAGAGTATCAGCAAGATAAAGTTTACTCTGAGAGTAATTCATATTAAGACCCATGGTGTGAATGCTCAGGTTGTTTACACTAAAAACAGTGCCTTGAAAAGGAATAATAAATACGGTATGTCAATGATGTACCCCAGAGATATAAATGCAGTTTTACATTCTCAATTATTCAGATATCATCTCCACTCAACATATGGCTGTTTACACCAAAATGTAGGCTGAATGAAAGCATAAACCCAAGAAATATAAGTCACAGATAATGTTGAAAACACTCAAACTATTTGTGTGCATAGTTGCCACATCTACATTCACAGTGTGGGATTTTGAATTTGTCTGTGCTAATAAAATTATTCACAAAATGTATGAACAATTGCAGTATATTCAAATTTTGTCGAATCATCTGTTTGATTTGGGAAATTCCATTCAAATCAGAATTAGCTATACAGCCCATGTCAAAACATTGATAAAGGAGAAATGTTTAATTAGATATTTATTTTTTTGAGAAAAATTTTGAGACACAATATTCAATAATTTTATTTTCTTTGCTTATATGATACATTTCACAACATAGTAACAGGCAGGTCTTGTCTGGGGTCACTTCAAGATTTCAATTTTCTAATCTGATTTGTTTGATATTTGGCCATTATATACATTGGTTGGAAAAAACCATTTGTTACTTAAGACTACTTTTTTTGATTAGGGCCTTATTTTTTTAATACAAAAAACAAAAAATTAGTTTTTTTGGTACATTTTATGGATAATTCAAAGGAATAGAAATTATTGAGTTTTCATGCTAGAACAAATACAAAGACATTTTTAGAATCCTTATAGCATTTCTGACAAAAGTACAATTGAAAATTTTCACATTTGTAATTTTTCATTTTTTTATATGCATTATTTGATCACTAACTCATATATCCACTTATTTTGGGTTTAGACCTTGATAAAAAAAGTAATTTGTACAATTGGGTAATTTTCTACCAAACTTTTGTTAGATATGATACAAGGATTCTACAACTGTTTTTGTTTTTGTTCTAGCATAAAAACTCACTATTTTGTATTTTGTTTGTCTTTAGGCCTTGTCATATTTTCTGTATTTCTATTTGCTTGTACAGGTATTGATAATGGCTTGAGTTTTAAGCTGAAACGTTTATACGTTAAAATGATTTTAAAATCAGCTATCTTTGCTATCATTTTTATTTTAAAATAAAATCATTATTACCTCTACATTGGTGTTATAATAAAATTATTTACTAATATATCTATTAATAAAACAATATTGACAATAAAGTTTTCGATTAAAGTCTTTTCGATTTACAGCTTAAAACAGTACAAAACGAACAAAAAAAATAGAGAGATTATATTTCCATTAATTTGTGCAAATCAGTCTATTTCTAACTGAAATGATGAAAATATTGAATTTAGAACTGGTTTCTATTCTTCCATGTAAAGAGATTCTAGTATTTGTAGGTCGTTTTTATTTGCACAGAAACTTGAAATTGAAAAATCAGATTTGCTAACTATTACACTACACTGCTCTGCATGATCCCTAATGGCTGAAAAAGATGGCTTAGCTTAAACTCTACCCATTCTGGAGCTCCTACCAACGTGCTCGAAAAATCTAGCTCTAAAACTACACTGGGTACAACCCACGTAGCTAGACCCGCACAACAGGCAACAATACATGTAGATTATGCGAGAGCACAGTTCAGTAGATAGACGGTCTTTAAATCTAAAAAACGATCGGTAAATCTGAAGGAGATGACAGTTGTCGATTTTCCACTTTTTGGTGCCTGGACCTAATTAATTGAATCAAAATAAACAAGTTTTCTTCTATGCACTTTTCGTCTCAAATGAGTATTTTACGATTTATAGCGGTAAGTTTAGTTTCGTCATTGATGACGAATGTGCTGGAATAAACAGCTACTCATCGATTTTTTAATTTTTGTTGCTTGAAACATGGTAATAACATCGAAATAAACAACTTTTATTCTATACACTTTTTTCGTCAAATGAGTATTTAACGAGGTATAGCAGTAGGTTTGGTTTCGCCTTCAAGACAGAGCGCTGGAAGCGAGACGCCATTGCAGTATTGCCATACAACTCGATCAAAGAATTTCTTTCCGCTTCAAAGACTGGAGTTGCGGTAAGTCATTTACCGCTATAACTAATAAAATACTCATTTGAGACAAAAAGTGCATAGAAGAAAACTTGTTTATTTCGATCTAATTAACTATGCTAAGGCATCGAAATTTACAAAATCGACAACTGTCATCTCCTTCAGATTTACCAAACGATCCTATAGTACGCTTGTTTGTCAATATTGGAATAAAATCTAAGCAATTGTAAAATTTCTCCATCAGCTTAGGAACTTCACTGACTAGCTTCTCAGACTGTGCACCACAAAAAAGCAAGTTACAATAGAATTTCTCTTTCTTTACAGTTGTCTCAGAGTAGGTTGGCATATATTTTTTGTCTAAAAATAGCCTTACAATTTTAGAGATTAGATTATTTGGAAAACCATGGCACTGAAATGAACAAAAACTAAAAAAGCTAGTGCCCAAACCTGTGAAAGTATTTTTCCTATAAACAGAAATTGTGAACCTTTGATTTTGTATTTTGATGAACCAGTCTAGAAAAGCAAGCTAATGATTAGTCTCACATTCCATCATAAATTTCAAATTGTCATGTTTGGAATTGATGTAGTCCCAGAATTTCTTTGTATGACACTCCTCATGGAATAGAACAAAAGTGTCATCAACATACCTCATGTAAAAAATTGGCTTAAAGTCTTGCGGACACTCTGACAACCAGTTCAATTGATGATGGCACATCAAGATATTTGCAAAAGTCGGTCCTCTTGGGAGACCCATTCTTAAACCTTCTGCCTGCCGATAAAACCTACCTTGAAACATGAACACTGAATTCAGCCCAGCCATTTCGAGCAAGGTTTTAAAATAATTCACAGTCAAACCTACCACTAATTGACTAGACTGTGACAGGCACCATAAGCAAATTTGTACTGTCTCATGTAGAGACATGTTAGTAAAAAATTTTCAATGTCGTACAAGACCATAAAACAAGGGGTACCTATTTTCAAGTTACTAATTTCAGCAGCAAATTGTTGAGAATTTGGAACAGTGAACTGGTTAGAGGTGTATGGATTCAGAACAGAGACATGATATTTAGCTAGTTTAAAGGTAGGACAATTATATGCAGCAAATATTGGACACATTTTAAGGAGACCGTCTGGGTAGAAACCAGGATATGAGTTGATTTTCTGTTTTAATATGCATCTTATAGAGGATTTTCTTGCGCTTCCATTGGTACTTTTCGTTTACGTCTACTCCGAATAGTGCGCCCACCAGAGGGGGGGAAAGCGATGGGGGTGGAGTAACCTTGAACCCTCCCCCCCTCATTATTGGGGGTCAATTGAGAGTGTTTCTCTGAGGGAATGGCATTATAGTTTGGTAATGGGCTACTCAAAGTGCTTCCAGTATTCAAATGAAACATTCCAACGCTGAGTAAATATTTTTTTATAATTTTTGACAATTTCAGAATTCAGCTGTTCTGCCGTATTTATGAGACCGCAGCTTTCATTCATAGCTCGATGACAGCTGCAGTATCATAGCTACAGCTATGGCGAGCACACCAATCGAAAGGGCTTAAAAAGAGCTATAAAACAAAAGAGTTGACTTGACGAAAATATGTATTTTAGTTGAAAAAAATGAAAAATTAAAAAATTAATTGTTTTCAAGAATTATACACCTATTCTCTATTGTTGTATATTTTTTCTCAGAGTTACAGAGCTACAGCAATGTAAATTATATCAATCGAAAGGGCTTGAAAAGAGCTACAAACGCTCAAGAGTTCATTGTAGAAAACTTTGTAGTTCAAAAGATAAAAAGAACAATTTTTTTTCTGAAAAAAACACGTTTTTCTGGAAACTTGATAATTGGTTTCTCAAATGTATCTTCTTCCACAATTTTAGAGCTACAAGAATGGTTTATATACCATTCGATAGGGCTTAGCAAGGTGTATCCATAAGCAATAGCATTTTTTTGATAAATTCATTATTTTGAAAATTACACCACATGAAAAAAAATTAAAATGTCATTTTTTTTTAATTCCCAAAATACACAAAAAGAAGTTATCAAAATTCCCTATTGCTTATGGTTATATAGACATATAAGCAATCTAAAAACGAAGTACAGGTTCTGTAACTTCAAAATTGTAGAAGGAGATAGATTTTACAAAACCCCCTATTTTATCATATTTTTCAAAAAAAAAGGGCAGCTACAAAAATTTCGTCTAAATAACAAATCATCTATGCATCATTTCACACCTACTGTGAAAATTTCAGAGAAATCTATCCATAAGTAACAGACTTTTTTTACCCAGACGGTCTCCTTAAACCTTGATGAAAAATCTACTTTATGAATTTTAGGAAGACCCTAAAGTATGCCAGGTGCTGAGCCACCAGGTACTTTTGTTTGTCTTTTGGCCTTGTCATATTTTCTGTATTTCTATTCCCCTTTACAGGTGTTGATGATGGCTTGCGCTTCAAGCCAAAACGTTCACACATGAAAATGATTTTAAAATCAGCTATCTTTGCTATCTTTTTTATTTTAAGACTGGCAAGAAGGCTCCAACCTAATTTCATCATATATGATTTTATTTTAATATAATTCTAAAAGTTTCGGTATCAGTAGTAGTTTTGGTCAAAGTCTCAGTATTTTCAAGTATTAGAGTATCGGTATCAGTCAAAAATTGTATCGGTGCATCACTAATCTTAGTCTCACCTTGTGCCACGTTCTCTGCTGCAGCTTCTTCCTTGATGATCTTTTGTCTGCAACACAGCCTCTCCACTTCAGCATCCGTCAGCTTGTGCACCATAACCACTGCACACTCCATGCTGGGAGTTTAGGTGCCTAAGCAATGGAATGCCTGTCTGCTCTAATATTTGAAGCAACTAATGCAACACCCTGCAAAAAAATTAAACACATAACACGATATATACATCATTTTAGAAAATATGTTGCCAAACATTTCAATAATGCAATATCCACAGATCAAGTGGATTGGACAATAAAAATTCATTTCATTATTGAATAGGATAATAGAATTCTTGTCCATGTGTTATAAGATGAAACATTCAAAGCTTCTTTAGTGAAAAAATGAGTTAGAAGCTGGAAAAATTATTTCATTGATATGAAACCCATTTTTTAAATCCTTTAGTTTTTTGAGTGAAACACTCACTATCGAATTACTTTGTACTCCCTGAACAGTTTGAATTTTTGGATTCAAAACGCTAAGGCTTCATTACCATAGCATAAATGTTTTTACAGAGAAAATGCCCTAAGCATTAAACCTGAAAAATTGGAGGGAATAAAAAATAAAAGGTATAGAAGAGGTTTAAAAATCCATAGAAACTGAAGGGTGCACTGCAGGAAACACAGACAACACACAGGCCTATTCAAATGTGAGGTAACTTGACAGCCAAAGGAAATTTCCCATTTAGCTCAGGCTAACTAGATGAATAGTTACTTCATGATTACTAGGGACTTCTCCAGCTAAACCTTGTATTCTCTAGACGTACTTCTAGGTCAAGATTCCACCATGAAACTGATGCAAAAAAAGTTTAACAAAAAATTAAGGCCATTATGGCAAGTGTTTGACAAAGAGGGTAGTACTAGAGACTTTAATGATTTTATCAAAAAGAAAAAGATCTATAATGGTTTCTGATTTTTGTTAAACTTTTGAAATGGCCACCACAAAATTCAAAGCATACAACAGAGCAGGCATTTGCTAGAACTTCTTGTACTAAGTAAAGACATGGATGGGCATAATGACTTCTCAAACGTACCAGTAAATAGTGAAAAGAATTTTGCCCAGAAACATAACCTGATGATTGAGTAAATTGGAACTACAGGTGTGGCCAATGATTTCAAGAAAAAATCTATTTGAGAGCTTCATTTCAAAATATACTAATGCCTAATTGTTTTACACACTCCCATAATGAAGCAAAATTGCTTGGAAAGAAGAAATAATAACAGATTTTTCTGAAAGTTGACCAATTTTGTTTATCCTAATATTTAACTCACTGGTCTCTACCTGACCCTTGCTGCTCCAAAGGTAAACAAGGACAAACAATCATAAAATTTCTGGTTGTAGGACGATGACAATGCATCCTATCATACAAATGTAATAGCAATAAAAGAGGTCACACATAAATGTATGTGCAAACTAGAGAGAAAATGTGACTTTATATTTTAACTATATTTCAACATTATCTCAATGTAATATAGCGAGTAGTGTAAGTTCTAGTTAGAGAGACCAATAGTTGGCAACGCTCGAGAGGGCAACACTCGCAGGCAGTCTACTAGTGAACTCGGGTTCGACAACAAGTAAATGTTGACCGAGTGTGTACATAATATTACCTACTGTGGTTGGTATCTAACTTCTTAATTTCTAAACTAATGTACTAATTCTATGCTACCCTATTCTATATATTCCCTTCGATCTCCGCTCTGCTCTCGCTAACCACATTCTGGTTTCTGAGTATCTATGTTGTAAGGTATCCAAGAGGTGAGTGGATTATTACCTAAATTGCTGTGTCATTGCATTTATTCTACCGATGTGTTATTTGCGTCTATGTGGAACCTTTACAGTGCTCTAGTGCAGGGTTATCCACTCCATTATACTCAACAAATAGTTAAATCCTGTAATGCATAAGAACTATAATGATTGAATTCTGCCAACATAAGCTTTCTTTGGATAAAAGATGAATGACTTACCTAATAGGAGTCCTGATTACACAAGATATCCTTTTTAACAGAGAAGATGGTTTAGTAAGGTTATTTTAGTATTATAGTTTTTGATTAAATTTTTATCATCAAGTTATTCTCTGTTTACCGTCAAATGAAGCTGAAAAGAAATAAAACAGTATTCAGTAAAGAAACAAACCTGAATAAAATAGAACAAAATTTGAAGACAGAGGAGAATTAAGTAGATTCAACCCATGAAACAACAAATTGTTTTGATTTGCTTCCAGTACAATCTTCTCTTAGCATTAAAAGTCAGGCACCTTTTCTTAACAACTGCTTACAAACTTCCCCATGCTTTGTAACATCTTCTAGTTTTCACCTGCTCATATAATTTATTGTTAGTAGTCCCAAGCAATTTTAATACTAGAAACAGCATCCTTCTTTCATTTAAACTTATATTAATTCCCTACAAATGACTTTTGTGAACACTTTTCAACTTCATTCTCATTTACATTCATCTGGAGTTTTTTAATAACAGACCCCCATAAGCACTTTCACCAACCAACAGTTTTTCATCAATGTAGCCACTTCTGTTACAATACTAGCACAGAGTAGCTGCTAAGTATTGATGACTGTGACCTGAAGAGATGTGACTAAAAAAACAGTGCGTTTTTTCACAACATATTTTTTACAAAAAAACATGAACTAAAAAATATGGATATGTATATTTTTTCTAATGTTTTGTTTGAAAATAACTCAGCAAGGAAAAGAACCACACTACATTATATGTTTTCATGTCAGATTATAAAATAAAACAGCATACTTTTATATTCATGGTTTTCTACAGTTGAATAAAATTTTTCATTTTCTGTGGTTTCATATTTTGATATTTCATTTATTTTACAACGCATGTGAGTTACCTTCAACTCCCCAAATAGTGTTTGGTAATAATATATCTTTACTTATTGGTCATTGATTGAGATGTGACCAAAAAAACCATGCTGTTTTTTAAGAACATGTTAGTTTAACAAAAATGACTAAAAAACATGGATATTAATGTATTTTATAAGACCATAAAAACCCAATGCTGCTTTTTTAAAAAAATATTTTTTTTTTACAGAAAAATCATTACTTTTGAAAAAATATGGATATAAATACATTTTATGTGACTGAAAAAACCATGCTGTTTTTTAATGTTTTGCTACAAAAAATCATGATTAAAAATATGGATATTTATGTATTAAATTTGACCAAATACAACCATGCTGTTTTTCAAAATATCTACTTTTACAGAAAAACATGACTAAAAACAGCCCTGACCAAAAAAACTCATGTGACCAAAAAACCATGCTGTTTTTTAAAATAATTATTTCTGCAAAAAAAATCATGAATAAAAAATATAGATATTAATATATTTTGTGACCAAAAAACTCTGCTTTTTTGGAAATATGTTTTTTTTTACAAAAGTTATGGCCAAAAAATGGATTTTAATGACTTTTTGTAAAAAATGTTTATAAAATAGCATGATTTTTTGGTCAGATAAAATATATTAATGTGCATGTTTTTAATCATGATTTTTGTAAAAAAAAATTATAAAAAGCATGGTTTTTTGATCACCATATATATAATAATATCCATATTTTTTTACAAAGAAGTCATGACCAAAAAATGTATGTTAATGACTTTTTCGTAAAAAAACATGTTAAAAAAACCATGATTTTTTGGGTCACATAAATATATTAATATCCAGATTTTTTAAACATGTCTTTTTTGTAAAAAAAATTATCAAAACCCAGTTTAATGCACTCATGGAAATTAAAAATTCCGTTCCAAAGAATCACTAGGAACACATTCAAAAATGTTTTAGACAAATGACCTTCTGTTGGCTGATGCATTATTTTCGAGTTATTCAAGTTTTAAATTTTCGTCCTCCATAGCAGTTGCGTTGCGCGCTCGAGCTGTTAGAGTACGCTTAGGTACTTTGTAATTTATTGTTATCCGACCCCACGAAGCCTGAACCCACCTCTAGGATGTTTTAGTTAATAACACAATAAAGGTTATCACCCAAAAATATTAGCAGGACTGGGGTAATGAATACTGAAGTCGATATGCAGTCGACATCAATTTCAATATGGCGGCCACCGTAGAACATTATCAAAAGCATAGGAGTGAATACCGTAGATTTAAGTATTCACTTCCCCAGCCCCACTGATATTTTTGGGTGATAATGTTTATTATGTTATTAACAAAAAATCATGAAGTCATGACCAAAAAATGGATGTTAATGACTTTTTTGTAAATAAACATCTTTGAAAAACAATTATTTTTAGTCATATAAAATATATTAATATCCAGTTTTTTGGTCATGATTTTTTAGTCCCACGTTTTAACATGGGACTAAACATGTTTTAAAAAAAACATGTTTCAAAATAAACAGCATGGTTTTTTAGTCACTTAACATATATTAGTATCCGTGTTCTTTGGTCGTGATTTTCTTGTAATAAGAACATCAAAAGGAAACCATACAGTTAAAGTGGTGGCAGATAACCCACAATTACCAAGAGGAGTCTAAGAGGAACAGCAGGAGCGAGAGAACTTATATTGATGAAGTCAAAATTTAAAGCTTACTATTTGTACTATATCTGATTATATTGGTCAGATAAAAATAAAATCAGAAATAGTAGAGATAGTAAGCTCTGAATTTTGAGTCCATCATTATAATTTGTGTCTCCTGCTGTTCCTCTTAGACTCCTCTAGGTAATTGTGGGTTATCTGCCACCACATTTACTATATGCTTTCCTTTGGATGTTTTTATTACGAAAAATCATGACCAAAAACATGGATATTAATCTATTTTACGTGCCCCAAAAAAAAACAGACATACACTTGACAAAATTTGGGTGTGTGCAAAAAAAACATATATAAATGTTTTTTTCTGCAAAAAAAACTGCCATCAAATAAAACTGTTTTTTTTTTGCATCACTAGTGACCTGTGCCACGAACATTTCCAACCCCAACCAAATATTTCTGACTTCACATGACACAAAACTCAATCTGTTAACATTTATTACAAATAAGGATACTAAACAACACTGATGCAAACTAATAAGAACTTCATACTATTCATGTACTATATTTCCATTCTGGACAACAGCTTGGCTATCAATGTGATAACACATGCCCTTGAGCATTTAACTCCTTACACCAGGCCCTCTTAGCACTTCCTCTAACACTTTCTGATCAACTGTATCATCCACTTCATTAAATCTTTTCAAGTTCAAAAGGCCTCTTGCTTCTATCACATTTGTTGAGCTTCTGAAATCAAATCCTCAACTCTTTATTCTGTCAGCCAATAACTGCACAGCTCATTTCCCACTGCACTTTCTGTTTCATCTTTTACATAATTCAATAGCACTCTGCCACACAAATTACCAACCATTTTCAATACACTTATACATATATTGAAGCTCTCACACCTACCCTCTTACTTTTATACAATGGAATCACAGCACTAACTCCTCAAATCTATTAGCAATGTTCTTACAATATTAAATTCAACAACTGCAATAAACAACATATGTCACCAAATATTTTTTTGTATGCTCAGATGATACTGTGTTCTTTCCAGTGTAAGTGAAAGCTTCTACTCTCTTGACAATTCAATTTTAGGGCTTAAACCACTAAAATTCTCCTTTCCTTTTTGTTAGAGAAGCAATCTTTGCAATCAGAGAAGCAAAATTGATTAAAATGATGCTTTCCAATTTCATTTTGTACAGCTTATGTCACAAAAAGTTATGTTGCATGCAATTACTTGTTTAGCTGACATTTAAGTGTTTATTCAGAGAATTCAAGTTCAACGACTTTACTGACAAAAAATCACTTACTGATGACTTGTGAATAAATTGTATCAAAAATGATGGCAATTAAAATCAAAATAGTTTGAATGAATGCTGTGCATAAATTTTTGTTAGTGAGAAAATATAAAAAATCATTAATTTCTGACTAATTGTGTTCAAGTGATAAACATGTGATAAAAGGATAACAGGGATCATTTTCTCTCCCCTTCTAAATCTTAAACATGCCCGCAAAAAAACTACTATATCAATCTTGACATCTTCAATTAAAATATACATCATAAGGTGAGGTAACAGAACTTTTCTTCAATAATGCACTGCTGATGTATCATGATATGTAACAGACAAAAAATTCAACTACACAACAATGATGATTATAGATTACTCTATTCATATCATGAATATCAAATATATGTGAAATGCTAGGAGCACTCCCATCATATACCCTGACAAATAATTTTGAGCACAATTGCTTTGATCACTATCACTGTAATTATGCAGCTTCATGCACAAGTATCTTTTGAAATGCACTCTCTAAATTGATCTTAAACAAAATTATTACTGTAATACTGTGGCTTTATGCAAATTTTTCATAAATGCATCTTAAATAAGTCATAGCATCAAGAAAAGGCCAAAAATTGTGATACAAAAATGCTCCACTGATAATATCAGTCCTTGTCAGATGTCAGACTGCACTTTTACCCCAAGCCACTTTTGCATTACTCAGATATATAAACGTATTGATTGATGAAAACTCTGCTTTAACAAATGTTCTTGAGACAATACACAATGCTGTCAAGGAAGCCAACATGTGTTAATCAGCAAATGAAATTTGCAAAGCTTGGGTTAGGTTGCACGCATCCCTTTCTATCTGCTCCGTAATTCAGCAAGTTTCTCACTGCTTCTACATTTTATTTACTAAACAAGATTCATAGCTACATAAGGAAACAAATTAAGTGGAGCACTATTATTAAATTCAGTGCACGACTTAAATGTTCTTTAATTTCATATTAATATATATAATTATAATCAGACAGAAGTATTCAATCATAGGATATAAAAATATCCACTTGAACTTGCTCTTGAAAATCTTTTTTGAGGAGACCAAACAGGGATCCTTTTGGGTTGAGACATCATATATGAGATTTTTGTGTGAAAATGTTCCTAAACCCTTCCCATATCCCGTAGTGAAAACGGGAACAAGTATTGTATCTTTGGGAATTAGTGCTCCCATGGGACTGACTATGTGAGGGCCTGAGCGAAAGGTTATGTAGTTCCTTTTTGTTGGAATAAAATAGGTTTTTGTTTTGTTACGGACCATCTTTTTTCGGTTCACTGCTGTCCTGTTTTTCAGCACCTACTGCTTTCTTCAACTTTTTCTTGTTGCATGAACTTCTTTCTTAGCTTCCTGTTTCTGTGCACCTTGTGCATAGATTCTATGTTCCCTCAACTCCATCCTAAATGGTGCTTTCCTCCTTCCTCTCTTAGAACATTTTTGTCATGGTTAAGGTAGGCTAAAACTTTCTTGTATAATAATAATGATATATTACACTGGCTCCATCTAGGTCACTGATTCTGGATCAAGCAACATTTAAAACTAGAGATTATTGATTTTCATGCTTTGGTAATAAACACAAGCTTTAATTGCTGTATCTGGATCAACAGGTTTAACAAAGGTCTTGACAATGTTCTTGAAGACTCGTTCATCAATTTTGTAATTAATGTGTACTTGTTTTTTGTAATATGTATTAATATGGCGTTTATTATGCTGAGGACTAATTTCAGTGCTCAGGGTTTGGTTCAAAAAGTTAGCAATTGTTTTTTCAACCAGCGAACTAGGGAAATTGTTACTGACCATCAAGCGTTTAACTCTCATCAACTACCATTCGTCTAACATTGGGCAGAAAGATATGTCAACACCAGAAAAAAAAAGAGTTGATTTCCAATAAAGTTTAAACATGAAATATTGATGTCACCTAGCGCTTCGATGTTCCGTATTCGAGATGATTTATTTTAAGTAGTTCAAGAATTATAAAATATGAGTGATGAGTCACAGATTTCTGTGTAGCAAGCAAAACATTCTACTTATGCAATAGTTATACTCTATTTATATTTTGCGAAGAATGTAAATTATTTAAATCGGTGTGGTATACACAATACCAGCCGTCTTATCTGTCCGGTGATTCGCACTGGAAAGATTGGAGAGAATTCTCTAATTGAATCACTGGTAATTTGCGCTTCTAAATGTGAAATCTTTGTTAAGATAATTAAATTAACGCTCCAATACGAGTATCTTATTGAACACCTTACCTTCGGTCGACTAGCGGTGATCTGAAAATTATTACAGACGAAGCAAGGAAGGGGAGGTGATACAACCGTCAGAGGTTCTCAAAAATCAGCCTTGAACTTGAACTTGAGGGCCGACAGTGTCGGGGCGTTTGTAACGGCCTACAATTCCCTCCACAATTTTCACACAAAGAGTTCAGCGCCTGGTACCAGACTTGTCCACTAAACTACTCAGGATCTACCGATCCTTGTCACAAGCCTCCATTGGAAGGCATCACCGGGACAACCAGTATGTCAAAACACCATCCCCCAGCACATTGGGTCATTGCAGCCCATTCTACCAGACTGGCTCATTCCAGTCGCTGTCTCTTACTCCAGGCACGCACAAGAAACACTTTCATAGCCTCAGTGATACTCGCATTACACTGCTGATCCAATCCAGCAAGACAGCTCATACCGCAATCATCTTCAGCACATCTGGCATTCCACTCATTCTCTCCATACTGCTCAAACACCACATTCATAAAACTCTCTCTCACTTGCTCATACGTACTACATTCCAGCACAAAATGCTCAATTGTTTCCTCTACTCCACTATTACACTGCTGACACAATCTGTTATTATTCTCATTCCATCTCCATATACGTCTGTTCACACTCAATGACTTACATCTCACAGCAAACATGAGTTGACTTCCAAAACTACCATCATAGAACAGCTCAAACTTAGGTGCTTTCTTTTTCATATACCAGTTAAGTGTAGGCTTCCGCATCATGCTAAGCTTCCACTTATTCAATCCATACTCTTTTGTTTGTCTCTCAATCTCTTTCTTCCACCTCTTGCAGTCCAACTCAGGCCCTACACCTCCAACATTTATTAAACTCCAGTCATCCACAGGTCTCCCAATTCTAACATGAATAATCTTTTGCATACTGAGTTTCCTTGCATGCCCCCAACATACTTTCTCCCAATAGCTTACACTCAGATTCCATTCAAAGATTCGCCTTACCCACCTGCTAAGAATGTAACTAAGAATGTAAGAATGTAACACTGCCGAATGAGCTGATCCAACTACGGCCGGGACTGCTAAACGGTCCGCACTTCCCCTTGTTCAGTGAGTTTGGGCATTCGGTGTGTTGCTGCGATCGGTGGTGGTTGTAAGTAATCTTGCTGATAATACTCCTCATCGTGATTACGCCTCGTTCTAAAGTGCATCGAAACATAAAAATCGCAAATTTAATTTCAAGATCCAAAGAAGTAACCTTTTGAGTGACCCTCCGTGTAGGAGGGTTACCTCGCCTCTGCTATTAAAATGTCCCAGCCAACGCCCAACAGATATGAGGCCCTGATGGAGTCCAGTGGTGACGAGAGCGAAATCTCTGTGGCAGGGAGACAAATCGAGAGTGAGACTACCGTCAATGGAAAGAGCAGCAACCCGGCCGTCGGAAATGCAACAGTCACCGAGGTCGAAATGACCCAACTGAGGGAGACTTCAGATTGCGTTATTGAAGGATCTTGGTTCCCAAAAAATAGAAGATCCAAAAGATTGAGAAACAATAATGACTCAACGTCATCAGACTCTGCCACTGAACTCAGCAAGAAACGCTTAGCTGCTGACAGAAGCAACAAAAAATCAGAAGTGAACTTCCCTACCAATAAAACCCAGGAGTCAATGGGCAGTGAAAGAACTGTGATCATTACACAACTAGTAGACAGTAATAACAATCTCATTGGCTCTCTTGCAAAAAAGTTTACAAATGACCCAATTGCCCTTTCAAAAGGATTGAAAGAAATCCTCAACTATGAGGTAGTCATGGATGTTCGAGTGAATAAGCGCAGAAATTTGGTAGCAGTTGAATTTTGTCAACCTAAACTCACTGAGAAACAACAGCTCCTACAAGTTACCAATGTAGGAAAATTTGCTGTTAAATGTCATGTACCAGCTACAGATAAAAAAGATACTGTCTGGGGAGTCTTTGGTCCAATTGATCAAGATGCTGACCTTGAAGAGGTTCGGGCATCTCCTTCTTGTGAGAGTGCTCCAATTTTAGCCATGCATCGTCTTCAGCGATTCACTCAAGGGAGAAAAGAGCCCTCATTATCTGTCAAGGTATCATTTTGTGGAACTGAACTGCCACAGACAATCAAAGTTGGCTTTATGAGATTCAAAGTCAGGCCATTTGAGCAACCCCCACTCAGGTGTTATCGGTGCCAAAGGTATGGACACTTTGCCAGTGGCTGTACTGCTTCCATCAGATGCTTAGTTTGCAGTGAAAATCATCTGAAAGAAGATTGTTTATCCAATGTAATTCCAAGATGTGCCAATTGTAAAGGGTCCCATGTGGCAAGCTCTAGAGATTGCCCCATAACACAAGATGCACTGAAAATTCGTTCACTCCAGCAAGACGGCTTAAGCTTCAATGATGCCCGAAGGGAAATAGTGCAGCAAAAAAATGCAAAATATAACCAAAGACCACTGCCTACAGCAGGGACTAGTAATTCTACTCCAGGAAGCCTACATGGTAATCGAGCGCAAGATCAACTGGCAATGAACTCTACAGGACAAGAACTATCACAAGAATCTCCACAAGAAGGCACTTACAGAGGACTGACAACAATAGAGGTGGAAGCAGATGTCCACCAGACACAAGGGTCGTATTATCTGCCGCGGAGAGCCCCAGGGAGGAAAAGCACCTATGCAGAGACCCTGTACAAAACTACCTTACATAGTGACCTCCATAGCACAGAGCCTCCCATACAGCCATCAGCTTTTTCCAACATAGAACAAGTTATATCAGAGAAGCTACAAAAAACAATTGTTGAAAAGTGTCAAGAAGCAGTGCAAGCAGCAGTAAAGGCTATTTTTTCAAAAATTAGCAAATTCCTCTTAGAAGCTCTCTCTGCAAACCTGATGAAAGAAAGTAAGAAACAGGAATGATATTTCATACTCATGCAATAAATTGAATGCCTTTCCTGGTGGTAAATTAGAGATCATGTCTGTTAGAATAAGTGCAGTTCTGGGAGCTTTTGACTTATGTAATATATACAATCCTAATGAAAATGTTCTATTAGAGGAATTTGTTCACTATTATTCACAACTTCTAAACAATTGTATCATGATAGGAGACTATAATGCTCATTCTCCCTTGTGGGACGTTAGAGAGAGACATAATTTTACAGGATGTAGCATTGAGCAATTTATAGATTCCCATCCCATGGGGATATTAAATCCTCCTGACCTCCCAACATACATTGACAAAAGAACTGGCACTGCTTCAACCCTGGATCTTTGCATATCATCACATACTCTTCTTACCAGAGGAGTGCTAAGTAGAGGTGCTGATTTGGGTAGCGACCACTTTCCAATTGAGTGCAATTTTGGCACAATTTTGCATAAATCAGAGATGAGCTGTCCAAAACGTTGGATAGTAGAAAAAGCTAACTGGAATGCCTGGATTGCCTATTTGGACCAACTAAAATGCAACATTGTTTACCCTGCTTCAGCTGAAGAAATAAATTCCACTCTGATTCAAAATATTTATGATGCCTCTACTAAGTTTATCCCAAAAACCTCTGGAAAACAGAGATGTCACCGAGCCACTCCATGGTGGGACTCTGAGTGCGCAGCTGCTGTAGCTAGGAGACCCAAAGCAAAAAATGTGCTTGCTCGCACACCTAATGCTCACAATCTGCACTAGCATCATGCTGCAGAATCTTGTGCTAAGAACCTGATCAAAAAGAAAAAAGCAGACAGCTGGAAGTCATTTGTTGGCTCATTAAATGTTGACACCAGCATCACCAAAGTTTGGAGAGCTATTCGTGGTATGAATGGATCAGCTATACCTAATCAGCACTTCCCTTTGGGAGCATTGCACTCTTTCTGTGCTACAAAGGCTGAAATGTTTTTGGAACATTTCACCAGACATGAGATTGCTTGTGATGGAGCTTTTCCAGCTCTGGTTTCAAATACAGTTAATGTAATGTCGTGCGCTAGCGGAATTGATCTTCGCTTCGGCACGCCATTGAACGGAACTCAGTAGGACGCCCAAAGGGAAACGAGGTCTCTTCAGGTCTTTTATTTCTTATCCCGTTGAGCCGTATATCTGCACAGACAAATATGATTCAGACTCGGGCTAGGAATTACGTGACAAAAACCCCAATTTAAGGTTATAGTCGAATGAACAATTAATTTATACGGTGCTGCATGACGAGAAAGGAGCATCCTACATCTTGAGCAAAACACAGATAACAGCCAAATAATGTTAGAACTAGGTATGATAGTCTAGTGACGGAATTCATAACACAGTATTCGTTGTTACACGAGAGGGGGTTTAGCTTCCCTTAACCACGACAAGATGTTCTGAGATAGGAAGGAGGAAGGCACCATTTATATATCACCGCACGACAAGAAAGAAACTTCATACCGGGGACATAAGAGGCAATCGGGTAGTGCTAACGCTAGGCATGACATTTCAATGACCGGTGGGCGATAAGAGTGGTCACGGGGCATAGTCCTCAGAACGACATAGCACAATGATATTCCATGACTCAATTATTATCATTATATAGGAAAGTTTTAGCCTCCCGCAACTACGACAAAGATGTTCCAAGAGAGGAAAGAAGAAGGCACCATTTAGTGTGGAGTTGGAGGAACGCGGAATCTGCGCACAAGGTGCACAGGAACAGCGAGCTAGGAAATAAGTTCACGAAACAAGAAAGGTTTCCGTTGCGTTGGCAAGGAAGAGAATAAGTACCTAGTCGAGGAACCCATTATCAAGAACACCCTGCCAAAGACACACAGCTAGAACCACATTTAGAAAGAACACACTTATGATACGCACACGAATATTGTAAAACTCGTGTCACTAACGCTAGGCAATGATACATGAATCGCTTGCTTCGCCCAATGTTCAGTGTCTTTTTGATGAAGCATAAAAGGATATATACATGAATACACATCCGTATCTAACAGTCTTAACACAGCGGTCATTAGTCAATAAGCACTTTATTTGAACAAAGGTGGACGATCGCACAACAAGTTTGTAGTTTTCACATGAATATAAAGTTTTCACACGATATAAAGAGATGACGAGTTAGGTAACATCACAAGTTGAAAGAGGATACTCTAAAAAACTTACAGACGATGAGGAAAGGTCCCTCAGTTTTAGAGCTGTGACATTTTATTTTAGTCTGCAAATTAAGTGCCTACTCTGGCTTTCTTTACCCTATCTGTGGAAAAGAGACAGCAGAAATTAGGTCTCTGAAGCAGGGGCAAGTCACTAAGGTTATCAGATCAGCCATTATCAATAAATTCTATTATCAAAAAATGAGAGAGGCAAGTACACGTTTATCAACGTCACTTTGAGAACACAAATCGTATGAGCTAGTGGTCTAGAATTCCTGCGCTTATTCTCAGTCTACTGAATGCCGTGACTTTAGGCTTCCACCTTGCTGACTGGCGCAACTTGCCCAGCACAGCTCATAGGTAGGAAGCCAATTGACTAAATGCGTTTTACTTTGCTTCACATCCTTCTATTAATGAATGTTATAATGCTATAAATATTAATGAATGTTATAAATAATCCAAAGACAAGAAATAATACAAAGACAAGAAATAATACAGAGACAAGAAAATTCATCAACAACTGATGTCTAATCTATGGAAGAATCACCACAGTTTTTATTTTCAGTATACAAATCTTTTAATAGTGAAGCAGTGGTTGGTTTGTATTATCAAATAAATATAAAATTTGCTATCATGTGTTAATCTATGAAATGCAATAAACTTCAAGTAATCCTCTGTGTAGACTAAGAGGCATTGAAATGTCAGTCTCTCCATGTTGCATTTACTGCCCATGACATTGTTTACAATTATATATGACAACATAGCTTACATGGCTTGGCTATTATGTAAATGTTGTTGAGCAAGAGGACACTTGGACGTTAACACAAAATCACTTGGAGCAGTGGAACAGAGATAGGAAAGTTCATTGGTAAAATCACAGTGTCCAGCTAAAAAACCGTTAAACCAGAACCTGAGCTAATTTCCAGCATTACACTGTAGCTTGCTGATTATGAAACGCTACGCCGGCTAGTCCAGCTTAATGTGGGTGACTCACCGGCCACCGGGAGCATCCTCGAATGCTCCAGAAGCCGGCTGTTCACCGCTATCTAAGCGCAAATATGTTAGGCGATCGATGAATATAGCTACTAAGGTAACACGTTCAAAAAAAATAGTCTCCTGTCACGAATTCACGTTTAAAAGGACGTATAAACTTAAGATTATCCGGGAACCTGTTCCTTCCACGCACTTCGAACAAACAAAACGTTGGCGTCATTCTTGCGGACGAAGTGCGGATCCGCGGAATGTTGCCGGAATGAATTTATCAAATTTCTTCAAATTTCCTCACGTCTTGTACGACGTGACACTCCCCCCCCTTGGTGGCTCTGGCCACCAATAACTGCCTTCGGGGGGGGGGGGGGAAGTGCTGGTCAAGGGCTGGTTCAGTGGCGGGGCGCCACCCACTACGTGCTCATCGCAGCCGTCTCGCCCCGCGGGACACGTCGGTGCTGTCTTCAGCGACGTGTGGGTGGCCTTCCACCTGCTGCGCGGGCGTGACTCATAGAGGAGTCCTCTCGTCTTCCCCGACCAACGTCGCACTTTCCTTCGCTGGCGGGTGGTGGACCTCTGGAGGGGTCCGGGTGTTGTCTCCTGGTCTTTCTCAACGTTGCCCGGCATTCCTCGTGCGTCAGCGAGTGCCTCGTGCTCGTCCCGATGCTTCGGGTTCCGACGGCGGCTTGTCGCATAGGCGGTACTGAGAGGCTGGTTAAGGGAGAATGGAGGTGGGTGCTTGGCGTCTCCTGGAGGGTCGGGGGCTACGGGGCAGCCTTCTCCTTTGCTTGGCCCGTTCCGTCGAGCTCTCTTATCAACGGAGGTGCGCTCAGCATGGTGCACGTCGTGCTTTCTCTTCGGATCACCAAGGTGCGGAAGCTCCCGTTTCCGTTTCTTCTTGGACTTCGGTGGTGCGCTGTCTGGATCGCACTGTGCGTCCATTTCATCGTTTGTTGCTGACTGGTTGATAAATCTCGTCGCTGGCGGGGCTCCCGCTTGATTCTCGTCCTCCATCCTTGTGTTTTTCGTCTTTTCAGGGTCTCCGCGGTCGTCGGGGGGCCGCGGTTGAGAGGTCTCGTCGCCGTGCTGCTGGGTAATAGCGTCTTTTCCTGAAAACAGTTGAAGGCACGCCTCCGGGCCACATGTTTTGAGAGCGACTTCGGCTACGATTCTTGCGACCGTGTAAGAGTGCTCTCCTTCGGAGCAGACGTCGTCGTTCACCTTGCCGACCACTGCCCAGCCCAAGGCGGTGTGGTGGACGAACGGAGCCTTACGACGTTGTTTGTCGGAGTGGCTGTAGAGTAGGTCTCCACAGTCCGTCCCTAGGAGCACCGCGACTTCTGCGTGTTTGTCCAAGGGCAAGAAATGGTGAGCGAAGTGCGATATCTCCGGGGTTCTTGCGACGCGTTCGTAGGTCGCAACTGCTTTCTTTCTATCGGGGATGGAGTTGCATTCCAACATCGGTGGGAGCTCGAATGTTTGGTCTTCGGACACTCCCTTTATTTTCAGCCCTGACACGCGTCTGCCGTATCGAGCGGCGGATTGATCGGTCAGCGTTTCCAGCTCGTAGTGAGACTTGGGGGTTGTCACGCGGAGGGCGTCCAACAGCTTAGGAGAGCAGAAGGACGTGGTACTTTGCTCATCTAAGATTACGTAGGCGCGGCACGACCGACCCGTGTTCTCGTCGATAACGTCTGCCAGGACAACTTTGCTGCATGCACCCTTCTCGGCTGCGGGTACGCGAGAGGCCAGGGCCACGGCTCTCAATCTCTCCCCGAGTTCGCTCTGAGCTCTGTCGTCGCTCGGTTCTCGACTGGGTCTCTCCCGACGAGTGGTTTCACTCGAATTTCCCGCTGCTCGCCAGTTGATGTGAGCGGTTGTGGTGTGATTCTCGGCTCCGCAATCGTCGCACTTCACGATCTCTTTGCAATGCTTTGCCCAATGAGTCCCCAGACAGCGGTAGCACAGCTTGTGCTCGCGAATGAAGTCCTTCTTCTTCCGAGATTCCATCTTTCTTACCGTTTGGCACGAGTTTGTCGCGTGCCGTGCACTCTGGTGGAGAATGCAGCTGCCGGTTTGATTCTCTGAGGACGTGTAGAGAACTCGCGAGGCTCTTGGATTGAGGCGAGCGGGGGCGGCCGTGTCGAGTCGATTGCTCACCCAGTTGAGGTTCGATGCCCCAAAACTATCACACTGGGTGTCCGACAGCGTTTTGATGAACTCACAGAACCTGGCGAAATCAGGTAGCGATCCAAACAGTCTTCTGTGCCTAGTTCGTTCGCTTCTCCAGGCGTCCAGAACGAAGAAGGGTAGCCTCTCAACGATGGGAGACAGCCCTACATCGGTGTTCAGGAAGGCCAGGCTTTTGTTGTGCTGCATTGTGTGATGAATCGCTATACAGGCGTCGCTGAACTTCCGCAGCTGGAGACCGACCGTGCGGTCGCCCTTTGTTCCCCGTATGTCTGACGTTTGCGCGAGGCGTTCGAGCAGGCCATCGGCTACTCTGTCGTCGGAGGCGAAGCGAGTCTTCAATTGTTCGACGATGAGGGTGAGCAGGGCCGCTGTGTCCAAGTAGGTAGCTGCCAGGGTGTCGTCAATGAGGCTCCTTGGCTCGCCGCAGGTGTGGTTCGTGAGGATCTCGATGGCGTCGATGGGCTCCATGGCGAGCCTCTCCATCCTTCTCTTGATGGCATCGAACCATCTGTGGAACAGGTGAGCCTCTCCCGCGTAAGGTCGGCTTGGTGTCTTTTTTAGATCTTCGATCATCGAGAGCCTCATAGCTCCGTCGATCACTGGTGGCTTCGTTTCAAAGACCACGGCAGGTGAGCCGGTGGAAGCCCGGGGCTGGAATGCTGGTGCGGAGGGATTCATCGGAGGTGCGAGATCGGTGTCACGGGGCGAAGCATTCGCAACCGCTGTTGTGCCCCCTGCGGGTTCGATGACGTGATGCTGGAAGGCTAGGTCGACCCATGCTCCTGTGCGGTCCTCTTTGCGCTCGGTATTCTGCTCACCGAAGTGCTGATCATTCTCCGTTCGGTTTCTGTTCCTCAATTTCGACCTCTCGATGGCGATTTGCGCCAACAGTACCGATGGCTCTTCAGTGATGTCAATGAGCATCTGCTTATTGCCTTGGCTAGGGGGCTCGCGGCGCTCGGATTCGCCGTCTTTGTGACGAGAGCTGGCACTGGGAAGGCTCTGGCTATGATCGCTCTCACTGCCTTGACTCTGGCTGTAATAGCTCGAACCTTGGTGACTCTGACGACGATGGCGGTTGGAACGGTGTCTGTTCCTGTTCTCAGCCAATGATGATTTTGGGGGCTTGTTCTGATGGGCAGCGCCTTGCTGCTGGTTCTTGGACGAGGTCCTCTTTGACCTCAAGCTCTTGCGCTGGGAGGGTTCCTTTGTCGCACTCCGTGACGAGCTCCCCAGGAGCTCCTCGCTTCTGCGACCCATTGAATCCATCAGCTTCTTCCTGCGGGCTCTGGCGATTGTCAGTGAGTCTCGAACTGCTGTCGCTTCTGCTGTGGCTCCCGAGCCCTCTAGGGCTAGGACCAGCTGGTCTCCGATTCGCTTGACGGTCTTGGCCTTTGCTCGGATTCCAGCGTGGACTTGATCCACCTCGCTGGGCGTCTTGAGATCTCGTGGTACTGCACCATTCAGGAGATTGTTCAAGGCCGCTAGCTCCGTATGGAATTGTTCTTCCAGCTGTGGAAGTCTAGGCTTGCTCTTTCTTCCGAGAGAGGTCATTTCTGTGGTCTCGGATATTCGCCGCGGGCGGCTGAGAATCTGCTGTGGGCCTCCTCTTTGGAGGGCTTCTTCGTGGGAGGGCACCTTCCGCTGGCGTCTATATACTGTAATGTCGTGCGCTAGCGGAATTGATCTTCGCTTCGGCACGCCATTGAACGGAACTCAGTAGGACGCCCAAAGGGAAACGAGGTCTCTTCAGGTCTTTTATTTCTTATCCCGTTGAGCCGTATATCTGCACAGACAAATATGATTCAGACTCGGGCTAGGAATTACGTGACAAAAACCCCAATTTAAGGTTATAGTCGAATGAACAATTAATTTATACGGTGCTGCATGACGAGAAAGGAGCATCCTACATCTTGAGCAAAACACAGATAACAGCCAAATAATGTTAGAACTAGGTATGATAGTCTAGTGACGGAATTCATAACACAGTATTCGTTGTTACACGAGAGAGGGGTTTAGCTTCCCTTAACCACGACAAGATGTTCTGAGATAGGAAGGAGGAAGGCACCATTTATATATCACCGCACGACAAGAAAGAAACTTCATACCGGGGACATAAGAGGCAATCGGGTAGTGCTAACGCTAGGCATGACATTTCAATGACCGGTGGGCGATAAGAGTGGTCACGGGGCATAGTCCTCAGAACGACATAGCACAATGATATTCCATGACTCAATTATTATCATTATATAGGAAAGTTTTAGCCTCCCGCAACTACGACAAAGATGTTCCAAGAGAGGAAAGAAGAAGGCACCATTTAGTGTGGAGTTGGAGGAACGCGGAATCTGCGCACAAGGTGCACAGGAACAGCGAGCTAGGAAATAAGTTCACGAAACAAGAAAGGTTTCCGTTGCGTTGGCAAGGAAGAGAATAAGTACCTAGTCGAGGAACCCATTATCAAGAACACCCTGCCAAAGACACACAGCTAGAACCACATTTAGAAAGAACACACTTATGATACGCACACGAATATTGTAAAACTCGTGTCACTAACGCTAGGCAATGATACATGAATCGCTTTCTTCGCCCAATGTTCAGTGTCTTTTTGATGAAGCATAAAAGGATATATACATGAATACACATCCGTATCTAACAGTCTTGACACAGCGGTCATTAGTCAATAAGCACTTTATTTGAACAAAGGTGGACGATCGCACAACAAGTTTGTAGTTTTCACATGAATATAAAGTTTTCACACGATATAAAAAAATGACGAGTTAGGTAACATCACAAGTTGAAAGAGGATACTCTAAAATACTTACAGACGATGAGGAAAGGTCCCTCAGTTTTAGAGCTGTGACATTTTATTTTAGTCTGCAAATTAAGTGCCTACTCTGGCTTTCTTTACCCTATCTGTGGAAAAGAGACAGCAGAAATTAGGTCTCTGAAGCAGGGGCAAGTCACTAAGGTTATCAGATCAGCCATTATCAATAAATTCTATTATCAAAAAATGAGAGAGGCAAGTACACGTTTATCAACGTCACTTTGAGAACACAAATCGTATGAGCTAGTGGTCTAGAATTCCTGCGCTTATTCTCAGTCTACTGAATGCCGTGACTTTAGGCTTCCACCTTGCTGACTG
This sequence comes from Morinoia aosen, assembly GCA_030386875.1. Classification (NCBI taxonomy): domain Eukaryota; kingdom Metazoa; phylum Arthropoda; class Malacostraca; order Amphipoda; family Talitridae; genus Morinoia; species Morinoia aosen. The sequence goes on from CM059580.1 coordinate 44,330,724, forward strand.
GCGCAACTTGCCCAGCACAGCTCATAGGTAGGAAGCCAATTGACTAAATGCGTTTTACTTTGCTTCACATCCTTCTATTAATGAATGTTATAATGCTATAAATATTAATGAATGTTATAAATAATCCAAAGACAAGAAATAATACAAAGACAAGAAATAATACAGAGACAAGAAAATTCATCAACAACTGATGTCTAATCTATGGAAGAATCACCACAGTTTTTATTTTCAGTATACAAATCTTTTAATAGTGAAGCAGTGGTTGGTTTGTATTATCAAATAAATATAAAATTTGCTATCATGTGTTAATCTATGAAATGCAATAAACTTCAAGTAATCCTCTGTGTAGACTAAGAGGCATTGAAATGTCAGTCTCTCCATGTTGCATTTACTGCCCATGACATTGTTTACAATTATATATGACAACATAGCTTACATGGCTTGGCTATTATGTAAATGTTGTTGAGCAAGAGGACACTTGGACGTTAACACAAAATCACTTGGAGCAGTGGAACAGAGATAGGAAAGTTCATTGGTAAAATCACAGTGTCCAGCTAAAAAACCGTTAAACCAGAACCTGAGCTAATTCCCAGCATTACACTGTAGCTTGCTGATTATGAAACGCTACGCCGGCTAGTCCAGCTTAATGTGGGTGACTCACCGGCCACCGGGAGCATCCTCGAATGCTCCAGAAGCCGGCTGTTCACCGCTATCTAAGCGCAAATGTTAGGCGATCGATGAATATAGCTACTAAGGTAACACGTTCAAAAAAAATAGTCTCCTGTCACGAATTCACGTTTAAAAGGACGTATAAACTTAAGATTATCCGGGAACCTGTTCCTTCCACGCACTTCGAACAAACAAAACGTTGGCGTCATTCTTGCGGACGAAGTGCGGATCCGCGGAATGTTGCCGGAATGAATTTATCAAATTTCTTCAAATTTCCTCACGTCTTGTACGACGTGACAGTTAAAGAAATTAAAAAGTTACCCATTGAAGAAATGAATATAATTCTCCAATCACTTTATCTGAAATCTTTAAAGCCTTCCATGGGTTGAAGCAAACCAGTCCAGGGAGTGATGGTATTTCATATTTGACGTTGAAGAAATTGCCTGAGAGCTTCTTGAACAAACTGTTAATCCTATTTAATGCAAGCTTCTTTACAGGTATTGTGCCTTCCTTGTGGAAACTAGGAATAATATGTCCTATAAAAAAACCTTATAAAGACTACTTTATAAGGTTTTGCTTTGCGTCTCCTAGCTACAGCAGCTGCGCACTCAGAGTCCCACCATGGAGTGGCTCGGTGACATCTCTGTTTTCCAGAGGTTTTTGGGATAAACTTAGTAGAGGCATCATAAATATTTTGAATCAGAGTGCTCTCCGTGGCACAGCGGTTAAGGGATCGGACTTGTATGCTGGAAGACGCGGGTTCGTTCCCAGCGCTGGCGCGAAGATTTTCCCCGTTGGGTATAAGGGAAAGCTCAAGCACAATACCCCACTCAACCCAGGTGTCGGAAATGGGTACCGGCTTTACGGGGGAACCGTCATGGTGTCCTATATATAGGCTTAGTTATAAGACATTTGAAAAACCAATGCTAAGATCATATGTATCAGGCTTGATTGGAAATAAAGCATCCCAAAGATGCCGATGTTAACCTTTACTCAGAGGTGCAAGGCTATCGACCTATCACCTTACTACCCTGTATAGCCAAATTAATGGAGAGAGTCGTTAAGAAGAGATTAAATCATTTTCTGGAATCTAAAAAAATCTTTTCCATGTACCAAACTGGATTTCGACAAGGAAGGTCAACCTGCGATGCTCTTGTGCTTATTAATAATTTCATAAGAGAGTCTTTAAAAAATAAATTGTTTTGTGTTGCAGTCTATATTGATTTAGATAGTGCATATGACTGTGTCTGGCATGAGGGCCTTTTATACAAGTTAACCAAACTTAAGTGTGATATCAGGACTGTTCAGTGGGTACAATCTTATCTTCAAAATCGTTCTGTCAAGGTTAGGATTGGTTCAACCTATTCTCAACCTAAGAAACTAAAGTGTGGCTTACCACAGGGTGCTATTCTCAGCCCTACTCTGTTCAATGTAATGTTGCATGATTTACCCAGTGGGGAAAAAGTAAAGGTTGTGTCTTATGCAGATGATTTCACGTTGCTGTGCTCTGCTAAGTCTACAGAAGAACTTAGAGGTGCCATGCAGACCTTTTTGAATACATTTAGTAGATGGCTGTCAAAATGGAAACTTGCAGTCAATCCTCTTAAATGTAAATACCAACTATTTCATAACAGGAGGAGTAATCATTATGTTAACCTAAGACTATCAAATGTGCCTCTGACTCACATAGAAAATCAGAGAGTTCTAGGGGTTATTTTTGACTCACCCAAGTTATCACTTCATAGTCATGTGAAGCACATTCGTACAGAATGTCAAAAGCGATTGAATGTGATGAGAGCACTTTCCAGTGCCAAATGGGGATCATCACAATTGCTCCTGAGAAGAGTATACATATCATTTATTCGCAGTAAAATTTCATTTGGGTCAGTCATCTTTCCCAACTTAGACAAGAAACATTTGCATATGCTAAAAACCTTGCAGAACTCCGCCTTGCGATGTATCTTGGGTGTGCGCGCAACAACACCTATAATGTCTCTTGAGGTTGAGGCGTATATTATGCCTCTGGATCTTTATTTCCAGTATCTCTTTATAAAGTGGTGCCTTAGAAAACAATGTGATTCTTCCGAAATGTACTCAATTTCTGCGTATTTGAAATTATTTTGCAGACCTGGTGGGAGTCCAATAGCCTGAAAATTGAATAACATTTTGGAGAGTAGAAATATAAGATTGTTTCCAAAATCCAGTAAGTTCAGCCGTTTGACACTACCTGCCATTACCAATTTTGAAAATAATATCTCGCTTGATATTCAAAATGTAAAACTCCTTCCCCCAAATATTGTCTCAACTCTGATTTTGATCAGTACTTGAGTGATGTATATGGTTCGTGTGAAAAGATTTACACTGATGGGTCTAAGACTGCTATTGGATCAGTCTCTGCGGCCATGTATGTTCCATCTGTTGGTATGTGTACTACTTGGCTTATCAACAGCTCTCACTCAGTCCTTGGTGCAGAGCTTTTTGCCATTCTCCAAGCATTGAAGTACATTCAAAGTTTGCCAAATCAGGATGTACCTTATGTTGTATTGAGTGATTCTCAGACAGCACTCCAGCTTATTTTGAATAATTACAATGATGCTTATAGGGGTTTCTGTTATGAAATACAACATCTATTATTGAGTTTACCACAACCTGTACATCTGCAATGGGTCCCTGGTCACTCTGGCATAAAAGGTAATGAAGTTGCTGATAAATGTGCTAACCTGGGCCACAATAACAACAAATCTGCCTGGACTAGGTTGCATTATGAAGAGCATCTTACAGAATTAAAGAAACAGTTCCTCAAACTGTGGTGCACCCAGTGGCGCCTTCAAGTCGAGACATCTAACAAAGGTCATTTTCTTAAGAATCTTTTTGATCAACCTAGAATGCTAATTCACCCAAGGGGAACATCCCGTATTGTTGAAAGTGCTATTAGCCGATTGAGAGTGGGACATGCAGGTGTACAGGCTCATTTGTTTCGTTTTAATATGAGCCCTACTCCAAACTGTGAATGCTGCGATGTCCCTGAGACCATCCCCCATTATATATTACATTGTGTGAAGTATAGTCAACAGAGATTTGTGTTTAAGGTGTGTATTGAAAGTATGGAGGTTGAATTTAATCTGAAAAATGTATTAGGAGGAGGAAATTATCCTATTAGCACTGAGAAAAGAATATTCAGTTCACTGGGTACTTTCCTGAAAAGTACTGGCAGGTTATCTATATTGTAAGGTAGATAAATGTCCTCATTTTGTGTTATGATGCTAGAGGAGCTGTACAAAACTACTGTACTTGTAATGCAGACTTTTCTGCTTTTCTGTAAACTCAACCAATAAGGAAGAAGAAACCTGTGGATGAAGAACTTTGATAATAAGCTCCCAGGTCCAACGGTTCACTTTGCAAGACCAGCGGCTTTAAGAGGGATAGACCATCCCTCACCTCGAGAAGAAGAAGAAGAAGAAGTGAGTTTGGGAACATATCAAAAACCCCATCCCTGACAGAGGCAAACAAACGAAATGGCAAGTGAAAACAGCACCTCGTTAAATAAAGCCACAAATAACTTATTTCATGATCTAAAATCCAAATTTTTCATTTGCGCGTAAATTTTCCATTGTTTAATCACTACTTGACTGAACTACACATTTTTCACTTCAAATTAATCTAAGTCAAGTTCAATTTAATCCAAGTCAAGTTCAATTTAATCCGAGTCAAGTTCAATTTAATCCGAGTCAAGTTCAAATTAATCCAAGTCAAGTTCAATTTAATCCAAGTCAAGTTCAAATTAATCCAAGTCAAGTTCAAATTAATCCGAGTCAAGTTCAAATTAATCCGAGTCAAGTTCAAATTAATCCGAGTCAAGTTCAAATTAATCCAAGTCAAGTTGTCTCGTGGCTTCCTGTACGGGGACACAAGGCTGGGTGAGAATGCACAACGGTATCTTAGGGGAACCATATATCAACACACGCTATGCTGCAAACAATCTGACATTAACATGCCGCCTCAAAGCGAGGAGCCTCTTCGAATAACGACCCCCACCAGCACTCTGGCGCCGGAGTGCAAACGGGGATCAACTTCGGAGTACTGACAATTTGCTCGGAGCCAAATATTAACCTTAATATTTTAACGGCATGAAGCTACAACTCTATACTAGTAATTTGCACAAGCAAAACTTTGCCTGATCTAGAGTATACAATAAACTGTACGGGTACTAAAAAAATGCAAATATGTTTTTGGACGAAAGAGGCTCATGAGGAATAGATGGGGCTAGTGCAATCCGTAGAACTCTGAGCACAGGACTTTTAGGATTTTTGGCAATAAGAACAACATAAGAGAGCAAAACTAAGATGGCAAAAACAACAGTGGTAACTGAGCATAATGTCTCAATTAATTAATGACTAACGGTGAAATTATTTACAGCACTGCTAATGAAAAATAATGAGATTCTAAACAGTTAAATATAAAAAAGTGAAACCTTTGTATAAGAAGTTCCCGGAGCAAGATTAAAACTATCTCAGCTTAGCACCTAACTACCTTCAAGAAACAACAGACTTGTGATGCCTTAATTCTGGCTTACAAGAAATAATTGTCTTCTCCAACACATCAGGCAAATTTTTTAATACTAACTGAATTGGAAAATGTTCCCAGTTTCATACCTGAAGTAGTACTAACTATTCTGAGTTTTAACGTGGAATAACTTAATTATTTTTCACGCTAGGAATCCATGCACAATGACTACTAACAAAAATTACTAACTAACTAACCTTCAAAACATCACTACTATTTAAAATGTACGAATACTGATTCTATTAGGAAAAACATGTTGCCAAATGTAACTAGGTATTTATACAGATAGTTCTGAGCCAGGCTTCATCAAACAAAGATTTACGTACATTGGTTCAGACTGAGCTTAAACGTTGACTGCGAAAAAAACTGAAGAAAATTTGTAATTGTTTCAAAACCTAACTTAATTGAAAATACAGCTGTGGAAAACAACAAGAGTTTATGATTGATTCAAAACCGAATTTAATTAAAAATACAGCTGTGGAAAACTACAAGAGTTTATGATTGATTCAAAACCGAATTTAATTAAAAATACAGCAATGGAAACTAAAAAAAGTTTAAAATTGATTCAAAACCTAATTTAATTAAAAATACACAATTAAGAACACACAGATTATTCAGAGGCTGGGAACACAAAAAGAAAGAATAAAAAACACAAAAAAATGACAAAATGGCGCAGTTAGCTTAAGCACTTGCGCGGACTAAAAACAAAGGAGATGATCCTAGTCTGCTCAACTTTATAAGCTATCGGAATAACACTCAGGCACAATGAAAACACTTCCTAAGGGCAAACACAATTATAAAGGAGATGACGTAATATGTTACCAACAAATAAGCTGTACTTCACAGAATTTTAACACAAAATTTAGTCTCACCCGTCGCTGCAAAAGCACAAGAACCGAAACACAAAAGAGCTGAACTTGAACTTGAACTTGAACTTGAGGGCCGACAGTGTCGGGGCCTTTGTAACGGCCTACAATTCCCTCCACAATTTTCACACAAAGAGTTCAGCGCCTGGTACCAGACTTGTCCACTAAACTACTCAGGATCTATGATCCTTGTCACAAGCCTCCATTGGAAGGCATCACCGGGACAGCCAGTGTGTCAAAACACCATCCCCCGGCACATTGGGTCATTACAGCCCATTCTAACAGACTGGCTCATTCCAGTCACTGTCTCTTACTCCAGGCACGCACAAGAAACACTTTCATAGCCTCAGTGATACTCGCATTACACTCCTGATCCAATCCAGCAAGACAGCTCATACCGCAATCATCTTCAGCACATCTGGCATTCCACTCATTCTCTCCATACTGCTCAGACACCACATTCATAAAACTCTCTCTCTCTTGCTCATACTTACTACATTCCAGCACAAAATGCTCAATTGTTTCCTCTACTCCACTATTACACTGCTGACATAATCTGTTATTATTCTCATTCCATCTCCATGTACGTCTGTTCACACTCAATGACTTACATCTCACAGCAAACAAGAGTTGACTTCCAAAACTACCATCATAGAACAGCTCAAACTTAGGTGCTTTCTTTTTCATATACCAGTTAAGTGTAGGCTTCCGCATCATGCTAAGCTTCCACTTATTCAATCCATACTCTTTTGTTTGTCTCTCAATCTCTTTCTTCCACCTCTTGCAGTCCCACTCAGGCCCTACACCTCCTACATTTATTAAACTCCAGTCATCCACAGGTCTCCCAATTCAAACATGAATAATCTTTTGCATACTGAGTTTCTTTGCATGCCCCCAACATACTTTCTCCCAATAGCTTACACTCAGATTCCATTCAAAGATTCGCCTTACCCACCTGCTATTCTGCATTGTTTCAATTCTCACCTTATAATTCAGCACAGCTTTCATCATTCTTTCTGAAAATAGGCTCCACCCTAGGTCACCTCTAATGGCTTCTATAGCTGTCCATTTCGGAGCACCCAATGCTACACGTCCTACCTTATTTTGTATCACATCCAGCTTTTCAAGATCACTTCCATTCCAAGCAAGAGCACTCATACCATACATGACACTAGGTACAGCAACATACTTCCACATTCCTCTCACACATTCGTACTTGTTTGCTCTGTATCTGGCCACACTGCCTAACCGTCCACTCCACTGCATTGCTTTAGCCACTTTCTCACCTTTAGTTCTAGTACATCCATCTTCACTCATCATACAACCTAGATATTTGTATTCTTTTGTTCTACCTATTCTGATTTCTCCAATATTCCACAGTCTGTCTCTATCAGTCTCATCACTATTTATAACCATGACCTTACTTTTATCGGCACCAAAGTTCATCTTGAAATCTGTACTATATCCATTCACAATGTCAAGCATCCTTTGTAGTTCATGACCACATTCACTAACCACAACCACATCATCAGCATACAACAAACAGCTCAGTCTCTCATTACCAACTTTCAGTCCTAAACCACTCCCTCTCAGTCGAACTGCTAATTCTTCTGTGTACAATCCAAACAACAGGGGGGACAGAGTACAGCCCTGTCTCACTCCTCTAACACTCCTCACTTGCCCTGTTTCCAAATTTCCTAACCTGTAGATAGCACTTGTGTTCTCATACAGACTCTGTACAATGTTCACTATTTTTCTGCTAAAACCAACTTTTCTCAAAATTTCAAACAGCCTAACCCGATCCACTCTGTCATACGCCTTTTCAATATCCAGGAATGCTAAATATACCTTCTTGTTATCCTTCTTCATTCGCTCAATTATTTCACTCACTACAAACAGATTATCCTTCCCCCGTCTATCTTGCCTAAAACCATTCTGTTCTTCTCCCAGGACTCCTAATTCCTCAACTAAATTTTTCATTCTCTCATTCAAAATACCACAAAAGATCTTACATACGGTGTCACCCAGTGCAATTGGTCTGTAATTTTTAAGTTCTTTCATACTCTTATGTCCACCCTTATGCAACAGAACTACATTACACTTGTTCCAGTCATCCGGTACTCTTTCACTCTTCCATATCTCATCAAATAAACATTTCAACATACTGACTACACTCTCTCCTCCACATTTATAGAACTCATATGGTATCTTATCAGGGCCACATGCCTTTCCATTTTTCACTTTCTTCAAAAAACTTACAATCTCTTCACAAGTGATTTCGTCTTCCATTTGCAGTTCATGTTCATCTATCAGAAAATTTATTGGTTCATCATCTGTAACCTGCTCATTCATTCCACCAATGTCCTCCCAGTATTCTTCAACTGCTTTCACCATTTGCATCCTATCTTGCACACTGCAACCATTGACTACTAATTCATCAACTTGAACTTCACTACCTCTATCATTACCTTGTATAAACCTATACCAATCTTTTATTCCATCTGGACCTTTCTTTCTTAGATTTTCAACTTGGTGTCTCTCTTCTTTAACCCTAGCCTCATTGATCATTCTCTTTACTTTCTTCTGCTGGTCCTTGTACTCATTCCATACACTCTGCCATTCATCCTCAGTAATTCTGCGTCTTTCATACATTTTCCTCATACTGCGTTGTTTTTTATTTAAAGTCTTCCTTCTCGTTCGTTCTTCCTTTATCTCACTCGTAAACCACCTAGCATTCCCTGTACTTTTCCTGCATTTCATTCTACCGATCTTTTGCTCTGCCACATCATACAAGGTTCTTGCAATCTCCTTATTTAGGTCATTTACATTTCCACACCTGTTCCAGTTACATCTACTCAATTCATTTCTAAATTCTTCCCAGTTTGCCATTTTAATACGCCAATTTTCTCTTACTCTGCTGGCCTTCTGCATCGGCTTCTTTCCACCCCAATTATATTCTAGTACAAGCATTTTATGGTCACTATCAATATCAAAATCATCTTCATCTACAAACATTTCTTTGACACACTCTCTTGCTCTACTATTCACTATCATATAGTCAATTGCAGTTTTACATTCCCTGCTTTGCCATGTATGCAAGCCATTTCCTATTGTTACATTTCGATTCTCAAGTTCATTCTCATCACAGAAATCAATCAATTTTTGTCCATTTGCATTCACAGGCTCACCAAGTATACCAACATGGCCATTCATATCACCCATCAAAATCAGAGGGCATCTGCAATGCTTTAGCACAATTCTTGTTAATATTTCATATTTTTTTTACATTCTCTTGATGAGCTAAAATACCATCAGTTGTCATATAGCATACAACCACAATAACACATTCTCTGGCATGCATTCTTTCACACTTTATTACTAACAGATCTTCACTCTCAGGTTCATTTCCAACAGGAATTTCTTCTAATTTCCAATTTAGAGCATTTTTTACAATGAGACCAACTCCACCACCTCTTTTTTGCCAACTTACACGCCCTTTTCCAATCATGTAGTACTTACTCTCCTTACATTTTAAACTGACTCTATCACGCATTTGGGTCTCTACTACACCAACACAATTCAAATCTTCATTCTCAAATTCTGCTACAAGGTCATTCAACTTTCCTGCATTCCATCCACGCACATTTATACATCCAAACCTTACAACACTATTGGACAATTCACGACATTTTTCATTTTTGCTCTGACAGCTTTCCATTCATCCAGTTCCACCTTCCATTACAATATGAGTACACCCAATCCACTGGATGTATCTCCTGGAGAGTTTCATCTCACCTTCTTGAGTAAGGTGGACTCCATCTCCACGAAAACACCCACTCTGGATCAGGTTATCCATATCAAGGAAGCTGGAACCCATTTCACGCTTTCTCATACTCTCAGCTTTCATACTCATAATCCTTTTATGCACTTCCCTATTCACCTCCTTTCGCACCCTTTCATACTCCTCACCACATGCAGGCCTTCTCAGCAGACTGGTCACAGCCACTCTTACATTCTTCTTTCGCGCCCTTTCGACAACATTCATAATTGCATTCACCGTACGCTCTCCCCACATTCAAGCAATCCATTGCCACCTCCTTGCAGTACAACCATCCCTTCATCCATTCCATCTATCACTTCCTCAGCATGCCTACAAATCTCATTCACTCCCTTTCCTCTCATGCTCGTACATCCACTACGGTCAGTCATACTCACAAACCTATCAACATTCTTCACCATGCTGTCACCACATATTCTAATTGTAGGTCTCACTCTCCCTTTCATACTACTCTTTCGTTCAACTCTTCCACTCACATCTGTCTTTCCATCCATCTTCCTTTCATTCACTTCCACTACAGGCGCCTGCACCTTATGTGGCATATCAACAGGTTGCTCCTTCACTCTCTTCCCATTCGTACTTCTTTCATCATGCTCATTCATCCTTCTACTCTCAGCTGGCACATTTGCACCACCATTCACTTCATTTATTGCATTCACACTCCTTGCACCATCATCCACTTCATTTGCACTCCTTGCACCATCATCCACTTCATTTGCACTCCTTTCACCACCACCATTTACCTCTTCATTCACTGCATTTGCACCATTCTCATTCTTTCCTTCATTCAACTTCCTTTCATCCTTCAAATCAGCCTCTAAAGCAACCATCAGAATTGTCAATCTCTCAACTTCCTCTTCCAACTTCTTTCTCTTGTCATTCAAACATTTCCAGCACGTAAACACAAGATCATTCAACTTCCTCCGACTCATCTCTCTCAAACCTTTGCTTGCATCTATATCTACCCACTCTTTACAAGTCATGCACTCAATCTCCTCATCCATTCCACTTGCACCTCCCTTCCTACGACCAGTCCTATTTCTTGCCATCCTCAAACACAGACTTCTATCTCAGTACAAATTTCACAGGCAGAAGAAGTCTTCACTCACCAAATCTACTGAAAATCAAGTTATCAAAAAAAAAGAAACAAAAACGTTTCCTACTACTCACAGTCACTCTCTACAATGTCACACACTATACTCTTTATATGCAAAGAAAGCTTAACTACCAGTCAAAACACCTCAGTCAAAAATTGCAAGTCACCACACCAAAGTCCAATGCTCAGTCTCAACTCTCACGCAACAACAAAACTACTCTCACGAGCACTCCATACAAAGTCACACACTGTACTCACGTGAATATACAAACTATACTATTTTTTAGCAACTTCACTTTAATTCACCACAATATTCGTCGGAGGACCAGAAACACGTGCACACCGCTCGGAACGAAACTCCGCTCCACGCCAAGACTGATTCGTTTAGCTAGAGTCAGAATGCGTTACCATTCAAAATGGCCAGGCAGTGTTGCCAATACGGAAGTGACGGGCGTAGGTACATGACCAGAATCGTGTTTTTATTTCAGAATACACTTTTTTGGTAAAATTTTGGATTTTATCGGATAATTACAGGTTTGTAAATTTATGAAAATCATTGCATTGATAAAACTTCATTTTTGCATGTTCGTTTTAACGTTTTTATAAATTCAGGTGAGAATGGGTCCCAAAGGTTCACTACAAGTGTGATTCACCGAGTACTACTTTCAAGACTTAAATATTCTTAAATGATTATTATAAAAGTTATTGAAGTCTTAAAAGTATTATATATTGAATTGTGAACACACGCAAATAAAATCAATATTAAATTAGAAACATTGTTTCTCGTACTATTATTGTGTTTTGTAAGTGAGTCCTACATTTCTTCACAATGACCAACACGAAAGTAGAATGGATGGCAACATTTATATTGCTAATGCAAGAATGTATCTGGGTAGCAATGTACAAGTATAAATTGTAGTCAAACGGAATCGTACATTAGTACTCAGTGAATCGCACTTGCATATTTCTTTTAAAGATTGGATCTACATACCGTCCAATGATAATATTTTGTACTTGCATGTATTTGATTTCATATATGTGATAAAGTGGAATTTCTCGTATACAAATATCTATGAGTGTAAATAAATCCTCGAAACCAGTTTTGCTCATCACATCCAATAGATACATATATAACAAAAAACTTAAATTAACAAATTATTATGTCATTTTTAACTCAACTAAGGATTGGATTAATTTGAACTTGACTTGGATTAATTTGAAATTGACTCGAATTAATTTGAACTTGACTTGGATTAATTTGAACTTGACTCGGATTAATTTGAACTTGACTTGGATTAAATTGAACTTGACTTGGATTAATTTGAACTTGACTCGGATTAAATTGAACTTGACTCGGATTAAATTGAACTTGACTCGGATTAAATTGAACTTGACTCGGATTAAATTGAACTTGACTTAGATTAATTTGAAGTGAAAAAGGTGGAGTGGACATACCGAGCGTCATTATGTATCAAATTAGGTTGCATGTTACGTTGGACGGTGTATGGTTTAAACCAGAATATAGTTATTAACGTCCCAACGTAATCATGCTCGACAGTGTTTTTCGAAATGGCAAGAAAAGGATAATTATGACAATTTCATGGGAACTCAGCTTGGATTATTTATTGAAGGAAAACCGGGAAGACCGACGGAGAGCAGGACTGGTGAAGAGCTTCTCTTAGCTGGGAAATCCGTGCAGGCGAGGTCCGGCGAGCGATGGCGTGGTCCGGCGAGCGATGGCGTCGGCAAGATGTAAATGAGTGTGTTTGAGGAATTTCTAGGTAATTTCGCAGTCTGTTAAACTTTGACGACTGACGGGAAATGAATTTTGAGCAGTGACGTGTGGATGAGTCACTATTTATGAGTTCAGGGCTTTCTGATAATTCCACGCTGAAAGGGCAAGTTGTCGTGCTTGAAACAGGTAGATTACCTAGCCTGTGGTCGTAATATACTTAGGCTTTACTAGCCCGCGCACTGTAACTGGTCGCCTCATTTACCAGGCTCACTGGTTGCCAGACGTAAGGCATAACCCCAAGTTGTTATACACCAAAATGATCGTCTCAGCGAGTGCTACACAGCTGGAGCCAGAAACCCCCACATTGTGGGGGTTAAGGCAGAGCTCCAACCACTTGGAAGTTGGGAGGGGTAAGCACAGTCAGTGTGGTAAATGAGGCGACCGTGAGAGGGTGTGCGTGCGAACAGTCAGTGGCAGCCTCAGTTACCAGCGAAACTACTCAGGGCCTTATTTCGCCTCATTTCGTAAAAATGGCAAATAAGACAAATCTGAAGTCAGTAGCGTGTAGAGCAGTATTTTATTCATATTGTGTGAAAATTACAAGTTTCGAAACACTATACTTACAGTAATATAACCAGACATGCAAACATGCATTTATATAGGAACTAAAACGAAGAATGGATAACACCTAGTAGACATAAATGGTCATAACTTTTTTTCTAATTGTTGTAGAGGAAAAATAAAAACATCAGCAGGTTTGGAAGGATTTTCTGCATAAAATAGCAGTGAAAAACATTACATTGTTCCCAAAACACAAAAATGGCCATTGATCTCTTTGAAGCAATGTTGTGCAAAAATCTACGGAGTTTGACTCCATATTACAAAGAAACGGTTCAAGTTATCAAAAATCTGACAACATCAAAGTGTAAAGCAACATTTTTTACTCATTACTTCATATTTTTACATCTCTGCCTATTACGGTAAGTGAACAGGGAACGGCAGAGTAACGCGGGTAAATTGACTACTTTTCTGAGGGATGCGCGACCGTGCGCGGGCTAGCTCCAAAAACCAAGATGATTGCAAGGGGATGTATAATCAGAGTCAGAAACGTCTCACGCCAAAGGGGCAAATTACGTGGTATAACTCGCTGGTGGAGTTAGAGAATAAAGTCACGTAGATTTTAACTTGTAAAGCTCAGGCCCAGGGAATGTGTGTTGTGGCGTTTAATGACGTCGTCGAGGGTCTGAAAGAATCGAAGACGCTGAATGAGAGGTTCCCCGGAGAGGCATCAAGGAAAAATTCCATAACTGACAATCCCTACACTGCACATGGTAAATTCCCACCACGGAGAAACACTGAGACGTCCTACAGATTCAACACGGGCTAATTGAATTGTTCTCTCTTTGTCAAGCTCAAGAAATAGGATAGAATTAATTTAACAGCTGGCAAACTCTTTTACAACTGCCCTTGCTTTAAATATAAGAGCATGAAATTTAAGAATTTTTGGTAATGACCTAATTGTGATTTATATTGAAAAACTAAATGCGATTAAGCACACAATTTATGAAGTATAGTGAATTATGAAAGGCTAAAGATTTCTCAGGAATATGCATGACTAATTTTCGTACTCTAATATCCGCACGAAAATAACAAGGCATTCCTAATTCATTCACATGTCAACTATACTGAAGAAACACTGCAAGTATGCTTGTAGTAAAAAGGAAAATATGCAATATAAATACAGTGCAATTATAAACACAGAAAATGACATGAGACAGCAGTTCACGCTACGCCATATTGGAACAAAGACGGCAAACTCGCCGTGCCGCCGCCGAAATATCAAATTAATCCGAGCGATTGGCACGTCTTCCAGACACAACACTTATGGATCTTTTCTTATTCTACACAATGTTTAACACAATATTTTCTTACGTACGAATTTCTAAAGTCGAAAACACCTTATTTACACTTACAACGTTGAACTTCACGTGGCGGCACAAAACAAGGGAGTGACCAACCTAACGCTGCCTCAACCGCGGTGTTGCCATCTTAACGGCTCAAAGACTCGAGAACGTGGATCGTAAATTTTTAATTTTTATGCTTTTACACTAAAACTTCAAGGCTACTAATTATAAGTAGAAAATTATTAATAATAATTTAGAGTAAGGTTTTTAATGCTAATAGTTATGCTATTTGAATGCGAATGAGAATTTCATCGAATTTATACATTTTTGTAGCTGATGCTACATTACCCTCCAAGGCACAGACCGAAAGGTCCACCCGCTACAATCATTCGTAGCGGGAAGGAGGTCGAACTACGCGACCATACCGGGTCTGGCAGTCGGAAAATGTTACTGAGCGGGGAAGCTTCACCAAACGGGTCTGCAAATTTAGATCAGCAAGAGTTCTAGGAACAGGAGTTACTGCAGCGGGCTCGTCTGGTCTCTCCAGACTTGTCGCTGTTTCACTAAGAGAGTTAGAATTAGAGTCTACGATAGGATTCGAAGATAGAGGCAAAAAGAAAGGATTACACTCAAGTTGACCAGGCAACGATGCGGCCAACTGAGGAAGCTGAGATGGAAGATATGATCGAGTTTCAGTGGAAAGGAAGTTCTGTGGAGAAAATGAAGAGTTAGAAATCACACTATTATCGGAGGTATAAGCCACCTTTAATCGATCTGTGCTCACAGGTTCGTGTGAACCAGATCTTTCAAGGACAAAATATTTCGGCGTCCGTTTCACTACTTTGAATGGGCCATCATAAGGGCGTGTGAGTGTAGGTTTGATGGTGTCATTACGGACGTACACATGTGTGCAATGCTGCAAAGCAGGGTCAAGTTTGTCTTTTGTCTGAGGCATTCGTGGGGCAACATACTTGATCTGACGCATGCAATCTTTGAGACAGGTTACATATGCGGAACGATCAGCAGATGAAAATTCAGGCAACGGTTTTGGGTCAACAATGTCGCCCGGGAGGCGAAGCGTCTTTCCATACAACATTTCTGCTGCTGCGCACTGCTAATCCTGTCTATGCAAATTGCGGATGCTCAGTAATACTACTGGAAGTCTGTCGGTCCAGTCGTGACTGCAATTAAGGCAACGCAACGCACTCTTTAAATCTCTGTGGACTCTCTCAATAAGTCCATTCGACTGCGGATGATAAGCGGTGGTACTTGTATTTTCGCAACCTAAGGCGGCGCTAAGCTCACTCCAGAATTTGGAGGTAAATCGTGATCCCCAGTCATGCGTGACACTTAAGGGAACCCAAAATCTGGAAATCCAATTACTCATGAAGGCGCGAGCTACAGTCTCAGTTTGGGTATCGGGAAGAGGCACGGCCTCAACCCATCTGGAGAACCTATCAATTATTGTTAACAAATAAGAATGACCACGCGATAAAGGCAAAGGCACCAAATCTAGGTGTACCGCGTCGAACTTGTGTCCTGTGAATGCACAACTCTGCAGCGCTGCGCGATTATGTTTCACAACTTTGCTACTCTGACACGCATGGCAGTTTTACACAATTTGCTTGACCTCCTTACGCATCGCTGGCCAGACGAAACGATCGGAAATCAAACGCAATGTACGGTTAATACCGGGATGTGACAGAGAGTGGTAGTGAAGAATAGCTACTCTGCGGAGAGTCGCAGGCAGATACAGACGAGAAAGTCGCTCAGCATCACGGTACACGCCGTTAACAAGGGTTAGTTTTAAGGAGTTAGTGTTAGAAGGTTTGAGAAGGTCCTGGAGTTCAGGATCCTCCTTCTGAGCATTACTAATATTACCGAAAGTGATTTCACCACCGGGGTTGATAGAGTTAATCCTTGACAGACAGTCTGCCACTGTATTCTCCAACCCTTCAATGAAGCGGATGTCAGTGGTAAACTGACTAATGAAGGACAGGTGTCGAGCTTCTCTTGGCGAGTGTCGCTCAGAAGGCATCTTGATCGCTGAGGTCAAAGGTTTGTGATCCGTGTAGATCACGAACTCCCTTGCCTCTAGAGCATAGCGAAAGTGTCTCACAGACAAGTAGATAGCAAGGAGTTCCCTACCGAACGCGCTGTAAGCACGCTCAGTGGGCGATAGCTTTTTGGAAAAGAAGGCAAGAGGAGAGATATTAGTCCCTACTTTTTGTTGCAAAACGGCACCTACGGCAGTGCTGGAGGCATCAACCACCAGACTGAAGTCAGCATTGGCAATCGGGTAAGATAATTCAGTCGCGGCAGCTAGCTTATCCTTAATATCAACAAAAGCTTTGCGTGCAGGCTCTGTCCATTTATCGTCAGTAGATTTACCTTTTTCTTTGGTTCGAGCAAATCTGACAAAGGAGCTAAGGTTCGAGCGCAATTGCGAATAAAGCGGTGGTAGAAGTTAACAGAACCTAGGAACCTTCTCAGTTTCTTCTGGGTCTGTGGAAGAGGGAAGTTTTTGATCACCTCTACTTTGGAAGGCAAAGGTTTTAGACCTAGGCTAGAGATTTCATGACCTAAGTAAATCAGTGATGGCTTTCCGAGCTCACATTTTGCTGGATTCACCAGGAGTCCATTGTCGGACAATCTTTCAAACACGACCCTAAGATGGTCTTTATGCAGCTCCGGGGTTGCGGATGCCACCAGGATGTCGTCCAGATACACATATGCAAAAGTGAGATCCGAGAAAATCTCAGGCATGTGTCTCTGGAACGTCTGAGGTGCGTTCCTTAGCCCATATGGCATTTTTAGAAATTCAAAGAGACCAAACGGAGTGATTACCGCGGTCTTAGGTATAGCGCTTTCCTCAAGTGGAATTTGATGAAAAGCACTCTGCAAATCTATCTTTGAGAAAATTTGTGCTCCCTCTAAATTTGCACTAAAATCATGGAGAAAAGGGATAGGGAAACGGTCAGGTAGAGTAACGGCATTCAACCTGCGAAAATCCCCGCACGGTCTGAATTCACCGTTAGCCTTGGGTACTAGCAAGAGAGGGCTAGCCCAAGGGCTTTTGGAACTGCGGATGATTCCGCTCTCTAGCATGCGCGCGAATTCTTTCTTGGCTAAAGCCAATCGATCAGGCGGTAAGCGTCTAGCTCTAGAGTAAACTGGCGGTCCAGTTGTTTCGATGAAGTGTTTTGTGCATGTCTGCATATTATTAGAAGCTAAGTTAGAGTTCGTTAATGCAGGGTATTCTGCGAGAACCTGCTCGAACATGCACTCTTCTTTGAAAGCAACAGCGAAGGAATGCAAAACGTTATCTCTAGCCATGCCACAAGCGGGAATTGAGATCTGTGTCTCTTCGTCCCTAATTTTATGGTTTTTAACATCCACTATAATGCCATACTTGGCTAGAAAATCGGCACCAATGATAGGCTCTTGTACATCCGCAATTAGGAACGTGAAGTTGAAATTTCGCCGTAACCACAGACTGAGATTGAGTACTCTCTCTCCATAACATGCTATTGGCGGCGTACCATTTGCGGCACGTAGAGTCGCTAAGCGACTATTATTTCTGTCTTTCGCCGTAGCTGGTATTATTGATACGGAAGAGCCTGTGTCTATTAGGAATCGATACTTTGTGATCGGATCGAAAGTGATTAATAGGCGAGTAGTCTGGGAGTTAGGCAACGCAGTACTCGCTACTATGCGTCGCTGTTCGCATTTCCCGAAGTCATTTCGGTATAACGAGGGCAGAATCGCGACGCACACTTGCGCGCTTGGCACGACTCAACATAGCTTTAAAACGAAGATAATCTTTGCTATTACCTTCATTTTAAAGCGATAGTCTGAGTAATACGTTATAATTCAAATTCTAGGTAATGTCAATAATATTTGTGATGTCTGAAGCGTTATTACAGCTCATTAGGGCACAAAACTTTTGTGCATGAAACTGATATATACGTTGCTGTCCTAATTCTCTAGTCAAATTTTGTGCATAAAAGAGGAATTAAAGCAAACGAGGGAAAACTGTTGCAGTTGTGAGGATGTGTGTGTGATGCTTCTTTCAATACTGAATCTACAACGCTGGAAATTGGAATTGGCAGAACTTTAGCTCTCTACAGTTTTGTTTGCAAGAGCTGGAACTCGTGTGTGTCACGGGCGATGTAGTCAATTGTAGCGATTCAGTCATACTCTTGTTTGTGAAAATGTGAATGGTTTCATGATTGCGTCACACCCACAGCTGGTCCAACAGTATTGGTCATACTTCGGTTTCTAGTTATGAACATGATATAAATTTCATGAACGTATTGCATCCACAGCAGGTCCAACAATATTGGTCATACTTGAGTTCCTAGTTATGAACATTTGATATAAATTTCATGAACGTATTGCATCCACAACTGGACCACCAATACATTTCTACGAAAAAATCAGTTCATGAATAAATTTTATTCAATATCATTGTAGGAAATATGTTTATTTGTTCAATCATTGAACTAAGAGTGACAGATTATTGTTTGGCATCAAAGATTCCTGTATTTTAGTCGATAAATAGCGAACTTTTTAAAAATTGTTTTTCATATGTACGTGGACATCTGAAATGGGTTAACGCTCCAGGCTAACGTTTTATATAACAATGCACAGATAATAGTTACAGTGTTATAATAATCAATAAATTGCATTTGAGCGTGATTTATAGGTACTAATTAACACTCTTGCAAATAGAACAGAAAAGATTAGATTAGTCATAAACGGCTGGACTTCTGCTTACCGAGTGTGTTGTTTTTCTGTTCTATCCCCTCAGGGGGGATACAATTATTGCATCTATGGGAATTAGCGCTCTCAGGGGGACAATGTGAGGGCCCGAGCTGAGTTAAGTAGGCTTTCTCTGATTGAATTAATGTTTTTGTTATGTTAAGGAACACCTTTTTTCGGTTCACTGTTGTCCTGTTTTTCAGCCCCATCTACTTTCTTCTTCAACTTTGGTCTTGTTTCATAATCTTTTTCTACAACTTTCTGTTTTTATGCCCTTTCTGCGTTGATTCCGCGTTCCCTAATTCCATACTAAATGGTGCTTGTCCTTCCTTTCTTTGGATCGCATTTGTTGCTGCGGGTAGGGAGGCTAAAACTAACGACTAATCTAATCTTTTCTGTTCTATTTGCAAGAGTGTTAATTGGTACCCATAAATCACGCTCAAATGCAATTTATTGATTATTATAACACTGTAACTATTATCTGTGCATTGTTATATAAAACGTTAGCCTGTAGCGTTAACCCTTTTCAGATGTCCACGTACATATGAAAAACAATTTTCAAAAAGTTCGCTATTTATCGACTAAAATACAGGAATCTTTGATGCCGAAAAAAAATCTGTCACTCTTAGTTCAATGATTGAACAAATATACATATTTCCTACAATGATATTGAATAAAATTTGTTCATGAAATGATTTTTTCATAGAAATGTGTTGGTGGTCCAGTTGTGGATGCAATACGTTCATGAAATTTATATCATATATTCATAACTAGGAACTCAAGTATGACCAATATTGTTGGACCTGCTGTGGATGCAATACGTTCATGAAATTTATATCATGTTCATACCTAGGAACCGAAGTATGACCAAGACTGTTGGACCAGCTGTGGGTGTGACACAATCATGAAACCATTCACATTTTCACAAACAAAAGTATGACTGAATCGCTACAATTGACTACATCGCCCGTGACACACACGAGTTCCAGCTCTTGCAAACAAAACTGGAGAGAGCTAAAGTTCTGCCAATTCCAGCGTTGTAGATTCAGTATTGAAAGAAGCATCACATACACATCCTCACAACTGCAACCGTTTGCCCTTGCTTGCTTCAATTCCTCTTTTATGCACAAAATTTGACAAGAGAATTAGGACAGCAACGTATATATCAGTTTCATGCACACAAGTTTTGTGCCTTAATGAGCTGTAATAACGCTTCAGACATCACAAATATTATTGACATTACCTAGAATTTGAATTATAACCTATTACTCATGACTATCGCTTTAAAATGAAGTTAATAGCAAAGATTATCTTAATTTTAAAGCTATGTCGAGTCGTGCAACCTAATTTGATACATAATGACGCTCGGTGTGTTCACTATTTCAGTCAAGTATGTCCTCAAGATATGCCCAGCTTCACGATGTGATGTCCTCAAAATATGCCTAGTTTCACGGTATGTCCTCAAGATATAATAATAATAATAATAATAATAATGAAGGCATCTACGGATGCTTTATTTCCAATCAAGCCTGATATGCCCAGCTTCACGGTACGATGTCCTCAAAATATGCCCAGCTTCACGGTGTGATGTCCTCAAAATATGCCCAGCTTTACGGTGTGATGTCCTCAAAATATGCCCAGCTTTACGGTGTGATGTCCTCAAAATATACCCAGCTTCACGGTATGTCCTCAAGAAATGCCCAGCTTCACGGTATAATGCCCTCAAAATGTGCCCAGCTTCATGGTGTGATGTCCTCAAAATATGTTCAGCTTCACGGTGTGATGCCCTCAAAATATGTCCAGCTTCACGGTGTGATGCCCTCAAAATATGCCCAGCTTCATGGTGTGATGTCCTCAAAATATGTCCAGCTTCATGGTGTGATGTCCTCAAAATATGTCCAGCTTCGCGAAGTGATGTCCTCAAAATATGCCCAGCTTCACGGTATGATGTCCTCAAAATATGCCCAGCTTCATGGTGTGATGTCCTCAAAATATGTCCAGCTTCACGGTATGATGTCCTCAAAATATGTTCAGCTTCACGGTGTGATGCCCTCAAAATATGTCCAGCTTCACGGTGTGATGCCCTCAAAATATGCCCAGCTTCATGGTGTGATGTCCTCAAAATATGTCCAGCTTCATGGTGTGATGTCCTCAAAATATGCCCAGCTTCACGGTGTAATACCCTCAAAATATGCCCAGCTTCACGGTGTGATGCCCTCAAAATATGCCCAGCTTCACGGTATGATGTCCCCAAAATATGCCTTGCTTCACAGTGTGATGTCCTCAAAATACACCCAGCATCACGGTGTGATGCCCTCAAAATATGCCCAGCTTCACGGAGTGATGCCGTCAAAATATGCCCAGCTTCACGGTGTGATGCCCTCAAAATATGCCCAGCTTCACGGTGTGATGCCGTCAAAATATGCCCAGCTTCACGGTATGATGTCCTCAAAATATGTCCAGCTTACGGTGTGATGTCCTCAAAATACGCCCAGCTTCACGGTGTGGTGCCCTCAAAATATGCACAGCTTCACGGTGTGATGCCCTCAAAATATGCCCAGCTGCACGGTGTGATGCCCTCAAAATAAAGGAAATTCAGAGTAAAAACAGAAACGTTAAAGAACTATGAAGCCTCCGCAACGCGACAAGGTTAACATCGGCATCATTGGGATGTTTTATTTCCAATCAAGCCTGATAAATTTGATCTTATCATTGGTTTTTCAAATGTCTTATAATTAACCCTATATATAGGACACCATGACGGTTCCCCCGTAAAGCCGGTACCCATTTTCGACACCTGGGTCGAGTGGGGTATTGTGCTTGAGCTCTCCCTTATACCCAACGGGGAAAATCTCCGCGCCAGCGCCGAGATACGAACCCGCGACTTCAACATACGAGCCTGATCCCTTAACCACTGTACCACTGTACCGTGAAGCTGGGCATTTCTTGAGGACATACCGTGAAACTGGGCATATTTTGAGGACATCACACCGTGAAGCTGGGCATATTTTGAGGACATCACACCGTGAAGCTGGGCATATCTTGAGGACATACCGTGAAGCCGGGCATATTATGAGGACATCACACCGTGAAGCTGGGCATATTTTGAGGACGTCATACCGTGAAGCTGGGCGTATTTTGAGGACATACCGTGAAGCTGGGCGTATTTTGAGGACATCACACCGTGAAGCTGGGCATATTTTGAGGACATCACACAATAAAGCTGGGCATATTTTGAGGGCTGTGCAGAAAATTTACAGGATTTCCTGTATAAGTTATATGTAATCTTTTTTCGCTCATGAACTTACTTAAAAGGCTAAGGTTAATTGAAACTAAACTGTAAGTAAAATGTCGAAACCTGATATTAAGTTTATTTACAGATAATTTATTCAATTCAATAACTTAATAAGCTACAATTGGTACAACCTAGCGCTATCGGTGGCATGTTTTTGGTTTTTGAACTTTAGTCAACATTTCTCTGAGAACAGCGTCGTGAACGCACCATTTGATTATTATTATTATTATTATAAAAGGAAGTTTTAGCCTCCCTTAACCATGATAAAGATGTTCCAAGACAGGAAGGAAGAAGGCACCATTCAGTATGGAGTTGAGGGAACGCGGAATCTGTGCACAAGGTGCACAGAAACAGTAAGGTAAGAAAGAAGTTTATGAAACAAGAAAAAGTTGAAGAAGAAAGTAGAAGGAGCTGAAAAACAGGACAGCAGTGAACTGAAAAAGGATGGTCCGTAACAAAACAAAAACCTATTTTATTTCAACAAAAAGGAAGCCTACCTAACTTTTAGCTTACCCTCACATTGTCCTCCTCGGAGCGCTAATCCCATAGGTTCAATAGTTGTATCCCCCTGAAGGGACGCACCAGTTGAGCCAAACCACAATTACCTCCCTAATTTTATGGACGGACAGAGCAGAACGCCACTAACTCTAATTCCTATCTAAAACAATATATTTACCAACCACTCTCAGAGTTAGATTTTTCTTCCAAGTATTTTAATTTCATATCCTGGTAACTAATGAATAAACATTTCTCACCACAGGGTCACTGAATAGATAGGTCCTAACCTATTGTAAAAGTTTGTTCAACAAAGTACTTGTCAACAAAAGGATATTTTATCTGTATTTAGATGACTTATCAAACTTACAATAACTCACCACAGGGAACATGTTGAGTCGATCTCTCAACCATTTAATAATGAAGGCATCTACGGATGCTTTATTTCCAATCAAGCCTGATACATATCACCTGGTACATTGGATTTTCAAATGCCTTATAACCAACGCCAGGACGCCATGACGCATTCCCCCGGTCAAGACCGGTACCCATTTCAGACACCTGGGTAGAGTGGGGTATTGTGCTTGGAATTTTTCTCCTATACCCAACAGAGAAAATGGCCACCGCCAGTTCCGAGAATCGATTCCGGGTCTGCCGCACAGCGTCAGAACCCCTAGCCGCTTGCGCTATGGCGAGCATTTTTCTGATGTTTGACATGATGTTGAGATGTCTAAATACTTTTATCGATGTGTTTATAGATGTAAATACATGAAAGTTTCACGGAATGTTGCCACTTTTTGTTCGCGCAAACTTGGAAAAGATTCGCTATCTTATGGTAAGCTGTAGTGAATATTGACATTCGTTCTGAACAACTGGAGGTCGTGCGTGTCGAGCTATTATCGAAGGTTAATGAAACGCGTTCAACCCGCGAAATAATTACTTCAATTCCTTACTTGTCTATTGACATACGAATGTAAGTATCAAAATAATCACAAAAACTTCCAAGTGTACTACTATTTTATTTAAAATGAACACATACGACATTAGCACGATACATACATTCTTTTTTGTGGATGACATTATGCGGGGCAAGGTAAACACGGTGGAGCTTGGTGGAGTTTATTGGCCAGGTGTTGGCAGAAGGCAGGTATATGAATGATTGAGCGTCGTAAGATAGACGCTCGTGGCTTATATAAGGTGGCATCCAGATACAGACAAGACCACAGATAGACATGTGCGGAGACGCCGCACATAGCTTCCCTCTCCCACAGGAGAGAGTACTACACTCAAAAAAAAAAATAAAAACGGTTAAACAAAATTCAAGGATTCGCAGAATTAACTTAACCCGTGGGTACCACGCAATCAAAATAGTTAACAAGGTTGCTCAACAATCAATAAAATGACAATTAATGAAATGACAATTAATTAAAAAAAATTAAATGACAATTCTAAATGAAAGATAACGCTTATGACATCATCGCAACCGTATCGTCGTAAACCGTTTTTAATATTAAATTACGTTAACTGTACCGCAACTCATACTAAAAAAGCAAAAAGACACTGAACAAATGTTATCAATACTCCAACCAAACATTATTATAGTTTCAAGCAAAACAAGCAATCACGAGGGTAGCTTAAGCGAACACATATATGCGTACCCGTTCATTTAAAAAAAAACTTCGATACATCATGGTTAATAACCTTAACTAAAAAAACGCACGGTTAAAACTCTTAATGAAGAACCGTTTACATCACTAAAATGATTGTAGGTAAAACGCAACTAAACGCATCGAAAATAGAACGCAAACAAGAAACATGCCAGAAACTCCAAAGAAAAAATTAAATCGCAGAAAACATGTTGAATAAAGAAAAACATTCCCTATTAAAAATTTACCATTCGCCACCAAACTCCTTAGTTACCAATATGGTTATAATTAAAACGCCAAAAAAACACAAGACGGTAAAGTAAATTTTTTAGAACCACAACAAAAATTAAATTTACGCATCGCAACACATCAATAACTGTGAATGTCCAAATAAATAGTTAAACCCTTTTTTTTTAACTGTTAAATTGTTAAATTCTTAACATGTTACCGCAGTCAACCAAAACAGAAATTTAAAAATAAATTTTAACACGCTCTCAACACAGGATTATACGGCATATGATAATATTATAATTCCTTAATAATTAAAAGCAAAAATAGCAAAAGCAAGGAAACAAGCAAAAGCAAAGCAACTGACTTACCGTGCATCAAAAGAAATAATTTCTCAGCACGACGACAGCCACGTGGAATGATGATAAGGATCAAAAGTGAAACGCCATCCTATCCGTCAACATAACATCAATTCAACTAAAAAAAATAAATACCCTTGGGATTATCGCAAATTAAACCCATATTAAACGAAAATATTTCAGAAAAATTGGAACAATACCAAAAAAAAAAAGTGAGTCGCAATAACACATTTTAAAATTAGAAATATGCAAGTAAATTTATAACGGGAAAATTAATAATTAAATTGCTAATTAATACCTTAAGAGTTTACCGCGTCAGTATAAAAAAACACAGCAAACTTAAACTTAGGATTACATAGAACACTGCGCGCGTTTATTATCGCATTTTTCTCGCGATTCGCATTTTATTTTCTTCAATCAACTGCGCGCCAATATTTCAACTTCGTTGTAATTTTCAAAAATTTAAAAACTAACACTTCAAATTTTTCCGATCATTTTCGAATTTCGTTTCAATCAAATTTTCAATCATATTAAATTTCAAGCACCTTAAACTCGTCGCGCACCTGCAGGACGGCTCTGGCGTCCTGCATCTCGGGGACGTCCAGCCCACCCTACGTAAGGCAAATTAATCACCACTACGTCGCGTGCAACGTTAAGGATTATTGATCCTGATGGAGGATTCTTGACGGCCTCCCTCTCGCCATGGTTCTGGAAAAATCCTCGCGTTGCATCGTCGTTAGCATTTTTACCTCTTTTTTTTACATGATACAACACCGTCGCCATGCCCATCGTGGCTAGGATCAAGAACATGAGCACGACATCGGTAACCTTGTCGGGCAACAGCTCCATGGACGAATTTTTACTTATCCACTGCTCGTTGATGGTAGTTGAGTGAGTGGACAAAGCAGCCACCAGGGTGTCTACGTCGATATTAGACTAGGCGTTGCCCATCGAGCTCACGCTCCTGAAAGGAAAAGATACAGAACCGATTAGCATGACCGTTACAAAAATAAAAGAGAACAAATTACAACATATAATTTGGTATCAGATCTCGGTTGTCTGACGACAGTCATTAAACAACCACGATAAGTCTCGAATAAAAAATATAAACGCTGATCGTATCGAAAAAATCTCAGGTGACAAGACACCTGTCTTTAAATTTCAATTAAATTTTGCTGATCGCCGGCATTCCGTCTGAATAAAAATAGCTCGGCTAGAGACCGCTGCGGCGTTAAATTAACCCATCTCGCAAGATGATTTGCAAGCTCAGCGATTGCATTTCGCAGCCGGCACATCCGTTCACAATTAAAACTGTCAATTTAGCAATACTAACGTCTCGAGCGATGTTAAGAAAAATAAATGAAATGTCTTAGCGACAAGCAAAAGCTAGACAGTACAAATTCCTTTTACCTCTTGGGTAAATACCTAAACATTACCTCAATTTACATGAGAACAAGGCAACAACAACTGTAAAAATACCATATGAAAATACAACGTACGGATTACTGAGATTAATACGAACGCAACGCATATTGCACAGAGCAAAAGGTAAAACTCCTTACATTATGATTATTAACCTTAACATAATTGATAAACTGTTAAAACGAGGGTAAAAAGTAAATCGTAACTCGTCGTCTGGTTGCAACGTCAAAAAGTCTAATGAAACTCGTCTTTTTAACTCACAGTTTTAACCTTTCTCAAGGGTAGGGTAACAAATAATTTAGATTACTCTTAATAATTTTTGATCCAATTTTGATCTCAGCGTAATTACGTCTCACTTTTTGGACTACCGCAGGCCCAACCCAGGTCAGCTGTAACTTATGTTTTTTATCGTGATTCTTTAAAAGAACTCTATCGCCCACGTTGATGTCCTTGTTACGTCGTTTAAGATTTCTGTATAGATTTCTCTCCGTCGTATTATTTATAATTAAATTTCTAATTTTTTCTACTGTCCGGGCGGCTTCTCTTGCTCGAATATTGACTAAATCTAATTCTTTACCAAAACTGTAAATGACAGAATCAAAATTTTCTGACTGGTAGTAAGCACACGTATCGCGATTGAAAACCACGAAGCCTGGTGTTTCGCCTAAAGTAGAATTTAAAGAGTTATTCAATGCGTTCTCAACAACTTCTAGTAATTGATCCCACTCGGCATGAGCAAGTGTGTTTACATACAATTTTAATAGGTTCGTAATTTTTTTGTTGCGCTCTACAATAGCGTTAGAATGAGGGCTGTACGCTAAAACTTCTCTCTTAGCTATAGCATGAATTTTGGCGTACTGTTTCACCGCCACGGATTTAAATTCGAGGGCGTTATCGGAGATGAGTGTTTTGGGGTAACCTAATAGTGAAAAGCAATTACTTAAACACGCAATTATTGTGTCAGTACGACGATTGGAGATCGCGTACAACCTGCAAAACCTTGAAAATAAATCTATAACTACGAGTATATGCTTATTTCCCCTCTCCGTAACCTTGAGTGGTCCCAGAAGGTCCATTGATACAACTTCGAAGGGTTCCTTAGCGATCGGAGCTGTCAAAATTTTAATTGACACAGATGGTCTTGCTTTAATTAGTTTACACACTTCACAGTCCTTTACGAATTTTCTAACAATGGTTTTTTCCAATTGATTAAAGTATTTTAATTTAAATTTAAACAAAGTATGCTTGTCGTCTGTATGGTACATGCTATGAATTGCTAAAATAGCTTTACCCATTAAAGAGTTAGGTACGACTGCTGTTAGAATTGTGCTAGGTCTATTATCAATCTCTCTACGTCGATATAAAATATCATTCAGAATTAAAAATTTTTGTAAGTCAGGAATAGTCGAAATACTGTCATGCAATAAAGCGTTCTTAATTTCTATGCAGAAAGCGTCTTGGTTCTGCTCGTCTATAAATTCTTTAATCGTCCAAGAAATTTCAGTCTCTTTCGGTACGTAACTGACCAGCTTGGGACAAGCGTCTTGGTCTGCGTCAACACTGTCTCCGTGCGGCGGGTCAACCACCTCGTTTCTCGTCACGTACAGTCCTTTTTTTCGTGCTCGTGTCTCCACAATACAAACTTCTGATTCAAATGCGGCTTCCAAATCACAACGATTTAGTTCTTTAACCCGCGCACTGTAACTGGTCGCCTCATTTACCAGGCTCACTGGTTGCCAGACGTAAGGCATAACCCCAAGTTGTTATACACCAAAATGATCGTCTCAGCGAGTGCTACACAGCTGGAGCCAGAAACCCCCACATTGTGGGGGTTAAGGCAGAGCTCCAACCACTTGGAAGTTGGGAGGGGTAAGCACAGTCAGTGTGGTAAATGAGGCGACCGTGAGAGGGTGTGCGTGCGAACAGTCAGTGGCAGCCTCAGTTACCAGCGAAACTACTCAGGGCCTTATTTCGCCTTATTTCGTAAAAATGGCAAATAAGACAAATCTGAAGTCAGTAGCGTGTAGAGCAGTATTTTATTCATATTGTGTGAAAATTACAAGTTTCGAAACACTATACTTACAGTAATATAACCAGACATGCAAACATGCATTTATGTAGGAACTAAAACGAAGAATGGATAACACCTAGTAGACATAAATGGTCATAACTTTTTTTCTAATTGTTGTAGAGGAAAAATAAAAACATCAGCAGGTTTGGAAGGATTTTCTGCATAAAATAGCAGTGAAAAACATTACATTGTTCCCAAAACACAAAAATGGCCATTGATCTCTTTGAAGCAATGTTGTGCAAAAATCTACGGAGTTTGACTCCATATTACAAAGAAACGGTTCAAGTTATCAAAAATCTGACAACATCAAAGTGTAAAGCAACATTTTTTACTCATTACTTCATATTTTTACATCTCTGCCTATTACGGTAAGTGAACAGGGAACGGCAGAGTAACGCGGGTAAATTGACTACTTTTCTGAGGGATGCGCGACCGTGCGCGGGTTAAGATTTAATTTCTCGTTATTTATGGGTAATCTGCTTAAATAATCTGCTACGACATTTTCTTTGCCAGGTAGGTATTTAACAACTGGATCGAATGAATGAACACTTAAACACCAACGTGCCATATTTGTATCTTCAGGCAGTTTTTTATTAAAAAGTGGCGCCAGAGGCCTATGGTCAGTATAGACCCTGACAGGATATCCAGTGATCAAGTATTTAAAATATTTTAACGCTGAATGAATTGCGAAGAATTCTTTTTTGGTAGTAGAATATCTTCGTTGACTTGAATTAAGATTCTTACTGTAATAAGCCACAGGTCTTAGAATTTTGTCGCTTGAATCATCCGCCTGCATTAGTACGGCTCCAATTCCTGAATTAGAAGCGTCAGTAAAAACATGGAAGTCTGTAGTATAGTCAGGGTGTCTTAGAACTGTGTAAGAAATTAACAACGACTTCATAAAATCAAAACTTTTTTGACAATGGTCTGTCCAAGTATAATCAACATTTTTTCTCAAAAGGTTGTACAGAGGGTAAGCTACTTCCGCAAAGTTGGGTAAAAAATTTCGAAAATAGTTTGCTAATCCTAAAAACTGTTGTAGCTCCTTAACATTGGTCGGCGCTCGGCATTCTTGTAATTTCTGTGAATATTTACATTTAATACCATCGGCAGCAATGATATGGCCAAAATACTCTATTTCTTTTTTGAAAAAATGACATTTCTCAAGCTTCAATGATAGATTGCCGGATCGCAGCATCGTAAGGACGCTTTCTATATCCATTAAATGTTGAATTTTATCTTTGGAAAATACCAAAATGTCATCAAGGAAGACAAACGCTAGTTTACCCAGAATGGGTGTGAGGGCAGAGGTCATTACCCTTTGAAACACGCCCGGGGAAGTTGAAAGGCCGAACGGTACACGGCAGAAATGGAACTTACGAAAATTTATACTGAAAGCCGTGTATTTTCTACTCTCTTGCTCTAATTCAATCTGATGGAACGCCGAGCGGAGATCCAAGTTAGTGAACCACGCGTTACCGCCCAAAGTCGACAATATTTCGTCTATGCGGGGAATTGGATATGAATGTTTAATCAATACCTTGTTTAAAGCGCGGAAATCAATTACGGGACGAAGATCTCCTGATTTTTTCTTAACTACAATGACAGGAAAATTAAAATCTGAGGACGAATCTTCTATTATCCCCTGATCGAGCATATCATTTGTTATTTTCATCACCTCTTCTTGGTATTTGTGAGGGATGCGATAAGGAGCTAAATTTAGTACCGGTGCGTCCGGTTTTAACTGAATTTGATGCTTCAAAATATTCGTAACACCTATCGTCTCACCTTCGAGTGTTACTACATCACGGAACTTATTCAACAAATTAACTAAGGGTAACTGTATGTCATCTTCATTACATGAAATGTCCTTTTCCGTCAAAACCCGTCGTATCTCCTGCTCTCCACCTTCTGACACACCTATTTCTGCTATTTCTTCTGCACCTACTTGTGCATTGATTCCTAACTCCTCGTTAACAACGAGAATTTCACGTCCGCCGCGAGTGTCAGCATTAACTCAAGTTTTCTATTGACCATGGCATTCATTCCGCCACCTGCCGAGACAACTTGCATCGTATCCAACCGCGCGACAGAATTTACTTCAACATTATGAGCGTCTCTGAGTGCTGTTTCAACACTTGTTAAGTACACTTCGCTCTCGATATCATCTGCTGCTATTAATTCAACATTGCACAGCATAGTATTCTCAGACAGATACACAGTCTCTTCACTAGAATTCAACACTATAATCGGCACCACGCCGTCTACATCTATTCGAACAATTGAGTCTGCTATAAGAGCACCATTATCGAGACATCTTTTCAAAATCATATACTCGCCTGGAGTTGGTTTCTTAAGGAAGCCATACACAACATTTACCGAGTTACCAGGCACTTCAACCTGATTGCAATGAACGATTAACTGCTTCGTACTCTGTGCCGTCTCAGCCACAGCTGGACTTTCTTTCTTTTTTCTGCAGTCATCATTTTTTAATTGCCTATTACTCTTTCTCGCAACAGCAACCTCTGATAACAGACAGTCGCTATTCACAATTTTCCTCATTACTATTTCTCTGCTTAACAAAGGCTCCATATTTAAATCACAAAAGGGAATTGAAATATTCTCCCAAAGAAGTTTTTTATCTCTAAAGTTAATTACGGCGTCCTTCAAAACGTCACGGCCTAGAATCAGGTCATAGTTAAACTTGGCCTCTTTTACGATCAGTGCACTTGTTTTAATTACTCTGTTAGTGCCTGGAATTGCAATGGATAATTCTACTTCACCTGTTACATTACTCTTGCCGTTTATTCCTTTCACTGTTAAATGACTCGGTTTAACTTCTTCGCTCAAATTTTTAACCTGCCTGTAGCTTATCAGGCAATTTTCTGAGCCACTGTCGAGCAAAGCACTTAAATACTGGTCTTTGTTCTTAATTATGATGGTGGGTTTGTTGCAATCCTTGAATGCCACTAAACCAGCATTTTTTTAAAAAATTTTTACAACACTTACTGAAAAATAGGATTCGACAGTCTTGTTTCGATCATGAGTAATCGTAAGCTCTTCGTCTTGCAATAAATTATACCTATTTTCACATTTAAATAAAGGATCAACGAACGATTTGGTTGTCTCGGAGATATCTGGAATTTTAGCCACGGTCGCAATATTAACGAGGTTGCTCCCTACCTCGGGCTCAGTCAAATTCAAATCCCCCTTACTACCTTCACCTGTTCCTAATTCTCCCTTAAAAAATTGTCAGACTCGGCCTCCGCCCAATGGACTTCACTTCTACCACGATTTGTGCTACCTCTCCCGCGTAAATACGTCTTATAGTTGCGGATTTCTGTACCTGTCGCTCGACAATTCTTTACTACATGGGTTCCACCGCATGCAAAGCACCCTCTCGGAAACTGATCTCTCATGGGTCTGCACTCGAAATGTCCTGCCATCGAACACGAGTTACAATATGGGAAACCTGTTTTTTTCGTTCCTGAACTTCCTGCAAACTGACCAGAACCAGAGCTACTATTGTCTGTTTTCATCATGTTACATTCCAAAGAACCGTTTCCGCGATCACCTACGTAACTGCTAAACTCTCTTCCTCTAACACGAGGATTTCTTAGCCAGGGCCTAGGAGTTATCCTACGTACTCCTGATCGAAAATTCCTACGGTAATTACCGACACTTCCGTAGAACACCTCACTCTCCGGAAACTGCTCTGCGGCATCAAAGCCTTCATCAAAATCACTGTTTACTTCACCTACGTAACTCTCACTTTCGTGCCGGACTTGGTACTTTTGCGCGAGTATTTTTTTAGTCTCGGCTTGACTTCTCACTGCGGAAATTAATTTTGCTAAAAGCTCCTCAGCAGTACTGAACTGGGTTTCAAAGATTTTCCTCGCGAAGGACTCATCTAACAACGGACCGAGAATAGCTAACGCTAACCCGTAAGACATACTATCACCAACAATTTTTTTCAACTCTGCCTGCGTCGTGCAGCTCTGAAAATACGTGTGTCTTTGCCACCCCAGTGAGGTTGAAGTCAAAATACTCTCAGTAAGCTTACGTATCTTTGAAAATGCAGTGACCAACTGGGCTGCGAGAGCGTTATTTTTAATTAGTTGCATTTCATTTAAATCACAGGCAAGGGCGTGAATACTTTTTTCTCCACGACAGACGTAAATGTCTTCGAGAATTTTGACTACCTGATCAAAGGTGTAATTCAAATCTGCATTTACAAGTTTGGTCACAACAGCATTGAAATCACCTACATTCTTATTTGCTGACCTTACAAGGAATTCTTTGCGTCTCTCGTCGCTTGTCGCGTCTGGCAGTAAAGTCATATAGGCTTTTAAATTCTGTACATGGGTGGAGAACGTCTTATTTTCCAGGAACTCCCCATCATTCTGTCTTCGTCTACCACGGAAGATGGGCAACTCAGCACTAGTCATGATCGTCCCAACTGTAGGAATATTAAGATTGGCTGCGATATCACGCGCAAGTTGAGTACCTGCGACATTACTACCAGCACTAGCAGTTCCTGCCCCTGCACTAGTCGTAGGAGTCGTGATTGTTGTAAATTCTGTCACACTAGTCACTCTAGGTTTGCTAATCCTGCCTGATCTGGTTACTGTAGGATCTGTTCGAAGGACTTCATCACTATCGTCACTATCCCACATCAATCCTATTCTCTATAATTAATTCAAAAAAAATTTTCCTCTTCTCGATCAAAGGTCAAAAATCAAATTC
This sequence comes from Morinoia aosen, assembly GCA_030386875.1. NCBI lineage: Eukaryota > Metazoa > Arthropoda > Malacostraca > Amphipoda > Talitridae > Morinoia > Morinoia aosen. The sequence continues at coordinate 44,364,421 of CM059580.1, forward strand.
AATCTAACTCAATCAAAAAATAACGTCGCACTCCGAAAATCAAAAAGAGAAAATATACATCTAATTTCAAGCAATACACACAAAAATTAAATAAAGTTACACATAAGCATAATCACAAAATAGCAATAATAGCAATAAAATCACACAACCAATACTCACAATAAGAGCAATAAATAGCGTCACCAATTCCTAACAATTAAACTATTCAAGCACCACAATCAGAGCCAGTCTTGGTGACTTACCAACACTATCGTGCAAGTGACGGCGCTTCCCACGCTAGAGCATCAAAAAAAAATTTTAGCTGCTTAACAGCAAAAGCATTTCTTTCGAAATTAGAGCTCTGAATAATCAAAATCAAGGTGTTGAAATACTTCTACTAATTCTGCTACTCAATAACAGTAAAATTTTACACTTACTCTTGTTATTGAAGGTAAATAGGAGAATCAACAGCTAAATCCAGAACGGTCTGACGCGGATGCGTCTTACACAATGTCTCAGTGACAACTGTCGCTAGTCGCTACTTGTAACTTGGCTTGCAGATATGCAGTGGCCATGCGGAAGTGCACTCGCTGCTCAGCGCTAGAGGCAAGGTCTTTGCAATAAACGCCTACAAAAAAAACATAGCCTGCCTCGCTACAGAACACAGAGCTTGTGCGAGTACATGCGCACCTAGAGACAAAAAGAAATTTTTTATAAAGACTTAACTGCAACAAGAATGGAGCTGCTGCGCACGATGCCTGCGGCTGCTGCTGCTGTTGCTCGTTTTTTGAAGTGCAGGGAAAAACGTCGACTGATGCTGCAGACGATGAAAACTTTTTGATTTTGTAACACAGTTTGTAGAAATTATTGTTGTTGAATTATGTCACACACCACGTATTTGATGATTCACAAATTCTGCTACAGTTCGTACGTTAGGTTGATGATTGTTTGTAGAAGTTACACACACACCAAGTATTTGATGAACTCTTTCTTTATTGTTCCTCTATTGTTCAATGTTCGTTGCTGGAAAAGGGGAGATTTTCACTTCGAAGACTATCTCAATCTCGTCCCCGGATTCATATACTAAAATCCTTGTTCGTAACGGTGAGTCAAGATTTAGAAAGACTGTGAATTGGGCGTATGCCTCCTGCAATACTTCCCTTGGTATTTTTATTCCGAAAATGATGACGGATTCTTGCAGCTGCCACACTTGGTTATTTTTTCCGTGACACATTGAGATTTTATAGTGTTCCAAATAGCCAGTTACTGGACACTTGTTATCCACTTAATCACTTATACACGATTACGCGAGTGTGAGTTCAGTTCAACACATATGGCCACCACATATGCGGGGCAAGGTAAACACGGTGGAGCTTGGTGGAGTTTATTGGCCAGGTGTTGGCAGAAGGCAGGTATATGAATGATTGAGCGTTGTAAGATAGACGCTCGTGGCTTATATAAGGTGGCCTCCAGATACAGACAAGACCCCAGATAGACATGTGCGGAGACGCCGCACAACATGAACAACTTGTAGATGCATGGAATTCGGTGATGTTAAGATCTCGCTGCAGTATTTTATTACGCCTACAGGAGCTTCTCGCAAATCATCCTTGTTCATGAACTGACGTCCATTCGCAGGAAGTTTTTGTCTCAGAATCCTCCTCAGGTTTTATTGTCTTTAAATCCAGGAAATTTCCAGCGGACTTGATGTTTAGAAGCGAACTTTTTTGTAGCTACTCAGTTTATTTGCATGCGAGAGGTGATATTTTGCATGGAAAAATTAATTTTCATTGAGGCGGTATTTAAGGTATTTGAGTAGCCCATAAATATTCATTTGAATTGATAAAAAGAAGTTTAAGAACTATCAACGCTCATCAAAATTATTTTTGGCGCTACATTCTAATTTAAATGATCACAATCTAACTTACACTCTAATCTAATGCAGTCGTTGTCCCCCGAATTCATTGGCGCATATTTGACCGAGTGAAGAAAAATTGAACTGAAGACCAAGGCCGGTCAATGTTAAAAATTCGAAAATTTATATACTCGGTAAAAAATATATAAGCAGTTGGACATGCTGATATTACCTTTCGAAATATAAAAAGAAACTTCCCTGCTACCACACCCATGATTCTTTGATTAAAAATATAAAACGGTGGAGTTCCTGAGTTGATATTATAAATTCAACACGATGATTTTTAGAAAATTCTTAATACAAACAGCTTTATATCTAATATTTAACACTATGACTGCGACTACTAAATATTAGGCTCAATGCCAAACTCAAATTTAAAGTCAATTGTGGTAAATTATTTTGAAAATACCAAACATGAACTGGTTCGTGCCTACATTTCGCTCAAATTTAGGCCCTCCGCACACGAGGCTACTCTAATGAAACTAAACTGGTTTGTGATTGACGTTACTAACCAGCTACTAACTCAGTGATGCGGTTCCACACACGAGGCTACTAAAATCTGTAATCTCCTCTGGGTGTTCGTGGAAGTAGGACAGCATAATGCAATCATTCAGCAACATTGTGGATAGCGATTAAAGTGGCGAAGATATGAAACTGTATAATCATTATCGACAGAGAAGAAATAGAAAACGAAGACAATTTTTGATTCATCCATACATATAGGAAAATTTCAACCGCCGACTTTTCGTTGCTGCGAAAGAATTACAACTTACAACCCTATTAATTAATATACTTATAAAATAGCTCTTCATTGAATACTCATGCAAAATTAAATTATGTATTACCTTCATAGTGTATCAAATTGATAGATTATTTTCTACAGGGTGTTGTGTAATTCGATACGCACATTTTAACCATGTACAGAAAAACGCAAAATAAAACGATTTTCATGAGTGATAAAAACCCCAGAACTCCGTTTTCGAGAAATGTTTATCCAGAAGGTTTCCCGTAAGAATTGGCTTACAGTGGTTAAAATATGGACATCGAATTATACGACACCCTGTACATTATTCAATGAAATTAGAAGGTATTATACTAATTTCATTGAAGGTTTATATTATATACCTTCTAATTTCATTGAGTAATATACAAGGTGTCGTGTAATTAATAATATACAAGGTGTAGTACAATAAGTATTGTACGATATAAAAATCTATTACCCTTCATGTTTAGGGCTTTACCAACTTCATTCCATAAAATTTCTGTTTCATCCATCCTGGAGTAACCTGATGGTTTAAAAAACGGGTATTTTTCCACTTCCTAGACCAATTTTGTGTTCTTTCATTCTGTAGAACGTCCATACAATAGAAGATTAACCAAGAAACTCAGATACTCAAGTTAAAAGTGACTGGACATGCGAGTCACCCAGCAACTGGTAGCTAACGCATTACCAACGAGTTAGTAAGCAGTAGCTCCGTGTGCAGCGTCCTTATCAATTACACAGAAGTGACTCAGTGCGAACTGGTTAATGATTTGCGTCTGTGATCAGTTTCTTTTGAGTAGCCCCGTGTGCGGAGGGCCTAAGTATTTGTGAAAATTGAATTTGCGACTAATGGTCGGTCAGCAGCATTATGAAAATCACCTCAGTGTACCACCGGTGGCGCACGTCGCAGTCAAAGTGTTAAGGAGAAACTGCAATACTTATTTGCATATGTAGAACAGTAGTTAAATTTACGGAGGACATAGCCATAAAAGTGCATTTCCTTAGCTAAAAATTAGAAAACACACAGGGATGTCAAATATTCTACACGTAAAATGAAATGGAAATATTATTTACAAAGAAGTTGTTACATGGAATACATTACAACCAATTTAAATTTTGAATAATGTTAAACTTAAACGGCTCAAATTGAAAGACGATTCGTATGAAGTAGACATTAGTAGCGTTAGGGGTTGAATGCTTGATTAACACGAATGAAATAAAAATCTATTCCCTCAGATTTCTTCACTAACACACCAGGACTGGAAGCCTATCAATACTACTAAATGATGCCTTAGCGCAGTCTCCTCTTACATTCACAAAGGAGCTCAGGCTACCACACCGATGGTTGATTTGGAGGAAGGTGTAATGGCTGGAAATAAATTATTTGGCCTCGAATACGAAATTCGATGTACTAGAAATTTAAAACTAATTTTTCCTGTAAACATGTTAATAAAAACGAACCTACCAAATTTTACCATAAATTGCAAGTTTTTACCAAAATAATGCTGGCACAAAAGATTCCCAATCGTACCATACGAGGAAGAGCGGCCGTCGCACAAGGAATCATCAACATTTCACCATCAAAAAGAACCGAAGAAAAGTTAAAGTTTGTTGGAAACATAAAACTCAATACATTGGATTATACGGAACTCAATATAAAATTACTCATGCCTACTTAATTTTAAAATAAAAGGTATTCTAATGCCTGGAACAAAGGTTCAAATCAACTACGATCTCTGCAATAAAAGTGTTTGCTTTCTGTTTGGATAAACGCTACGAAGCACTTGACCGAACAGACCAAAACAACGTCTTCAATGATCTTCAAAAATAGAAATAGAGTTGGCAAAAAATACAAAAAACATCACAACGCGCATGTCTAATTAAATATACACGCAGAAATGCAATCAAAGTGTCATTCTGTTGAAGGATATATGATAAAATTCATACATGTATATCGTCTTCGTACCAATGAAATTGAAGTAGAATTTTTAATTTATTATTAAATTTTTGAATTTGAGATAAGTTTTTTCAGCCTCCCTCCCTAATTGCAACAAAAACGTTCAAAAATGACATGAATGAAAGCACCATTTAGGATGAAGTTGAGAAACACAAATTCTATACACAAGGAGTGTTCCTGACCAGGAACCAGGTAAGTCAGACAAATGTCACAAGGATGCGATGAAACCTGTACGAAACAGAATGCGAATAACTGATTTTTATGCATTACACTCAGAAGCAACTCAGCAACTGAAAATAAGCTCTCATTTCATTCAAAAAAGAAACATTATCAATACCTGAAAGTTGCGCAGAATAGTGCGCAAAACGCAGTTAAATAAGGAAATAAAGTTTTACCGACTGTAACGCTACATAGGAGTTAGATAACATTAGATAAGTTTGTTTAGGCCAGTTTAATTATAAAAAGTGGTTTTAGGAGAGGAAAGAGGAAGCCATCATTCAGTGATGACATAGGGGAACGCATGGTTTATACACAAGGTTCAAAGAAACAGCAAATTGCATAAGAAATTAACAAATCACAGTAAGGTTGAAGACGTAACGGATGGTAGAAAATAGGACTGCAGTAAACCAAAAAAAGATAGTTCTTGAAAAACAATAAGATTTCATGCTCACAAAACAAGCCCTCCTCACAGTTCAGAACCTCATATATTCTCCTCGTGGGCGCTAATTCCCACGGACACAAAAGTTGCGATCTCCTGAGGGAGAAAATCGTAGATCTGTGGCCACACGGAACAGCTGCGAATTATAACATATCGAAGTGAGCTGAAGTAATTAGGTATTTGAGTAGCACATAAATGTGCATTTAACAGTTAGAAGAAAATGAATTGGTGCGACCATGTTTGCTAGCTCGGTGTTGTTTAGCGCTATCCTTTTGAGCAGAGCAATAGTCCCAGAACTCACAATGTTTACTGGCTAGGTGTAGCTTATGATAACCCTTACGAGGTGAGAAATATTCGCATTAATGACACTTGAAAAAATGACCTTCACCATGTTTCCTAACTCTGTGTAGCTTGACACTACCCTTGTGAGCAGAGGAATAGTTGCATAATTCACACTTGAACAGCTGACCTTCACCATGTTTGCTAGCTAGGTGTAATTTGATACTACCCTTGTGAGCAGAGGAATAGTCACATAATTCACACTTGAACAGCTGACCTTCCCCATGTTTGCTAGCTCGGTGTACTTTGATATTACCCTTGTAAGCAGAGGAATAGTCACATAATTCACACTTGAACAGCTGACCTTCACCATGTTTGCTAGCTCGGTGTAGTTTGACATGACCCTTCCGCGCAGTGGAATAGTCACATAATTCACACTTGAACAGCTGACCTTCACCATGTCTACGAGATCGGTGTACTTTGATGTTACCCTTGTGAGCAGAGGAATAGTCACACAATTCACACTTGAACAGCTGACCTTCACCATGTTTGCTAGCTCGGTGCAGTTTAACATTTTGATTTAGTGCAGAGGAATAGTCACATAATTCACACTTGAACAGCTGACCTTCACCATGTTTGCTAGCTAAGTGTTGTTTAAAATTTCCCTCCCATGCAGAAGAATAGTCACAACATTCGCACTTGAATATCTGACCTTCACCATGTTTGCCGGCTAAGTGTATTTCAATATGTTTTCTCCGTGCAGAGGAATAATCACATAATTCACACTTGAACAGGTGACCTTCACCATGTTTGCTAGCTAAGTGCAGTTCAACATTTTGCTTGAGTGCAGAGGAATAGTCACATAATTCACACATGAAGAGCTCACCTTCACCATGTTTACTGGCTAGGTGTACTTTGATGTTACCCTTGTGAGCAGAGGAATAGTCACATAATTCACACTTGAACAGCTGACCTTCACCATGTTTGCTAGCTCGGTGTAGTTTGACATTACCCTTCCGCGCAGTGGAATAGTCACATAATTCACACATGAAGAGCTCACCTTCACCATGTTTACTGGCTAGGTGTACTTTGATGTTACCCTTGTGAGCAGAGGAATAGTCACATAATTCACACTTGAACAGCTGACCTTCACCATGTTTGCTGGCTCGGTGTACTTTGATGTTACCCTTGTGAGCAGAGGAATAGTCACATAATTCACACTTGAACAGCTGACCTTCACCATGTTTGCTAGCTAAGTGTTGTTTAAGATTTCTCTTCTGTGCAGAAGAATAGTCACAAAATTCGCACTTGAACATCTGTCCTTCACCATGTTTGTGAGCTCGGTGTACTTTGATATTACCCTTGTGAGCAGAGGAATAGTCACATAATTCACACATGAAGAGCTCACCTTCACCATGTTTACTGGCTAGGTGTTGTCTAAGACTATCCTTACGAGCTGAGAAATATTCACATAATTCACACCTGAACAACTGACCTTTATCATCGTTGCAAACTTGGTGCACTTCATGATGGTCTTTACGAGCAGAGGCATGGTCCTTCAAAATACGAATACCAAGCTGACCTTGCCCATGTTTTCTTATTTGGCGAATTTCGCGCTTAGCAGACAAACACTGCTTTAAGCTTGCTTCATTAGCTGAAGAATTTTCACACACCTCACACTCGGACACCTTCTTGTTGTCTAATGCACCTTTTTCAGGCGCTTCTGAACTGGACTTCATGACTATGATAGAGCCACAGACTTCACATTCAAATTCTTCCCGACTATGTTTTTCAGGTCGCTGTTCAACCACCATTTTCACACCTGAATATTGGTAACACCTAAACAGACCTTTCCATTGGTTCTCATTATCATGCTGCTCTCTTACGTGTCGTTTAAAAGCACTCTTGTTCTTAGTGGAGTATGCACACAACTCACACTCGTAACATCCCAAATTATGCCTGGCACGGAGGTGCAGTCTCATACAATCCTTCTTACCAGTGGAGTAATCACAATGTGCACAGAGTAAGGAACGTGAGGTAAGAGTGTCCGGAGGAGCGGCCTCAACACCACTGCCGTTACCCGACACATCTGATGGGGGCGAGGCACCGCTCTTTTCAGATGCTCCAGCTGGTCCCTGATGAACAGCAGATGTGTTGCACGCGCCAGAGCTGCCTTCTCTCACCTCGTCCTGTGCTTCTGCGGGTCCTGAACATGCTTCGGTGCAGTCTACTTCTCTCTTGAAAGTAACTGCATAAGAACCTGAACTTGAACTGGCCTGGAAAGAAGAACTTTTTCCGATCACTGGATGACGTTCGTCAAATAACAGTTTATGGGTTCGATTAGATTATTAGATAGTTTAAGCTTCCCAATCCGCAACAAAGGCGATCCAAAGAAAGGAAAGAAGAAGGCACCATTTAGTATGGAGTTAAGGGAACGTAGAATCTATGCAGAAAGGAGACAGAAACAGTAAGATGAGAAAGAAGTTCATGAAACATGATCAAAGTTGAAGAAGAAAGTGGTAGGTGCTGAAAAACAGGACAGCAGTGAACCGAAAAAAGATGGTCCGTAACAAAATAAAAACCCTATTCTATTTCAACACAAATAAAGCCTACCTAACCTTTAGCTCAGGCCCTTATATAATCCCTCTGGGAGCGCTAATTCCCATAGATACAATAGTTGTATCCCCCTGAGGGGATAACGGTATTATGTTCAAATTGCAACTAAAATCAACAACTTGTAGCTATTTTATTTTCTATTGAGACAAAGTCATGCACTTGATTATCAGTTCTTAATTTAATCTGAATGAAATGCACTTCACAGTTCTAAACAAAATGCAAGAAAAATACATTAAAAATAATAAAGGAAGCAAAAAATGATAGCACGAAAGAAATCTAAAAAGCACTTTCTCTCTTCTCAGATGGCTATTATTTTAATACAGAGCAAAAATTCAACTACAAATTCATGCAATATCTCATACATGAAATTTTATTGTTTACATTTTCCTCTTTAAAACACAAAACTAACACCACAATTTTTCTTATAAGTAGCAGCAATTGTATTAGGACTTTTGTCATTTAATAACTGAGAGAGGCTAAAGTGATTTCTTGTACTAATTAAGCAGCTACAAATATTCATTCGTTTGTCTCTCACACAAAGCAAAAACACATAAAAGTCAGAAATCTGACTACTTGTTGTTCAGAAATAATTCATACGGTTTCAGGTGTGTCAAAAGTTCACACCAATGTCTTTTCATAAAAAATTTGGCAGCAAATGCTTGAAGAAGTTGAGTAGGGAAAAGGAAACAAGAAAGGATCTTACAATGATCAATAGAGTAAACCAGTAAGTTGCATCATTCAAGTTAATTCACTGAAGCACAACGGAAACAAGAAAAGGCTCCCCGACAGGGGGGGTACAAGAAGCATGGTGAAAATAGCTTCGATACCATTGATGACGTGACCATAGCTCAAACAACACTAGCTGTGGTTGGGGAACGGTAACAAAATGGAGCACATGGAGAAATACAACACATAAATAAATACCAGCAGTCAAAAGATACTATCACGCTATGACAGTATAAGAGGGCGGGGGACTAGGGGTACTAGCATTTACTCGTCATTACACGTAGCTGTTTGTGAACCCCAAATTGAGGGAGTAATGAAACTGGTTTAGACAAATGATAGTTTAATGTGATTGGATTGAACAGGTGATTGGACATGCAATGACAAATGACAGGGCTCAGAAATGGTGGAGATTAATCAGAAGCCAGTGAATAGATTAGATTATAAGTTAGTTTAAGCCTCCCTAACTGCTACAAAAAAGAGCATATCATAGAGAGGAAGAAGAAAGGCACCATTTAGTATGGAGATAGGAGAATGGGGAATCTATGCAGAAGGGGCATAGAAACAGTAAGATGAGATAGAAGTTCATGAAACATGATCAAAGTTGAAGAAGAAAATAGTAGGTGCTGAAAAAACAGGACAGCAGTGAACCGAAAAAAGATGGTCCATAACAAAACAAAAACCAATGTTATTTTAACAAAAAAAGCCTACCTAACCTTTAGCTCGGGCCCTCACATTGTCCCCCTGGGAGCGCTACTTCCCATAGATACAATAATTATATCCCCCTGAGGGGAGCCAGTGAATAAAAAAGCCCTGAAAACAGAGATAAAACAAAAATAAAAATGCACGAAAAAGAAAATAAACCATACCAGACCTTTTGGATTCCTCAAAATTAAACTTCAAAATAAAGTGAGAGGCAGAACAAAATAAACCATGCTGAAAATGAATTCATGCTAAATAAAGACAATGCATGAACTAAGAATCCAACAAAGCAACTGAAAAAGACTATGAAATGAATATAAATGAAACCAAACTAAAATCAAATCATTCAAAAACAAATTCAAAAGAATAACTCAGGAAAAATATTACAAGAATGTTCTTGAAATCTAGAAAAACTGAAAAACTTTACCTTCCAACAAAAAGAAATGAAAGAACCAATATGCCAAAAGAAAACATCATGCTCAACATAAAGTAAATCTTAGCCTAAAGCAACAAAAAAAAATATACAAGCAAAGCAAACTGTACAATGAAGCAACACCTCACCAGATCAACACTTGGTTTTATAAGGTGAAGGAATAGCCTTGCCAAGAAATAATAATACACTAGTTTTACTGTAAATCTGGGTGACTTAAAGTGAAAGAAAGACAGTGCATCAAGATTTTATTCATGCAAAAAAAACACAGCAAAATCAAGAACACAAAGCAACCAATGAACACAAAAACACATATTTAAACTTATCTCTATACTTAACATTGAAGATCATACAAAAAGAACTGGAGAAAACGGAACAAATTCAGACTGATGCATGCTGGATATTAAAGACATACAAGGAAAATATTTGGGGCCACACCTACAACAGGAAAAACAAATTTAAAAATAAATCAATTACAAAACCGCCAATTATGCATCCATATAGACAAACCTCAATTCAACTGAATAGAAACTCGAATACAATGAAGTGTGCAGCAAGACTATTTTTTGGAACCAGGGTAAAACATTGCTAGGCAGCTAAAGAAACAGTTTAGACAATAAATTAGGCTAATCTACTACGAGAGGCTTTCAATCATTCAAAAGACATTTCAATAGAATGAAATTCACTGAGACACAAGTTTTACCAATTTTGTCAGAATGCTCTAAAAAATGAGAGGTAGACCAGTGATAATGCTATAAATGTCACTAAATAGTGGCCAAGAACAGGTAGAGATGCACAACATCTGAATGAAATTAAAATTTTGCGTGAAATTATGAATGCTACACTGAAATCAAACAAAGCATTCAAGAGGAGAGTCAGCCACCAATTCAAAGCACTCAAGAGAAGAGTAAGCCAAAAATCGGATGCACTTATGAGGAGAGTAAGCAATCAATTAAAAGCATTCAAAAGGAGAGGAAGCTGCGAATTACAGTACCTGGAGTTCCTGGTGCCAGTCAATGGGCTCGTTCTTCACAGTAACTGCCTCGAGCTCAGCGTCAGACACTTCACTTTTGATGTAAATTTTTTCTAGATGACTCCCAGAGCTCAGCCTGTCACCTGCAAGTGACAAATGCTTATTGAAAAAAATTACATCTGAGAATATAGATCTAGTAACAGCTGTATACTGTTAAAAATGTTAAATGACAATTTTCTTTGTATTATAACATACAGAAAACTGTAGTAATGTACCAATACCATTTTTTTGGCCGATACTGACACTCATTTTTTGGCCGATACCTATACTACAACAGATTCCTCTACTTAAACAATTATATTAAAATAAAACCATTATAAGCCCTACATGGGTGTTATAATAAAATTATTTCCTAATATAACTAATATTATAACAATATTGACAATGGTTTTTGATTAGAAATAATAGAACTGCTCTTGCTATGTGACTATGTTGTTGAGATAGATATGTGTTCCTAATCACATTGCAATGTAATGTAGACTAGCTATAATAGCAACTGGTTCCAAAAGTGGACCAAAAAAACTCCCAAATCAATTCAAAACAAAAATAGTTCCAAATTTATCACTCAAAACATAAATGGTTCCAAAATAATCTCTCAAAACAAATCTCTCCTAACAAATCAAAACAAACTCTTGAAAAATCAAAACAAAAATTTAAATCATTATTTTTAATACTGGAAATTGAATAATCTCAAATTGAAATTAAGGAACATGAGCATCACCATTTTCAGGCTTCAGTTTATTCCTGTGAGGAGTATAAACATTGCCTCCAATGCTTAAAATTCTCTGACTCTCAACTGATGAAGGCAGACATGATAGGAGTTTGCTAGCAACTGTGGACAAATTGGGTATAAGGTTTTATTTTTTACCCACCAATTTACAGGGTTTGATTCTCTTGATATTGTTGAAAGTGAGATGGATTAATCAACTTCCCTGGTCAGAGAAGAAGATGAAGAAAGTTCAAGTTGAGTAACTCTAGATTTCTTATGTGCATTGTAAAATAGTGAATTCAGTTAGATGGTTTGATTAAAATCTAGAATTCAAGAGTTAGCTAACTAATTTATTATGTATAAACAGGCTCTTTATTTCATTATACTTTTACCTTCATAATTATGACCATTTTTAAGCATGATAAAATTTGTATTATTGGAAAGTATCGGTAAAGTATCAGCTGGATTCTGACGATACCAATACCAGTAAAATGACCGATACCGCCGATGCCAATACATTGGTATATCACTAGAAAACTGGAACGATTTTGATAAGATTTGAAAGGAAATCTATTAATACTTCTTTTCAGCTGTTTCAGAAAATAACTTTCCAGCTAAAGTGCTATAATCTGAAGAATACGTGGGATCAAAATTAACTGAAACAATTTTAGCTTACACAGAGAAATCAAGTCTTCAGAATGAAAAGCACTTGCAATTCACGTATAACTGGCAAATGCGTCAAAAATTGGCAATAAAACAAACTTTACACTGTTAACATTCTTTGAATAGGTTATCTGAATTTAAATTGAAAAGAAATGGCCTTGCAGGAGGAAGTTTCACAACGAAAACAAAGACCTTAAGGAGACCGTCTACGTGGAAATTTGAAAAGTGGCCGATCTCTTTTTAAATACATCTTATAGAGGATTTTCTTGCGCTTCCATTGGTACTACTTGCTCGCGTCTACTCCCATTGGTACGGCTCCCCCAGAAGGGGGAAAACGAGGGGGTGGCATGACCTTGATGCAGTGTGACCCCTCCCACCCCTCATATTGGGGGTCAGTTGGGCATGTTTCTTTGCAGCAATGGCAATAGAGTTCGTTCATGGGCTACTCAAATTGCTTTCATATTCAAACAAAACATTCTAATGCTGACTAATAATTTTTGATAATTTTAAGATTCCAGCTGTTCTGTTTACTTCTGTTTACACATGCTTTCATTCATAGCTCGATGACAGCCGCGGTATCATAGCTACGGCTATGGCGAGCACACCAATCGAAAGGGCTTGCAAAGAGCTACAAAGCAGAAGATATCACTTGAAAAAAATACGTGATTTGTTAAAAAAAATTTGGGGGGGGAATACGGGTTTTGAAAAATTACACTTGTTGTCTTTTGGTGTCTGGGTTCGAAACTCGGTGCTGGCGGTGGCGATTTTCTCTGTTGGGTATAGGAGAAAAATTCCAAGCACAATATACCACTCTACACAGGTTTCGAAAATGGGTATCGGTCTTGACCGGGGGAAAGCGTCATGGCGTCCTGGCGTTAGTTATAAGGCATTTGAAAATCCAATGGACAAGGTGATATGTATCAGGCTTGATTGGAAATAAAGTATCCGTAGATGCCTTCAATATTATTATTTTCTCCCAGAGTTCAGAAGCTACAACAATGTCAAATATATGAATCGAAAGTGCTCAAAATGCACAACAAAAGCTCATGAGTTCATTGTAGAAAACACCTAGTTCAAAAGATAGGAAGAAAAACAATTTTATTGAAGAAAAACACACTTTCTGGAAATTGGCTAATTGGCTCTTTCAAATCTATCTTCTCCCACAATTTTACGTTTACACAAATGAAATACATACCATTGGATAGGGCTTAGCAAGCTATACCCATAAGCAATACAAAATTTTTAAACAATCATTATTTTGAAAATTACACGACATGAAATAAAATTTTTTTTTAGATTCATAAAATTCCACAAATGAATTTATCAAAATTCCACATTGCTTATGGATATATGGGTATATAAAATATATAAAAACAAATTTTCGGTTCTGTAACTTCAAAATTGTAGTAGAAGATAGTTTTTGAAAAAAAAACTTTTCCGTTTCTTTTTTGATAAAAAAGAAAAAAGTGCAGATACAAAAAAAAAATTCAATAATGAAATGATATTTGCATCATTGCACACCTACTGTGAAAGTTTCAGAGAAATTCCGCCGCAAATAAAGATTTTTTTTGGGGTAGACGACCTCCTTAACTCAACAAAATGTCTCTTATCAATGAACACTGAAATCCTCATGTTCAACAGAGCTAATTCAACATTTTGGTCACAATTTTAGGGTTTCTTGACATTACAAACAAAGAATGAAGGAATATTAGAACTTAATCTTATAATAAAAATGCAATGATACACTCTAGTATACCTGATATTATGGTTTTACAAAAAATTTAAATACATAACATTACACTCAATGACTGGTTCAACAAATCAAGAGTATAAGCAAGATAAAGTTTACTCTGAGAGTAATTCATATTAAGATCCATGGTGTGAATGCTCAGGCTGTGTACACTAAAAATTGTGCCTTGAAAAGGAATAATATATACGGTATGTCAATGATGTCCCCTAAACAGAGATATAAACGCAATTTTACATTCTCAATTATTCACATATCATCTCCACTCCACACATGGCTGTTTACGCAAAAATGTAGGCTGAATGACGGCATAAATCCAAGAAATATAGTTGCAGATAATGTTGGAGACAGTCAAACTATTGGTGTGCATAGCTGCCACATCTACATTCACAGTGTGGGATTTCGAATTTGTCTATGCTCCTACAATTTACAAAATCTTTACTATAATAAGAGCAGCGTTCATCCGTCCGTCTGAAGCCAGCCGAAAGTGTGTGATGAGCGTATCTGTGACACAAGCTCCAGCCCTATATATTTTGACGGGCCGTGTTCACTCGGCCTTATCAACTCTCAAGAGATTGTATTTTTTAATTTCTTAGGGTCTTTCTCTCATTTTGCCCTCTTTTTTATTTCAAATAGAGGGGGATGGACTAGTGTATGTTACAATTGCAATGTATTCAAACTTTGTCAAATCTTGTTCGATTCGGGAAATTCCATTCGCATCAGAATTAGCTATACAGCCGATGTCAAAATATTGATATAGGAGAAATGTTCACTTAGAAATTTATTTTTATAACAAAAATTTTTGAGACACAATATCCAATAATTTTATTTTCATTGCTTATACATTACATTTCATAATATAGTAACAGGCAAGTCTTGTCTGTAAGGGGGTCACTTCAAGATTTCAATTTTTTCCTTTGATTTGTTTGAAATTTGGCCAGTATATGTATTTGTGGGAAAAAGCCATAAGTTACTTAGACTACTTATTCGATTCGAGCCTTATTTTTTTAATACAAAAAATTAGTTTTTTGGTACATTTTCATGGATATTTCAAAGGAATAGAAATTATTGAGTTTTCATGCTAGAACAAAACCAAAGATATGTTTAGAATCCTTGAAGCGTTTCACAAAAAGAAAATTAAAAATTTTTTCATTTATAATTTTTCATTTTTTTATATGCAATATTTGATCACTAACTCATATACACACTAATTTTGGGTTTAGACCTTGATAAAAAAAATTATTTGTACAATTGAGAAATTTTCTACTGAACTTTTGTTAGAAATGTTACAAGGGTTCTACATCTGTTTTTGTTCTAGCATAAAAACTCACTGACTTCTATTACTTTGAATATTGACAAATAAGGGTTTGTTAGTAATAAGTCCTAAACAAACTTTTATCTGAACTGTAATCCAATGGAAAATTTAGATAATTGAATGCTGTTTACATTTTTATTTCAATAACCTCCATGCTTTACATCATATTCACACTGTGATATGTAATTAAAAAAATAAATATATTCATAAACAATTCTTTTTTATTCAAACTAGTTTACCCCCATTTATTTGAAATGAGAAAAAGGCAACATAAAAAATGGCCGCAAGAAGTAAACAGTTCAACCTCTCGAGAGTTGATGAGGCTGAGCTTTTATCACAGATACGCTCATCACTTTATTGGATGGCTTTGGACAGACAGACGTGGCTCTTTTTATAGTATGGATTATGAACTTTTTTTGTAGTCTGATTCATATGAAATTTGACTGTTATATGTAATTTTCAATAAGAAACACAATTTCTTCTATTCATTTTTTCGATTCAGGCCTTGGTTTTCTGAAAAATTGGACATATTGGTTTTTTAATTGATATTTCAAAAGAATAGAACTCATTGAGCTTTTTTGCTAGAACAAAACCAAAAACAGTTTTAGAATCCTTGAAGCATTGCAAACAAAGTTACAGTAGAAAATTTTCCATTTCCATGGAATAAAAAATTTGTGATTTTTGGTCCCCTTAGAGCCCCCTGAGGTGGGGGATCTATGTAGTGTCTGTAGCACCATAAAATTTTAGGATCGAATATTCCACCACTTAAGGGTCCTTTTTCAACAAAAAAAGCTCATCAGACCACCAGGGGACTGAAGTGACCCCCTTAAACCATGATACAATTTTTGTTAATTTCCACACTAGAATGGCTTAGTTTTCTACCCTAATATTGACAGTCTTTATCACATACCCAGAACAGATCTTAGGAAGTGATGTGCCAATGTATTGGTATCGGCAGCATTGGTCATTTTTACTGGTATCAGTATCAGCAAAATTAGGCTGATACTTTACCGATACTTTCAAATAATACATATTTTACCATGAAAATGAAGGTCATAAATAGTGAATGCAAAAGTATCTAACCTAATAATACCCGTTGTGTGTTTATTTATATATTAATTTATATATTTGTTGAGTGTCCACTTCTTAAGACACATAGGATGTTTGAGTATGCTGTATCATGGATACCGCACATCTCAGTGTAAGATAGAAAGATGGCCCTTACATGCATTGATGTGTTTGATATTTTATCAGGATAGTTTCAGCTAAGATAGGTTAGGACAGGAAAGGTTGAGTAATGTTGATGGAATTTTTTCACGGGTCCACCTAGCTTAACAATGACATTGTCCATAGAATTTCCCGAGTCCTCCTACTCCCTAAAAATACCCTTGGTTTATTTGTTTGGAGTCCGCTTCTTCCATTTCTCTGTCATGCTTATGAATGTAGCCATAATGACCATTTCTGTGATACGAGTTTCACCATTGCGCAAGTACAATAATATTTTTCATCATGGGTACTATGGTAAATATATTTGCTAGTCATCCACGTATGGAAAATTTGTCAAAGAAAGGTATTGAATCCCGTCATTTTTGGCAGGCCGTGCACACTTGTAATCAAATAAAGAGCCTATTCATACCTAGTAAATTAGTTAGCAAACTGTTGAATTACAGCATTTAATCTGATGTCTGATGAGCTAAATGAATTTACTACTTTCAATTCCTGATGAGTCACGTACGGTCAGTGAGTGAAAGCTATGTAGCATGAATTGTAAACACGGTAAAAACACAGTAACGACATGAAATTATTTTTACAACTAAAACCTACAATGTAGTTTGACCCAATTTTCATTTTTGACGTATGTGACAGGCTAACAAAAATCAATCCAAATAAATGAAGTAGAAATGCATTTCAAAGTTTTTGTAAATTTAATATAGAAGTAGCTGAAAATTCTATTTTAATTTAACACGTAAATCGCTGTACATTACGAATCTTGCATTTTTCTTCTATTTAAACATGTTTGAAAAATTCACAAACAATCTTATTAAGTAGTTTGTTGCGTATTTGCGGATCTTTTCAGTTTTGGGGCCTATCAAATTTTAATATTTTTTTTGCAAAATTATGTATTTTGGTGTGTAAAACACGAAAATGATAATCATTTTGTGGAGAAATTATTCATTAAGTGTTACTAACCTAACTTAATTATGGTATAATATCAAACCCCTCACTGGTAATCATGGTGAAAACTTTGTGGACCCTGCAACAGGTGCACACACTCAAATGATTGAGAGTGCATAGCATATTCTAATAATAAAAAAAATGTCAGGGAGACACTCACCGACAAATGATGGACTGATATCTGTGTGAATTTGCGTGGCAAAAACGTATAGAGAAACTGCAGTATTTTCATAAAATATTAATGGATGTAAGCAGATTTCAGGCTTAATGAAAAATTACTCCTCAAAATGGTCATCATTTTTGTGTTCTTCATACCAGAATACATACTTTGGCAAAAAGAAAATATCAAAATTCGATAGGCATCCAAAGCAAAAGGAGCCATGTTTGCTTCTGCACACTGTATGCGTTAGTACATCCATATAATACTTGCATTCACGCTGCTATTTTTGAGACTAAATGCTACATTATATTACTAGTTCACACCTGTAAATGGAGAAAAATATCATTTTAAATTAATTGAGTCAGATAATAACCTCAGTTGGCAAATGAAGATTGCTAAACAGTGAATACTTGTTTGTTCATACATGTGATAACGGTATCAAACAAAATGAAATGGAAAGATGTCGCAATCGAAAAACTTTGTGTGGGAAACAAATCAAACGATATAGCCAACATAGCAAGAGCAGTTTTATCATTCCTAATCGAAAACTTTATTGTCAATATTGTTATATTACAAGAAATATTAGTAAATAATTTTATTATAACACCAACGTAGAGCTAATTATGATTTTATTTTTAAAATGAAAATTATGGCAAAGATAGCTGATTTTAAAATCATTTTAATGTGTGAACGTTTCGGCTGTAAGCTCAAGCCATTATCAACACCTGTACAAGCGAATAGATATACAGCAAATATGACAAGGCCAGAAGACAAACAAAATACAGCTGAAAATAGTACAGAAAAAAAGAAAGAAAAAGGGAATGACAAGATTATATTGCAATTAATTGGAGAAAATCAGGCTATTTTCAACTGGAATGATGAAAACATTGAATTTAGAGCTGGTTTCCATTCTTCAATGTAAACATATTCTAGTATATGTAGGTCATTTTTATTTACACAGAAACTTAAAATTGAAAAATCAGATATGCTTACTATTACACTACACTGCTCTGTGGGATCCCTAAAGGCTGAAAAAGATGGCTTAGCCAAAACTCTACCCGTTCTGGAGCTCCTACCAACATGCTCGAAAAATCTCGTTCTAAAACTATGCTGGGTGCACCCCACGTGGTTAGACACGCACAGCGGGCAACAATGCTTGTAGGTTATGCAAGTTCAGTAGGCAGACGGTCTTTAAATCAAAAAAACAATCCTATAATACGCTTGTTTGTCAATATTGGAATAAAATCTAAGCAACTATAAAATTTCTCCACCAGCTTAGTAACTTCACTGACTAGCTTCTCTGACTGTGCACCATAAAAAAGCAAGTTACAATAGAATTTCTTTTTCTTTACAGCTGTCTCAGAGTAGGTCGGCATAGATTTTTTCTAGAAATAGTTTTATAATTTTAGATATTAGATTATTCGGAAAATCGTTGCAACTGAAAAAGGTTTGTAGAAAATTCAATTCATCATGCATATTGCGGTACGTTGAACTTACATGAAATGCGCTATGCAACAAGGTTTTAACGCTATTGAGTTTAAAACTAAATGAACATAAACTAAAAAAGCAAGTGCCCAAACCCGTAAAGTATTTTTCCTGTATACAGAAGTTGTGTACTTTTGATTTTGTTTTTCGACGGAACAGTCTAGAGCCGGGATGGAAAAAACCCTGGGTTTTTCAAAAAAAACCCAACCCACCTGGGTTTTTTTGGGTTAAATTGGGTTTTATGGGTTTTATTGTCTTTTTTTGGGCTTTTTTGGATTTTTTGTAATACCTGTTTTTGTTTAAAAGAGTTATTCACACAACTCTTGTTGCCCCTATTTCAGATTTATATATATATACACTTATTGAGTAAATATTGTTATTTGATTACTTTATTTCCAACATTATATTACATTATTATATGAACTATTACATTATATGAACAATATATGAATTAAGTTTGTCCATCACAATTACCATTTACCAATTACCATATGCATAGGGACATAGCTCTGCAGTCTGTAAAGATATAAGATGTCCAAAGAAAATTGCTATGCTTGTCAATTCATAGTAAGTTGTTTTAGCAGCAGACAGGCGCAAGTCATGTGAGAGGAAAGCACCATGCAGATCATAAGTAACCACCACAAGCAACTTGAAGCAAGACAGCTGCACATCACTTCAACAATCATGCTGTTAACAACTTAACATGTGTATTGTGTGAGCTGGAGTGCTTAGCAGCGCAAGTCCAGTCAGTCCAACCACACTGTTACATGTTACAACATGTAGTGACATGCCAAATTTTTTTTTAAATTTGCCAAAAAAATCACCTTTCACAGAACAGGATAGCAACAAACACTAAAATGATTGGAAGTAATTGCTCTAACAGATTCCATCGTCAAATTTGTTCCAGTGCAGCGTGAATGCTTACCATAGGCCAGTCGTTTCTTAACTTTCTCACCCCATGATGGCTGCGGTTGTGTCTTGCCCTATCTGACTATAATTGTTAGACTTATTTCAATTTAAACAATTTTAACAGTTTATTTACCACAGGTAATACAGAGGTAGAATGTTTCTTAAGTCTAATACAATGGTCAAATTTGAGTATAGCTACCTGTGGGCCCGAATAAGTTCAACAACTTCTAGGGCATCCTACCATTACATTATTCTGGGGTGTACAATAATGTTTAACCTAATTCACTTAGCCTAGTTTCACATTAGACTGAACAACAAGATAATGAACTTGATATTGATGTTTCATTTTGCAAGATTTAAGGCAAAGCTCTCACTGATATTGAAGAGTGGTTGGCTGAGTACAATCCGAAGTTCATCGGTGCGCTTTATTCCTATAAATTGATGGACTCCAACATCTTCAAAAAACACATGTTCAATGAGAATATCACTTAAAGACAATGAGTCCTTGTTGATGGTGGGATATTCAAGACATGAAACAGCAGAAAATGCAGATTAATGAAAAAACACTGGCAGAGGGTTTCTGCAAGTTTATAAGCAGTCTTCATTCTTGCCCCGCAAGTTCAGGATCCATTGAGAGAATTTTCTCAACATTTGGAATTGTGTGGAATAAATTGAGAAATAGATTAGGATCAGAACGCGCACAGAAATTGGTCTCAGTATATCGCCACGTCACAAATGATCATGATGTGGATGAAAACAATGAAATGGCTGTGGATATAGAAAGAGAAACACAGTAGTATTGTAGTAGCAGTCTAGTCTAGAAGACAGGGAAAATTCAGAAGTCTCTATATTAAGTAGTCAAACTGCATTTGTTTCTAAATTTTTGTTTTTTTACTTTGGAAATGGAATTCATGAAAATATTTAGTCCCTCGAGTTTTTTTTGTGATTAAGGTTTTTCTATTTTCAATGTTTTCTTGTCATAGTCATGCACATGTCTTAGATACTTATTTTGACATGATAAATATTTAGCTCATTTTGATTCTATAAGCTTGAAAACAAATAAAATTTACAAAACATAAATAAAAACCCCCCCAAAAAAAAACACTATTTAGTGGTTTTTTTAGTGTGGGTTTTTTAAAGCTTTTTTGGGTGTTTTTTTTTGGGAGGGTTTTTCATGTGCCAACCCTGGTCTAGAGAAGCAAGCTTATGATTAGTCTCACATTCCATCATAAATTTCCAATTGGCATGTTTGGAATTGATGTTGTCCAAGAATTTCCTTGCATGACACCCTCACAGAATAGAAAAAAGTGTCGTCAACATACCTCCTGTAAAAAATTGGCTTAAAGTCTAGCCGACACTCAGACAACAAGTTAACTTCATGATGGCATATGAAGATATTTGCAAAAGATGGTCCCGAATGGGAGACCCATTCCAAAACCTTCTGTCTGCCGATAAAACCTACCTTGAAACATGAACACTGAATTCAGCACAGCCATTTTGAGCAAGGTTTCAAAATAATTCTCAGTCAAACCTAACACTAATTGACTAGACTGATACAGGTACCCTAAGCAAATTTTTACTGTCTCATGTAGAGGCACGTAAGAAAAGAGATTTTCAACGTCGTATGAGACCATAAAACAAGGGATATCTATTTTCAAGTTACTGATTTCAGCAGCAAATTGTTGAGAATACGGAATAGTGAACTGGTTAGAGGTGTATGGATTCGAAACACAGACAAGATATTTAGCTGGTTTAAAGAGAGGACAATTATATGCAGCAAATATTAGACACATTTGAAACCGTGATGAAAAATCTACTTTATGAATTTTAGGAAGACCGTAAAGTATACCAGGTGCTGAGCCACCAAGTACTTTTGTTTGTCTTTTGACCTTGTCATATTTTCTGTATTTCTATTCACCTTTACAGGTGTTGATAATGGCTTGAGCTTTAAACTGGAACGTTCATGCATTAAAATGATTTTAAAATCAGCTATCTTTGCTATCATTTTTATTTTAAAACTGGCAAGAGTGCTCCAACCTAATTTTATCACATATGATTTTATTTTAATATAATTGTAAAAGTATCGGTATCGGTAGTAGTATCGGTCTAAGTACAAGTATTTCCAAGCATCGGAGTATCGGTATCGGCCAAAAAATGGTATCGGTACATCACTTATCTTAGTCTCACCTTGTGCCACGTTCTCTGCTGCAGCTTCTTGCTTGATGATTTTTTGCCTGCAACACAGCCTCTCCACTTCAGCATCCGTCAGCTTGTGCACCATAACCACCGCACGCTCCATGCTGGGCGTTAAGGTACTTAGGCAATGGAATGCTTGTCTGCTCTAATATTTGAAGTAACTAAAGCAACACCCTGCAAAAAAATTAAACACATAACACGGTTTATACATCATTTTAGAAAATATGTTGCCAAACATTTCAATAATGCAATATCCATATATCAAGTGGATTGGACAATTGAAATTCAACTCATTAATGTAACGAATAGGATAATAGAATTCTAGTCCATGTGTTATAGGATAAACCATTCAAAGCTTCTGTAGTGAAAAAATGAGTTTGAAGTTAAAACAATTATTTCAACAAAATGAAACCTATTTTTTAAATCCTTTAGTTTTTCAAGGGAAACACGCACAATCGAATTACACTCACGAGCAAAAAGTTTGGAATCACTTTCTTGAAATTGGTTCTGTGTAATTTTGAACACTAAATATTTTTTCAGTAACCATATAAATTACATCAATTTAAAGGTTCAACTCTTGACTTTAAATTGAAGGTTTGTTCCAAAACTCCTGCTCCTTCATGTCTGAATAAGCTGAAATCGGCTTTAATTGAGGAGTGGGAAGGTATCCCACAAGAATCAAGTCAGAACTTGATCAGGTCGATGAAAAATCGTCTTCGAGCAGTTATTAGGGCAAGGGGAGCGAACACAAAGTATTGACACTCAATTATCAGGCTAAATAAATTTTTTATTAATTATTTTTTGTTGTTTTATTCATTCCCATATTTCCTTGTTTTTCTACCTCCTTGATTTAATCCGGGATAGCTCCCGAAATACTGGCTTGATTAGAATGAATTTGGTATCAATTTAAAGTTAAGAGTTGAACCTTTAAAATGATGTAATTTTTATGGTTATTGAAAAAATATTTAGTGCTCAAAATTTTGCAGAACCAATTTCAAGAAAGTGATTCTAAACTTTTGCTCGCGAGTGTACTTTGTACTCCCTGAACAGTTTGAATTTTTGGATTCAAAATGTTAAGGTTTCATCACCGTAGCATAAATGTTTTCACAGAGGAAAACCACATAAGACATGGTATAGACTAAAGAAAATGTGTTGTCAATGAACATACTGTGTTCTTATAGAAGATACCCTAAGCATTAAACCAGAAAAATTGGAGGGAATAAAAACTACAAAGTATGAAAGAGGTTTGAAAACCCATAGAAACTGAAGTGGGCACTGCAGGAAACACAGACAACACACAGGCCTATTCAAAGGTGAGGTAACTTGACAGCCAAAGGAAATTTCCCATTTAGCTCAGGCTAACTAGATGAATAGTTGCTTCATGATTACTAGGGACTTCTCCAGCTAAACCTCGTATTCTCTAGACGTACTTCTAAGTCAAGATTCCGCCATGAAACTGATGCAAAAGAAAGTTTAATGAAAAAATGAAGGCTGTGATGGCAAGTGTTTGATACTGAGGATAGTACTAGAGACTTCAATGATTTTATCAAAAAGAAAAAGACCTTTAATAGTTTCTGCTTCTTGTTAAACTTTTGAGATGGCCACCACAAAATTCAAAGCATACAACAAAGAAGAGATTCGCTAAAAATTCTTGTACTAAGACATGGATAGGCACAATGATTTTCAAACGTACCAGTAAATAGTGACAAGAATGTTGCCCAGAAACATAACCTGATGATTGAGTAAATTGGAACTGCAGGTGTGGCCAATGATTTTTAGAAAAAATCTTCTATTTGAGAGCTTTATTTTAAATTATACTAATGCCAAATTGTTTTACACACTCCAATAATGTAGCAAAATTGCTTGGAAACAAGAAAAAAATAACAGATTTTTCTGAAAGTTGACCTATTTTGTTTATCCTAATATTTAACTCACTGGTCTCCACCTGACCCTTGCTGCTCTGAAGGTAAACAAAGACAAACAATCATAAAATTTCTGGTTGTAGGACGATGACAATGCATCCTATCATACAAATGTAATAGCAATAAAAGAGGTCACTCATAAATGTATGTGCAAACTAGAGAGAAAATGTGACTTTATATTTTAACTATATTTCAACATTATCGCAACAAATAGTTCAATCCTGTAATGCATAAAAACTATAATGATTTAATTCTGCCAACATAAGCTTTTTCTGGATAAAAGATATATGACTTACCTAATGGGAGTCCTGATTACACAAGATATCCTTTTAACAGTGAAGCAGGTTTAGTAAGGTTATTTTAGCATTATATTTTTTGATTAAATTTTTATGATCAGCTTATTCTCTGTTTACTGTCAAATGAAGCTGAAAACAAATAAAGCAGCATTCAGTTAAGGAACAAATCTTTATAAAATAAAGAAAATTTAAATACAGAGGAGAATTAAGTAGATTCAACCCATGAAACAACACATCATCTAGATTTTCTTCCATTACAAACCTCTCTTAGCATTAAGGGAGGCTCAAACTTTCTTGTTTAATAATAATAATGATATATTACACTGGCTCCATCTAGGTCACTAATTTTGGATCTAGAAACATTTTAAACTAGAGATTATGGATTTTAATGCTTTGGTAATACACACAAGCTTTTTTTGCTGTACCTGGATCAACAAGATTAACAAAGGTTTAGACAATGTTCTTGAAGACTTTTTCATCAATTTTGTAATGCATGTGCACTTGGCTTTTGTAATATAGGTATATTAATCTGGCATTTATTACGCTGAGGACTAATTTTAGTGCTCAGGGTTCGGTTCAAAAAGTTAGCAATAGTTTTTTCAACTCGAAAATTAGGGAAATTGTTATTGACCAATGACCAGCAAGCGTTTAACTCTTATCAACTACCGTTCGTCTGACATTGGGCAGAAAGATCTGTCAACACCAGAAAAAAAAAACAGTTGATTTCCAATAAAGTTTAAACATGAAAATATTGATGTCACCCAGCGCTTAGATGTTCCGTGTTCAAGACGACTTATTTTAAGTAGTTTAAGAATTATAAGATATGAGTGATGTGTGTCATTATACAGGGTGTAATTTCAGAATTGCAGGACATAAATTAGAAAAAAGTTCCAAAATTTTTTGATCTAACGGTAAAATAGTTCCCGTTTTCCAAGTATATATTTGGTTTTGAAAATTTCAAAATCTGTTCAAGAATAGTTCATTTCATTAAAAAACTTAGAAGTTATACAAATGTCAATAGTTGTTATTTTAATATCATTGGATAATTTGTAAGGCTACCAGGTACCTAGAAGTAAATGATTGGACATTCCTGAAATTTTTCAAGTATTGAATTCAGTTGAGTTTTGAAGTAGTATAAGAGGAGTGAAACTAGCTTGCTAATTGTCTCACCACTAGGACGCCGATCGGTCAGGATGTCGACCAAGCAAGGGTTAGCGGGTTAGCGATTCAGGCTAAATAGCTGGGCCCAGACACTAGGGTAAGGTGCGGGATGGACAAGTAACTATGTATTTAAAACATGGCAAGTATAATCGACATAACACGTATAATCTCAGGACGTGTCTCGCAAGAGCCGTCTCTCTACACGAGATCGTAGCTCTTCCGCCGACTAAGCACCTCGCTAAAACACCTAAAGTACAATGGTAAAAGAGGGCGCCGGCTTACCCAAGCACGGTATAGAGACCATGGTACCATGATAGAGACTAACACAAGCATCAGGCAAGAAGCTTAATTTAGCCTGCTTGTAGTCAAATGCACTGCATGAAGGTCCTAAAGCTCCTTTCACACAGAGCGTGAAATCGCGCTGCGTGTAAAAAATCACACAGCGTGATTCCATGCCAAACCTAAGCGGACATAGATAATGCACACTTCTATTCACACGCGACAGGTTTTCACGCAGCGTGAAAGTTCACGCCTGATGCCGAGCGTGTGTCTTCTAAAAACGCAACGTGAAATTTTACGCAAAAGTTTAGCTTTCAATGGTGTTCAAGGCTATCTTGCATACTGTGCGTGTTTTCATGCCACCTCGCAGTGCGGTTCAGACAGACAGGATTGGAAGTATAAGCAAAAGTTTTGGTAAATCTGAAGGATATGCGAGTTGTTGATTTTCCAGTTTTTGGTGCCTAAACCTAATTAATTGAATCAAAATAAACAAGTTTTCTTCTATGCACTTTTGGTCTCAAATGAGTATTTTACGATTTATAGCGGTAGGTTTAGTTTCGTCTCTGATGACGAATGCGCTCGAATAAACAGCTACTCATCGACTTACGAATTTTTGTTGCGCGAATCATGGTAATAACATCGAAATAAACAACTTTTCTTCTATACACTTTTTTCGTCAAATGAGTATTTAACAAGGTATAGCGGTAGGTTTGGTTTTGTCTTTGATGACGATCGCGCTGGAAACATTGCAGTGTTGCTGTCCGACATGCTCCTTGAATAACTTGCCGCTTCAAACACTGGAGTTGCGGTAAGTCATTTACCGCTATAACTAATAAAATACTCATTCGAGACGGAAAGTGCATAGAAGAATACTTCTTTATTTCGATCTTATTAACTATGCTAAGGCATCAAAATTTACAAAATCAATAACTGACATATCCTTCAGATTAACCAAAGTTTTTTATACTAAAAAAGTTTTGTTACTATTATTGCCATTATTACAACCTACTTAGCAAGATTGGTAAATGTGTAGCGATGGTCAGTAATTGATTTTTGACTTTTCGGTGTCTAATCGTAGTTAATTAGATCGAAATAAACAAGTTTTCTTCTATGCACTTTCCGTCGTAAATGAATATTTTACAAGTTATAGCGGTAAATTACTGACCGCAACTCCAGTGTTTGAAGCGGGAACTAATTCAAACAGCACGTCGGACGGCAACACTGCAATACCGTCTCGCTTCTAGTTCGATCGTCATCAAAGACGAAACCAAACCTACCGCTATACCTTGTTAAATACTCATTTGACAAAAAAAGTGTATAGAAGAAAAGTTGTTTATTTCGATGTTATTACCATGATTCAAGCAACAAAAATTTGAAAATCGATGAGTAGCTGTTTATTTGAGCGCATTCGTCATCAAAGACAAAACTAAACTTACCACCATAACTCGTTAAATACTCATTTACGGCGGAAAGTGCATAGAAGAAAACTTGTTTATTTTGATCTAATTAACTACGTTTAGGCACTGAAAACTCATAAATTGATTACTGACCAGCGCTACACATTTACCACAAGAGTGAAATACTTAACCTGAGGGTTAAAGCCAGTTTTTCAATAGCAGATACAGCGTTCCTCATCTGCGTGTTATTGTAGGTTAATTTGCCTTAGACTTATGACAGCAATTCGTGAAAACTTTTGGCAGACATACAGAAGTAAGTGAAGAATTTGGCTTCATTTTCCCTTAATTTTGCAAATAGTGTTCCAAATTCTCCCTTTTGCGGCCTTAAACTGACTATCTTATGTACCCAGCACCGCCTTCTTCTCTTCCTTTGCTGTCTTTTATGCAGCAAGTACAAAAGGAGAGCTTTCTTTACTTTACTCTGAGCAGCCATTATTACCCAGTCCACAAACACTCGTAAGCACTCTCGGAGAACAGCAATGCAACACTGATAGAATCAAGCGTAAAAAAATGCCTCGTGTGAACGATTGAACGTGAAATCCCGCTGCGTGATTTTTACACGCAGCGTGATATCACGCTCTGTGTGGAAGGGCCTTAACGCAGCAGTCGTGCAAACGTTAACTTTGGCTTCCGAAATTCCGAATGGCGCCAGACGGTCGGAGTATGGAGCGCTACGTACCTTACAGCCCTACCCGCAAGGTACAAAACACGTAGTGAAATAATTTCACTACATAAGCTAGCTGCTGAAACAATTAATAGCTATTTTGAATCCATGTTGTTGATATTCTTTCTCATTATTACGATATTTGGTAATACCATATTCTAAACCTATGTAGAAAACATATTTTTTTAAAAATGTTGTTAACCTCCGTGCACGTGGTTAAATTATTGTGCTTGTCTAAATTAGTCTCAAAATTATTTTACGTAATACTCAAAATTTCGAATCTTTCTCCAGCCATATCAATCATTCGAGTTCTATGAGCTTCACCACAATGTTCCGGATAATAAAAACATCTTAGAACGAAGAAAGACCAGCAAAGCACTGATAATGATAGAATCTCAACTCTTCGATTACTCGGGCATTTCGTGCACTGTACAATTTTTCATCGTAGCCGTGTGTCTATAATCCCTGCCCGCCATGCGGGAAACGCGGATTCGAGTTCCGGCGCTGGATGGCGATTTTCTCTGTTGGGTATAGGGGAAAAATTCAAAGCACAATACCCCACTCTACCCAGGTGTCTAAAATGGGTACAAGTCTTGACAGGGGGAAAGCGTCATGGCAGCCTGGCGTTAGTTATAGGGTATTCAAAAATCCAATGTACAAGGTGATATGTATCAGGATTAAAATTAGAAATAAAGCATTCGTAGATGCCTTCATTATTTCTTTTCTTTCTCACAAAACCGGATGAACTCTTCAAAAGCACCGTGCATATCTTATATTATAATAGCACCGTGCATATCTTATATTATCAACCAATCCCTTTCTCAAGGTATCTTTCCCAACTCTTTCAAAATTGCCAGAGTGACCCCGACTTTTAAAAATGGTGATAAAAATTGCACTAATAATTATAGACCTATCTCTGTACTCCCAATTATTAGCAAAATATTTGAGATAATTGTGTATAAAAAGTGTATTTGTATTTTGAACAAAAATCTTTCTTCCACGACTAACAATACGGTTTTCGTTCTAAAAAATCCATGACACAAGTTGTATTAAATCATTTGCAATACCTTTATTCTAATATAGATGAAGGAAAGCTTGTTTTCTCTGTATTTCTTGACTTTCGAAAAGCATTCGATTGTGTGGACCATAACATATTACTCTCGAAACTACACTGTTATGGAATTCGAGGGACTGCCCATGATTGGTTCAGATCATACTTAGCAAATCGGAAGCAATACGTTGTCATTGATGACGCAAAATCAGACCCACAGACAATTAGCCATAGAGTTCCACAAGGAACTGTCCTTAGGCCTCTCCTATTTCTGATTTTTATCAATGATATTATTAAATCTACATCATTCTTCAAATTCATAGTTTTTGCCAATGACAGTACCCTTTTTGCGGTCCTTCCAAACCAAAATCCCGCTAGGATTGCGGAAAGTACAGATAATGAACTTCGTAAGGTTTCATTGTGGCCCAAAGCTAATAAAATGAGCCTTAATTTTGATAAAACAAAATATATTACATTCTCATACGAGAAAAATATATCTCTCCCACGTATTAAAATTGGCGAAGGTAAAATCGAAGAAACCAACTCAAGTAAATTCCTGGGCATCATAATAGACAAACATCTAACCTTGAAAGAGCACATTGCTCATATTAGTTGTAAATTATCAAAATCTATCGGAATCCTAAATAAAGTTAAAAATTTCCTGCCTGAAACAGCCTTACAAATGCTCTACCCAACGCTCATTTCACTACACTCGCAATACGGAATAGAAGCATGGCATAGAACTGATAAAAAAAAAACAATGTAATTTTTACTCTGCAAAAAAGAGCCTTCAGAGCGGTAAAGAATCTAGAATATAATGCTCACACAAATGACTCATTCAAAAATTTACGAATACTTGAGCTTTAGGATCTCTACAAAACCTCCATTTGCAATTTGATTTACAAAACATTAACAAATGACAGCGACAATAGCCTAATACAATTATTAACTGCAAAAACTGGTCATCACGACCATTTAACCCGAAATAGAAGTAAATTCATGCAGCATCATGCTTCCTTATTACCCAAAGGCCCGGTCACAACACCGTATCCTCTTCGTTGGAACTAAAACTTCGAACTCAATACCTGCGGAGATCCGTGAAAGTAATTCTTATAAAATATTCAAAAGAAATCTTGAGTCTCACTTCCTATCAGATTACTAGTCGTGTAAGATCACCAAGTCAAACCTTGTCCCCTACATAACTCGTCCTAATAATTTAATTTGCCATGGTTAATTTCGCCGATCATCAGTCTGTTCATGAATCGTTTGTCGAAAATACTGTTAAAATCTAGGCCATATGACCTATATTGTAAAATGGAGCATCTAATTTCGAGTTGATTTTCTCATTGATCAGTCTAATGCGTCCCTAGTTTAAGTGATTAGGTTAAACATTATTGTACTCCTTAGACTAACGTTGATGGTAGGATGCCCTAGAAGTCACTGAACTTATTCGGGCCCACAGGTAGCTATACTCAAATTTGACCATTGTACTAGACTTAAAAAACATTCTATCTCTGTATCACCTGTGGTAAATAAATTGTTTAAATTGTTTAAAAAGTTCTCGTCTTTCTCTCGCCGTTGTGTGAAGCACAACAAAATTTGAAAATATTTGCATTTATTTCAAAAAATTTATACTGTGTTATTGACATATAAGCTGTAACTTACAAGAGCTTCTTGAATATCAAACGTCAAAATTTACCTTTTTAGAAATCAATCTCTTATGCAAATTTAATCTTCTCGTAGCAAAGATAAACTATAGAGAATAATAATGAAGACATCTACGGATGCTTTATTTCCAATTTCCCGCCTGATACATATCAACTTGTACATTGGATTTTCAAATGCCTTATAACTAACGCCAGGACGCCATTACGCTTTCCACCGGTCAAGACCGGTACCCATATCAGACACCTGTGTAGAGGGAGGTATTTTGCTTGGAATTTTTCTCCTATACCCAACACAGAAAATCGCCACCAGCACCGGGACTCGAACCAGGGTCTGCCTGGACGGAGGCAAGTTCGATGGTCGCACGGCTACGACGAGCGAAAGCATGAAAAATATGATATCTCTAAAATTCATTTTATTTCAATGAAGCGCTGTTTCGATGTAACTCAAACTACTACTACTGACAATAAAGCGTTAATTGCGTGTTTTTCTAACAGCCCCTTTACGCGATAATATTTCATTCAAATCTTGTTAAAACATTTTACAGGAATTGAAATAACTAGCAAGCAAAACCTCATTTGTATTGCGTAAAAACGGTAAAATAATATTGAAAAATAATAATTTTGTGGTTCTCAGAATGTTTGGCAATACACCGGCATGTGTATTTATTATATAAAGACTACAAATCTTCAAACCCGTTACACAACAGCTGCACATTCTGCCGAATATCTCCTAGAAACATTGGTTACTTACGAATAAAAGACGTAAAAAATTACAATTGGCACACTCACAGAATCAGAATAAAAGTGAGTAGAAACGCTTCAGCGCACCCACACTTTTCAACCTTCAAAAGTTTACTGACACGATTTATAAATAATTAGCGTCAGCGCAATGACTGCGGATGGGTTGGTCACTTAAATATCAAAGCACTGGTTGCAATTGTAAATGGAACACTCAATGTTTCCACAAATTGCGAAAAATGTCTAAAGTCATTAATGGTATTTTTTCAAGCAATTTTTCTCCTCTGGCATTGAACATGAACAAAAAATTGTAATGTAGGAAATTTTTGTACAACATTCAAAATTGAAATTTGGAATATGTTATCGTAACTTACTTGTATCAACTGGCATTACTAAACACAAGAGTGTCATGTTAAATATTTTGTTTTACGATGATTGTGATTCATAATTTTATTATATATGAAATTTTTACGAGTTCAATTGAGGACGTTTTATATTAGGAAATTTTTAAACCCCAATATGTCGTAAGGCATCTCATGTATCACATTTTTTCTGGAAATGAACGGGTTTTCTTTCTTTCTTATTTCATCTAACTTCATCGAGAAATATCCAGTAAAAACTTTGGTAGAGTAATTTTATCGAATTTAAAATAACTACTAAACTTACAATGAATCACATATATTATTGGTGAAATTATCTGTGAGATGGATATTATTACCTTACATAGATGTTCTCTTTATGTACTTTATACTTGAAAGCCGTTAATTGCATTTTATTCACAAACGTGAACAACGAAAGAAAATCATTCCCAAATACCTGTTCAAGACACCCACTGTTATTTCAAATGTCACGCTTCGCTCACATTACATTTTTTAGCCCTAATGCTTATTTGATTTCAAGCCACCGAATTGTTTGGCAGAAATTGGTTTTCTGTAACTTCATGACGTGATTAATTATAAACGAAGTGTAAAAAGTATCATACAACTTACTCTAAAACAAACCGAAATAATATGTGAATATTTACGCACTCTAAAGGAAAAACGGAATCACCATATGATTATTCAACAGCAAGTATACTCTACCAAGCTTGAACTTGAACTTGAACTTGAACTTGAAATTGAGGGCCGACAGCGTCGGGGCCTTTGTAATGGCCTACAATTCCCTCCACAGTTATCACACACCGAGTTCAGCGCCTGGTACCAGACTTGTCCACTAAACTACTCAGGATCTACCAATCCTTGTCACAAGCTGCCATTGGATGGCGTCACTGGGATAGCCAGTGTATCAAAACACCATCCCCAGGCATATTGGGTCATTACTGACCATTCTACCTGACTGGCTCATTCCAGTCACTGTCCCTTACTCCAGGCACGCACAAGAAATATTTTCATAGCTTCAATGATACTCAAATTACACTCCTGATCCAATCCAGCAAGACAGCTCATACCGCAATCATCTTCAGCACATCTGGCATACCACTCATTCTCTCCATACTGCTCAAGCACCACATTCACAAAACTTTCTCTCTCTTGCTCATACTTACTACATTCCAGCACAAAATGCTCAATTGTTTCCTCCACTCCACTAATACACTGCCGACATAATCTGTCCATGCATACAGCTGCTAGGTAGCTGCGGCGCGGAAGGAACAGCTCTCCGGAGCAAATGGAACTCTCGGAAGTTCATTTCTCAAGAACGAGCTCAATTTGTGTCTCGTACAAGGCTGAATAGCGAATCCTTCTCGTAAGAATAGCATTACGGTATTCTTCCCCGTCTCGTTCACAGGGAACAATAATGAATAACTATTACTCTGAAGGAGTTTTTGACTAAAAAATTTACCTTATCCTAAAGCTGAAAGTTTCCTTTTTCCAATGAAATAACTTGAAGGCCATTTAAAGCAAGACATATGGTAAAAAAATGTTTTTCAATACGACGAATGACGTTTCCTTAGAACGCATTCTTTCCAGGGCTGCCAATGCTGGGGAAGTTTCCCCAGATCTTGGGAAATGAACTTTTGTCTGGGGATATGGGGAATTCCTCACTAATTTTGTAGAAATCTTTGGAAATTGTGTTCTTAACAAGTTTATACATGTATTGCTCTGATCCTGAATGAAATAAGTATATTATTTCACTCACCAGTGAAATGTGCATTTCCTGCACAAAAATCTCTCCTATCAAACATCCGTAAACGCGTCATAACGCGTTCAGTTTTCGTCTTGTCTAGTAAATGTCCATGTTTAGTATCGTTTATTGCGTAGTGTTGGACCATCTTGGATGCCGCTCTGGGACACTAGCCGGGGACCGGGGTTGCCAGATTGGACATTTCATGGGCAGTTGTCACTGAAAATACTTCAATTCACGGCGATTGACAAGAGATATTTCATGATTTTTTCTGAATTATAACAAAACATATGAATTGCCAATGCACGTTCAAATATGAAACAATTATAAGTAGTCAACCACGCTGGTATCTGACAGAAAGATTCGTTCAAACGCCGATCATACGTGTTACGTGACGTCTCCGATGCATATTGCCTCTGTTCAGGTAGTGGTACCAGCAGTCAGTCAGTGATTGGTGTGTCGTCGCGTACTTACGGTTGCTTGCTCAGTTACGGTTGCTTGCTCAATGAGTGAACCAAAGAAGCGAAGGTGGTATTCACAGTGTTTCAAAGAAGAATGGTGTAATGAAGAACAATTTCAAAATTGGCTGGCACAAGATAAAGATGATAAGGTGTCACGCTTCCGGCTAAAGCGTATACTTCCAGTTTAGACCTGGCATTTTACATAGTCTCTTCTACAACATGACAAAATACAAGAATGACAAGCTAGACAATAATTGAAGATTGCTCACCTGAACTTCAAAGAAATAGTTCAGTGAACATTTCTCCACTTGAAAGCCGGCTGTCCGGGGGGTTTAGATACCCAGACGCAGGGCCGGATAGAAGTCGTACCACGCCAGGCTCACGTGCGTCCGACTCCGATGTTGAACTCCTTCTGACGTGGCAGCCCGCAAGGGCTGAGACGTCAAAGCCGGTCCGAATCCGCTGCAGCGGCTTCGTATTCAGCTCGTAACAACAAACGAACACTTTATGATTGTTCGAGATTAACTTTTGTTGCCAGGAAGGTGAAGCAATCCAACTATTGCCTGCTTGTCATATTTAATTAACATTTAGTTTTAGGTCAGTTTAGGATAAATTATGACCTAGTCCCTGATTATGCAAGATGTTGATTAACTTGCAAGGGACTTAAAATGGGAGCAAGGCTGGAGTTGCGACACAATCCCGGCAAAAGAAAAAACGGAGTTTTCATAGAAAATTCCGTGAAATATACAAAGACATGCAAGCGTCCTTCCAGCAAAACTGGAAAGGATTTAATAATAAATTCTGCGCATTACATATAAGTGAAAGGGTTTATAAATGCCCTTTCTTAATAAGATAATTCAATTTGCTACGTTGCTGACGCGCCGCTTGCCTTTGAGGGCGGTCAGCAGAAGTAACTACGGGTTCTTCGGAAAAGGCCGAAGAATCCGTATCAGAAGAAGAAGAATTAAGACGCTGAACTCTAGGGCGTTCAGAGGTAGAACTACCCCGTTGAGTTTCAAACCTCGCGGGAGATTCGAAACGAGGGTATAATTCCTCGTCCGAACCACTCCCGTCTGCGCTATCCCCTACCTCCTCTGGAGTAGGATCAGAGACAACTAACTCCAGCGGGTACAGTAGCGAGACTTTAATGGCGCTTTCAGTGTTATCAGCCCTTATAATTCGTACAACACGGACCTTGCCATCGCGACCAGGGAGCAAAGCACTGATGCGAGCCAAGGCCCAAAATGGTCTGGGTTTTATAGGGTGTTTTACAAGTACCACTTGACCTACAGATAACAATTTGTTTTGCAAAGGTAAAGATTTCAGAGGATAAGGACCTCGCAAAGAAACTAAATACTGAGTATACCAAAGCTCCCGGAACTTGGCGACCATGACATCGCGTCTCTCCAAAAGCGTGAGCAAATACTCGCGATGTTCAACATCGTCAGTCTCCAAGTCCGGAAGCTCATCGGACAAAATAAGAGAATTAGATGTAGGATAAAGTTGAAGAAATTGAAGGGGCATTATCGGTAAAATCGAGTCCCCCATCTCAGTGTAAGAGAGAGGACGCCGATTAAGGTTGAGGGAAATATCGGAAATAACAGTAATGAAGGAAGAATAAGAATAAGTGCTACGTCCAAAAAGTTTATATATGCAATCCTTTATGGATTTGAACAGACGTTCCCAAATTGCTCCAAATTGAGGACTGTAGATAGGGATAGTTTTGAATTTGATATTAAAAGGGCGAAACCGCTCTTCATACAAAGAGGAAGTTAGCACTTCCGATAGAAGATCGGGAGCGGCGGTGAAAGTTCTAGCATTGTCAGAATAAACAGTGTTAGGAATGCCCTTTTCGTTTGTAAATCTTATGAAGGCAAAACAAAATTCCTCCAGAGTCATGGAAGGAAGAATTTCAATGTGAATAGCCCTAGTCTGAAAACACGTAAATAACAATAAATACACCTTTTGTTTATGACCAAAAGGGTCTAATACCCAAAAGTGGGCAGAGAAGTCCATGCCCGTTGTGGCAAAAGGCCTCACGAAATTAGTACGAGAGTCAGGTAGAGCAGGAGGGTCAGGATAGGAAAAGGCTTTAGCGTTTAGCTTCTTGCATACACTGCATTTAGCCAAGACGCCGCGAACTATGCGCTTACAGCGCGGCACGACATAACCGTCCAGCTTAAGTTTTTGAACGGTAATGTCGAGCCCTTGATGGTTAAGAAGTTTATGGGTATGCGAAATTAACAAATTGGTCAAGTGCGAAGAACTAGACAGCAAAATGGGGTTGCGAGTGTCATAGTCTAATTCTTCTGCGTTTGCGATACGACTATTAGATCGAATGATACCGTGAGAATCAAGGAAAAGGTTGAAAGTTCTAACTAACATAGGTGGCCGAGGACTTTTATTTTTCAAGGCCTCGAGCTCGCCTGCAAAGTATTTACTTTGCATAGAAGAAATAAGAAAAATGAAAGCTCGCAATTTTACATTACCCTTATCAGCACGTCGAAAATTAGCGACTGCTTTAAATACATTCTCCATCGTGCCTAGTAATTTAGGATAGGAGGAGAAGCGTTCAATCTCCAAAATAGGAGCTTCACACGGAGGAACAATATTAACATTGATACAGGCAGAGGAAACAAATTGATGGGGAATGCAACCCAGGTGTCCCTTGGGCCACTGGTCCTTACCTTCTCGAATCCAGTCAGGACCTTCCAACCATACAGTTTTATTCTCGAGAAACTTTGATGCTTTAATACCTCGCGTTAACATGTCTGCCATGTTGTACATGGTGGGCACGTATTCATAATGGAAAGAAGCTGCAGTTAAACCTTCCAACGTCAGGCGCATGCTGTCAATATCCTTAATTCTATTACTGACAAATACATTTTTTCGAGGAGGTTTACCACTCAATAACCAAGCCAGGGTAACCTGGGAATCGGTAAGAAAAGTTACACTTGAGACCTTATAGGGAAAGTTGACGTCACACATCAGAGAAACAAGACACTGGTACGCAAGATACACAGCCAGAAGTTCAAGAGAAGGAAGAGTTCTTTGCCTAGGAGGTGAAACCTTAACTTTTGAGAAAATTAGCGAGCTGCGCTCCTTTTGGACACCGTACATACAGGTTCCAAAAGCTATCGCACTGGCATCACAGAAAATTACGAGGTCAATTTTCTCAGATTCAACAAGATTCATCCTAGGGAACTCAAATTCATGCAATTCAGAAAATTCATGACAAAAATTACGCCATTCTTTACAGATATCATCTGGAACGTCTTGATCCCAGCCAAGTCTCAACGGTGTTAATTTTCGTAAGATGAGTTTTCCTCTAACAGAGAATGGTAATAGAATCCCTAAAGGATCATACAAAGAAGCAATGTCTGACAGCATACTCCTACGAGTTTTACAGGAAGGATTTAAGCTCTTTACAGATATGGAAAGAGAATCAGAAGAAGAATTAAAATCGTAACCCAGCACTCTGGAGTGCTCACTGGAGCTACAAAGAGAAGGGTCAATTTGAGACAAAAGATTAGAGTTGTTAGACTGCCACTGACGCAAGGGAAAGCCGCTTTCTTTAAAAGCTCTGTTTGCGCGTTGAAAAGTGTCAAGCGCAAGCTCGGGACTATTAGTCGTGAATATAAGGTTGTCAACGTACAGTTTGTTGGCCATTATGTCTTTAACCACCAAATCGTTAATAGTTTCAGCATGGAGTTTGAGAAGAAAATTAAGAATATAAGGGGAAGCGACAAAACCGAACAACAAGGTTGTGTATCGGAAATATTTGAATTCACCATTCTTAAAGAGAACAAAACTAAATTGATTACGGTCAAAGGTCTTGGCCAACTTTACCTGAAGAAACGCCTTGAAAATATCTGATAGCACAACAATGGAATTAGATCGAAAGTACACCAACAAACCAAGCAAATTATCCATGAGATTAGGACCTACGTAAGAGGCCTCGTTTAGACTAGGCAATTTACCTCGTGTGCTGCCTTCGCAGCAATTTAGGAAATTTCTATTTTCAAACAGCGGTAGAAAATTTGTGCCTTCGAATATCGAGGGAACCAGTCCGCACGTTCACTCGTTTTCCGGAAACGCTCTCTTCCGGTACATTAGGTATTTAAACTCTGCGAGCTGAGTAGAGGCCGCCAGTTGTGTTGAAGTAGTGTGTAGACTCCAGAGAAGGAAATGTAAGTAAAGAGTGCTAAATATTAAGTGCATTGGGTCCCTATAGATGTCTGTTTTGTGTCTCCTACTAGACAGTGAATTCTTAGGTCCTAGGAAAGCTAAAAGATTTCAGGGGATGTTAGAATGTGTGCTGTCACAGTTTTTCTGTTTGTGCTTTTACAATTCTAGATACTGATTCTTCATTCGCGGTGCCAATATAATGTAATGCTGTGTTTACCTATTTGTGACTGCCTCAACAATTTCTATCGACGAGGGGAAGGTTCAGAAAAGTCCACGGATGATGCAAAACTTGTCTTAAGCAGCCATTTATAGTACATAAATTTTCCTGAAATAGAAAGGTCTAGTTAGCACAAAAGTAATACAAAAAATATACAGTTTTTAGAGATTGCATATCTAAAAGTGATTCAGAGGGCAAACCAGAAAATAAGGACGCAAAAATTGGGGCAGAACTGCATCACTGGCACAAGAAATTCTAATTCAGAGAACACGGGTAATACTTCAGCGGCTCATTCAACACCCAAATCATTGGCGAGACTTAGTACAATTTTCATACGAGCATCCCAATGGCACAATCAGATATAACCAGTCAACCTAATGAGGGCCTCATTAGGTTGACTGGTTATATCTGATTGTGCCATTGGGATGCTCGTATGAAAATTGTACTAAGTCTCGCCAATGATTTGGGTGTTGAATGAGCCGCTGAAGTATTACCCGTGTTCTCTGAATTAGAATTTCTTGTGCCAGTGATGCAGTTCTGCCCCAATTTTTGCGTCCTTATTTTCTGGTTTGCCCTCTGAATCACTTTTAGATATGCAATCTCTAAAAACTGTATATTTTTTGTATTACTTTTGTGCTAACTAGACCTTTCTATTTCAGGAAAATTTATGTACTATAAATGGCTGCTTAAGACAAGTTTTGCATCATCCGTGGACTTTTCTGAACCTTCCCCTCGTCGATAGAAATTGTTGAGGCAGTCACAATAAATTTTCAACAACATCTCTGCAATGTCTCAAATGGCCAAAAGAAGCTCAAAGAAAACCCTTAAACTAGCTGAAGTTGAAGCCGTAAAGACCTACGACGATCTTTATGAAGCCCTGTCCAGGGAGAGTCCAGGAGAGGATGAGACGTCGGCCATCTTATGCTTCATAGCTGAACTTAAGGTCAAGCGCGATCAGTTCATCACTTCAAGCAGAGCCTTTGAAGGTTCCTTGGAACGAGCAGGACATAAGCAGCGGTACCATGAGCAATTTTTGAAGAGACGTGTGATGCTGGAAGACTGCTTTGGTCGCATCGCGACGCTCAACAAACAGATGGAGAGGCTTGGAGGGGACATGGTTTCCAATCTTGATCCCCAAGACCTGTCTTCTCTGCGTAGTGAGAGAATGAGTAAACTTACCTCCGTAAGAAGAGAAAAAGTTGGACCTTTTTCCACACCACTGTCGGTAGCCTCTGAGGTTTCTACTATCTCAGAAGGAGAGGATGAAGAATATCAAGAGCAGGAAAGCAACCTAGATGATCTGGCAGGGCTGATGGAACACGCTGCCGTGAGCTCTCGCAGGTCGATTCTAGAGCCTAGAGTAGAGGCAAACCATCGACTGAGAGCTCCTAGGCAGGGAAGCACTCTAGATGCAGCTTCTGTTCACCTTATCCGGGCCGAGCTGTTGAAGACCCCTGCCAACCCCTTCAAAGGAGACATCGGATTGTACCATTGCTGGGAATCTGATCTGAAGAATCGACTGCAGGGACTAGCTTTGGGCCCCATCGAAGAGCTACAAGTTTTGGCGGCCAATACCGCGGGTAAACCCAAGGAGTACGTTCAGAGAACTATGAGGTCAGTCATCGGAAACAATGCAGAGGCAGTGTTGCAGGTGGTATGGAACACCCTTCGTGAGCGTTATGGTTCGGACTGGTTGCTAGCAGAACACACGGCAGACCAACTTCGGAACTTCCCAAACATCCCTCCTGGGGATCTTACCGCTCTCCAGGATTTCTTAGATTCTACGAGTACCGCACTTACCAACGCAGCAAGATCGGACGAGCTGGAGGAGTTTTGCACTACCAGAGGCATGAGGCTCTTGGCACTCAAACTCCCGCCAGATCTGCAACGCAGATGGCATAGGAAAGCATCTGACCTACGAGCCAAGAGTGGGCAGCGCCCAACGTTCTCCTTCTTCAACCAGTTCCTAAGAGACGAAGAAAGAGCGATGAGGGATCCATTTTTCAACCCAGCACTGTCAGGCGGAAGACCCAAGCCCGTTCGGGTCCTGCACACAAGCGCTGACCAGAATACCAAGAAAGAGTCTAGTGAAGGTGATCAGTCCATGGTGGCCTACAACAAACCTGAGTCAAGATATGAGGCGCAAGGACCTCACAACAAAAAACCTCCGGAAACGGACCATAGAATCAACAAATGTATTTTCCACAAGGTCGACGCCCATGGAACCTGGGAGTGCCGGTCCTTTGGAAGACTACCCATCGACCAGAAGAAGAAGCTCATCACCGAGGCGAAGGTATGCTTCCGATGCCTTGGTCCCCATTACATCAGGAACTGCGACAAACAAGTGAAGTGTTCTCACTGTCAAGGCTCACACTTGACGGTCATGCACCGGGCAAGCACTAAACCGGTGACCCCTGGTGAGGTCGCCACCTGCACCAGAACGGGATGCCTCGGTCTCGAGTCCAGGGAATTTTCCAAGACGCTGTTAGTAGATGTCACCTCGACGTCCACCCAGAGAAAAGTGCGTTGTTACGCCATCATTGACGAGCAAAGCTCAAGATGCTTTGCGGACCCTTCTCTGATAGAACAGCTCGATCTTAAGGCCACTCCCTGGAAGTACGCCCTCAGAACACTGAGTGGTCTGTCGTCTGAGGTGGAAGGACACGCCATCACCGGGCTCAAGATAAGGGGTGTGGGTGAGAACCGATGGCATCAGCTACCCACTACATGGACCAACGAAAATATCCCGGACACGACTGACGAAGTAGCCACTCCCGACGTTGTGAAGAAGCTCAGCCACGTTGCGCACCTGGTCAAGCACTTCAATGAGCCGGATCCTTTGGCTCGGTCACTGATACTCATCGGAAGAGATGCCGTGTCGCTCATGGCATCTAGACACTATGGAGTACGAGGTCCTCTTGCCTGCAAGACCGCCCTGGGCTGGGCACTGTTGGGACCATTGAACGGAGGAGCGAGAACCCAGCAGACCACTGCCCTGCGGACGTCATTCGTGAACCACGAGGATCATCACTTCTCGATCAAGATACGTGGGCTCAACCCTGGGAGGCAGACGCTCGACGTCTTTGAGGAGCGAGTCGACGACGAGCTCCAGGGTCTGAGTGTGTTAGACAATAAATTTGTAAGTATTTTGAGAGCTGGTATCGAAGTGAAAGACGATAGGATTGTTGCGCCCCTACCCTTTACTAGAGATCCACCAAATTTGTGTAATAATTACGTGTCTGTATTGGGAAGAACGAACACGACGTTGGGAAAACTGCGTCGAGATCCCTCAAGTGCTACACTAAGTCTCGAGAAAATGCAATCGTACATTGACAATGATCACGTTGAGGAAGTAGTCGCAGGGGAACTTCCTGAGAAAGGCGTGGGATGGTACTTGCCTATCTTCCCGGTAAGGCAAGCCCAAGAAGGGAAAGTTAGGTTGGTGTTCGATGGTTCAGCAAAGCACAAGGGACACTGCCTCAATGATGAGTTGTTGACGGGCCCCGACTTGAACAACAGCCTTCGGGGAATATTGCAGAGATTCCGACTCCACCAGGTAGCCTTTACAATTGATATAAAAAATATGTTCCACAATTTTCGAGTCAAGATTGAAGACAGGGACTATCTGCGTTTCTTTTGGTTCAAAGATAATC
Source organism: Morinoia aosen (assembly GCA_030386875.1). Taxonomy (NCBI): domain Eukaryota; kingdom Metazoa; phylum Arthropoda; class Malacostraca; order Amphipoda; family Talitridae; genus Morinoia; species Morinoia aosen. The sequence goes on from CM059580.1 coordinate 44,406,710, forward strand.
GGGTTACTAACGAGATTGTCCCCTACAGAGCTAAGGTCCATGTCTTCGGGTTGCGGAGCTCTCCGGCCGTCGCTGCGTTCGCCCTTCGCCATATCGCCGACCTGGGCGATGCATCCGGACGCCCGAGCCGGGCCACTGACTTTCTCCGTCATGCGACGTACGTTGATGATGGGTCTGCTAGTTTGGACTCCCCAGACGAGGCCAGGGAGCTGCTTGGCGAGGTGCGGTCTCTGTTGCACAAGTATGGGTTGAACATTCACAAAGTTGCCACGTCTGACACTCGGGTAACGGTGGGTCTGCCAGACGAGGAACTAGCCGCACCAAAGACTGTCACTTGGGACGGATCCGTTATCCAACGAACATTGGGGATCCATTGGAACGTCTCCGAAGATCTGTTAATATTCAAGGTCAATATCCCGGACAGACCCTTCACTAGGAGGGGTGTGCTGTCTACTGTGAACTCCTTCTTTGACCCCCTCGGACTAGCTGCGCCTCTTATTTTGGGTGGCAGACTTCTACAAAGAAAGGCGCTGTCTGATAGCACTGCCGAAACTAACCAAAGCTCCACTCTGTGGGACGAACCTCTACCTAAGAAACTGGAAGAGCATTGGGAATCGTGGAAAGACGGACTGAGAAGATCAAAGGAAATACGCCTCAGTCGGTGCGTGAAGCCGCGCGACTTTGGGGAGGTTTCACGGCACTCGCTTCACGTTTTTTGTGACGCCTCTCAGGAGGCCATTGGCTATGCGATTTATTTGCGGCTGACCAGTACCCGAGAGCAGAAACATTCCACCTTGATCAACGCCAGTTCGAGGGTGGCACCTAGGGCAGCTACCACCATACCACGGTTGGAACTGTGCGCCGCAGTCGAAGCAGTACTGGCAGCAAGAGAGACCCTCAACGACCTCAAGGTGAATGTGCAAGAAGTCAGATACTACACGGACAGTCAAATTGTTCTTGGATACCTGAAAAATGAGGATAAACGCTTCACCAGATATGTGACCCGGAGAATAGAGTTGATTAATAAGCATTGCTCTCCGACTCAGTGGTACTTCGTAGACACGAAAGAGAACCCCGCAGACATGGCTACTCGTCCCACGGATGTAGAGCAGCTCGTACACAGCCATTGGTTCACCGGCCCTGCCTGGATATTAGAAGATTGCGTCGTCGACGCTCAGCCCCCTTTTGAGGAAGCGCAACTAACAGAATCGTTGCCGGAGACCAAAGCCTTCACGACCTTGACCGGTTCGCCACCTCCATTTCGTACGGTGATGGACCGACTGAGTAGGTGGACCAGGCTTCTCGGGGTTACCCGCACCGTGCACAACCTGGCACATAAGTGGCTGATGCGAGCGAGATCTAACCTCAACACTTCTTCGGAACCGACACTACGTATACTTCAGAACGACCAGGAAGCTGAAATGTACCTCGTTAAGGCCGTCCAACAAGAATCTTACAGCGGAATACTACCCAAGACGGGGAAACCAGGTCCAATGCAGCTACCGGAAGGACATCAACTGACACCACTGGCCCCCTTTGTGGATGAAGAGGGTCTGATCCGTGTAGGAGGCCGCCTAAAGCACAGTGACTTACCAGTGGATCAAAAACACCCTTTGATCCTACCCAGGAACCATCCCTTCACTCAGATAATTATAAGACGGGCACACCAGCTGGTGGCTCACCAGGGCCGTCTCCTCACCCTTGGTAAGGTGCGATCTCTGGGCTTCTTCATCCCGCAAGGTAGAAAGCAAATAGAACGACTCCTGAGGAGCTGTGTGATTTGTAGGAGGCTGAGAGCTCCCTTTGAGCAACAGATGATGGCCGACCTCCCGGAAGATCGTCTCATCCCCACCCCACCTTTCACCCGGGTGGGCTTAGATGTCTTCGGGCCGTTCACTGTACATGACGGACAGAGCACCCGAATCACAAAGGCCACGAAGAAAATGTATGGCCTACTGGTGACCTGCCTTGTGTCCAGGGCAGTTCACGTTGAACCTCTCTGTGGGATGGATACTCCTTCCTTTATGAACGCATTGCGTAGATTCATCTCTGTACGAGGCACCCCCCAGCTGATAAGAAGCGATCGAGGCACCAACTTTACAGGTGCGGTGTCTCAATCTTGCGATTTGAACAAAGTATCAAAGGACATGGAGACTAGGGGATGCGAGTGGAAATTTAATCTCCCTGGAGCGAGTCATCATGGAGGTGTGTGGGAGAGAAAAATTGGAGCGATCAGAAAGGTACTCGACCTGACCTTGGGGAGGTCAGGAAAGGTGACACTCAACCGTGATGATATGCACACCCTCCTGATAGAAGCAGCGGCCATTGTAAATTCTACGCCCCTGTACGCCCCTTCCGAAGACCCCAATGATGTGTTCCCTATCAGTCCCTCCACTTTGCTAACCATGAGGGACGCCCCTCGCACACAGTCGTCAGACTCGTTCACAGATCGCGACCTCCTCGCTTATGGTCCACGAAGATGGCGGCGAGTGCAGCTGTTGGCGGACCAATTCTGGCAACTATGGAGACAATTCTACCTTCAAGAAATCAGTCGTCGCAGAAAATGGACGACACCAAGGCGTCCCTTGTCCCAGGGGGACATCGTACTAGTACGAGACTCGCAGTCTCCAAGATGTCAGTGGCCCCTGGCTCGGGTAGAGTCGGTGCATCGCTCGGGATCGGACGGACGCGTGCGTGGGGTGACGCTGCGGCGGACGGACAATTCCGGAGGTACCAAAAGTTGTGAGCGATCGATTAAAGATATTGTAGTAATCTTACCTAGCACTGTTGAGAGAGAGGAGTGTGCTGCCTTCGCAGCAATTTAGGAAATTTCTATTTTCAAACAGCGGTAGAAAATTTGTGCCTTCGAATATCGAGGGAACCAGTCCGCACGTTCACTCGTTTTCCGGAAACGCTCTCTTCCGGTACATTAGGTATTTAAACTCTGCGAGCTGAGTAGAGGCCGCCAGTTGTGTTGAAGTAGTGTGTAGACTCCAGAGAAGGAAATGTAAGTAAAGAGTGCTAAATATTAAGTGCATTGGGTCCCTATAGATGTCTGTTTTGTGTCTCCTACTAGACAGTGAATTCTTAGGTCCTAGGAAAGCTAAAAGATTTCAGGGGATGTTAGAATGTGTGCTGTCACAGTTTTTCTGTTTGTGCTTTTACAATTCTAGATACTGATTCTTCATTCGCGGTGCCAATATAATGTAATGCTGTGTTTACCTATTTGTACCTGGCTCAAATGGTCTAGTGGTATTGCCCTGTGTTGTACAGGGTTGTGAGACTTTCTTGCAAACACTCAGTCATGTTTTGATTATATTGTTGAGCCTGATTTGTTCTGTGCTTGTCAGTGCTACTTAATTTATTTGCTGGAATTCACAGCTGGATTCATTGTGCTCAGTTGTTGATTTGATCTAAGCACATTGCATTATATAGATCCTTGTTATCATTCACGATTAATGTTAGTGGATTTAAACTCTGGCATTTGGACTCTAGAATTGTGTAATTCCTCACTCAAGTTGCTATTTTACCAGTCTGTAGAGTGTGGTGGTTTTTGCCTATTTTTATTTGTGTGATTTTTACTGTGCTGCAGATATTTTATATTGCCTGGTTGATGATGTGTTCATGCCTGTTAGGTAACTATTTACTTGTTCAGAGGTGTCTAAGTGTGCCCCCTTGTTCACTTATTAACCACTTTTATAGATGGGTGTGTTTTAACTATGCCCAGGTGGTACTATAGATTGATAGACTTTTGTGACTAGTCATGTGAGTCAGAAACAACTCAAGTTGTCAGGCACTGTTTACGTAGGAATAGCTGTGTAACTTTAGTTCAGCGTCTACCGGGTTGGACATGCATTTTTATATGGGAATAGCCGTGTAACTTCAATTCAGCATCTACCTGGTTGGACATAAGTGTGTAGAGCCTACTGCCTGACCTTAGTATTTAATGAGGGCCTCATTAGGTTGACTGGTTATATCTGATTGTGCCATTGGGATGCTCGTATGAAAATTGTACTAAGTCTCGCCAATGATTTGGGTGTTGAATGAGCCGCTGAAGTATTACCCGTGTTCTCTGAATTAGAATTTCTTGTGCCAGTGATGCAGTTCTGCCCCAATTTTTGCGTCCTTATTTTCTGGTTTGCCCTCTGAATCACTTTTAGATATGCAATCTCTAAAAACTGTATATTTTTTGTATTACTTTTGTGCTAACTAGACCTTTCTATTTCAGGAAAATTTATGTACTATAAATGGCTGCTTAAGACAAGTTTTGAATCATCCATGGACTTTTCTGAACCTTCCCCTCGTCGATAGAAATTGTTGAGGCAGTCACACCTCGCTTGAGCGAGCAATTAAAAACAGGGCGTATCTTTGAAGATGTAACATGTTCTCGCACGACAGGCCTATGTGGTATCCACTTATGCTCACGCACATCTAAAATTTCGAGAGAAAGAGGCTCAATAATACCAAGCTCGAGTTGTTCCTGAAAGACATCGTTGTACTGCTGCTCTATCCTTCTACGAGAGTTAGAAACAGCAACCTTCTGCGCGAGATATCGCGCTAAACCGAAACTATGAGGGACTTTCGCTAGTAAATTACGGTTCCACGGTACGTGAACAGAATAATGGCCTTCGGCATAAACTACGCTATTTTTGAAGTCTTCCAGCTCTTTATCATACTCTACTTCCTTAGCAGGTACCCCTATTAATTCCAAGTCTAGCAGTCTGTCAAGACCGGCCTGCACATCACATTCAGTACCATCTAATGCAGAAGAACAGACTTTAGGAGGTTCAAAAAATGCCTTTAACACACCATGATAACGCTTAGCTTTAAATTTACTTTTTTTGGTTTTAGTTTTACGTTTATTCGCAACAGCCAAGGAAGAAGAAACTTTATGCAGAACAGCAAAAGAAGAAGAAATCTCAGGCGAAACAACAGAAGGGGAAATTTTAGACGAAACAACAGAAGGGAAAGAAATTACAGGCGGAACAGCAGAACAAGACGAGCTGTCACGTCGTACAAGACGTGAGGAAATTTGAAGAATTTTCTATAAATTTATTGCGGCAACATTCTGCGGATCCGCGCTTCGTCCGCAAGAATGACGCCAACGTTTTATTTGTTTGAAGTGCGTGGGAGGAACAGGTTCCCGGATAATATTAAGTTTTTGTGTAGTTAGAGAGTGAACTTGAGTGGGAAACTCGTTCGGTTTACGTGTTACCGCGCTAGCTATATTTTCGGGTGTTTTTAACATATTTGTGTTTAGATAGCGGTGAACAGCCGGCTTCTAGAGCATTCGAGGATGCTTCCGGTCGCTGGTGAACCACCCACATTAAGCTAGACTAGCCGTCGTAACGTGTCATAGCAAGTGCGCAGCAGTGTAATGTTTGGAAATGTCAGGTTCCATTTTGGCAGTACTTTAGAAGAAAAGCGTGTGATTTAACTGATGAACTTTCCTATCTCTATTTCACTGCTCCAAGTGATTTTGTATTAATGTCCAAATGTTTTTTTTTGCTCAGCAACATTTGCATAATAGCCAGGCCATGTAAGCTATGTTGTCATATATAATATTGTAAACAGTGTCAAGGGCAGTAAATGCAACATGGAGAGACTGACATTTCAATGCTTTTTAGTTTGACACAAGATTGCTTGAAGTTTATCACATTTCATAGATCAACATAAGATAGCGAAATCATATATTTATTTGATAATGCAAACCAACCACTGCTTCACTATTGAGAGATTTGTGTGCTGAAAATAAAAACTATGGTGATTCTTCCATGGATTAGACATCAGTTGTTGATGTTGAAAAATCCACGGCACGTCGTGCTGGACCTGCACCAACTTGGGAACATGATTTTTCTTGTCTTTGTGTTTTTCTTGTCTTTGTATTATTTCTTGTCTTTGTATTATTTATAACATTCATTAATAGAAAGATGTGAGGCAAAGTAAAATAAATTTAGTCGAGTGGCTTCTTACCTATGAGCTGTGCTGGGCAAGTTGCGCCAGTCAGCAAGGTGGAAGCCTAAAGTCACGGCATTCAGTAGACTGAGAATAGGCGCAGGAATTCGAGACCACTAGCTCATACGGTTTGTGTTCTCAAAGCGACGTTGATAAACGTGTACTGGCCTCTCTCATTTTTTGATAATAGAATTTATTGATAATGGCTGATCTGATAACCTTAGTGACTTGCCCCTGCTTCAGAGACCTAATTTCTGCTGTCTCTTTTCCACAGATAGGGTAAAGAAAGCCAGAGTAGGCACTTAATTTGCAGACTAAAATAAGATGTCACAGGTCTAAACTGAGGGACCTTTCCTCATCGTCTGGAAGTATTTTAGAGTATCCTTTTTTAACTTGTGATGTTACCTAACTCGTCATCTCTTTATATTGTGAAGCAGTGTGAAAACTAAAACTTGTTGTGCGATCGTCCACCTTTGTTCAGACAGAGTGCTTATTGACTAATGACCGCTGTGTTAGGATTGTTGGATACGGATGTACATTCATGTTTGTAACTTTGTGCTTCCTTAAAGGGACACTTTGAACATTGGCCGAAACAAGCGATTCATGTATTGTTGCCTGGCGTCAAGGATTACGAAGTTTATGTCATGTACATATAAACTATCAAAGGTGTTCTCACCTCACAATGGAAATGCATCGTCCATGAAATTGCGCTGTCTCTTATAGCTATCATTACATGTATTATTGAATGTGGATTGGGCAGGATTAGGAGTACATTGCCCTCAATCATTCCCTTCGACTAGTGACACGAGTTTACAATATTCGCGTGCGTATATCATAAATGTGTTCTTTCTAAGTGTGTTACTCGACTAGAGACTTACTTTTCTTCCCTATCGATGCAACAGAGACCTTTCTTGTTCGTGAACTTATTTCCCAGCCTACTGTTCCTGTGCACCTTGTGCGTAGATTCCGCGTTCCCCCCAACTACACGCTAGATGGTGCCCTCCTCTTTCCTCTCTTGGGACACCTTTTTCGCGGTCAAGGGAGGCTAAAACTTTCTTATATGATAATACTAGTGATGGTAACGCGAATTGTTGTTGTGCTACGTCGTTAGCAGGGCGGTGAATTCTCTTTTTATGTGCTACTATTCTACGGCCTCTTATGTCTCACTCCGCTATTTCTCGTGTACCCTGAGGTGTGAGTTTAACTTTCTTGTTGTGCGGTGCTATATGCATCAGTCAATCATTCGACTATGATCTTGAATTAAGCTTCTCTTGTCATGCAATTCGTGGTCCGACTCTGAATCATACCTTTCTGGGCAGATTCACGGAACCAGGGGATAAGAAATAAAAAACCTGAAGAGACCTCGTTTCCCTTTGGGCATCCTACCGAGTTCCGTTCAATGGCGTGCCGAAGCGAAGATCAATTCCGCTAGCGCACGACATTACAGTGAATAGACGTCAGCGGAAGGTGCCCTCCCACGAAGAAGCTCTCCAAAGAGGAGGCCCACAGCAGATTCTCAGCCGCCCGCAGCGAATATCCGAGACCACGGAAATGACCTCTCTCGGAAGAAAGAGCAAGCTTAGACTTCCACAGCTGGAAGAACAATTCCATACGGAGCTAGCAGCCTTGAACAGTCTCCTGAATGGTGCAGTACCACGAGATCTCGAGACTCCCAGCGAGGTGGATCAAGTCCACGCTGGAATCCGAGCAAAGGCTAAGACCGTCAAGCGAATCGGAGACCAGCTGGTCCTAGCTCTCGAGGGTTCAGGAGCCACCGCAGAAGCGACGGTAATCCGAGGCTCATTGACGAGCGCTAGAGCTCGCAGGAAAGCACTAGCGGACTCAATGGACCACAGAAACGAAGAGCTCGGTGCGAGCTCCTCACGGAGTGTGACAACGGAACCTTCCCAGCGTAAGAGCCCGAGGTCGAGGAGGACCTCGTCCAAGAACCAGCAGCAAGGCGCTGCCCATCAGAACAAGCCCCCAAAATCATCATTGGCTGAGAACAGGAACGGGCACCGTTCCAACCGTCGGGACAGAGACCAGGCCAGCCCCAGCCATCGTCGTCAGAGTCACCAAGGTTCGAGCTATTACAGCCAGAGTCAAGACAGTGAGAGCGATCATAGCCAGAGCCTTCCCAGTGCCAGCTCTCGTCACAAAGACGGCGAATCCGAGCGCCGCGAGCCCCCTAGCCAAGGCAATAAGCAGATGCTTATTGACATCACTGAAGAGCCATCGGTACTGTTGGCGCAAATCGCCATCGAGAGGTCGAAATTGAGGAACAGGAACCGAACGGAGAACGATCAGCACTTCGGTGAGCAGAATACCGAGTGCAAAGAGGACCGCACAGGAGCCTGGGTCGACCAAGCCTTCCGGCATCACGTCATTGAACCCGCAGGGGGCACAACGGCGGTTGCGAATGCTTCGCCCCGTGACACCGATCTCGCACCTCCGATGAATCCCTCCGCACCAGCATTCCAGCCCCGGGCTTCTACCGGCTCACCTGCCGTGGTCTTTGAAACGAAGCCACCAGTGATCGACGGAGCTATGAGGCTCTCAATGATCGAAGATCTAAAAAAGGCGCCAAGCCAACCTTACGCGGGAGAGGCTCACCTGTTCCACAGATGGTTCGATGCCATCAAGAGAAGGATGGAGAGGCTCGCCGTGGAGCCCATCGACGCCATCGAGATCCTCACGAACCACACCTGCGGCGAGCCAAGAAGCCTTATTTACGACACCCTGGCAGCTACCTACCTGGACACAGCGGCCCTGCTCACCCTCATCGTCGAACAATTGAAGACCCGCTTCGCCTCCGACGACAGGATAGCCGATAGCCTGCTCGAACGCCTCGCCCAAACCTCGGACATAAAGGGCATGAAGGGCGACCGCACGGTCGGTCTCAAGCTGCGGAAGTTCAGCGACGCCTGTCTAGCGATTCATCACACAATGCAGCACAACCAAGGCCTCGCCTTCCTGAACACCGACGTAGGGCTGTCTCCCATCGTTGAGAGACTACCCTTCTTCGTTCTGGACGCCTGGAGAAGCGAACGAACTAGGCACAGAAGATTATTCGGATCGCTACCTGATTTCGCCGGGTTCTGCGAGTTCATCAAAACGCTGTCAGACACCCAGTGTGATAGTTTTGGGGCATCGAACCTCAACTGGGTGAGCAATCGACTCGACACGGCCGCCCCCGCTCGCCTCAATCCAAGAGCCTCGCGAGTTCTCTACACGTCCTCGGAGAATCAAACCGGCAACTGCGTTCTCCACCAGAGTGCACAACATGCGACAAACTCGTGCCAAACGGTAAGAAAGATGGAATCTCGGAAGAAGAAGGACTTCATACGCGAGCATAAGTTATGTTACCGTTGTCTAGGCCCTCACTGGGCAAAGCACTGCAATGAAGTTGTGAAGTGCGATGACTGTGGAGCCAGCAGTCACAGCACGGCCGCCCACATTAACTGGCGAGCAGCTGGAAATTCGAGTGAAACCACTCGTCAGGAGAGACCCAGTCGAGAACCGAGCGACGACAGAGCTCAGAGCGAACTCGGGGAGAGATTGAGAGCTGTGGCCCTGGCCTCTCGCGTACCCACAGCCGAGGAGGGTGCATGCAGCAAAGTTGTTCTGGCAGACGTTATCGACGAGAACACGGGTCGGTCGTGCCGCACCTACGTAATCTTAGATGAGCAAAGTACCACGTCCTTCTGCTCTCCTAAGCTGTTGAACGCCCTCCGCGTGACAACCCCCAAGTCTCACTACGAGCTGGAAACGCTGACCGACCAATCCGCCACTCGATACGGCAGACGCGTGTCAGGGTTGAAAATAAAGGGAGTGTCCGAAGACCGAACCTTCGAGCTCCCACCGATGTTGGAATGCAACTCCATCCCCGATAGAAAGAAAGCAGTCGCGACCTACGAACGCGTCGCAAGAACCCCGGAGATATCGCACTTCGCTCAGCATTTCTTGCCCTTGGACAAACACGCAGAAGTCGCGGTGCTCCTGGGGACGGACTGTGGAGACCTACTCTACAGTCACTCCGACAAACAACGCCGCAAGGCTCCGTTCGTCCACCACACTGCCTTAGGCTGGGCAGTGGTCGGCAAGGTGAACGACGACGTCAGCCCCGAAGGAGAGCACTCTTACACGGTCGCAAGAATCGTAGCCGAAGCCACTCTCAAAACCTGTGGCCCGGAGACGTGCCTTGAACCGCTCTCAGGAGAAGATGCTATCGCCCAGCAGCGCAGCGATGAAACCCCTCATCCGCGGCCCCCCGACGGTCGCGGAGACCCTGAAAAGATGAAAAACACAAGAGCAGAGGAAGACAATCAAGCGGAAGCCCCGCCAACGACGAGATTTATCAACCAGTCAGCAACAAACGATGAAATGGACGCTCAGTGCGATCCAGACAGCGCATCACCAAAGTCCAAGGAGAAACGGAAATGGGAGCTTCCGCACCCTGGTGATCGGAAGAGAAAGTACGACGCGCACCATGCTGAGCGCACATCTGTTGACAAGAGAGCTCGACAGAACGGGCCAAGCAAAGGGGGAGGCGGCCACGCGACTCCCGACCCTCCAGGAAACGCCGAGCACCCACCTCCATCTTCCCTTTACCAGCCTCTCAGTACCGCCTACGTGACAAGCTACCGTCGGAATCCGAAGCATCGGGACAAGCATGACGCACTCGCCGACGCACGAGGAATGCCGGGCAGTGTCGAGAAAGACCAGGAGACAACACCCGGACCCCTCCAGAGGTCCACCACCTGCCAGCGACGGAAAGTTCGACGTTGGTCGGGGAAGCAGAGAGGACTCCTCTATGAGTCACGCCCGCGCAGCAGGTGGAAGGCCACCCACACGTCGCTGAAGACAACACCGACGCGTCCCGCGGGGCGAGACGACTGCGATGAGCACGCAGTGGGTGGCGCCCCGCCACTGAACCAGCCCTTAACCAGCGCTCCCCCCCCCCCCCCCCGAAGGCAGTTATTGGTGGCCAGAGCCACCAAGGGGGGGGAGTGTCACGTCGTACAAGACGTGAGGAAATTTGAAGAATTTTCTATAAATTTATTGCGGCAACATTCTGCGGATCCGCGCTTCGTCCGCAAGAATGACGCCAACGTTTTATTTGTTTCAAGTGCGTGGGAGGAACAGGTTCCCGGATAATATTAAGTTTTTGTGTAGTTAGAGAGTGAACTTGAGTGGGAAACTCGTTCGGTTTACGTGTTACCGCGCTAGCTATATTTTCGGGTGTTTTTAACATATTTGTGTTTAGATAGCGGTGAACAGCCGGCTTCTAGAGCATTCGAGGATGCTTCCGATCGCTGGTGAACCACCCACATTAAGCTAGACTAGCCGTCGTAACGTGTCATAGCAAGTGCGCAGCAGTGTAATGTTTGGAAATGTCAGGTTCCATTTTGGCAGTACTTTAGAAGAAAAGCGTGTGATTTAACTGATGAACTTTCCTATCTCTATTTCACTGCTCCAAGTGATTTTGTATTAATGTCCAAATGTTTTTTTTTGCTCAGCAACATTTGCATAATAGCCAGGCCATGTAAGCTATGTTGTCATATATAATATTGTAAACAGTGTCAAGGGCAGTAAATGCAACATGGAGAGACTGACATTTCAATGCTTTTTAGTTTGACACAAGATTGCTTGAAGTTTATCACATTTCATAGATCAACATAAGATAGCGAAATCATATATTTATTTGATAATGCAAACCAACCACTGCTTCACTATTGAGAGATTTGTGTGCTGAAAATAAAAACTATGGTGATTCTTCCATGGATTAGACATCAGTTGTTGATGTTGAAAAATCCACGGCACGTCGTGCTGGACCTGCACCAACTTGGGAACATGATTTTTCTTGTCTTTGTGTTTTTCTTGTCTTTGTATTATTTCTTGTCTTTGTATTATTTATAACATTCATTAATAGAAAGATGTGAGGCAAAGTAAAATAAATTTAGTCGAGTGGCTTCTTACCTATGAGCTGTGCTGGGCAAGTTGCGCCAGTCAGCAAGGTGGAAGCCTAAAGTCACGGCATTCAGTAGACTGAGAATAGGCGCAGGAATTCGAGACCACTAGCTCATACGGTTTGTGTTCTCAAAGCGACGTTGATAAACGTGTACTGGCCTCTCTCATTTTTTGATAATAGAATTTATTGATAATGGCTGATCTGATAACCTTAGTGACTTGCCCCTGCTTCAGAGACCTAATTTCTGCTGTCTCTTTTCCACAGATAGGGTAAAGAAAGCCAGAGTAGGCACTTAATTTGCAGACTAAAATAAGATGTCACAGGTCTAAACTGAGGGACCTTTCCTCATCGTCTGTAAGTATTTTAGAGTATCCTTTTTTAACTTGTGATGTTACCTAACTCGTCATCTCTTTATATTGTGAAGCAGTGTGAAAACTAAAACTTGTTGTGCGATCGTCCACCTTTGTTCAGACAGAGTGCTTATTGACTAATGACCGCTGTGTTAGGATTGTTGGATACGGATGTACATTCATGTTTGTAACTTTGTGCTTCCTTAAAGGGACACTTTGAACATTGGCCGAAACAAGCGATTCATGTATTGTTGCCTGGCGTCAAGGATTACGAAGTTTATGTCATGTACATATAAACTATCAAAGGTGTTCTCACCTCACAATGGAAATGCATCGTCCATGAAATTGCGCTGTCTCTTATAGCTATCATTACATGTATTATTGAATGTGGATTGGGCAGGATTAGGAGTACATTGCCCTCAATCATTCCCTTCGACTAGTGACACGAGTTTACAATATTCGCGTGCGTATATCATAAATGTGTTCTTTCTAAGTGTGTTACTCGACTAGAGACTTACTTTTCTTCCCTATCGATGCAACAGAGACCTTTCTTGTTCGTGAACTTATTTCCCAGCCTACTGTTCCTGTGCACCTTGTGCGTAGATTCCGCGTTCCCCCCAACTACACGCTAGATGGTGCCCTCCTCTTTCCTCTCTTGGGACACCTTTTTCGCGGTCAAGGGAGGCTAAAACTTTCTTATATGATAATACTAGTGATGGGAACGCGAATTGTTGTTGTGCTACGTCGTTAGCAGGGCGGTGAATTCTCTTTTTATGTGCTACTATTCTACGGCCTCTTATGTCTCACTCCGCTATTTCTCGTGTACCCTGAGGTGTGAGTTTAACTTTCTTGTTGTGCGGTGCTATATGCATCAGTCAATCATTCGACTATGATCTTGAATTAAGCTTCTCTTGTCATGCAATTCGTGGTCCGACTCTGAATCATACCTTTCTGGGCAGATTCACGGAACTAGGGGATAAGAAATAAAAAACCTGAAGAGACCTCGTTTCCCTTTGGGCATCCTACCGAGTTCCGTTCAATGGCGTGCCGAAGCGAAGATCAATTCCGCTAGCGCACGACATTACACGAGCCACTGTCTTGTTTTTTAGCGGCAGAAGCCACGACAGGAAACAAAGAGGATTTATAACATTTTAGGTCCCCAAAGGGTAAGAAACCGTTAGCCACGCGCATAACTTTATAGCCTGCGACGTGTTGCAACTCAAGCACACGAAAAGCTTGAAGAGCATCAACACCCAAAATACCGTTGATTTGAATACTGTCATCAACGACTTCAGGAAAGGAAGTTGAAAGAGGTAGCTTAGTTTTAAGCAGCTCGAGTTTAGATTGCAAACCCTTCATCCCCATCTGCAGGTTCAAGGGCTGCATTGCAAAAACATCAAGCTCATGCTTCTCACAGTCAGGAAGCACAAGCTCGACGTTAATGTACTTGCCCCGTAACGGGACAGAGGCACCTACCGTGTTTACAGTAATTTGCTGCAAATCGGCGGTAGAACTGTTAGGACTAACAGTATCCAGGTCAATCAACGTTTGTTGACTCCCGGTGTCAATTACGAAATTTACACGTTTAGAAAGATTATTAACTTTAGTGGAAAGAGCGATTACAGGGCACATTCGAAAACGTGCCTTTAACCGTCAAGAAGATGAGGCGGCAAGAGAAGAAAAACTTACGAACTTAGGGCATAACGGGCTAACGTGGGTATTAGCCTTGCATAACGAACAATTAAAGGGCAAGCCTCTGCTTTTTGCAGGGCACGACTTAGCTACGTGGTTGTGACTAAACATACGGAACACAATTGCAACTCGCCTACTTGCTTCACGCGTTTTTCGTGAGTATCAAATTTACGGCAAGAAAAAGACGTGTGACCGGTCTGCTTACAAAACCGGCACACTTTTACATTAGGAAGGTTAGAAGACACAGGAGAAGATTTAATTTTAGTTTCTGCTCGAGTCTTTTCCTCCACCCTATCATTGCGAAGGGAGAGAAATTTTTTGGGTTTAGATTTAGTTTCTAACAAAGACAGCACATGATGCGCGTTCTCAAACATCTCTAAAGAGAAGAAACTAGCTTTGCAGTAACGAAGAAGTTCTAACAAGAAAAAGTCAGGCAGTTTGGTTTTAATTATAGCGGAAAACAAAAGATTACCTGATTTCTCGTTACGGAAATCTACACCAAGCTTAGAGAGTTCAAGTAGACGAAACTTAACTTTAGAAAGAAAAGTCCCTATTTCTGCAAAGCTAAAGACACTGGGAGAATTTATTAATTCGTCCAGTGCAAGGGAAACGAGCTTATCAGCATTCAAAAATTCTAACTTGAGCAAAGCCCAAGCAGCTCGGAAACAATTCTCCTCATTGGGAAGTCCCTCAACCAAACTAAGGGCTCTTCCCTGTAATTGATTTTTTAAGAATATCAATTTCTGCCCCTCGCTCATATTAGGATAAGCTTGAAGAGCAGTAAGAAAAGATTCTTGAAAATGAAGAAAAGAAAAAGGACAGTGTTCATTATCACTGAACTTTCTTAAAGTTAACTGAGGAGCTCGGAAAATGTTTAATGGTACATCCGAAGTAGAAACCTTACTAGCCTCAGAAGGAGGCGCGGTATCATTCGAGTTTGATACCGGTGCCGGGCAAACTGAATTTTTTAATTCAGCTTTTAATTCAACAATTTGGACTTCATATTCAGCTCGTCTAACTAACTCCTCTTCAGAAATTTCCTCAAGGTCAGAAGGTAGAATAGAGGAGAGACGGCGAAAATCCTTTAGAAGGCTACTCAACTGAGGAATAGCCTCCCTTAGGAGAGAAGGTGCACAGCCAGGAGCTAGCACTTTCTTTCGCAAAGCGGTACTACTACATTTTACTCCCCGCATTTTCATGCTAAGGGCTAAGGCGTTAAAAGTTTCGGTCATGTTTGCAAAAAAAAGATAATAAGTAAATAGTTAATAGGCTTATTAGAAAAAGGTTCAGCTAATAATGGTCTACACTATTAAAAGTGGACAGGTTAGGTTTACATCCTCCTATTACATAGATAGAAAAAATACAAATGAGACATAAAATACACAAAAAAGTTACATCCCTCACCTAATTAAAGTTTTGTCACATTAGAATGTTTTACACAGTGAAATTTTTCAGAAAAATTTTAATTAAATTTTTGCTGCAAAATTATTTAATGTCTTCACTTACATACTATCACAAAGGTTCAACGAGAAAAAAATCATACTTCATGCAAGGTAAACAATATACTAGCCCCTAAAAGCACAAGGAGCTAGCAACAAAAGAATGGTACCTTACACAAAAACAAGAGAACACCTTAATTCTAATGAGAAGAGAGACAACCCGGCTCTAAGCCCGGACAGCACGGCAAACAAAATTTTCCAAATTCTGGAAAATTTATAAACAATCTTTTTTATTATGATTGACAGTTAATTCGAAATAAATTAATTAAATTTAGAGAAAAGAGAAAAAAAGTTATAGCCACCAGGATTTTTCCTGAAGCTTCACCAGCCTTGCTAAGCAGCCGGTGAACTAATGGCGTACGCCAGAACTGCCTTTCATTAGAAGTTAAATTTTTTATTAACCTTCAAATAAACGAAGAATTTTTAAATTGAGAAATTCCTCGTATTTTGAGAGTAATGAAATTGAATTTTTACGTAAATAGAAGAATTAAGTTTAATAATTTCTTCGAAAAAAGTTCGAAGATTGATCTATTTCTTCGAATAAAAGAACTATGTCACGCTTCCGGCTAAAGCGTATACTTCCAGTTTAGACCTGGAATTTTACATAGTCTCTTCTACAACATGACAAAATACAAGAATGACAAGCTAGACAATAATTGAAGATTGCTCACCTGAACTTCGAAGAAATAGTTCAGTGAACATTTCTCCACTTGAAAGCCGGCTGTCCGGGGGGTTTAGATACCCAGACGCAGGGCCGGATAGAAGTCGTAACACGCCAGGCTCACGTGCGTCCGACTCCGATGTTGAACTCCTTCTGACGTGGCAGCCCGCAAGGGCTGAGACGTCAAAGCCGGTCCGAATCCGCTGCAGCGGCTTCGTATTCAGCTCGTAACAACAAACGAACACTTTATGATTGTTCGAGATTAACTTTTGTTGCCAGGAAGGTGAAGCAATCCAACTATTGCCTGCTTGTCATATTTAATTAACATTTAGTTTTTAGGTCAGTTTAGGGTAAATTATGACCTAGTCCCTGATTATGCAAGATGTTGATTAACTTGCAAGGGACTTAAAATGGGAGCAAGGCTGGAGTTGCGACAAAGGAATCTAGTTACTGCAAGAGTTGTAACGTCACTCTCATAAAAGCTAACAAATCTGCATTAATAAAACATTGCAATTCTGAAAGACATGCAAGAAATTTTGAAATTGCTAAGAAAGCTGTTGATATTACTCACTTCTTGAAGAAAGACACCAACAGAAAAAGAACAAATAGCTAAAAGTGAAATAGCCTTTGCTTCATTTTTCGCGGAGCACTTGATTCCTTTTGCCAATGTTGCCCACTTTCTTGAAGTATGCAAAGTTGCATTTCCTGACAGTAATATTGCTAAAAAATTATCAATGAATCGGACAAAACTTTTGTCTTCGATTCAAGACGGGATAGCTTCCGGGGAGAAACGCACAGTAACAGAAATATGCAGAAAACAAAAGTTTTCTCTGATTATAGACGAGAGCACAGATATCTCTGTTACTCAAATTTTAGCAATTGTTGTCCGTTATTTTGATTCAGTAAAACAAGATGTTGTTGACGATCTTTTGGATAGCATTGTTGTTGAAAATGGAACAGCTGCCGGTTTGTATAATGCAGTGAAAGTGTTGCTTGGAGAAAAACATATTCCTATCGAAAACGTAGTGGGATTTGGAAGCGATAATTTTTCGTCCATGATGGGTAAGCTAAGTGGGTTTCAAGCTCTGTTAAAAAATGACGTTCCTTCCATCTTTGTAATGGGTTGTGTGTGCCATTCATTCTCATTGTGTGCAAGTCACTCTATTAAGGTTTTACCCTCTTATTTGGAGGCATTTATTAAGAACATTTCAGCATATTTTTCACGTAGCAGTAAGAGACAGCGTGATTTCTCTCTTATTCAAGAAGCTGCTGCTGCTCCTCTTCATAAAATTCCCAAATTATCTCAAACACGATGGTTATCCAGAGAGAATGTTATATCTGCTATACTAGACCAATACCCGGCCTTGCATTTATATTTTCAACGTGAATAAAAAACGGACAAAGTTGATGGTGCAAGTGAAATCTTCCGAATCTTAAGGGATCGTGGTACGAAATCTATGTTACTATTTCTACAATATGTGTTGCGAAAAGTGAACAATCTTAACATTGAATTTTAGTCAGAACATTTTAGGCTGCATGCCCTGTATTCAATGGTGTCAACACAGTACAGAGATATCTTGAGTTTCTTCATTAAAGATGAAGTTTTGCGGACGTCTAAATTAGCAGACATCGATCCCAATAATGAACACAATCATAATAAACTAGCAGACGTTTATCTTGGAGGAAAAGCGTCAGCACATCTTATTACGGAACCTTTTAAAGAAGACACATTCAAAAGATTTAAAAGTGATTTTTTTTAAATTCCTAATTGAACTGTGTAATCAATTCAAGAAAAGATTTTGTTTCAGTGATGATAGCGTGCTTGCTAAATTGAATATATTGGTTCCGAAGATTGATCAACGTTATCTTCCTTCATCTATTATACCCCTGGGGGTTAATTTGCCATTAATTGTGCCCGGCAATAATCTAAACGATTTGGATGACCAATGGAGAAGCTATAGAACTAATGTTGAACATTTAAAAATCACTTCCCAGAGCATTCCAAGTTATTGGTATCAGCTAAGAAACATTAAAGATGGATTGGGCAATATGAAATACAGCATATTATCCGACTTCATGACCAGTCTTACAATATTACCTCACTCATCGGCAGCGGTGGAGCGGATATTTTCTTTGATGAATCACGTCAAAACTAAGCAAACGAATTCTTTAGATGCAAACACCGTTAGCGATAGAATACTCGCAAAGCAATCTATTACAAGAGGAAACAAGGACTGCACTAATTGGATCCCAAGCAAGTCATTGGTGACTGATCTGGTAAGCGGTGCGGTCAACCAACGTTACCAACAAAGAATAAATAATCAGAAAGAAACGATAGTAATGGAAGCTGATGATGGAGAAACACTACACTGACTACAGTAGGATGAGTTTAGGTCAGTAAATTTTAGTTTTAAGTACCTTCTTAAAAACTGGGGATGTTCATTATAATCTGGGGGAATTTAAACTTATAACTGGGGAAATGCGAAAATTCTCTTTGGCAGCCCTGATTCTTTCATCAGTGCGGTCTCGCTCAAGGGCCTTTCACACGATCAGTTTTTTCGTCAGTCAACACTGACACTCCAGAGTGTGGTCAAAACACTCCCGTTCACACGTTCGTTCGCGTGATTGAAGTGGCGCGTCACTGGCAAGCTTGACAGTGCTTCACTATGCATAGTCGAGAAAGATTCGTCGTAGTCAAAGCAAGCATACTCATCGGCTTTGCGGTCATAGAGAATAAAAAAACACCATAAATAGATGGTGGGTAAAAGAATGGCTAGCTAAACATCTAGAAAATGGCAGTTATAACCGGATTTGTAGTAAGTTAGGGCTAAATATCCAAATTTCCCTCACTAATTATTTGTCGCATTCTTTCCTTTTCTCAGCATTTGTAAAATTTAGTCACACCAAATCTAACAAATACTACAACTACCACAAATGTAATAATCTACTTCATAATAACTTCAAGGGCAGGTAATATTTTCCGCTCGTTCTATACAGTTTTGCGTGTACCAGCGTGTAATAGTACAGCTCGTAAATTGAATTTTATTCTTGGAGAACTATGTTCGGTCATTTCCTAGCGACACAGTGACTAGGATATAGAAATAACAATTGAAATCTAGCGCACATTCATTAGAACTGTATGATAGAATTCATGCGTAAACCTGGCATCCGCAAGCAAATATTATAAAATATAAAAAGCCTCTCAAATTACTGCGTGATAATATCTAATAATGCATGTGAATGTGACAGCGGTACGGGTAAACTAATAAATTTTTAAATTTATTTTAGGAAACATTTTCATGCTGAAATTTAATGTTAAGAAGAATTCATGGAAAACGTTTTTTATTTTATTTGAAAATGCCGGACAAATTGTTGAAATCGCACTTCGGTTAAATATTTATTATTTTCATTCTAATAAAAAAATAACATTCCTTTGCAGTATTTCTTGAGTGAATATTAAATAAGATTGGAAATCCTTTGTAAATGGCGCTGACACAATAGGACGAATGCATTATGATATGCATGTAATAAAATAAACTATTATTCTCCGTACCTTTGAATTCAGGTGTTATCCTATGCTAAATAACAGGTTTTTGGAAGCAAAGGTTCTAAATTCTTTCCTAAACTATTTTTAAAGCGTATTAATTTTTCCTTCAACCCATTCTTATGTAAACTAATATTGTGTTGATTCATTGCTTCAATAACATATTTGAGCGACTTGCTTCTCATATCTCTGCTCTTGTATTCCTTCCTGTGTACTTTCCACGTAGCAGGCTGTTCACGAAAATAGTTAATTTATCATTGATACCAGGCTGAGACCATTTGATACAGGAGAGCGATCGCAGCCGTCCTTACTAGACGCCGGGTGGGCGAAAATTGACACGCAAATAGAAGCAAAGCAGCAGTCAAACCCGACAGTGGCGAGTTCCGAGTAGAGACCAAAAGAGAACACGCATGCCCAAATATGGTGTTGCAGAACCGTGAGTGTCAGTGTTGACTGACGAAAAAACTGATCGTGTGAAAGCCCCTTCATCAGTTCATTACGAAACATGGTCTGAGGAGGTGTGCGACGCTATCACTCGATCCAGTCTACGTTTATTCTTTCACGTATAAAAGGAAAATATAATAAGTTATTTTTGTGACAAGATCTTTTATAAACTAATTTTAGGTTATATGTGTTTCAATTTATTGTGCCAATTTTTATTATAAGGTACTTCAAAATAGTTCACAGAAATTCCCTGGATTGCAACATCAAGTTCCAATTTGCCATTGTGTCCAGGCATAAAAAAAGTTCCATGAAATTCTTCCCTGGTGTCATAGATTTCTGAGTAGCGAGCAAAATATCCTACTTATGCAATAGTTGTACTCTATTTATATTTTATTAATGAATGTAAATTATTTAAATCTGAGTTATAAAGACTAGGGATCTACAATACCAGCCGCCTTATCTGTCTGGTGATTCGTGCTGGAAAGATTGGAGAGAATTCTCAAATTGAATCTCTGGTAATTTGCTCTTCTAAATGTGAAATCTTCGTGAAGATAATTAAACTAACGTTCCAATACGAGTATCTTATTGAAAACCTTACCTTCGGCCGACTAGCGGTGATCTGAAAATTATTACAGCCGAAGCATGGCTGGAGAGGTGATACAACCGTCAGAGGTTCTCAAAAATTAGCCGCAAAAGCTGATCAAACTACGGCCAGGACTGCTAAACGGTCCGCACTTCCCCTTGTTCAGTGAGTTTGAGGACATATCAAAAACCCCATCCCTGACAGAGGCAAACAAACGGAATGGCAAGTGGAAACAGCACCTCGTTAAATAAAGCCATATATAACTTATTTCATGATCTAAAATCCGAATTTTTCATTTGCGCGTAAATTTTCTATTTTTTAATCACTACTTGACTGAACTAGTGAACACATCGAGTATCAAATTAGGTTGCACGACTCGTTATAGCTTTAAAATGAAGATAACCTTTGCTATTACCTTCATTTTGAAGCGATAGTCATAAGTAATACGTTATGATTCAAATTCTAGGTAATGTTAATAATACTTGTGATGTCTGAAGCGTTATTACAGCTCATTAAGGCACAAAACTTTTGTGCATGAAACTGATATATACGTTGCTGTCCTAATTCTCTAGTCAAATTTTGTGCACAAAAGAGGAATTAAAGCAAACGAGGGAAAACTGTTACAGTGTGAGGATGTGTGTGTGATGCTTCTTTCAATACTGAATCTACAACGCTGGAATTGGCAGAACTTTAGCTCTCTCCAGATTTGTTTGCATGGGCTGGAACTCGTGCGTATCACGGACGATGTAGTCAATTGTGGCGATTCAGTCATACTCTTGTTGGTGAAAATGTGAACGGTTTTATGATTGTATCACACCCACAGCTGGTACATAATATTGGTCATACTTTAGTTCCTAGTTATGAATATATGATATAAATTTCATGAACGTATTGTATACACAGCAGGTCCAACAATATTGGTCATACTTAAGTTCATAGTTTTGAACGTATGATATAAATTTCACGAACGTATTGCATCCACAGCTAGACCACCAATGCATTTCTATGAAAAAATCAGTTCCTGAACAAATTTTATTCAATATCATTGTAGGAAATATATTTATTTGTTCAATCATTGAACTACGAGTGACATTTTTGTTTGGCATCAAAGATTCCTGTATTTTAGTCGATAAATAGCGAACTTCTTGAAAAAATTGCTTTTCATAGGTACGTAGACATCTGAAAAGGGTTAACGCTACAGGCTAACGTTTTATATAACAATGCACAGATAATAGCTACATTGTTATAATAATAATCAATAAATTGCATTTACTCGTGAAGTATGGCTTCTAATTAACACTCTTGGAAATAGAACAGAAAAGATTAGAGTAGTCGTTTGTTTTAGCCTCCCTACCCGCAGCAACAAATACGATCCAAAGAGAGGAAGGAGAAGGCACCATTTAGTATGAAATTAAGGAAACGCGGAATCACTGCAGAAAGGGTATAAAAACATAAAGTTGTAGAAGAAGGTTATGAAAAAAGACCAAGGTTGAAGAAGAAAGTAGTAGGTGCTGAAAAATAGGACAGCAGTGAACCGAAAAAAGGTGGTCCATAACGTAAAAAAAAAACATTATTTCAACAAAAAGAAAGCCTACTTAACTCAGCTCGGGCCCTAACACTGTCCCCCTGTGAGCGCTAATTCCCATAGATGCAATAATTGTATTCCCCCTGAAGGGATAGAACAGAAAAACAACAACACACTCGGTAGGCAGAGGTCAATCCGTTTATGCCTTGTTGCGTCGCGGAGGCTTCATAGTTCTTGAAAGGTTTCCGTTTTTACGCTGAATTTCCTTTATTTTGAGGGCATCATACCGTGAAGCTGGGCATATTTTGAGGGCGTTACAATGTGAAGCTGGGGGTATTTTGAGGGCATTACACCGTGAAGCTGGGCATATTTTGAGGACATCATACCGTGAAGCTGGGCATATTTTGACGGCATCACACCGTGAAGCTGGGCATATTTTGAGGGCATCACACCGTGAAGCTGGGTGTATTTTGAGGGCATCACACCGTGAAGCTAGGCATATTTTGAGGACATCATACCGTGAAGCTGGGCATATTTTGAGGGCATTACACCGTGAAGCTGGGCATATTTTGACATCACACCGTGAAGCTGGGCATATTTTGACATCACACCGTGTAGCTGGGTTTCCATACCGATAAACATAAACAAACATCGGCATCTTTGGGATGCTATATTTCCAATCAAGCCTGATACATATGATCTTAAGCATTGGTTTTTCAAATGTCTTATAACTAACCCTACATATTGGACACCATGACGGTTCCCCCGTAGAGCCGGTACCCATTTCCGACACCTGGGTCGAGTGGGGTATTGTGCTCGAGCTTTCCCTTATACCCAACGGTGAAAATCTCCGCGCCAGCGCCGGGATACGAACCCTCGTCTCCAACATACAAGGCTGATCCCTTAACCACTGTGCCACGGAGAGCACAATGGCATTACACACCGTGTAGCTGGGCATTATTATTTAGAGGACATCACACCGTGAAGCCGGGCATATTTTGAGGGCTGTACAGAAAATTTACAGGATTTCCTGTATTAGTTATATGTAACCTTTCTTCGCTCATGAACTTACTTTTAAGGCTAAAGGTAATTGATACTAAACTGCAAGTAAAACGTCGAAACCTGATATTAAGTTTAGTTACCGATTATTTATCCAATTCAATAATTTATTAAGCTACAATTGGTACAACCTAGCGCTTTCGGTGGCATGTTTTTGTTTTTTATACTTTAGTCAACATTTCTCTGAGAACAGCGTCGTGAACGTACCATTTGATTATTATTATATAAGAAAATTTTCGCCTCCCTTAACCACGACAAAGATGTTCCAAGAGAGGAAGGAAGAAGGCGCCATTTAGTATGGAGTTGAGGGAACGCGGAATCTGTGCACAAGGTGGACAGAAACAGTAAGGTAAGAAAGGAGTTTATGAAACAAGAAAAAGTTGAAGAAGAAAGTAGTAGGAGCTGAAAAACAGGACAGCAGTGAACCGAAAAAAGATGGTCCGTAACAAAACAAAATCCTATTCTATTTCAACAAAAAAAAGCCTACCTAACCTTTAGCTTGGGCCCTCACATAGTCCCCCTGGGAGCGCTAATTCCCATAGATACAATAGTTGTATCCCCCTGAGGGGACGCACCAGTTTAGCCAAACCACAATTACCTCCCTAATTTTCTGGAAGGACAGAGCAGAACGCCACTAACTCTAATTCCTATCTAAAACAATTTACTTACCAACCACTCTCAGAGTTAGATTTTCCTTCCAAGTATTTAATTTCATATCCTGGTAACTAATGAATAAAAATTTCTCACCGCAGGGTCACTGAGTAGAAAGATCCTAACTTTTTGTAAAAGTTTGTTCAGCAAAGTGCTTGTCAACAATTGTATATTCTATCTCTATTGATATGACTTATCATACTTACAATAACGCGCCACAGGGAACATGTTGAGTCGTTCTCTCAACCATTTGTCCGGTGTTTGACATGCTGTTGAGATCCCTAAATACTTTTCTCGATGTGTTTATAGATTTAAATACATGAAAATTTCACGGAATGCTGCTACTTTTTGTTCGCGCAAACTAGGAAAAGATTCGCTATCTTATGGTAAGCTGTAATGAATGTTGGCATTCATTCTGAACAACTGGAGGTCGTGCGTGTCGAGCTATTATCGAAGGTTAATGAAACGCGTTCAACCCGTGAAATAATTGTTTCAATTTCTTGCTTGTCTATTGACTTACAAATGTAAGTTTCAAAATAATCACATAAACTACTGTACTACTGCTTTATTTAAAATGAACACATATACGACATAAGCACGATACATGCATTCTTTCTTCCGGATGACATGAACAACTCTTAGATGCATGGAATTTGGTAATGTTATCTCACTGCAGTATTTTATTACGCCTACAGGAGCTTCTCGCAAATCATCATTGTTCATGAACTGACGTCCATTCGCAGGAAAATTTCGTCTCAGAATCCTCCTCAGGTTTCATTGTCTTTAAATCCGTGAAATTTGCAGCGGACTTAATGTTTAGAAGCGAACTTTTTTGTAGCTTCTCAGTTTATTTGCATGCGAGAGGTGATATTTTGCATGAAAAAAATCATTTTCATTGAGGCGGTATTTAAGGTATTTGAGTAGCCCATAAATGTTCATTTTAATTAATAAAGAAAAGTTTAAAAACAATCACCGCTCGTCAAAATTATTTTTGGCGCTACATTCTAACTTAAATGATTACAATCTAACTTACACTCTAACCTAATGCAATCATTGTCCCCCGAATTCATTTGCGCATATTTGACCGAGTGAAAACAAATTGAACCGAAGGCCAAGGCTGGTCAATGTTCAAGCTTTGAAGATTTATATACGCGGTAAAAAATGTAGAAGCAGTTGGACATGCTGACACCACCTTTCGAAATATAAAAAGAAACTTCCTTGCTACCACACCCATGATTCTTTGATTAAAAATATAAAAACGGTGGAGTTCCTAAGAGTTAATATAATAATTTCAACACGATGATTTTTAGAAAATTCTTAATACAAACAGCCTTATATCTAATTTAACACTATGACTGCGACTACTAAATATTAGGTTCAATGCCAAACTCAAATTTTAAGTCAATTGCGGTAAATTATTTTGGAAATACCAAATATGAACCAGTTCGTGCCTTCATTTCGCACAGATTTAGGCCCTCCGCACACGGGGCTACTCAAACGAAACCAAACTGGTTAGTGATTGACGTTACTAACCAGTTACTAACTCATTAGCGATGCGGTTCCGCACACGAGGCTACTAAAATCCGTAATCTCCTCTGGGTGTTCGTGGAAGAAAGACAGCATAATGCAATCATTCAGCAACATTGTGGATAGCGATTCAAGTGGCGAAGATATGAAATTATATAATTATTATCGTCAGAGAAGAAATAGAAACGAAGACAATTTTTGATTAATCCATACATAAGGGGAAAATTGCAACCGCAGACTTTTCGTTGCTGCAAAAGAATTACAATTTACAACTTTATTAATAAATATATATAAAGAATAGCTTTTCATTGTATAGGGCTACTCATGTAAAATTAAATTATATATTACCTTCATAGTATATCAAATAGATTATTTTATACAGGGTGTTGTGTAATTCGATACAAACATTTTAACCATGTACAGAAAAACGCAAAATAAAACGATTTTCATGAGTGATAAAAATCTCAGAACTCCTTCGTTTTCGAGAAATGTTTATCCAGAAGTTTTCCCGTAAAAATTGGCTTACAATCCAGCCATTGAGTAAAATCTAACTGCTGCTGGCGCGCGCTGTAGCATACCAAGGGAAGAATCTGAAATTATTTTAGATCGTTAATTCTTAAAAAAAGATGAAATAGGTTCATGTCACTCGTGAAAATCGTTTTTTAGCGTTTTTCTGTACATGGTTAAAATATGTACATCGAATTACACGACACCCTGTATATTATTGTATGAAATTAGAAGGAAATTAAATAAATTACAATAAGTATTGTACAGTGTAAAAATCTATTACCCTTCATATTTAGGGCTTTTCCAACTTCATTCCATAAAATTTCTGTTTCATCCATACTGGAGTAACCTGATAGTTTAAAAAACGGGTATTTTTCTACTTCCTAGACCAATTATGTGTTCAGTTTTTATTCGGTTATTCTGTAGGACGTTCATACAATAGATGAGTTACCATGAAACTGGGAGACTCAACTTAAAAGTGACTGGACATGCGAGTCACTCAGCAATTGGTAGCTAACGCATTACCAACGAGTTAGTAAGCAAAAGCTCCGTGTACGGCGTCCTTATCAATTACACAGGAAGTGACTAAATGCGAACTGGTTAGTGATTTGCGTCTGTGATCCTTCGAATTTCTTCACTTACACACCACGACTGGAAGCTTATCAACACTACTAAATAATGCCTTAGCGCAGTCTCCTCTTACATACACAAAAAAACTCAGGCTACCACAGCAATAGTTGATTTGGAGGAAGGTGTAATGACTGGAAATAAATTATTTTGCCTCGAATACGAAAGTCGATGTTCTAGAAATTCAAAACTAAACTAAACTAAAAGGTAAGAATTTTAAAACTAAAACTACTCAATTCGGAAACGTGATTTACAACACAACAAATTTGGTCCGCAAATTTTTACCAAAATAATGCTGGCACAAAAGATTCCCAAACGTACCATACGAAGAAGAGCGGCCGTCGCACAAGGTTAACATCAACATTTCACCATCAAAAAGAATTGAAGAGAAATGAAAGTTTGTTGGAAACCTAAGACTCAATACGTTGGATTATACGGAACTCAATATAAAGTTACTGATGCCTACTTAGTTTTAAAATAAAAGGCATTCTAATGCCTAAAATAAAGGTTCAAATTAACTACGATCTGTGCAATAAAAGTGTTTGCTTTTTGTTTGGATAAACGAAAATCTACGAGGCACTTGACCGAACAAACAAAAACACCGCCCTCAATGATGTTCAAAAAGTGGAATAGAATTAACAAAAAATATAAAAACAGCACAACGCGCATGTCAAATTAAATATACACGCAGAAATGCAATCAAAGTGTCATTCTATTGAAGAATATATGATAAAATTCATATATATATCGTCTTCGTACCAAGGAAATTCAAGTAGAATTTTTAATTTTATTCTAAAATTTTTGAATTTGAGATAAGTTTTTTTCAGCCTCCCTCCCTAATCGCAACAAAGACGTTCAAAAAGGACATGAATGAAGGCACCATTTAGGAGGAAGTTGAGAAACACAAATTCTATACACAAGGACTGTTCCTGACTAGGAACCAGGTAAGTCAGACAAATGTCACAAGGATGCGACGAAACCAGTACGAAACAGAATGCGAATAACTGATTTTTATGCATTACACTCAGAAGCAACAGTAACTGAAAATAAGCTCTCATTTCATTCAAAAAAGAAACATTATCAATACCTGAAAGTTGCGCAGAATAAAACGCAAAACGAAGAACGCAGTTAAATAAGGAAATTAAATTTGACCGACAACAACGCTACATAGGAGTTAGATTACATTAGATAAGTTTGTTTAGGCCTGTTTAATTATAAAAATGGTTTAAAGAGAGGAAAGAGGAAACCATCATTCAGTGACAACATAGGGGAACGCATGGTTTATACACAAGGTTCATAGATAGAGCAAATTGCATAAGAAATTAACGAAACACGGTAAGGTTGAAGACGTAACGGAAGTTAGAAATTTGGACTGCAGTAAACAAAGAAAAAGATAGTTCTTGAAAAACAATAAGATTTCATGCTCACAGAACAAGGCCTTCTCACAGTTCGAAACCTCATATATTCTCCTCGTGAGCGCTAATTCCCACGGATACAAAAGTTGCGATCTCCTGAGGGAGAAAATCGTAGATCTGTGGCCACACGGAACAGCTGCGAATTATAACATATCGAAGTGAGCTGAAGTAATTAGGTATTTGAGTAGCACATAAATGTGCAGTTAACAGTAAGAAGAAAATGAATTGGTGCGACCATGTTTGCTAGCTCGGTGTTGTTTAACGCTATCCTTTGGAGCAGAGCAATAGTCCCAGAACTCACGTTTGAACAGCTTTCCTTCACCATGTTTACTTGCTAGGTGTAGCTTATGATAACCCTTACGAGGTGAGAAATATTCACATTAATGACACTTGAAAAAATGACCTTCACCATGTTTCCTAGCTCTGTGTAGTTTTACACTACCCTTGTGAGCAGAGGAATAGTCACATAATTCACACCTGAACAGCTGACCTTCACCATGTTTGCTAGCTCGGTGTAGTTTGACATTACCCTTGTGAGCAGAGGAATAGTCACATAATTCACACTTGAACAGCTGACCTTCACCATGTTTGCTAGCTAAGTGCTGTTTAACATTTGTCTTCTGTGCAGAGGAATAGTCACATAATTCACACTTGAAGAGCTGACCTTCACCATGTTTGCTAGCTCGGTGTAGTTTGACATCACCTTTCCGCGCAGAGGAATAGTCACATAATTCACACTTGAACAGCTGACCATCACCATGTTTGCTAGCTCGGTGTACTTTGATACTACCCTTGTGAGCAGAGGAGTAGTCACATAATTCACACTTGAACAGCTGACCTTCACCATGTTTGCAAGCCCGGTGTACTTTGATACTACCCTTGTGAGCAGAGGAATAGTCACATAATTCACACTTGAACAGCTGACCTTCACCATGTTTGCTAGCCCGGTGTAGTTTGACATGACTCTTATTTGCAGAGGAATAGTCACAGAATTCACACTTGAACAGCTGACCTTCACCATGTTTGCTAGCTCGGTGTAGTTTGACACGACCCTTCTTTGCAGAGGAATAGTCACATAATTCACACTTGAACAGCTGACCTTCACCATGTTTGCTAGCTCGGTGTACTTTGATACTACCCTTGTGAGCAGAGGAATAGTCACATAATTCACACTTGAACAGCTGACCTTCACCATGTTTGCTAGCTCGGTGTAGTTTGACATGACTCTTATTTGCAGAGGAATAGTCACATAATTCACACCTGAACTGCTGACCTTCACCATGTCTGCTAGCTAAGTGTTGTTTAACATTTCCCTTCTTTGCAGAGGAATAGTCACATAATTCACACTTGAACAGCTGACCTTCACCATGTTTGCTGGCTAGGTGTAGTTTAAGACTATCCCTACGAGCTGAGAAATATTCACATAACTCACATCTGAACAACTGACTTTTATCATTGCTGTAAACTTGGTGCACTTCATGATCGTTTTGACGAGCAGAGGCATGGTCCTTCAAAATACGAATACTAAGCTGACCTTTCCCGTGTTCGCATATTTGATTAATTTCGTGCTTACCACACAAACACTGCTTTAAGTTTGCTTCATTACCTGAAGAATTTTCACACACCTCACACGACACCTTCCTGTTACCTAATGCACCTTTATCAGGCGCTTCTGAACTGGATTTCATGACTATGATCGAGCCACAGACTTCACATTCAAGCTCTTCCTGACTATGTTTTTCAGGTCGCTGTTCCCCCACCATTTTCACACCAGAATACTGGTAATACCTAAACAGACTTTTCCATTGGTTTTCATTATCATGCTGCTCTGTTACGTGTCGTTTGAAAGCACTCTTGTTCTTAGTGGAGTGAGCACACAACTCACACTCGTAACACCCCAAATTATGCCTGGCACGGAGGTGCAGTCTCATACAATCCTTCTTACCAGTGGAGTAATCACAATGTGCACACAGTAAAGGCCGAGACGTAAGTGTGTCCGCAGGAGCGGCCTCAACACTACTGCCGCTACCCGACACACCTGATGGGGGCGAGGCACCGCTCTTTTCAGATGCTCCAGGTGGTCCTTGATGAGCAGCACATGTGTTGCACGCACCAGAGCTGCCTTCTCTCACCTCGTCCTGTGACTCTGCGGGTCCTGAACGTGCTTCAGTGCAGTCTACTTCTCTCTTGAAAGTAACTGCATAAGAACCTGAACTCGAACTGGCCTGGAAAGAAGAATTTTTTCCGATTATCACTGAATATAAGTAGTAAAGGGAAAGAGCATGCCAGCCCAATTTTGGATTTTTGGAGGATTTCAGCAATTAAAGAACAATCTTGAAAAGCCTCAAAGCCTCATCCATGATTTCTTGGAGGGTTACGTCAATTAAAGAACGATCTTGAAAAGCCTCAAAATTCATGATTTTACGAATTAACTGGAGAAGTGAAAAAATATACTTATTTTTCATAATTATTTCAATACTTAAATTGTTACAATTAGGAAAAAATTATTTGCTAATGAAATTTTCAAAGAAGTATATAATTTCTATAAAACGTTCAAGTATCCCCCCTAAAATCTTTTCGTTTTCTTCACAACTATAGAAAATTTATTAGAAGAAACTAATGTATGCAAATACAGGTTGGGAATCTTTTGCTGTAAATTTAGGTTTAAAAGATCATCAAGGGTATAATGAGTGTGTGCTTTTAAGCATGCCAAATAATCTTTGAAATATAGTAATGAATTCTTATTAAGTTTCTCGTTTGTGCCCTACATCATAACGCAATCTCCTTTCCGTTTGTAAAACATGATGCAATCTTCTTGAAAACTTTTCAATTGTAAAACATGATGCAATCTCCTTGCCGGTTGTAAAACATGATGCAATCTTCTTAAATACTTTCCGGTTGCAAAACATGATGCAAGATTTAATTACTCGTCATGATGAAATTTTTGTAATAAGGAGTGAAAGTTTCCGGGTTCACTTCAGATGCTTTCTCGCTTGAGTACTTAGAGGAGGTGCTACTACTGAACTCACGCTTTTTCAAATTAGTTGAACTTTTATTGTATTAAAAATGGTATATGATAAATCATCAGATGTATATAGGTTATATAACAATGAAAAAACACGACAACATAAAAACTCGAAAATACACACAAAGAAAGTATTGACTTCATTTGATCCTGAAAAAAATAAAATACCCTCAGATGAGAATCTTATAAAAATAAATAAATCATTCAATGTATTCTGTAACATCTGTAATGTATCTATTAAAAACTTTAACAAACATGAGAAGACACTGACACATGTGAAAAACACTAATAATATTTTAATATCTAATAAATTCTTCACTCAACATAAAAACTCGAAAAAACCCACAAAGAAAGTATTGACTTCATTTGATCCTGAAAAAAAAATACCCTCAGATAAGTATCTTATATAAATGAATAAACCATTCAATGTATTCTGTAACATCTGTAATGTATCTATTAAAAACTAACAAACATGAGAAGACACTGACACATGTGAAAAACACTAATAATATTTTAATATCTAATAAATTCTTCACTCTACGTAAACATAAGTTAAAAAAATATTGCGACATATGTGAAAAACACCTGACAAATATCTATAGTCATAGAAAATCATTGAAACATTTCCAGAATGTGTATGGATGTAAATTTAGAAAAGTTACTAGAGCAATAAATGGAATGAGCTCACAGTATGATTACAGAGATATTTCAATCAAGGATTATGAGGTATTTCTCAGAAACTTCACACCTGAAATTGAAAAAGTAATAAAAAATCAAGCATTTGACAATCTCAAGTTACAGCTTAATTTAAAAGTGCAATTTTATAAATTAAAATTAGAAAATGAGAAGCATCGCTGCCGAGCGTATTTCAACTCTGGTAAATTTGTGACAACATCAAAAGGATACATAGAAATTGCAAATTTACACAAAAAGGTTGTTAATAAAATCGATGAATTCACAAGAAATTCATCTGGTTGGATAGTTGAACAATTATTAGAGTTCAGTTTGAAACTCGTTGAATACAAACCGATTACAGGGTCAAGCTATATTGAATTACCTGAGAAGTTTCGAAATCCTCATTATAAATTAATATATATACAAAACACCGACAATGAATGCTTTAAATGGTGTATCGCGAGATACAGGGTGGGGCAGAAAAACCTATCCGATTTCAAAACGTTATAAAATTAAAACCACTCAACTTGTCAAAAAAATTTTTTTATTAGCATATCGCAAATTTTATGCCATTTTTAAATTTAAGTTTTGAAAAGCACATCACTCAAATGTCGTCCTTGGGAGCGGATACACTGATTTAGGCGCTCGCGGTAGCTTTCCATGACTTTCACCGTCATTTCCACAGGAATTTCTTCAATTGCCCGAGCAATTTCCCTTCGTAAAGCAAGAAGGGTCCTTGGTCGATGCTGGTAAACCTTCGATTTGAGGTAACCCCAAAGGAAGAAGTCACATGGAGTGAGATCCGGTGAGCGCGGCGGCCAGCCAAGATCACCTCTCAGGGAAATGAGGCGACCGGGAAACAGTTCCCTGAGAATGTCCATTGATCGTCGCGATGTGTGGGCGGTTGCACCATCCTGTTGAAACCACACATTTTCCACGCCATTTTCTTCCATTTTGGGTCTAAGAAAATTTTCCAGCATGAAACAATAGCGCTCGCTGTTGACCGTTACGGTTTGCCCATTTTCTTCAAAAAAGTAAGGCCCCCAGACGCCTAGGCGGAAAAGAGCACACCACACAGTCACTTTTGGGCTATGGAGGGGTTCCTGATGGATTTCTCGAGGATTTTCGTCACTCCAATATCGAAAATTCTGCCTGTTAACGGCACCACAAAGGTGAAAATGGGCTTCGTCCGTGAAGAGCACAACATCGTCGTTTGGGAGTTCTCGGAGATCGCGACACAGGTTCGTACGGGTTTCAAAATCCCTTTCACTTAATTCCTGTGCAACAACCATTTTGTAGGGATGCATTTTGAGGTCCCGGTGCAAAATGCGCCGAATACTGCGGTTGGAAATCGCCAAAGCGAGCGAATGTTTTCGCGCCGAACGACGCGGGGAACGTTCAATCGCGGCTCTCACATTGGCCACGTTTTCAGGTCCTGTTGCTGTCCTGGGACGTCCAGGCGACTTCTTTTTCAATGCTGAACTCGTCTGTCTAAAATTTGACACCCACACTTTAATCGTAGCGTGATGTGGAACAGGATCATGACGCCCGAGTCCGAAATGAATTCGAAAAGCACGTTTTGTAGCAATTATCGAACCGCCGCATTCGATAAACCGGCCAATAACAAAAGCACGATGTTAACCAGACCAAGGCATGTTGACTACTGACAAATGGCATAAAACCGGCTTTCTAACGGTTTTCACCCCACTACTCTACCTGCTCCCTCTTCTGAGAAAAAGGGATTTGAAATCGGATAGGTTTTTCTGCCCCACCCTTTATTTCTGTCTAGATGAAAAAAACGGTCATCGAATTTCTAAATGACTAAAAGCTGAAGCCGAAAAACTTAATTTTTCTGATTTAAGGTTCCCCGTAAAACTAAAAAGTATAACCAAATTCGAAAAAAATAATAACATTTCCGTTAACGTTTATAGTTTTAATTATAATAATGAATTGTGTCCACTTAGAATATCGTCAGGCCGCACAGGGGTTGTCGAGCCTTTTTGTGTTAGTTACCCATAAACTTAAGTATTTTCTTCATGTGTCCAGCTCTCTGAACGCCGACTTATCTATTTCCCCGCGCTGATGCGTTTGTGCATTTACTTTAGTTAGCCCTTAAATATCATTTGTATTACATGTCGATATTCCAATGTTTCTTGTGTTATCTAGCTAAATACGACTAATATTTTAAATGCAATTTTGAGTGTTGTACCCTGTTATGCAGTAGCTCACGTCTGTACGCACTATTTTTGCAATAGAAAATAAATCACTGTCTTTGTTAAAATATATCAGTGTATGTGATAGGGACTTCAAAGAGATTCAGCATTAAACAAGTCACACCCTGAGGTCAAAAGAGTTTCCTTTCTCCTTGTTGACACAGGCTTTAGTCTTATACGACACCTCGCCTAATAAGGGGTTTAAGGAGCCACCTCGGAAGGATGAACTATTTCGCATAGTTTGTCGATAGGAAGACGCTGTCGCAATTCGGCACTAACAGAATTCACTTCTGTTGCCCTAGCGGTCTCATACGGCGCAGACAGTTGCTCGTCTTCCTAACGGTACCACCGTAGTTCGGCACTAACAGAATTTACTTCTGTTGCCCTAGCGGACTTATTACGGCGTAGGTGGTACCCACACACACACCTCACCCTAGCGGTACCACCGTAGTTCGGCACATAGCAGAATTTACTTCTCTTGCCCTAGCGGACTGAATACGGCGCAGGTGGTGCCCACACTCACCTCACCCCCCACACACAACGGTACCGCCGTAGTTCGGCACTAACAGAATTTACTTCTGTTGCCCTAGCGGACTGATTACGGCGTAGGCGGTACCCACACGAACCTCAGGAAGGGCAGCTGCGAAGAAAAGCTAGCGCCCCGGAAAAGGTAGCTGTACAGAAGACAGCCCCTTTTCCACGAACCCTCACGTCGACCGCACGACGGTATCGACATATTCTGGCGCCCGAACAGGAACCCAGAAGCTTTGCGCGACTACCAACGTTGTCTGGGATTTCTGGGTTCTAATCAACTACGCGGACACCGCATCACTTAAACAAGATGAACCTCGTCGCTCAAGCTCGAGAATACGTCGAAGCCCTCGGCCTCACTCCCACCGATGCGGAGTACCGGGATGAATTTACCAGCCGCCTGAGGCATTTGGAAGAAGCCGCAGAACGAGCAGCGGAACGAGAAGAACGAGCAGCGGAACGAGAAGCCGCAGAACGAGCAGCGGAACGAGAAGCAGCACAACGAGACCACGAGCTCAGACTCCAACAACTCGATGCTCAAATCGCTCCTCAAAATGCTAGAGTGAAGATACCTCCACCGGCTCCATTCGATCCCACGAAAGAAAGGATGGACGAATTCTTGCAACGCTTCTGCACTCACACCACAGCGATGGGATTTACTGAAGTCGATGCTGTTGTCATGCTCCATAATTTGATCACACCGAAGGAACGTCGACTCATCGATACCCTGCCCGCAGCAGATCGCTTCAAGCTTCCTGAAATTAAATTGCTCCTACTAGATGCTCATACTCCGGCAAAACTACGTGCCAACTACTACGAATTGAAGCCAGAAGAAGGCGACAATATGTCACGTTACCTACGGCGACTCGAACAATCCTTTGACGCTTGGTTAAAAGGATGCAACATCGAAGCCAACTACAAGACTCTTCGTGACTTCCTTATTGTTGACCGAGCTTATTCAAGCTTGCCGCCCTTCCTCGCTACTCAATTGCGTGACAGGGGTGGTAACACAGTCGCAAGCCTAGGAGAGCAAGGTGATAGCTTCTTACAAGCAAGACCTCATACATCGCTCCATCAGCTCTGTAAGGGTCGCACACTGACATCATCGACGGATGCGGGCCCTCCAGCACTCAGAGCATCAGGAGCACCAGAGCGACGCGCGACATTTCCTGTCCGAGCCCCGAGCACTCCAGCAAGATCACCCAACTCCAGCAACAACTCTCGAGGAACGCCGCCAAGAACTTCTAACACACGTGGTGGTCCCACCCGCTCAGGATCGGTCAACACTCCGCAGCGCGAACAACGAGGACCTTACAATGGATTTTACTGTACTTTTCATGGCCCCAACCAATCGCATTCCAGTGACGAGTGCCGCCAATTGCAGAGGAGGCAAGGTGATGGTCACAGTAATGGAGCAGCCCATGCAAGCCCACCTATCTCCAGTACTACCGCTCGAGTAAACAATCTAGCAACGCATGAAGAAGCAGATGAATACGACGATATTCCCCCAGTCGCATGCAATCACATCGCCTCGAACAAGCTGATCGAATTGGGACAGCTGAAAACATGCTCTGGCACCGTGAACCAACAACCCGTTCAAGTACTACTCGATGGAGGAGCAACGGCGGTCTTCGTGCCGCCATAGCCATGTGGTATAGGTTCTGCCGCCGTGCGGCAAGGACCCGGGATCGAGTCTCGGCGCTGGCAGTGGCGATTTTCTCTGTTGGGTATAGGAGGAAAATTCCAAGCACAATACCCCACTCCACCCAGGTGTCTGAAATGGGTACCGGTCTCGACCGGGGGAAAGCGTTATGGCGTCCTGGCGTTAGTTATAAGGCATTTGAAAATCCAATGTAAAAGGTGATATATGTACCAGGCTTGATTGGAAATAAAGCATCCGTAGATGCCTTCATTATTATTATTATTATTTCGTCAAGAAGGCTCTCGTCCCAGCTGACGCCATTTTGAAGAAGGAAATTACCGTACGGCTGGCCAGCAATCACTCTTTCGAAGCGCCTCTGGCCCGGGTCTCTCTCGTGTGCCCCTATTACCACGGAGAGGTGACAGCCGTAGCCATGGAAGAGCTCTCCCACGATGTCATTCTCGGCCGAGTTCCCGGAACCACCTCCTTCGAAGAACAGATGACCGACTATGAAGAGCAACCAGTTGCTGCAGAAGTCTCTCACGTTGTCACAAGGGCAGCAGCAAAAGCGATCGAAGATCCCACTGCCGCACCAAGCTCTGTCGATATATTGCAACACAACAAAGAAGACTTCAAGAAATTACAGCGGGAGTGCAAAACATTGCAGCTTTTATTTAAGAAAGTTGACACTGGCAAAGAAGAAACGCACAAGGATGGCAGAGTCATTACCTTTGAACTCCATGACGGCATTCTCCATCGGAAAACGTTACGAGACGGTCAGGAAACTCATCAACTTGTAGCACCTGCAAGCGTGCGCCCACAAATCTTGGAAATGGCTCATGACAATCCACTTGCTGGCCATTATTCCCAAAAGAAGACTCAGGCTCGACTAGAACGCGATTTTTATTGGCCGTCCCTAGCAAAAGATGTGGTCCAATACTGTCATTCCTGCCATACCTGCCAGACGCACGCTCCATCTCGACCAAGAAAGGCACCTATCTCAACCCCACCGATCACCACTCCATTCTCCGCGCTCAGTGTTGATTTGGTAGGCCCATTACAACCAGCTTCGGCACGTGGCCACCGATACATTCTCACCGTGGTGGACCAAGCAACTCGGTACGCAGACGCAGCCCCGCTCAGACATATAGATGCAGAAACAGTCGCCCAGGAGCTACTCGAAATCTGCAGCAGAGTTGGTTTTCCTCACACGCTAACAAGCGACAACGGCACTCAGTTCACAGCTGCAACCTTCGAAGCTTTCCTGAAACTCGTCGGTATCCAGCACCGATTGACGCCATTATACCATGCCCAATCGAACGGCATAGTCGAACGCTTCAATGGTACGCTCAAAGTCATGTTGCGGAAGTTAGCCGTAGAACAGCCGCGAGATTGGGACCTGTATCTGCCTTCACTCCTTTTTGCTTATCGAGACGCTCCTCAGGCCTCAACCGGGTATTCTCCTTTCGAACTCATCTACGGCCATCGCGTCCGTGGACCTTTAACCGTGCTCAAGGAATGCTGGACCGATGGTAGCTTGCAAGACGACACGAGCACTGCTCAGTATTTGATGGAAATGAAGCACCGATTGAAAGAAACATGTAAAATCGCTCGCGAGAATCTAAACAGGAGCCAAGAGAAAAGCGCCAAGTTCTTCAACAGACGTACCAAGATGCGAACTCTAAAGCAAGGAGATAAAGTCCTCGTATTTCTGCCCGATTCTCGAAAGAAGCTACTTATGACTTGGAAAGGTCCCTATACAGTGAAATCACGCCTGGGAACCTATACCTATACATTGGACGTGGATGGAAACAACAAAGTCTATCACATCAACCTCCTTCGCCAGTACCACGACCGGGAGCAGCAAAGTTCCGCCTCACCAAGCGAGAAAGATCGCGAGGAGGACGACGAGAGATTAGAGGAAGCATTTGCAGCGGTTGGCCTCGCCCTAGAACCTACCTGCGAAGAAGAACTCGACCGGAAAGAACCAGAGATACCGTCACCCGTCGGAGAAACCATTGAAGACTGTCTCATCTCCTCTACTTTGACTACAACACAACGCTCAGAACTCCAGGAACTACTTGAAGAATATCGCGATCTTTTCACAGATACTCCTGGAAGAACCAGCATGGCAGTTCATGAAATAAAATTGAAGGACCCTTCCAGTTTTCGACTTCAACATTCGTATCCACTTCCCATAGCGCTGGAGCCTGAACTGCGGTCAAGTTTAGAGAAGTGGATGAAGATGGGAATCGTGACGCCATCCACATCACCTTACTATTCACCGCTCCTTGCTGTCCGGAAGAAAGACGGAACCCACCGATTTTGTCTGGACTGCAGGCACCTCAACAGCCAGACAGTATTCGATGCCGAGCGGATAGCAGACACCACTGCTATTTTCACCAATTTAGCTGGCAAAACAATATTCAGCAAAATGGATCTGACCAGTGGATATTGGCAAGTACCTCTACACCCTGAGTCCCGTCAATACACCGCCTTCAAAACTAGGTCTGGCCTCTATGAATTCAACGTACTGCCTTTCGGCCTAGCAAATGCTCCAGCCACTTTTTCCCGCCTTATACGTCAAGTCACTGCAGGACTGCAAGACACCGAGGTCTACATGGACGACATCTTAATCGCCTCGACAACCTGGGAAGATCATTGCACAGCATTAGCTAAACTGTTCGAAGCTCTCTCTCGACATGGCCAAAGCCGTCTCGACATGGCGAAGCCGTCCAAATGCGAATTCGGATTTGACAGCCTCCAGTATTTGGGTCATCAACTGAGCAGTAATCCGATCCAGCCTCTGGAGAACCGAAGCGAAGCCTTGAAATCGGCTCCACTCCCAAAAACCAAACGGGAGCTCCGAAGTTTTCTCGGCACAGTTGGGTTCTACCAACAGTACATTCCTAACTACTCTCAACTGACATCTAAACTCCATGATTTCCTAAAGAAGAACTCCCCAGAACAAATACCTTGGACCGATACAACAGGAGATCTGTTCGAAAGTTTGAAGACAGCGTTAGTCAAGAGACCGGTCTTACAGTTACCAGACCCCAGATGTCCTTTCATTCTGAGGACAGATGCCTCCCAAACTGGGCTTGAAGCAGCTCTCCTCCAGCCAAGCAAACGAGACTTCCGTCACTACGCGCCGGTAGCATATGCTTCACGTCGACTGAGAGGAGCAGAAATAAACGATTCTACCATTGAAAAAGAAGCGTTAAGCATCTACTGGGCTCTACAGAAGTTTGAGGTCTACCTGTATGGACGAGAATTTGTGTTACAAACCGACCATCGACCGCTCCTTTATTTGCAACAGGCAGACAAGTTGAACCTCCGATTGAAACGCTGGGCTTTGTATTTCAGCCTTTTCAGGTTCCGAGCAGAACACCTTCCGGGAGTCGACAACCACCTTGCAGATTTCCTGTCTCG
This sequence comes from Morinoia aosen, assembly GCA_030386875.1. Lineage (NCBI taxonomy): Eukaryota > Metazoa > Arthropoda > Malacostraca > Amphipoda > Talitridae > Morinoia > Morinoia aosen. The sequence goes on from CM059580.1 coordinate 44,446,238, forward strand.
GCTATCGTAGCAGAGACACCCTCCCCCGGGCGTGTCAGGCCGCACAGGGGTTGTCGAGCCTTTTTGTTAGTTACCCATAATCTTAAGTATTTTCTTCATGTGTCCAGCTCTCTCAACGCCGACTTATCTATTTCCCCGCGCTGATGTTGCGTTTGTGCATTTACTTTAGTTAGCCCTTAAATATCATTTGCATTACATGTCGATATTCCAATGTTATCTAGCTAAATACGACTAATATTTTAAATGCAATTTTGAGTGTTGTACCCTGTTATGCAGTAGCTCACGTCTGTACGCACTATTTTTGCAATAGAAAATAAATCACTGTCTTTGTTAAAATATATCAGTGTATGTAATAGGGACTTCAAAGAGATTCAGCATTAAACAAGTCACACCCTGAGGTCAAAAGAGTTTCCTTTCTCCTTGTTGACACAGGCTTTAGTCTTATACGACACTTCGCCTAATAAGGGGTTTGAGGAGCCACCTCGAAAGGAGGAACTATTTCGCATAGTTTGTCGATAGGAAGACGCTGTCGCAGTTCGGCAATAACAGATTTCACTTCTGTTGCCCTAGCGGTCTCATACGGCGCATACAGTTGCTCGTCTTCCTAGCGGTACCACCGTAGTTCGGCACATAACAGAATTTACTTCTGTTGCCCTAGCGGACTTATTACGGCGTAGGTGGTACCCACACACACACCTCACCCTAGCGGTACCACCGTAGTTCGGCACATAACAGAATTTACTTCTGTTGCCCTAGCGGACTGAATACGGCGCAGGTGGTACCCACACTCACCTAACCCCCCACACACGGTACCGCCGTAGTTCGGCACTAACAGAATTTACTTCTGTTGCCCTAGCGGACTGATTACGGTGTAGGCGGTACCCACACGAACCTCAGGAAGGGCAGCTGCGAAGAAAAGCTAGCGCCCCGGAAAAGGTAGCTGTACAGAAGACAGCCCCTTTTCCACGAACCCTCACGTCGACCGCACGACGGTATCGACAAATATCAACATCAAAGAATAAAGATGTGGTATCATTACTATTCATTAGAGATACAAACACGACTCACTATGTTCTCATGAAATCATTAAGTCCTTTTTGTAAAACCAGTAACCATTACACAAAACATGTATGTCCGTATTGTTTATCAGTTTTTAGAAGATCAGATTAGATTAGATAAACATAAAGACGATTGCTCAGTTCACACTCCAACAAAGTATGTGCTTGAAGGAGGTAAATTGAAATTTAAACATTACCAAAAAACAATTAGACATCCTTTCACAATTTATGCTGACTTTAATCAACAGTGACAAAAATAGATACGTGTCAACCAAATCAAAACTCGAGTTACACCATGAACATTCAGAAGCACAATCCTAATTCATTCCGTTGCTATACAAAATCTGAAGCAGATGAATATTCCCGTTTAGAAATATATAATGGTAAAGATGCTTCCCAAAAGTTTGTAGAATATTTAGAAAAAGAAACCAAGAGAATTTATAGTCTGTTGAAAATAAATAAGAAAATCTATTTACCATCAGATAAATTCGAAAAGTGTAAAGAAGCCACAAGATGTTATGTTTGTGGCGGAGAATTTACGGAAGATAACTATAAATTTAGAGACCACAATCATTTGACAGGTCAATACAAAGGTCCAGCTCATTTAAAATGTAATTTAAAAATTAGAAATCCAAATTTTATACCGGTGTTTTTACATAACCTGTCTAATTACGATGCTCATTTGTTCGTGAAAGACTTGGGAAATATATCCGGAAAGTTGAACGTTATTCCGCAAACAGATGAAGAATATATTAGTTTTACACAAACCATAAAAGTAGATTCTTATGTATGTAAACATACAGGAAAAATTAAAGATATAACCAGAGACTTACGGTTCTTAGACAGCTACAGGTTTTTACCTTCGTCTCTGGGTAAACTTTCGAAGAATTTATCTGAGCACAAAGAATTGTCGAAGTTCTTTCTCAATGAAGAACAATTAGAGTTGATCAACAAAAAAGGTATTTATCCGTATGAATATGTAAATAGTTATGAAAAAATGAACGTTAATAGTTTACCAGCTAAAAGTGAATTCTACAGTAGATTAAATAATAAAAATATTTCAGAAGATGAATATCAGCATGCACTCGAAGTGTGGAGAGCTTTTAATTGTACAGCATTCAAAGATTACCATAATTTACATCTAAAAGTCGATACATTATTACTAGCCGAAGTATTTGAAGAATTTAGACAAACATGTATGAAAACGTATTCTCTAGATCCAGCACATTATTTTACAGCTCCAGGATTGTCTTTCGATGCTCTACTGAAACATACAAAAATAGAATTGGACTTGTTTGAAGATCCTGATATGCTCCTTTTCATTGAAAAAGGAATAAGAGGTGGGATTTCTACGATATCAACACGATATGCAAAAGCAAACAATCCATATATTCCAGAAACATTCGATAAAGGAAAACCAAATAGTTTTATCACATACATAGATGCAAATAATCTTTACGGCTGGGCTATGTGTCGATCATTACCTACTGGTAACTTTAAGGACACCGTCTGGGTAGAAATCGAGATGAGTGTTGATTTTCTGTTTTTATACGCATCTTATAGAGGATTTTTTTGCGCTTCCATTGGTACTTTCAGTTTACGTCTACTCCGAATAGTGCGCCCACCAGAGGGCGGGAAAGCGATGGGGGTGGCGTGACCTTGACCCCTCCCCCCCCTCATTATTGGGAGTCAATTGAGCGTGTTTCTCTGCGGCAATGGCAATAGAGTTTGTTCATGAGCTACTCAAAGTGTTTTCATTATTCAAACGAATCATTCTAACGCTAAATAAATATTTTATTATAAGATTTTGACAATTTCAGAATTTAGCTGTTCTGCCGTATCTATGATACCGCAGCTTTCATTCATAGCTCGATGACAGCTGCAGTATCATAGCTACAGCTATGGCGAGCACACCAATCCAAAGGGCTTGAAAAGAGCTACAAAACAGAGGAGTTGACTTGAAAAAAACGTATTTTGGTCGAAAAAAAATGAAAAAATAAAAGAGTGGTTATTTTGAAGAATTACATTTATTGTATTTTGTTCTATATTTTTTCCCAGAGTTACAGAGCTACAGCAATGTAAATTATTTCAATCGAAAGGGCTTGAAAAGAGCTACAAACGTTCAAGAGTTCATTGTAGAAAATCCTGTAGTTCAAAATATAAAAAGAAAAACATTTTTTTTGTGAAAAAAACACGTTTTTCTGGAAACTTGATAATTGGTTTCTCAAATGCTACTTCTTCCACAATTTTAGAGCTACAAGAATGGTTTATATACCATTCGATAGGGCTTAGCAAGGTGTATCCATAAGGGGAGACATTTTTCGATACATCAATGATTTTGAAAATTACACGACATGAAAAAAAAATGAAAAATGGTGACATATTTCAAAAAAATACTCCCAAAATCCACAAAAAAGAAGTTATCAAAATTCGTAGCCCCTTATGGTTATATAGACATATAAGCAATCTAAAAACGAAGTTCTGGTTCTGTAACTTAGATAGATTTTAAAAACCCTATTCTATCATATTTAAAAAAAAAAAAAAATCCAGTGCAGATACAAAATTTTTACCGAAATAACAAATGATCTTTCCATCATTTCACACCCACTGTGAAAATTTTAGAGAAATCCATCCATAAATAACGGACTTTTCTCCTACCCAGACGGTGTCCTTAAATGGAAAGATCCAAAGTCGAAACTCAAAGCAGATAAAGGTTATATATTAGAAGTGGATTTAAGTTATCCGAAAGACTTACATGCTCTACATAATGATTTACCATTAGCTCCAGAAAATATCAAAGTAAATGATGTAAATAAATTAGTTCCACATCTTGGAAAACGAGAAAAATATGTTGTACATCTTAAATCTCTAACACAATATCTAGATCTAGGATTGAAGTTAGAGAAAATTCATAGAATATTAGAGTTTGATGAAAGTCCATGGATGAAATCATATATTGAAATCAACACAAAAATGCGTCAGCAAGCTAAATCTGAATTTGAAAAAGACTTCTACAAGCTGATGAACAATTCAGTATTTGGTAAAACAATGGAAAATATTAGAAATAGAGTAGATGTGTGTTTGGTATAGTCAGAGAAAGAATTAATTAAATTAGCAAATAAACCAAACTTTACCAGTTTTAAAATATTCTCAGAAAATTTGATAGCATATCATATGCAAAAACATAGACTGAAATTTGATTAACCAATCTACGTAGGGTTATCTGTATTAGATATAAGTAAAACATTAATGTATGATTTACATTATAATCATATTAAAAAGAAATATGGTAATAGGGCAAAGTTGTTGTTTACAGATACAGATTCATTATGTTATGATATCGAAACAAAAAGATTTGTCCAAAGATATGGAAAGAAATAAAGACTTGTATGATACATCAAACTATTCTAAAGAACACTTCCTATATTCAACTAAAAATATGAAAGTGATTGGGAAAATGAAAGACGAAACGTGTGGAATACCAATTGAAGAATTCGTCGGTCTCAGAGCAAAACTATATTGTTACAAGACGAAAAATTACGTGAGTAAGAAAGCAAAAGGGGTAAGTAAAAACATAACTGAGCACAATATCACAATGGATGAATATAAAAGAGCATTGAATAATGAAACAATATACAAAACGATGTATAATATCCAAAGTGTTAACCACGAATTATATACTAAAGAAATAAATAAGGTTGCATTAAATGGTAATGATGACAAGCGACATATATTACCAGATGGTATCAACACACTAGCATTAAATCACTATAAAATATATTAATTAAATAAAGTATAAAAAATGATTATCTACAACATTAATGAATTCTATAACCAAGATTTATTATCTGTTGAAAATGAACAGTATTTGAGTGATTTGAAATCAATAGTTAATGAAGAAAAAACTGGGAAGGGTATTGTAAATACATTACTTAGAAAACTTCCATTACCTGAAATGCATTTGAAATTACCATCTAATATTCAATCTGAACAAGTCCCGAACGGTTCATTCAACAATAAACATACCTACTCATTTTGCGGTCCAGGAACTAAGGTGCAGAAGCGAATTCAAGAAGGTTATCGAGGAGTTAACTCACTCGATCAGGCTTGTAAGAATCATGACATATTTTATTCACAACATCCAACAACGAAAGACAGAAATTATGCTGATGATATTCTAGCAAAAAGAGCCGCTAAAATTGCAACTGATCCAAATGAATCAGAATACGTTCGACAAGATGCTAAATTAGTTAACTCAATTATGGCAGGTAAGAGTTGGGCAGGAATGGGCCTCTCGTCGACAAAAAACTATCAAACACGCCCACTGATGTGAGCGATAAAATCTTGAATGACTTATATTATAACCCAAAGACTGGTTATACTGGAATGAATCAACTTGTTAAAAAATCCGGCTTATCTTCAACTCTCGTACGAAATTGGTTAGAAACTCAAAAAACTCACACTCTACATAAACCAATAAAACATAATTTCAAAACGAGAAGGGTGAAGGTATCAAAAATTGATGATCAATGGCAAGCTGATTTGGTTGACATGCAAAACTATAAAGATCAAGGAAAAAACTACATTTTAAGAGTAATTGACATTTTCAGTAAATATGCATGGGCGATTCCAATATGTAAAAAGACAGGTGAAGAAATCAAAACTTCTTTTCAAAAACTATTTAAAATACGAATTCCTTCTAAAGTTCAGACAGATAAAGGATTAGAGTTTACAAATAAATCCACTCAAGAACTATTCAAGAAACATAACATTCAGTGGTTTAGTTCAGAAAATGAAACCAAAGCTTAAGTTGTGGAACGCTTCAACAGGACGTTTAAAACTAAAATGTGGAAATATTTTACACACATGAAAACTAAAAAATGGGTGAATGTTTTACAAGATTTATTGCAAAATTACAATAATAGCTTTCATAGAACAATAAAAATGACACCTAACCAAGCATCATTGGAAAAGAACAGTAAAAAGGTTTATGATAACTTATTCCCTCCAACCGAACCAACTTTCACATCACCGAAACTCAAAATTGGGGATAGAGTAAGAATAAGCAAGAAACGGAAAGACTTTCGGAAGGGTTATTTGCCAAATTTCACTAATGAGTTATTCATTGTATCCGAAATACTGTCTACTGAACCAATTACTTATAGATTAAAAGATATGGATGGTGAAGAAATAAAAGGCAGTTTTTATGAACAAGAACTATCAAAATATACTAGTGATGTTAATGCAATTGAGAAAATTCTCAAGAAGAGAAAAGGAAAACTTCTGGTCAAGTGGAAAGGTTATGATGAACCTTCATGGATCTCAGAAACTGAACTTAATGTCAGTTCAGAGTGAACTTATATTAAGTTAAAGTCTTTTTGAATTTTCCTCTTTAAAAAATGGCGTTGATTGATATCAAAACTAAATCAGATTTACTAAACTTAACAAAGAGTTTGAAAAAGCAATTCACAACTGATAAAATACTCGAACAAGATTTATACCATGATGTTAAAAAAGTTTACAAGCCATTGATTGAACCTTTATCTAAAATTGTTGACGAAACTAAACAAATTAGGTAGGCAATAAAAGATATACCTCATGAAAAACTTGAATCTATCAAAGGAAAACCTGTTGAGAAACTAGCTTTACCATCTTCTGAATCCAACACCGTAGTTGGGCCTATCGCATTGAGTTTCTTGCGTTTTGCATGGAAACCTGGAAATGAGTATGATAAAGCTTATGGCATTCGTTGGGATGGAAGTAAAGTTATGCTAGGAAATAAAAAGGTAGATATTCTGGGTGATGATTTGAAAATTGGAGATAGAGTATACGAAGGCACAACTGGATTATGGGAATTATTAACAAAACAAAATCCTATTGATTTTAGGGACGAAGATAAAAATAATTATTATGAAATGTTGTATTCAACTGATGCTTATTTGAAGGAAGACGGTACCATAAAAGCAAATAGGGGTGAGAAATATTCTAAATTTATCAAACCCTTCTATCGAATAGTTCAACGAAAAAAGCTCAAGATGCAGTTGAAACAATTAGATCTGCAAGTCCATCAAGTCGTGAATCAAGTCGTGAATCAAGCCCTGAACCAAGTCCTTTCAGCCCAAGAGAAGTAGAATCGTCAATTTCGGGTCGACGCCAAAGTCCTTCAACAAGTCAGAGACTAATTTTCGACCCTTCACGAAGGTCTACTTTTAGACCAACTCCCACTCCTATACCTTCTCCTACATATTCTCCTATACCCCCTCATCATCCTCCCAGAGAGGATTCAGACGTTTCAGGATCAGGTATTATTGTATTACCATCTAACATCAATGATCTTGTAAAAAGACACCAGTTATTATTGTTCGGTTCGTTTACCGCTGGAAATACAGGAGTTTTTAATGAACTGCAAATACTTACGCACGAACTTTTAAAGCAAGGTCTATTAAATACTGCTGAAGTAAAGGTGTTTGATGATTTATTGTTTAAAAAATGGAATCTCAAAGCATTGTAATTAGTGAAAGAAAAAGTGACGTAAGTATAAACTTTAGTCCAGCAATAGAATTGAACAAAAATAAATTTCACGAAATGGCACTGGTTGGGTTAGACATGTATCATTCTATTCCTAACATTGATGAAAATAATAATAAATTTTATTATGAATTAAATGGTGTTGAAAATGTAATTACACTTCCAACAGGTTGTTATGAAATAGAAAGTATAAACGAATTCATTCAAAAAACATTGGCAGGCTTTATTGAAAACAAAGCAAATACTAATACTTTGAAATGCGTCATAGTTCTCCATTCATCTACGTTAAAAGTATTTTTCAATAAAGAAAAATCTTTAAATACAATGTTGGGATTTGGAGAAATTATCTTAGAAGGTGTTGGAGAACATGAAAGTATATAGTGAACATAATGTCTGTTAACGCAATACTCGTTCATTGTAGTGCAATTAACGGCTCATACCTTAACGGTTCTTTGCATAATATTTTATATTCCTTTTTCCCAAACGTTCCACCGGGATATAAAATTGTAGAAAATCCAAATAAACCAATTTATCTACCGATATATCAACCTTTACTCTATGATTTGAGAATTTGGCTTACTGATCAAAATGGACATGCTCTGAATACTAGAGGTGAAGAAGTAACTGTTCGATTACACGTAAGATCTAGAAGTTAAGAAAACTTGATAAAATTATCTTTAAAAAATGGATTCTTTAAGATGGAATGAAAACATTAAAGTTGATGAATCAATTGAAAAAATTGAAACGCATAACTATGAACCACAAATAGGTACTGATCTGAATCGTGAACATAATGATATTAAGATCATTATCCAGAATCAAGATCAGTTTGTATTACCTAGTAAAAGTTTCATATATATAGAAGGAGCTTTGAATAAAGAAGATGGAAGTGATTATAATTTTAAAGATGAAAAAATAACAATAATCAACAATGGATTAATGCATTTGTTTGATAGAGTTTCTTACAGAATTGGAGATGAAGAAATTGAAGGGTATAGTTACCCTAGAATTACAACAACTCTAAAAGGGTTAGTTAGCTATCCCCGAAATGTTAAAGAAAACATGATATTTTTCTGGAGCGTTGATACTAAGAAGAATGAAAAATCAAATGAAGGATTTAGCGATCAAAATGACTACTTAAGTTCAGCTAATGGGAAATTCAGCGCTGCTATCCCACTTGAACATGTGTTTGGATTTTGTGAAAATTATAAGAAGGTAATTTATGGAGTGAAACTTGCTCTGACTTTGAGAAGAGGTGATAATTCTAATGCTATATTCAAATCGGATGAGAAAGATGCAAACCAGCAAGATAAAGTAGTTGATGGTAAAATTAATATTACAAAATTAATTTGGAAAATGCCAGCTTACAAACTGTCTGATGAGTATAAAATTAAGCTATATCGTCAAATTAAGGATAAAATAACATTACCTATTCCTTATTTGAATAGACAATTGGAACAAACCATTGTAAACTCTCAACAGAAATTCTTAGATTGGACTTTAACTCCAAATTCAGGATCTCAAAGACCTCGATACATAATTTTAGCATTCCAAACTAAGAAAGCTAATTCACAAGCTGTAAACAATGCAATTTTCGATCATTGTAACTTGACGAATGCATATGTTCAGCTGAATAATGAACGATACCCTGATTACAATTTACAGATTGATTTCGATTCTAACAATTATGCTACAGCTTATAAGATGTTAATAGATTATGTACCTAATGAAAATTGTGCTATCGAATACAGACACTTTAAATATTTGTATCCCATCTATGTGTTTGATATCAGCAGACAAAATGAACGTATCAAGGAAACTACAATTGATATTAAAATTAAAGCAGAATTTAAAACCAATATTCCTGATGATACACATGCATATGCACTGATTCTATCTAACAGAGTAATTCGATTGCAATCTGACGGTGATAAAATGAGTTTAAACTACTAAAAATTAAAATATTTTCACATAATAATGTTTAAAAAATGTATTGTGTAAAATGTAAGAAGAAAACTGATACTGATAATCCTCAATATTTAATTACAAAGAACAATAAGATACTGGTCAAAGGTATGTGTATTATTTGTAAAAAGACAAAGACTTCTTTTGTTTCTAAAGATACTGCGACGAAAGGGGGTTTTATATTTACAATTCCAGCTTTATTAGCTGGCCTTGGGGCTGCTGGCTCTTTGGCTGGAGGTGCTGCTGCAATAGCATCCGCAGTCAATAAGAAAAAAGCTGATGATAAACTCTTGTCAGAAACTAAAAGGCACAATGAAGAAATGGAAAGTAAAAAAGGTTCAGGTATACGGATAACTACGAGGAAAAAAAACCTTGTGGAAAGGGTCTCTACTTGAAACCACCAAAGAAGTAATACCTAACCAACCATTATCTAAACATGATTTAGAATACTACATAAATATATTAAAAATTCCGAATTTTCGAGGTATTTACATGAGAGATACTTTACCTAAACACCCTTTAGAAACGGAATGCGGGATCCTAAATTTAGACATTGAAAATAGATTAGGAACACATTGGACTTGTTGGTATAAGAAAGACAATATATGTTATTACTTTGACAGTTATGGTTTGATTTATCCAATTGAATTTAAAGACTACTTAACAGATTGTGTTGATTTAATTTTCTCTACTTACAAAATCCAGAAAATAGGTGATGTAATTTGTGGACATTTATGTCTAGAAATGCTGAAGCGTTTAGAAAATGAAAGCTTTCATGCAATTCTTTTAGATCTGTATAAAACCCCAACTAGTTTTTAGAAAATAAACTAGAGTTAATTTTTTTTCTTTAAAAAATGTCTTGTGGAAATATTTATGCAGCAAAGTTGGTCTTTTTACCTTCCTGTAAAGAAAATCATGAACATGAAAAAAGTGAAAATAATTCTGAAGGACTTTTGCAGAATGTAGAGCAAATAAAAAGTTTACTTGAAGATTCTAATATAGAGTCATTGAAAGACACAATTGAAGCTCTCAAAAATGAAAGAACTGAATTAAAATCAATTATAAACGAGTATGATGAGAGATATGTGACTCTGAAAACAGATTTACAAGTGAAATTTTCTGATGTAGACTCAATCGTTAAATTCTTAGAGACGTTAATTTATGATTTTTCTGAAAAGTTTGGTGCTCTTGAACCAAAAATTGTTTCAAATGATGAACGACTATCAAGCATAGACTCAACATTGATGAAGAAAATTGATGAAATTGATGCTAAATTTGAAAACATTGATTCAAACATAATCAATCTAACAGACGTAAAAATTCCTGAAATTGGGGATAAATTGAAGAGTCTAGAGTCAGGTTTTGAAACTAGAATTGATGAAAAGCTGTTAGTTAAAGAGTCAGCATTAACCAATCAGATTAAAGGAGTTGAAGCTAAATTTGAGCTTGTGGACTCTAAGATAACCAATTTGATTGATGTTAAAATTCCTGAGATTCTAGAGAATTTTAAGAACCAAGAGTCAGTTATACAAATCAAATGGATGAAAAACTGAAGATTTTAGAAACTAAAATTAGTGATCAAATTGATTCAAAGAACTTATTAATAAATAATGAAGTTGAAGAACAAGAAATTAGTATAATTAACGTTGTGAATGAAAAAGAAATGAGCTTGCAGACATCACTTAATGATCAAATTGAAGAAAAGCTGAATAATTTAGAATCAACACTGAACAATACTGTTGAAGAAAAAAGTAAAAGCTTAGAGGCACATCTAACTGAATTAAGTGATAGAAACCTTTTTGTTGCGGAAAGAACTGTAGTATTAGCACCTTCGTTTGTTGAAGTTGACAATAAGCTGAAAAATTTAGAGTCAACCATAACCTCATCCAGCGAAGAAAAATTCAATGATCTTAACAAAATTATAATGGAATTACAAGCAGAGTCAGTCCTATTAAGAAAAATGGAAGAACTAGCTAAGAACTTGAGTGATGTAGAAAGTCTTTTCTAGGAGTTTTCAAGAGACATTATTTCAAATCAGAATGAAATCAGTCAGTTCAAATTAATGCTTCAGAATGAAACTGATAAAAATGTAAAATTAAACCAGGAAGTGGAAAGTTTGAGTGACCGAGTAAACAATTTGATATCTATGAGAGTTAGAGAAAATTTAGAGAATTGAAAATTCTATGTATAAAAAATGATGGGCATAAATATTTTTGAACAAAAAAAATCATTTTTATCTTCACAACCAGGACCTCCTGGAATAGGTTTTAAATATCTTGATGAAGATCAAAATTTCGATTTAAATAATAGAAGACTTGCAAATATTTCTTTTCCAATCGAAGAATTTGACGCTACGAATAAAAACTATGTTGACAAAGTTTTGGAAAATTTGAGGCTTCATCTCAGAAAATATATAGAGATAAGAGAAAATCTTATCAATGAAAATTATCAGTTCAGAAGTGATTCTATCCAAGCATCTATAGATGAGAATACTACAGGTTTTCAAGAAAAACTCAGTGAAATTATGACAAATCTCGATGAACATAGTAGAATATCTGAGGAAAAAATAGAGGTGATTCGAACAGGTACTTTAGAACATACAGACTTTTTGAAAAATGAGATAAAGAGGTTGGAAGAAGAGGTAATAAAAAGTGTGACATTAGACTTCGCAAATCTCGAGAGAGTATTCAATGATATGAGTTCATACATTGAAACTTTTAGAAATAATCTTCATGAACAGGATAGAGAAACAATCATAAATACAAATGAAATAGAAAAATTGAAACAGTCATCGCAGAAATTGGAGGATGATAATGCTGATATTAAAAACAGATTAATATCGTTAGAGAATACTTTGAGACGAGAAACCGTTGAACCGTTGAACTAAAAAACATGTTTTTTAATAGATGAACTTAATGAAAAAGAAAACACATTGAAGAATTAAACTTAATAAAATGGAAGATATTATTACAGACATTCAAAGAGAAGTTGTTCGCAATACTGCAAACATAAATCAATTGCAATTAAATGTTAATCAATTTCAAAATGATGTCGAATTAAATAAGGAATTTATTACTCAATTAGAGTCAAATATCATTCATCTTGGAACATTAATCAGTAACGTTTCTAATGACACCAGAGGTAGCTTTTTCTCTCGTTATTGCCCAACGAGACAACCAATAAGAAAGAAAAAACATTGAAGAATTGAACTTAATGAAGTAGCAAATTTAAAAAAACAATGTTTACAATTGCTACAAACAGGAAATAAATTTTGAAAAATCAGTTGTAGTTTATTAGTTATATAAAATGGTGTATATGTGGAAAGACAGTAAAAGAAATAATCAAAAGAATCATTTTATTTTTCCTTCACCTTCTTTACGGTGTGTAATAGTCGGTAGGTCGAATTGTGGTAAAACCTGTTTATTGATCTGACTTCTTCTTGAGAAATATATCGATTTTATCAACCTGTTTCTTTATAGTAAATCGACAAAACAAGCAGAATATAAACTATCTAAAAATGCTTTTTCAAAAGGTTATAAACAGTCTGAAATAATTGTGCTTTTTAAAATCGGTAGTGGAAATATTGATACATTTCTCGAAGGCTTACCTGTAAAACGCAGCGCAAAGGTAATCATTGAATATTTTGAAAATATCACTTCTATTCCTGATCCTGGTGAAGTGGATGCTAAGAAAAATTTTTTTTAAATTCGATGACATAGCAACTGAAAAGAATCAGACACCAGCTGATAATTTTTACACCCGAGGGAGGCATAATAACTGCAGCTCAATTTACTTGACTCAAAATTATTATTTATTACCTCGTCAGTCGATACGGACGAATGCAAACCTATTGATTCTATTTGAACTACCAACTAACGATTTAAGAAATATTCATATGGACATTGTCTCAGGAGACATGCCCTTAGAAGAATTTATTGAATTTTGCAGTGATACTTTCAAAATTCCTTTTAGCTACATAATGATAAACAAAGACGTTCACCCATTAAAGGGAAAATACTTTAGGAATTTGAACCAAGTTTATATTCCGAAAAAGTATTATAAAGACTTTGTACATAAATACCTAGAATTGGAAACACCAGCCTATACACACACAGGGATTCAAGTATTGTAAATAGTTTATTACATATTTTAAACGTTTTATAGAAATTATGTACTTCTTTAAAAATTTCATTAGCAAATTATGTTTTCCTAATTGTAACAATTCAAGTATTGAAATAATTATGAAAAATAAGTATATTTTTTTCACTTCTCCAGTTAATTCGTAAAATCATGAATTTTGAGGCTTTTCAAGATCGTTCTTTAATTGCCATAACCCTCCAAAAAATCATGGATGAGGCTTTGAGGCTTTTCAAGATCGTTCTTTAATTGCTGAAATCCTCCGAAAATCCAAAATTGGGCTGGCATGCTCTTTCCCCTTACTACTAATATAGTTTGTCAAAATAACAGTATTATGTTCAAATTGCAACTAAAATCAACAACTTGTATCTATCTTATATTCTATTGAGACAAAGTTGGTCTTTATTACCAATTCTTAATTTAATCTGAAGGAAATGCACCTCACTGTTCTAAGCAAAATGCAAGAAAAGTATTTTAAAAATAATAAAGGAAGCAAGAAATAATGATAACACAAAAGAAATTTAAAAAGAACATTTTCTCTTTTCAGACGGTAAACATTTTAATACAGAGCAAAAATTCAACTACGAATTCATGCAATATCTCATACATGAAATTTTACTGTTTAAATTTTCCTCTTTAAAACACAAAAATAACACCACCATTTTTCTTATACTTATAAGTAACAGCAATTGTATAAGGACTATTGTCATTTAATAACTGAGAGAGGCTCAAGTGATTTCTTGTACTAGTTAAGCAGCCACAAATATTCATTCGTTTGTCTCCCACACAAAGCAAGAACACAAAGAAATCTGACTACTTGTTGTTCAGAAATAATTTATACTGTTTCAGGTGTGGTAAAAGTTCACACCAATGTCTTTTCATAAAAAATTTGGCAGCAAATGTTTGAAGAAGTTGAGTTGGGAAAAGGAAACAAGAAAGGATCTTACAACGATCACTAGAGTAAACCAGTAAGATACATCATTCAAGTTAATTCACTGAAGCACAACGGAATCAAGAAAAGGCTCCCAGACAGTGGGGGTACAAGAAGCATGTTGAAAATAGCATCGATACTATTGATGACGTGACCATAGCTCAAACAATACTAGCTGTGCTTGGGGAACGGGAACAAAATGGAGCACATGGAGAAATACAACACAAAAATAAGTACCAGCAGTCAAAAGATACCAACATGCTATGACAGTGTAAGAGGGCAGGGGACTAGGGGTACTAGCATTTACCCGTCATTACACGAAGCTGTTTGTGAACCACAAAGTGAGAGAGTAATGAAACTGGTTTAGGCAAATGATAGTTTAATGTGATTGGATTGAACAGGTGATAGGACATGCAATGACAAGTGACAGGGCTCAGAAATGGTGGAGATAAATCAAAAGCCAGTGAATAGATTAGATTATAAGTTAGTTTAAGCCTCCCTAACCGCTACAAAAAAGAGCGTATCAAAGAGAGGAAGAAGAAAGGCACCATTTAGTTTGGAGATAGGAGAATGGGGAATCTATGCAGAAGGGGCTTAGAAACAGTAAGATGAGAAAGAAATTAATGAAACATGATCAAAGTTGAAGAAGAAAGTAGTAGGTGCTGAAAAAACAGGACAGCAGTGAACCGAAAAAAGATGGTCCGTAACAAAACAAAACCCAATGTTATTTTAACAAATATAGCCTACCTAACCTTTAGCTCGGGCCCTCACTTTGTCCACCTGGGAGCGCTACTTCCCATAGATACAATATTCATATCCCCCTGAGGGGAGCCAGTGAATAAAAAAGCCCTGAAAACAGAGATAAAACATATGAATTCATGCTAAATAAAGATAATGCATGAACTAAGAATGCAACAAAGCAACTGAAAAAGACTGAAATGAATATAAATGAAACCAAACTAAATCAAACCATTCAAAAACAAATTCAAAAGAATAACTCAGGAAAAATATTACGACAAGAATGTTCTTGAAATTTAGAAAAACTGAAAAACTTAACCTTTCAACAAAAAGAAATGAAAGAACCAATATGCCATAAAAAAACATTATGCTCAACATAAATAAATCTTAGCCTAAAGCAACAAAAAAAATATACAAGCAAAGCAAACTGTACAATGAAGCAACACCCACCAGATCAACACTTGGTTTTTTAAGGTGAAGGAATAGCCTTGCCAAGAAATAATAATACACTAGTTTTACTGTAAATCTGAGTGACTTAAAGTGAAAGAAAGACGGTGCATCAAGATTTTATTCATACAAAAAAAAACACAGCAAAATCAAAAACACAAAGCAACCAATGAACACTAAAACACATATTTAAACTCTTATCTTTATACTTAATGTTAAAGATCATACAAAAAAGACTGGAGAAAACAGAACAAATTCAGACTGATGCATGCTGGATATTACAGACACATAAGGAAAATATTTGGGGCCACACCTACAACAGGAGAAACAAATTAAAAAAAAAATCAATTACAAAACCGCCAATTGGCATCCATATAGACAAACCTCAATTCAACAGAATAGAAACTCAAATACAATGGAGTGTGCAGCAAGACTATTTTTTGGAACCAGGGTAAAACATTGCTAGGCAGCTAATGAAACAGTTTAGACAATAAATTAGGCTAATCTACCACGAGAGGCTTTCAATCATTCAAAAGACAGTTCAATAGAATGAAATTCACTGAGAGACAAGTTTTACCAATTTTGTCAGAAATGCTCAAAAAAATGAGAGGTGAGACCAGTGATAATGCTATAAATGTCACTAAATAGTGGCCAAGAACAGGCAGAGATGCACAACATCTGAATGAAATTAAAATTTCGCGTGAAATTATGAATGCTACACTGAAATCAAACAAAGCATTCAAGAGGAGAGTAAGCCACCAATTCAAAGCACTCAAGAGAAGAGTAAGCCAAAAATCGGATGCACTCATGAGGAGAGTAAGCAATCAATTGAAAGCATTCAAAAGGAGAGGAAGCTGCGAATTACAGTACCTGGAGTTCCTGGTGCCAGTCAATGGGCTCGTTTTTCACAGTAACTGCCTCGAGCTCAGCGTCAGACACTTCACTTTTGATGTAAATTTTTTCTACATGACTCCCAGAGCTCAGCCTGTCACCTGCAAGTGACAAATGCTTATTGAGAAAAATTACATCTGAGAATATAGATCTAGTAACAGCTGTATACTGTTAAAAATGTTAAATGACAATTTTCTTTGTATTTTAACATACAGAAAACTGTAGTAATATACCAATATCATTTTTTTGGCCGATACTGACACTCATTTCTTGGCCGATACCTATTCTACAACCAATTCCTATACTTAAACAATTGTATTAAAATAAAACCATTATAAGCCCTACATGGGTGTTATAATAAAATTATTTCCTAATATATCTAATATTATAACAATATTGACAAAGTTTTTGATTAGAAATAATAAAACTGCTCTTGCTATGTAACTATGTTGTTGAGGTAGATAAGTGTTCCTAATCACATTGCAACGTAATGTAGACTAGCTATAATAGCAACTGGTTCCAAAAGTGGACCAAAAAAAACTCCCAAATCAATTCAAAACAAAAATAGTTCCAAATTTATCACTCAAAACATAAATGGTTCCAATACAATCTCTCAAAACAAATCAGAATAAAAATGGTTCCAAAATAAACTCTCAAAACAAATCTCTCCTAACAAATCAAAACAACTTCTTGAAATATCAAAACAAAAATTTGAACCATTATTTTTAATACTGGAAATTGAATAATCTCAAATCGAAATTAAGGAACATGAGGATCACTCTATTTTCAGGCTTCAGTTTATTCCTTTGAGGAGTATACACATTGCCTCCAATGCTTAAAATTCTCTGACTCTCAACTGATGAAGGCAGACATGATAAGAGTTCGCTAGCAACTGTGGACAAATTGGGTATAAGGTTTCATTTTTTACCCACCAATTTACAGGGTTTGATTCTCTTGATATTGTTGAAAGTGAGATGGATTAATCAACTTTCCTGGTCAGAGAAGAAGATGAAGAAAGTTCAAGTTGAGTAACTCTAGATTTCTTATGTGCATTGTAAAATAGTGAATTCAGTTAGCTGGTTTGATTAAAATCTAGAATTCAACAGTTAGCTAACTAATTTACTATGTATAAACAGGCTCTATATTTCATTATACTTTTACCTTAATAATTATGACCATTTTTAAGCATGATAAAATTCGTATTATTGGAAAGTATCGGTAAAGTATCAGCTGGATTCTGCCGATACCAATACCAGTAAAATGACCGATACTGCCGATGCCAATACATTGATATATCACTAGAAAACTGGAACAATTTTGATAAGATTTGAAAGGAAATCTATTAATACTTCTTTTCAGCAGTTTCAGAAAATAACTTTTCAGCTAAAGTGCTATAATCTGAAGAATACGTGGGATCAAAATTACCTGAAACAATTTTAGCTTTCACTGAGAAATCTAGTCTTTAGAATGAAAAGGACTTGCAATTCACGTGTAACTGGCAAATCCATCAAAAATTGGCAATGAAATATAAACTTTACACTGTTAATATTCTTTGAATAGGTTATCTGAATTTAAATTGAAAAGAAATGGCCTTGCAGGAGGAAGTTTCACAACAAAAACAAAGACCTTAAGGAGACCGTCTACGTGGAAATTTGAAAAGTGGCCGATTTTTCCTTAATAAATACATCTTATAGAGGATTTTCTTGCGCTTTCATTGGTACTACATGCTCGCATCTACTCCCATTGGTACGGCTCCCCCAGAAGGGGGAAAACGAGGGGGTGGCATGACCTTGATGCAGTGTGACCCCTTCCACCCCTCATATTGGGGTCAGTTGGGCGTGTTTCTTTGCGGCAATGGCAATAGAGTTTGTTCATGGGCTACTCAAATTGCTTTCATATTCAAACAAAACATTCTAATGCTGACTAATAATTTTTGAAAATTTTAAGATTCCAGCTGTTCTGTTTACATGTTTACACACGCTTTCATTCATAGCTCGATGACAGCCGCGGTATCATAGCTACGGCTATGGCGAGCACACCAATCGAAAGGGCTTCAAAGAGCTACAAACCAGAAGATATCACTTGGAAAAAAATATGTAATTTGGTAAAAAAAATTTTTGGGGGGAATACGGGTTTTGAAAAATTACACTTATTGTCTTTTGGTGTCCGGGTTCGAAACTCGGCGCTGGCGGTGGCGATTTTCTGTGTTGGGTATAAGAGAAAAATTCCAAGCACAATATCCCACTCTACCCAGGTGTCTGAAATGGGTACCGGTCTTGACCGGAGGAAAGCGTCATGGCGTCCTGGCGTTAGTTATAAGGCATTTGAAAATCCAATGTACAAGATGATATGTATCAGGCTTGATTGGAAATAAAGCATCCGTAGATGCCTTCAATATTATTATTTTCTCCCAAAGTTCAAACGCTACAACAATGTCAAATAGATGAATCGAAAGTGCTCAAAATGCACAACAAAAGCTCATGAGTTCATTGTAGAAAACACCTAGTTCAAAAGATAGGAAGAAAAACAATTTTTATTGTTCAAAAACACACTTTCTGAAAATTGGCTAATTGTCTCTTTCAAATCTATCTTCTCCCACAATTTTACATTTACATAAATGAAATACATACCATTGGATAGGGCTTAGCAAGCTATATCCATGAGCAATACAAAACTTTTAAACAATCATCATTTTGAAAATTACACGACATGAAATAAATTTTTTTTTTGATTCCTAAAATTCCATAAATAAATTTATCAAAATTCCACATTGCTTATGGATATATGGGTATATAAACTGAATAAAAACAAATTTTCGGTTCTGTAACTTCAAAATTGTAGTAGAAGATAGTTTTTGAAAAAAAAACCTTTTTTCCGTTTTTTTTTTTATAAAATAGAAAAAAGTGCAGATACGAAAAAAAAACACTTCAATAATGAAATGATATTTGCATCATTGCACGCCTACTGTGAAAGTTTCAGAGAAATTCCTCCACAAATAAAGAAATTTTTTGGGTAGACAACCTCCTTAACTCAACAAAATGTCTCATACCAATGAACACTGAAATCCTCATGTTCAACAGAGCTAATTAAACATTTTGGTCACAATTTTAGGGTTTCTTGACAATACAAACAAAGAATGAAGGAATATTACAACTTAATCTTATAATAAAAATGCAATGATACACTCTAGTATACCTGATATTGTAGTTTTACAAAAAATTTAAATACATAACATTACACTCAATGACTGGTTCAACAAATCAAGAGTATCAGCAAGATAAAGTTTACTCTGAGAGTAATTCATATTAAGATCCATGGTGTGAATGCTCAGGCAGCTTACACTAAAAATTGTGCCTTGAAAAGGAATAATAAATACATTATGTCAGTGATGTCCCCTAAACAGAGATATGAATGCAATTTTACATTCTCAATTATTCACATATCATCTCCACTCCAAACATGGCTCTTTACACAAAAATGGAGGCTGAATGACAGCATATATCCATGAAATATAAGTTGCAGATAATGTTGGGGACACTCAAACTATTTGTGTGCATAGCTGCCACATCTACATTCACAGTGTGAGATTTCGAATTTGTCTATGCTCCTACAATTTACAAAATCTATACTATAATAAGAGCCGCGTTTGTCCGAAGCCAGCCCCAAGTGTGTGATGAGTGTATCTGTAATACAAGCTCCAGCCTTACATATTTTGACGGGCCGTGTTCCTGCGGCCTCATCAACTCTCAAGAGATTGTATTTTTGAATTTTTTACGGCCTTTCTCTCATTTTGCCCTCTTTTTTATTTCAAATAGAGGGGGATGAACTAGTGTATGTAACAATTGCAATATATTCAAACTTTGTCAAATCTTGTTTGTTTTGGGAAATTCCATTCAAATCAGAATTAGCTATACAGCCCATGTCAAAATATTGATGAAGAGAAATGTTCAATTAGAAATTAATTTTGGTTACCAAAAATGTTTGGGACACAATTTCCAATAATATTCTTTTCTTTGCTCATACATTACATTTCATAATGTAACAGGCAAGTCTTGTCTATAAGGGGGTCACTTCAAGATTTCAATTTTTTCATTTGATTTGTTTGAAATTTGGCCAGTATATGTATATGTTGGAAAAAGCCATAAGTTACTTAGACTACTTATTCGATTAGGGCCTTATTTTTTAATACAAAAAATTAATTTTTTGGTACATTTATATGGATATTTCAAAGGAATAGAAATTGAGTTTTCATGCTAGAACAAAACCAAAGACATTTTTAGAATCCTTGAAGCATTTCTAACAAAAGTACAATTGAAAATTTTTTTATTTGTAAATTTTCCTTTTTTTAAATGCAATATTTGATCACTAACTCATATATACACTAATTTTGGGTTTAGACCTTGATAAAAAAAATTATTTGTACGATTGGAAAATTTACTACTGAACTTTTGTTAGAAATGTTACAAGGATTCTACTGCTGTTTTTGTTTTTGTTCTAGCATAAAAACTCACTGACTTCTATTATTTTGAATGTTGACAAATAAGGGTTTGTTAGTAATAAGGCCTAAACAAATTTTTATCTAACTGTAATACAATGTACAATTTAGATAATTGAATGCTGTTTACATTTTTATTTCAATAACCTCCATGCTTTACTTCATATTCACACTGTGATATGTAATTAAAAAAAAAATATATACATAAACAATTCTTTTTTCTTCAAACTAGTTCACCCCCATTTATTTGAAATGAGAAAAAGGAGACATGAAAGAATGGCCGTGAGAAGTAAACAGTTCAATCTCTCGAGAGTTGATGAGGCTGAGCTTTCATCACAGATACGCTCATCACTTTATTGGCTGGCTTTGGACAGACGGACATGGCTCTTATTATAGTATGGATTATGAAATTTTTTTTTTGTAGTCTGATTCATATGAAATTTGACCGTTCTATAATTTTCAAAAAGAAACACAATTTCTTCTATTCATTTTTTTTGATTCAGGCCTTGGTTTTCTGAAAAATTGGACATAATGTTTTTTTAATTGATATTTCAGAAGAATAGAACTCATTGAGCTTTCATGCTAGAACAAAACCAAAGACAGTTTTGGAATCCTTGAAGCATTGCAAAGAAAGTTACAGTAGAAAATTTTTATATTTTCACGAAATCATAAATTCATTTTTGATCCCCTTACAGCCCCCTGGGGTTGGGGGATCTATGTAGTGTCTGTAGCACCATAAAATTTTAGGATCGAATAGTCCATCACTTAAGGGTCTTTTTTCAACAAAAAAAAGCTCATCAGACCACCAGGGGCCTGAAGTGACCCCCTTAAACCAGAATACCATTTTTGTTAATTTCCATACTAGAATGGCTTAGTTTTGTACCCTAATGTTGACAGTCTTTATCACATACCCAGAACAGATCTTAGGAAGTGATGTGCCAATGTATTGGTCATTCTTACTGGTATCAGTATCGGCCAAATTGGGCTGATACTTTACCGATACTTTCCAATAATACATATTTCATCATGAAAATGAAGGTCATAAATAGTGAATGCAAAATTATCTAACCTAATAATACCCGTTGTGTGTTTATTTATATATTAATTTATACATTTGTTCAGTGTCCACTTCTTAACCCTCGCCGACATGCTGATATTACTGAAATAGCGCGCAATATTGCCTTTGCTATTTTACTTCCAGCACGCTTATAATTATAGATAATTGTTTGAAAATACATGTTTTAGTAGAAAAAAAGCTGCTCTTCACATTGAAAAAAATAATTTTGAAATAGCTTGTGCCATTTGTGCAATATAAAGTGTAAAAGTCCATAGACTTTTCAAGAAATATATTTTTTTTAAGATGTGCCATTTTTTTATCTCAACACTTTTCTGCTATTTTTATGCCGATTTGTATAGAAAAAGACTTGCTGAATCCAATGGTGCTCTTATTTTTTTCCTGTGATGATTAGATCAGAAGATATGGGCATTTTTGTATGAAAAATACTCGTTTTTTACTTTGCAAAAACATAACCATTTTTGTCTTTGTTATTCTACTTGTTGTATGCTTATTATAATGGATAATTGTTTAAAAATACATGTTTTAGTAGAAAAATAGCTGCTCTTTACATTGAAAGAAACAATTTTGAAATAGCTTGTGCCATTTGTGCGATATAAGGTGTAAAAGTTCATAGACTTTTTAAGAAATACATTTTTTAGAAGTTGTGCCATTTTTTTATCTTGACACTTTCCTTATATTTATATGCTGATTTGTATAGAAAAAACTTGCTGAATCCAATGGTGCTTTTATTTTTTCTCTGCGATAATTAGTTCAAAAGATATGGGCATGTTAGAATGAGAAATCAATACTATTTTGTACTTAGCCAAAAACATAACTAAACATGTGTTCTACTCTACAAAACAGTAAACTTTTATAGTTTGACCCATTTACTCGCACAAAAAAATCCACTTAACCATCACACTAAACTTTTATTTCACTAACAACACAGTACAGCAATACGTTCACAGAACAAGCATATGGTAAAAACAGTAAGCATACTAGTATGTGGATGAATCGGCTGAAAGACATAGAATTTGATATTATGTCATTCCTAAATGTTGAGTCCCTCTTCCATGGTGTTCGAATGTTGCTAGGGGGATTTAGGCCGAGTAGGATGAGGATCCCGATGTAAGCACGGGCCTCAGCCAAGCTGACATATTTTTGACCACCACGGATTTCTTGTCTCGGCACCATGTTATGGTAGTAGCGGTTAGTCTCGCGAGCAATGGTGTCCCAGATGTCATCACCCATGAAGAGCATAAATGCAGCCAGCTCGTCGAAATCATCTCTGACATCAATCTGGATGCCTGGGCGTTCAGGCTTGAAAGGCAATGCCACAACAGGTTCATTGTCGGTTTCCTCCCACTGGATCTTTTCTCTGTTGCTGAGAGGCTGCACCAGCCTTGTATGTATATTATACATTATATTGCATGGAAGTCTGTCTCCTCTTCCTGTAAGACCTGCTGCACAATAGCTGAATGGTCGTCATCATCCTCATCTGAGCTCTCAAAGCTCTCAAATAATTTTCGTATTTCTTCTGAACCTAGTCTTCGCATTCTTCGCATAGTGACAGTTTCTATCTAGCACACTCTGTATACAAATTAGATATCTGTCCTAGACATAGAAAGAAATGGAAAAGATTACATTAGTATTGTCACAGATAAACATCTATAGATAGCCAGTATTATTAAAATTATTACTTATTATTACTCTATTGCACACACTGATAAGACATTGGGCACTTGAGTGCACAGACTGAGTCGGCGCAATCCTCACAGTAGTGAAAGCTGGCTACTCGAGTAGACAACAGCCTGCGCAGCACACTACCTACCCTGGGCACTCGAGTGTACAGACTGAGTCGGCGCGAGCCTCACAGTGAAAGCTGGTTACTCGAGTAGACACCAGCCTGTGCAGCACACAACCTACCCTGGGCCTTCGAGTGCACAGACTGAGTCGGCGCAGCCCTCTTTATTTTATTGCCTTCTCACCCCTAACCATCCCTTACCACACGCTTTATACTGTGTTCATTCAATAGAGCTTGTGAAGACGATTCTAGTGGTATACGGCAACCCTATATTTCATTCCTTCACCCCGCGCCGACATGCTGTCTACTCGAAAGCCCGGTTAGTCGACGAGGGTTAAGAAACGTAGGATGTTTGAGTATGCTGTATCATGGATACCGAACATCTCAGTGTAACATAGAAAGATGGCACTTACATGCATTTATGTTTGACATTTTATCAGGATAGTTTCAGCTAAGATAGGTTAGGACAGGAAAGGTTGAGTAATGTTGACGGAATTTTTTCACGGGTCCACCTAGCTTAACAATGAAATTGTCCATAGAATTTCCACGAGTCCTCCTACTCCCTAAAAATACCCTTGGTTTATTTGTTTGGAGTCCACTTCTTCCATTTCTCTGTCACGCTTATGAATGTAGCCATAATGACCGTTTCTGTGATACGAGTTTCACCAGTGCGCAAGTACAATAATATTTTTTATCATGGGTACTATGGTAAATATATTTGCTAGTCATCCACGTATGGAAAATTTGTCAAAGAAAGGTATTGAATCCCGTCATTTTTGGCAGGCCGTGCACACTTGTAATCAAATAAAGAGCCTATTCATACCTAGTAAATTAGTTAGCGAACTGTTGAATTACAGTGTTTAATCTGATGTCTGATGTGCTAACTGAATTTACTACTTTTAATTCCCGATGAGTCACATCCAATCAGTGAGTGAAAGTATGTAGCATGAATTGTAAACACAGTGAAAACACAGTAGCGACACAAAATTATTTTTTACAACTAAATCCTATATATATAGTTTGACCCAATTTTCATTTCTTGAAGTATGTGACAGGCTAACAAAAATCCAACCAAATAAATAAATCAGAAGGGCATTTCAAAGTTTTTGTAAATTTCATATAGAATTAGCTGAAAATTCTATTATAATTTAGCATGTAAATCGCCCTACATTACGAATCTTGCATTTTTCTTATATTTAAACATGTATGAAAAATTCACAAACAATCTTACACAGTAGTTCGTTGCATTTTTGCGCTTCTTTTCAGTTATGGGGCTTATCAAATTTCAATGTTATTTTGCAATATTATGTATTTTGGTGTGAAAAACACAAAAATGATGACCATTTTGTGGAGAAATTATTCATTAAGTGTTACTAACCTAACCTGAATAAAGGTATAATATCAAACACCTCACTGGTAATCATGGTGAAAACTTTGTGGACCCTGCAACAGGTGCACACACTCAAATGATTGAGAGTGCATAGCATATTCTAAAAATAAAAAAAATGTCAGGGAGGCACTCACCGACAAATGATACACTCATATCTGCGTGAATTTGCATGGCAAAAACGTACAGAGAAACTGCAGTATTTCCATAAAATATTAATGGATGCAAGCAGATTTCAGGCTAAATGAATAATTACTCCACAAAATGGTTATCATTTTTGTGTTTTTCACACCAGAATAC
Organism: Morinoia aosen; assembly: GCA_030386875.1. Lineage (NCBI taxonomy): Eukaryota > Metazoa > Arthropoda > Malacostraca > Amphipoda > Talitridae > Morinoia > Morinoia aosen. The sequence continues at coordinate 44,471,976 of CM059580.1, forward strand.
ATACTTTGGCAAAAAGAAAATATTAAAATTTGATAGGCCCCCAAACCAGAAGGAGACGTGTTTGCTTCTGCACACTGTATGCATTAGTACATCCATATAATACTTGCGTTCACGCTGCTATTTCTGAGACTAAATGCTACATTATATTACTAGTTCACACCTGTAAATGGGTATAAATATCATTTTTAAATAATTTAGTCGGATAATAACCACAGTTGGCAAATAAAGATTGTTAAACAGTGAATACTTGTTTGTTCATACATGCTGATAACGGTATCAAACAAAATGAAACGGAAAGATGTCGCAATCGAAAAACTTTGTGTGGGAAACAAATCAAATGATATAACCAACATAGCAAGAGCAGTTTTATCATTCCTATTCGAAAACTTTATTGTCAATATTGTTATATTACAAGAAATATCAGTAAATAATTTCATTATAACATCAATGTAGAGCTTATTATGATTTTATTTATAAAATAAAAATTATAGCAAAGATAGCTGATTTTAAAATCATTTTAATTCATGAACATTTTGGCTGAAAGCTCAAGCCATTATTAACACCTGTACAAGCAAATAGAAATACAGAAAATATGACAAGGCCAGAAGACAAACAAAATACAGCTTAAAATAGTACAAAACAAAAAGGAAAAAAAAGGGAATGGCAAGATTATATTGCAATTAATTTGAGAAAATCAGGCTATTTTTAACTGGAATGACAACATTGAATTTAGAGCTGGTTTCCATTCTTCAATGTAAACATATTCTACTATATGTAGGTCGTTTTTATTAGCACAGTAACTCAAAATTGAAAAATCAGATTTGCTTACTATTATACTATACTGCTCTGTGGGATCCCTAATGGCTGAAAATGATGGCTTAGCTAAAACTCTACCCGTTCTGGAGCTCCTACCAAAGTGCTCAAAAAATCTTGTTCTAAAACTATGCTGGGTGCACCCCAGGTGGCTAGACCCGCACAGCGGGCAACAATACTGGTAGATTATGCGAGAGCACAGTTCAGTAGGTAAACGGTTTTTAAATCTAAAAAACGATCCTATAGTACGCTTGTTTGGCAATATTGGAATGAAATCTAAGCAATTATAAAATTTCTCCACCACCTTAGTAACTTCACTGACTAGCTTCTCAGACTGTGCACCATAAAAAAGCAGGTTACAATCGAATTTCTTTTTCTTTACAGTTGTCTCAGAGTAGGTCGGCATAGATTTTTTGTCTAGAAATAGCCTTATAATTTTAGATATTAGGTTATTCGGAAAACCGTTGTTACTGAAAAAGGTTTGTAGAAAATTAAATTCATCATGCATATTGCGGTACGTTGAACTTGTATGAAATGCGCGATGCAACAAGGTTTTAACGCTATTGAGTTTAAAACTAAATGAACAAAAACTAAATAAGCTAGTGCCCAAACCCGTACAAGTATTTTTCCTGTATACAGAAGTTGTGTACTTTTGATTTTGTTTTTCAACGGAACAGTCTAGAAAAGCAAGCTTATGATTAGTCTCACATTCCATCATAAATTTCCAATTGGCATGTTTGGAATTGATGTAGTCCAAGAATTTCCTTGCATGACACTCCTCACAGAATAGAACAAAAGTGTCGTCAACATACCTCCTGTAAAAAATTGGCCCAAAGTCTAGCAGACACTCAGACAACCAGTTAACTTCATGATGGCACATGAAGATATTTGCAAAAGACGGTCCTAATGGGAGACACATTCCTAAACCTTCAGTCTGCCGATAAAACCTACCTTGAAACATGAACACTGAATTCAGCACAGCCATTTTTAAGCAAGGTTTCAAAATAATTCCCAGCCAAACCTAACACTAATTGGCTAGACTGATACAGGTACCCTAAGCAAATTTTTACTGTCTCATGTAGAGGCACGGAAGAAAAGAGATTTTCAACGTCGTATGAGACCATAAAACAAGGGGTATCTATTTTCATGTTACTGATTTCAGCAGCAAATTGTTGAGAATTCGGAACAGTGAACTGGTTAGAGGTGTATGGATTCAAAACAGAGACAAGATATTTATCTAGTTTAAAGAGAGGACAATTATATGCAGCAAATATTAGACACATTTGAGACCTTGATGAAAAATCTACTTTATGAATTTTAGGAAGACCGTAAAGTACACCAGGTGCTGAGCCATCAGGTACTTTTGTTTGCCCTTTGACCTTGTCATATTTTCTGTATTTCTATTCACCTTTACAGGTGTTGATCAAGGCTGTAGCTTTGCGCTGAAACATTAACGCATTAAAATGGTTTTAAAATCAGCTAACTACGCTATCATTTTTATTTTAAAACTGGCAAGAGTGCTTCAACCTAATTTAATCATATATGATTTTATCTTAATATAATTGTAAAAGTATCGGTATCAGTAGTAGTATGGGCAAAGTACAAGTATTTCCAAGTATCAGAGTATCGGTATCAGCCAAAAAATGGTATTGGTACATCACTAATCCTAGTCTCACCTTGTGCCACGTTCTCTGCTGCAGCTTCTTGCTTGATGATTTTTTGCCTGCAACACAGCCTCTCCACTTCAGCATCCGTCAGCTTGTGCACCATAACCACTGCACGCTCCATGCTGGGCGTTAAGGTACTTAGGCAATGGAATGCTTGTCTGCTCTAATATTTGAAGTAACTAAAGCAACACCCTGCAAAAAAATTAAACACATAACACGGTTTATACATCATTTTAGAAAATATGTTGCCAAACATTTCAATAATGCAATATCCATATATCAAGTGGATTGGACAATTGAAATTCAACTCATTAATGTAACGAATAGGATAATAGAATTCTAGTCCATGTGTTATAGGATAAACCATTCAAAGCTTCTGTAGTGAAAAAATGAGTTTGAAGTTAAAACAATTATTTCAACAAAATGAAACCTATTTTTTAAATCCTTTAGTTTTTCAAGGGAAACACGCACAATCGAATTACACTCACGAGCAAAAAGTTTGGAATCACTTTCTTGAAATTGGTTCTGTGCGATTTTGAACACTAAATATTTTTTCAGTAACCATAAAAATTACATCAATTTAAAGGTTCAACTCTTGACTTTAAATTGAAGGTTTGTTCCAAAACTCCTGCTCCTTCATGTCTGAATAAGCTGAAATCGGCTTTAATTGAGGAGTGGGAAGGTATCCCACAAGAATCAAGTCAGAACTTGATCAGGTCGATGAAAAATCGTCGTCGAGCAGTTATTAGGGCAAGGGGAGCGAACACAAAGTATTGACACTCAATTATCAGGCTAAATAAATTTTTTATTAATTATTTTTTGTTGTTTTATTCATTCCCATATTTCCTTGTTTTTCTACCTCCTTGATTTCATCCGGGATAGCTCCCGAAATACTGGCTTGATTAGAATGAATTTGGTATCAATTTAAAGTTAAGAGTTGAACCTTTAAAATGATGTAATTTTTATGGTTATTGAAAAAATATTTAGTGCTCAAAATTTTGCAGAACCAATTTCAAGAAAGGGATTCCAAACTTTTGCTCGCGAGTGTACTTTGTACTCCCTGAACAGTTTGAATTTTTGGATTCAAAATGTTAAGGTTTCATCACCGTAGCATAAATGTTTTCACAGAGGAAAGCCACATAAGACATGGTATAGACTAAAGAAAATGTGTAGTCAATGAACATACTGTGTTCTTATAGAAGATACCCTAAGCATTAAACCAGAAAAATTGGAGGGAATAAAAACTACAAAGTATGAAAGAGGTTTGAAAACCCATAGAAACTGAAGTGGGCACTGCAGGAAACACAGACAACACACAGGCCTATTCAAAGGTGAGGTAACTTGACAGCCAAAGGAAATTTCCCATTTAGCTCAGGCTAACTAGATGAATAGTTGCTTCATGATTACTAGGGACTTCTCCAGCTAAACCTCGTATTCTCTAGACGTACTTCTAAGTCAAGATTCCGCCATGAAACTGATGCAAAAGAAAGTTTAATGAAAAAATGAAGGCTGTGATGGCAAGTGTTTGATACTGAGGATAGTACTAGAGACTTCAATGATTTTATCAAAAAGAAAAAGACCTTTAATAGTTTCTGCTTCTTGTTAAACTTTTGAGATGGCCACCACAAAATTCAAAGCATACAACAAAGAAGAGATTCGCTAAAAATTCTTGTACTAAGACATGGATAGGCACAATGATTTTCAAATGTACCAGTAAATAGTGACAAGAATGTTGCCCAGAAACATAACCTGATGATTGAGTAAATTGGAACTGCAGGTGTGGCCAATGATTTTGAGAAAAAATCTTCTATTTGAGAGCTTTATTTTAAATTATACTAATGCCAAATTGTTTTACACACTCCAATAATGTAGCAAAATTGCTTGGAAACAAGAAAAAAATAACAGATTTATCTGAAAGTTGACCTATTTTGTTTATCCTAATATTTAACTCACTGGTCTCCACCTGACCCTTGCTGCTCTGAAGGTAAACAAAGACAAACAATCATAAAATTTCTGGTTGTAGGACGATGACAATGCATCCTATCATACAAATGTAATAGCAATAAAAGAGGTCACTCATAAATGTATGTGCAAACTAGAGAGAAAATGTGACTTTATATTTTAACTATATTTCAACATTATCGCAACAAATAGTTCAATCCTGTAATGCATAAAAACTATAATGATTTAATTCTGCCAACATAAGCTTTTTCTGGATAAAAGATATATGACTTACCTAATGGGAGTCCTGATTACACAAGATATCCTTTTAACAGTGAAGCAGGTTTAGTAAGGTTATTTTAGCATTATATTTTTTGATTAAATTTTTATGATCAGCTTATTCTCTGTTTACTGTCGAATGAAGCTGAAAACAAATGAAGCAGCATTCAGTTCAGGAACAAATCTTTATAAAATAAAGAAAATTTGAATACAGAGGAGAATTAAGTAGATTCAACCCATGAAACAACACATCATCTAGATTTGCTTCCATTACAAACCTCTCTTAGCATTAAGGGAGGCTCAAACTTTCTTGTTTAATAATAATAATGATATATTACACTGGCTCCATCTAGGTCACTAATTTTGGATCTAGAAACATTTTAAACTAGAGATTATGGATTTTAATGCTTTGGTAATACACACAAGCTTTTTTTGCTGTACCTGGATCAACAAGATTAACAAAGGTTTAGACAATGTTCTTAAAGACTTTTTCATCAATTTTGTAATGCATGTGCACTTGGCTTTTGTAATATAGGTATATTAATCTGGCATTTATTACACTGAGGACTAATTTTAGTGCTCAGGGTTCGGTTCAAAAAGTTAGCAATAGTTTTTTCAACTAGAAAATTAGGGAAATTGTTATTGACCAATGACCAGCAAGCGTTTAACTCTTATCAACTACCGTTCGTCTGACATTGGGCAGAAAGATCTGTCAACACCAGAAAAAAATAAACAGTTGATTTCCAATAAAGTTTAAACATGAAAATATTGATGTCACCCAGCGCTTAGATGTTCCGTGTTCAAGACGACTTATTTTAAGTAGTTTAAGAATTATAAGATATGAGTGATGTGTGTGTCATTATACAGGGTGTAATTTCAGAATTGCAGGACATAAATTAGAAAAAAGTTCCAAAATTTTTTGATCTAACGGTAAAATAGTTCCCGTTTTCCAAGTATATATTTGGTTTTGAAAAATTTCAAAATCTGTTCAAGAATAGTTCATTTCATTAAAAAACTTAGAAGTTATACAAATGTCAATAGTTGTTATTTTAATATCATTGGATAATTTGTAAGGCTACCAGGTACCTAGAAGTAAATGATTGGACATTCCTGAAATTTTTCAAGTATTGAATTCAGTTGAGTTTTGAAGTAGTATAAGAGGAGTGAAACTAGCTTGCTAATTGTCTCACCACTAGGACGCCGATCGGTCAGGATGCCGACCAAGCAAGGGTTAGCGGGTTAGCAATTCAGGCTAAATAGCTGGGCCGAGACACTAGGGTAAGGTGCGGGATGGACAAGTAACTATGTATTTAAAACATGGCAGGTATAATCGACATAACACGTATAATCTCAGGACGTGTCTCGCAAGAGCCGTCTCTCTACACGAGATCGTAGCTCTTCCGCCGACTAAGCACCTCGCTAAAACACCTAAAGTACAATGGTAAAAGAGGGCGCCGGCTTACCCAAGCACGGTATAGAGACCATGGTACCATGATAGAGACTAACACAAGCATCAGGCAAGAAGCTTAATTTAGCCTGCTTGTAGTCAAATGCACTGCATGAAGGTCCTAAAGCTCCTTTCACACAGAGCGTGAAATCGCGCTGCGTGTAAAAAATCACACAGCGTGATTCCATGCCAAACCTAAGCGGACATAGATAATGCACACTTCTATTCACACGCGACAGGTTTTCACGCAGCGTGAAAGTTCACGCCTGATGCCGAGCGTGTGTCTTCTAAAAACGCAACGTGAAATTTTACGCAAAAGTTTAGCTTTCAATGTTGTTCAAGGCTATCTTGCACACTGTGCGTGTTTTCATACCACCTCGCAGTGCGGTTCAGACAGACAGGATTGGAAGTATAAGCAAAAGTTTTGGTAAATCTGAAGGATATGTGAGTTGTTGATTTTCCAGTTTTTGGTGCCTAAACCTAATTAATTGAATCAAAATAAACATGTTTTCTTCTATGCACTTTTGGTCTCAAATGAGTATTTTACGATTTATAGCGGTAGGTTTAGTTTCGTCTCTGATGACGAATGCGCTCGAATAAACAGCTACTCATCGACTTACGAATTTTTGTTGCGCGAATCATGGTAATAACATCGAAATAAACAACTTTTCTTCTATACACTTTTTTCGTCAAATGAGTATTTAACAAGGTATAGCGGTAGGTTTGGTTTTGTCTTTGATGACAATCGCGCTGGAAACATTGCAGTGTTGCTGTCCGACATGCTCCTTGAATAACTTGCCGCTTCAAACACTGGAGTTGCGGTAAGTCATTTACCGCTATAACTAATAAAATACTCATTCGAGACAGAAAGTGCATAGAAGAATACTTCTTTATTTCGATCTTATTAACTATGCTAAGGCATCAAAATTTACAAAATCGATAACTGACATATCCTTCAGATTTACCAAAGTTTTTTATACTAAAAAAGTTGGTCAATATTGAATATAATGTTGTCAACTAATTTCATAATTTCGTAGCTACAGATAGGTAATATAGTCGATTATAAGACGTTTTACACGAATGACAATGTGCCCGGAAATGCTTAGTTTTCGAGTTATTTAAGTTTGAAGTTATACAAACGGCGCTCCTGAATGGCATTTTTAACGCAAAAACAGTCATTGTTTTAGCAATGAAAATGGAAGCTAACCCCTATTACAAACGTAAAGAGGTTGGGTCGTGAGGGGTAGCAACAGTTCTTTTAGTGAAAATTATAAATAAAGCTTTCTAGTGACGTTTGTTTACTTCGACTCGAAGATGGCTGCCGCCATCTTCAGCCGGTTGGCGCCATGGCGGCAGCCGCCTTGGCGTCGATGTAAACAAACGTCACTCGAAATCTTTATTTATAATTTTCACTAAAAGAACTGTGCCTACCCCTCACGACCCAACCTCTTTACGTTTGTAATAGGGGGTTAGCTTCCGTTATTAATTAAATTACGCTAGCCCCGCGTGCTTCCATGGCGTGCACTAGCCTCAAAGTTGAATAATTCAAAAATAACGCGTCGCCGGGCAGAATGTCATTCATGTAAAACGTCTTATAATCGACTATATTACCCATCTATACCTACAAAATTATGAAATTTGTTGACAACATTATATTCAATATTGACCAAAAAGTTTTGTTACTATTATTGCCATTATTACAACCTACTTAGCAAGATTGGTAAATGTGTAGCGATGGTCAGTAATTGATTTTCGACTTTTCGGTGTCTAATCGTAGTTAATTAGATCGAAATAAACAAGTTTTCTTCTATGCACTTTCCGTCGTAAATGAATATTTTACAAGTTATAGCGGTAAATTACTGACCGCAACTCCAGTGTTTGAAGCGGGAACTAATTCAAACAGCACGTCGGACGGCAACACTGCAATGCCGTCTCGCTTCTAGTTCGATCGTCATCAAAGACAAAACCAAACCTACCGCTATACCTTGTTTAATACTCATTTGACGAAAAAAGTGTATAGAAGAAAAGTTGTTTATTTCGATGTTATTACCATGATTCAAGCAACAAAAATTTGAAAATCGATGAGTAGCTGTTTATTTGAGCGCATTCGTCATCAAAGACAAAACTAAACTTACCACCATAACTCGTTAAATACTCATTTACGACGGAAAGTGCATAGAAGAAAACTTGTTTATTTTGATCTAATTAACTACGTTTAGGCACTGAAAACTCATAAATTGATTACTGACCAGCGCTACACATTTACCACAAGAGTGAAATACTTATCCTGAGGGTTAAAGCCAGTTTTTCAATAGCAGATACAGCGTTCCTCATCTGCGTGTTATTGTAGGTTAATTTGCCTTAGACTTATGACAGCAATTCGTGAAAACTTTTGGCAGACATACAGAAGTAAGTGAAGAATTTGGCTTCATTTTCCCTTAATTTTGCAAATAGTGTTCCAAATTCTCCCTTTTGCGGCCTTAAACTGACTATCTTAAGTACCCAGCACCGCCTTCTTCTCTTTCTTTGCTGTCTTTTATGCAGCAAGTACAAAAGGAGAGCTTTCTTTACTTTACTCTGAGCAGCCATTATTACCCAGTCCACAAACACTCGTAAGCACTCTCGGAGAACAACAATGCAACACTGATAGAATCAAGCGTAAAAAAATGCCTCGTGTGAACGATTGAACGTGAAATCCCGCTGCGTGATTTTTACACGCAGCGTGATATCACGCTCTGTGTGGAAGGGCCTTAACGCAGCAGTCGTGCAAACGTTAACTTTGGCTTCCGAAATTCCGAATGGCGCCAGACGGTCGGAGTATGGAGCGCTACGTACCTTACAGCCCTACCCGCAAGGTACAAAACACGTAGTGAAATAATTTCACTACATAAGCTAGCTGCTGAAACAATTAATAGCTATTTTGAATCCATGTTGTTGATATTCTTTCTCATTATTACGATATTTGGTAATACCATATTCTAAACCTATGTAGAAAACATATTTTTTTAAAAATGTTGTTAACCTCCGTGCACGTGGTTTAATTATTGTGCTTGTCTAAATTAGTCTCAAAATTAATTTACGTAATACTCAAAATTTCGAATCTTTCTCCAGCCATATCAATCATTTGAGTTCTATGAGCTTCACCACAATGTTCCGGATAATAAAAACATCTTAGAACGAAGAAAGACCAGCAAAGCACTGATAATGATAGAATCTCAACTCTTCGATTACTCGGGCATTTCGTGCACTGTACAACTTTTCATCGTAGCCGTGTGTCTATAATCCCTGCCCGCCATGCGGGAAACGCGGATTCGAGTTCCGGCGCTGGATGGCGATTTTCTCTGTTGGGTATAGGGTATAGGGATTCGAATCGGATTGTTTACATTCCGAGCGGTGTGCACGTGTTTCTGGTCCTCCGACGAATATTGTGGTGAATTGAAGTGAAGTTGCTAAAAGATGGTATAGTTTGTATATTCACGTGAGTACAGTGTGTGACTTTGTATGGAGTGCTCGTGAGAGTAGTTTTTTTGTTGCGTGAGAGTTGAGACTGAGCATTGGGCTTTGGTGTGGTGACTTGCAATTTTTGACTGAGGTGTTTTGACTGGTAGTTAAGCTTTCTTTGCATATAAAGAGTATAGTGTGTGACATTGTAGAGAGTGACTGTGAGTAGTAAGAAACGTTTTTGGTTTCTTTTTTTTTTGATAACTTGATTTTCAGTAGATTTGGTGAGTGAAGACTTCTTCTGCCTGTGAAATTTGTACTGAGATAGAAGTCTGTGTTTGAGGATGGCAAGAAATAGGACTGGTCGTAGGAAGGGAGGTGCAAGTGGAATGGATGAGGAGATTGAGTGCATGACTTGTAAAGAGTGGGTAGATATAGATGCATGCAAAGGTTTGAGAGAGATGAGTCGGAGGAAGTTGAATGATCTTGTGTTTACGTGCTGGAAATGTTTGAATGACGAGAGAAAGAAGTTGGAAGAGGAGGTTGAAAGATTGACAATTCTGATGGTTGCTTTAGAGGCTGATTTGAAGGATGAAAGGAAGTTGAATGAAGGAAAGAATGAGAATGGTGCAAATGCAGTGAATGAAGAGGTAAATGGTGGTGGTGCAAGGAGTGCAAATGAAGTGGATGATGGTGCAAGGAGTGCAAATGAAGTGGATGATGGTGCAAGGAGTGTGAATGCAATAAATGAAGTGAATGGTGGTGCAAATGTGCCAGATGAGAGTAGAAGGATGAATGAGCATGATGAAAGAAGTACGAATGGGAAGAGAGTGAAGGAGCAACCTGTTGATATGCCACATGAGGTGCAGGCGCCTGTAGTGGAAGTGAATGAAAGGAAGATGGATGGAAAGAGTGATGTGAGTGGAAGAGTTGAACGAAAGAGTAGTATGAAAGGGAGAGTGAGACCTACGATTAGAATATGTGGTGACAGCATGGTGAAGAATGTGGATAGGTTTGTGAGTATGACTGACCGTAGTGGATGTACGAGCATGAGAGGAAAGGGAGTGAATGAGATTTGTAGGCATGCTGAGGAAGTGATAGATGGAATGGATGAAGGGATGGTTGTACTGCAAGGAGGTGGCAATGGATTGCTTGAATGTGGGAGAGAGCGTACGGTGAATGCAATTATGAATGTTGTTGAAAGGGCGCGGAAGAAGAATGTAAGAGTGGCTGTGACCAGTCTGCTGAGAAGGCCTGCATGTGGCGAGGAGTATGAAAGGGTGCGAAAGGAGGTGAATAGGGAAGTGCATAAAAGGATTATGAGTATGAAAGCTGAGAGTATGAGAAAGCGTGAAATGGGTTCCAGCTTCCTTGATATGGATAACCTGATCCAGAGTGGGTGTTTTCGTGGAGATGGAGTCCATCTTACTCAAGAAAGTGAGATGAAACTCTCCAGGAGATACATCCAGTGGATTGGGTGTACTCATATTGTAATGGAAGGTGGAACTGGATGAATGGAAAGCTGTCAGAGCAAAAATGAAAAATGTTGTGAATTGTCCAATAGTGTTGTAAGGTTTGGATGTATAAATGTGCGTGGATGGAATGCAGGAAAGTTAAATGACCTTGTAGCAGAATTTGAGAATGGAGATTTGGATTGTGTTGGTGTAGTAGAGACCCAAATGCGTGATAGAGTCAGTTTAAAATGTAAGGAGAGTAAGTACTACATGATTAGAAAAGGGCGTGTAAGTTGGCAAAAAAGAGGTGGTGGAGTTGGTCTCATTGTAAAAAATGCTCTAAATTGGAAATTAGAAGAAATCCCTGTTGGAAATGAACCTGGGAGTGAAGATCTGTTAGTAATAAAGTGTGAAAGAATGCATGCCAGAGAATGTGTTATTGTGGTTGTATGCTATATGACAACTGATGGTATTTTAGCTCATCAATAGAATGTAAAAAAGTATGAAATATTAACAAGAATTGTGCAAGAGCATTGCAGATGCCCTCTGATTTTGATGGGTGATATGAATGGCCATGTTGGTATACTTGGTGAGCCTGTGAATGCAAATGGACAAAAATTGATTGATTTCTGTGATGAGAATGAACTTGAGAACCTAAATGTAACAATAGGAAATGGCTTGCATACATGGCAAAGCAGGGAATGTAAAACTGCAATTGACTATATGATAGTGAATAGTAGAGCAAGAGAGTGTGTCAAAGAAATGTTTGTAGATGAAGATGATTTTGATATTGATAGTGACCATAAAATGCTTGTACTAGAATATAATTGGGGTGGAAAGGAGCCGATGCAGAAGGCCAGCAGAGTAAGAGAAAATTGGCGTATTAAAATGGCAAACTGGGAAGAATTTAGAAATGAATTGAGTAGATGTAACTGGAACAGGTGTGGAAATGTAAATGACCTTAATAAGGAGATTGCAAGAACCTTGTATGATGTGGCAGAGCAAAAGATCGGTAGAATGAAATGCAAGAAAAGTACAGGGAATGCTAGGTGGTTTACGAGTGAGAGAAAGGAAGAACGAACGAGAAGGAAGATTTTAAATAAAAAACCACGCAGTATGAGGAAAATGTATGAAAGACGCAGAATTACTGAGGATGAATGGCAGAGTGTATGGAATGAGTACAAGGACCAGCAGAAGAAAGTAAAGAGAATGATCAATGAGGCTAGGGTTAAAGAAGAGAGACACCAAGTTGAAAATCTAAGAAAGAAAGGTCCAGATAAAATAAAAGATTGGTATAGGTTTATACAAGGTAATGATAGAGGTAGTGAAGTTCAAGTTGATGAATTAGTAGTCAATGGTTGCAGTGTGCAAGATAGGATGCAAATGGTGAAAGCAGTTGAAGAATACTGGGAGGACATTGGTGGAATGAATGAGCAGGTTACAGATGATGAACCAATAAATTTTCTGATAGATGAACATGAACTGCAAATGGAAGACGAAATCACTTGTGAAGAGATTGTAAGTTTTTTGAAGAAAGTGAAAAATGGAAAGGCATGCGGCCCTGATAAGATACCATATGAGTTCTATAAATGTGGAGGAGAGAGTGTAGTCAGTATGTTGAAATGTTTATTTGATGAGATATGGAAGAGTGAAAGAGTACCGGATGACTGGAACAAGTGTAATGTAGTTCTGTTGCATAAGGGTGGACATAAGAGTATGAAAGAACTTAAAAATTACAGACCAATTGCACACTGGGCGACACCGTATGTAAGATCTTTTGTGGTATTTTGAATGAGAGAATGAAAAATTTAGTTGAGGAATTAGGAGTCCTGGGAGAAGAACAGAATGGTTTTAGGCAAGATAGACGGGGGGAGGATAATCTGTTTGTAGTGAGTGAAATAATTGAGCGAATGAAGAAGGATAACAAGAAGGTATATTTAGCATTCCTGGATATTGAAAAGGCGTATGACAGAGTGGATTGGGTTAGGCTGTTTGAAATTTTGAGAAAAGTTGGTTTTAGCAGAAAAATAGTGAACATTGTACAGAGTCTGTATGAGAACACAAGTGCTATCTACAGGTTAGGAAATTTGGAAACAGGGCAAGTGAGGAGTGTTAGAGGAGTGAGACAGGGCTGTACTCTGTCCCCCCTGTTGTTTGGATTGTACACAGAAGAATTAGCAGTTCGACTGAGAGGGAGTGGTTTAGGACTGAAAGTTGATAATGAGAGACTGAGCTGTTTGTTGTATGCTGATGATGTGGTTGTGGTTAGTGAATGTGGTCATGAACTACAAAGGATGCTTGACATTGTGAATGGATATAGTACAGATTTCAAGATGAACTTTGGTGCCGATAAAAGTAAGGTCATGATTATAATTAGTGATGAGACTGATAGAGACAGACTGTGGAATATTGGAGAAATCAGAATAGGTAGAACAAAAGAATACAAATATCTAGGTTGTATGATGAGTGAAGATGGATGTACTAGAACTAAAGGTGAGAAAGTGGCTAAAGCAATGCAGTGGAGTGGACGGTTAGGTAGTGTGGCCAGATACAGAGCAAACAAGTACGAATGTGTGAGAGGAATGTGGAAGTATGTTGCTGTACCTAGTGTCATGTATGGTATGGGTACTCTTGCTTGAAATGGAAGTGATCTTGAAAAGCTGGATGTGATACAAAATAAGGTAGGACGTGTAGCATTGGGTGCTCCGAAATGGACAGCTATAGAGGCCATTAGAGGTGACCTAAGGTGGAGCCTATTTTCAGAAAGAATGATGAAAGCTGTGCTGAATTATAAGGTGAGAATTGAAAGAATGCAGAATAGCAGGTGGGTAAGGCGAATCTTTGAATGGAATCTGAGTGTAAGCTATTGGGAGAAAGTATGTTGGGGGCATGCAAGGAAACTCAGTATGCAAAAGATTATTCATATTAGAATTGGGAGACCTGTGGATGACTGGAGTTTAATAAATGTAGGAGGTGTAGGGCCTGAGTGGGACTGCAAGAGGTGGAAGAAAGAGATTGAGAGACAAACAAAAGAGTATGGATTGAATAAGTGGAAGCTTAGCATGATGCGGAAGCCTACACTTAACTGGTATATGAAAAAGAAAGCACCTAAGTTTGAGCTGTTCTATGATGGTAGTTTTGGAAGTCAACTCTTGTTTGCTGTGAGATGTCAGTCATTGAGTGTGAACAGACGTACATGGAGATGGAATGAGAATAATAACAGATTATGTCAGCAGTGTAATAGTGGAGTAGAGGAAACAATTGAGCATTTTGTGCTGGAATGTAGTAAGTATGAGCAAGAGAGAGAGAGTTTTATGAATGTGGTGTCTGAGCAGTATGGAGAGAATGAGTGGAATGCTAGATGTGCTGAAGATGATTGCGGTATGAGCTGTCTTGCTGGATTGGATCAGGAGTGTAATGCGAGTATCACTGAGGCTATGAAAGTGTTTCTTGTGCGTGCCTGGAGTAAGAGACAGTGACTGGAATGAGCCAGTCTGGTAGAATGGGCTGTAATGACCCAATATGCCTGGGGATGGTGTTTTGACACACTGGCTATCCCAGTGACGCCATCCAATGGCAGCTTGTGACAAGGATTGGTAGATCCTGAGTAGTTTAGTGGACAAGTCTGGTTTCAGACGCTGAACTCTTTGTGTGATAACTGTGGAGGGAATTGTAGGCCGTTACAAAGGCCCCGACGCTGTCGGCCCTCAATTTCAAGTTCAAGTTCAAGTTCAAGGGGGAAAATTCAAAGCACAATACCCCACTCTACCCAGGTGTCTGAAATGGGTACCGGTCTTGACAGGGGGAAAGCGTCATGGCGTCCTGGCGTTAGTTATAAGGCATTTAAAAATCCAATGTACAAAGTGATATGTATCAGGCTTGAAATTGGAAATAAAGCATCCGTAGATGCTCTAATTTTTCTTTCTTTCTCGCAAATCCGGATGAACCCTTCAAAAGCACCGTGCATATCATATATTATAATAGCACCGTGCATTTCTTATACCATCATATAATCACTTTCTCAAGGTATCTTTCCCAACTCTTTCAAAATTGCCAGAGTGACCCCTATTTTTAAAAATGGTGGTAAAAATTGCATAATAATTATAGACCTATCTCTGTACTACCAATTATTAGCAAAATATTCGAGAAAATTGTGTATAAAAAAGTGTATTCGTATTTTGAACAAAAATCTTTCTTGTACGACGAACAATACGGTTTTCGTTCTAAAAAATCTACGAAACAAGCTGTATTAAATCATTTGCCCTACTTTTCTTCTAATATAGATGCAGGAAAGCTTGTTTTCTCCGCATTTCTTGACTTTCGAAAAGCATTCGATTGTGTGGACCATAACATATTATTCTCGAAACTACACTGTTATGGAATTCGAGGGACTGCCCATGATTGGTTCAGATCATACTTAGCAAATCGGAAGCAATACGTTGTCATTGACGAGGCATAATCAGACCCACAGACAATTAGCCATGGAGTTCCACAAGGATCTGTCCTTGGGCCTCTCATATTTCTGATTTTTATCAATGATATTATTAAATCTACATCATTCTTCTAATTCATACTTTTTGCCGATGACAGTACCCTTTCTGCGGTCCTTCCAAACCAAAATCCCGCTAGGATTGCGGAGAGTATAAATAATGAACTTCGTAAGGTTTCATTGTGGCTTAAAGCTAATAAAATGAGCCTTAATATCGATAAACACTCTATATAACATTCTCATACAAGAAAAATATATATCTCCCACGCATTAAAATTGGCGAAGGTGAAATCGAAGAAACCAACTCAAGTAAATTCCTGGGCATCATAACAGACAAACATCTAACCTTCAAAGAGCACATCGCTCATATTAGTTCTAAATTATCAAAATGTATCGGAATCCTAAATAAAGTGAAAAATTTCCTGCCTGAAACAACCTAACAAATGCTCTACCGAACGCTCATTTCACCATGCTTGCAAAACGGAATAGAAGCATGGCACGGAACTGATAAAAATAAAACCAATGTAATTTTTACTCTGCAATAAAAGAGCCATCAGAGCAGTAAAGAATCTAGAATATAATTCTCACACAAATGATTCATTCAAAAATTTACGAATACTTAAGCTTTCGGATCTCTAAAAAACCTCCATTTGCATTTTCATTTACAAAACATTACCAAATGTCGGCGACAATAGCCTAAAACAATTATTAACTGCGCAAACTGGTCATCACGACCATTTAACCCGAAATAGAAGTAAATTCATGCTTCCTTATTACTTAAAGGCCCGGTCACAACACAGTATCCTCTTCGTTGGAACTAAAACTTGGAACTCAATACCTGCGGAGATCCGTGAAAGTAATTCTTTTAAGATATTCAAAAGAAATCTTGAGTCTCACTTCCTGTCAGATTACTAGTCGTGTAAGATCACCAAGTCAAACCTTGTCCCCTACATAACTGGTCCTAATAATGTAATTTGCCATGGTTAATTTCGCCGATCTTCAGTCTGTTCTTGAATCGTTTGTCGAATATAGTGTTAAAATTTAGTCCATATGACCTATATTGTAAAATGAAGCATCTAATTTCGAGTTAATTATCTCATTGATCAGTCTAATGCGTCCCTAGTTTAAGTGAATTAGGTTAAACATTATTGTACTCCCTAGACTAACGTTGATGGTAGGATGCCCTGGAAGTCACTGAACTTATTCGGGCTTATACTCAAATTTGACCATTGTACTAGACTTAAGAAACATTCTATCTCTGTATCACCTGTGGTAAATAAATTGTTTAAATTGTTAAAAAAGTTCTCATCTTTCTCTCGCCGTTGTGTGAAGCACAACAAAATTTGAAAATATTTGCATTTATTTTAAAAAATTGACACTGTGTTATTGACATATAAGCTGTTACTTACAAGAGCTTCTTGAGTACCAAACGTCAAAAATTACCTTTTTTAAAATCAATCTCTTATGCCCAGTTAATCTTCTCGTAGCAAAGAAAAACTATAGAGAAAGCATGGAAAATATGATATCTCTAAAGTTCATTTTCTTACGATGAAGCGCTGTTTCGATGTAACTCAAACTACTACTACTGACAATAATGAGTTAGTTGCGTGTGTCGCGTCTTACAAGACGCGAAAATTTAAAAATTTTATCAGGCAACATTTGCGGATCCGCGCTGGTCCGCAAGACTGACGCCAGCGTTCTATTTGTTTGAAGTGAGTGGGAGGAACAGGTTCCCGGATAATCTTAAGTTTCTGTGTCTTTTTAGTGCGATATGTCAGAAAATTATTAATCCAATGGTGTCCTCGAACTAGCTATATCGTTGATCGCCATCAAGTATCTTGTGTTTGACAGCGGTGAACAGCCGGTTCCCAGAGCATTCAAGGGTGTTTCTGGCAGCCGGCAAACCACCCACATTTAGCCAGACTAGCCGTTGTGATGTTGTGAATCTGGTGCGTTCTATAGCCAGTATGCTTCAGTGTAATGCTAGAAATGTCAGATTCTAGATTAACAGTATTTAAGCAGAACACTGAATGTGTGATTTTACAGATTTGCCTGTCAAATGATTTTGACTCTGAGGTTAGGCTTAATATGTGCATTCTCATGCTGAGATTTAACAACTCAAGATGGGGAAAGCTGAGGTATCAGACAGGTTCAGTGAATGTGTGGTTTTCACTGGTTTGCCTGTTAAATAATTTTTACTCTGAGACTAGGCTTTATATGTGTATTCTCATGATAGGATTTGACAATTCAGATAGTGCACGCTAGAGTGTTTGACAGGTCCAGTGAATGTGTGGTTTTTACAGATTTGCCTGTCAAATAATTTGACTCTAAAGTGAGCTGAATGTTGAACTTCAGTTTAACCCAAGACAACTCGAACATGCATAGCTCAAAATTTTATTTCGAAAAAGATATAAAATAAAGTAAAATATTTTGTCAATCTGTTGGCTCCTCACCTATGAGCTGTGCTGGGCAAGTTGCGCCAGTCAGTAAGGTGGAAGCCTAAAGTTAAAGCATTCTCAGAGGTAGACTGAGAATAGGCACAGAAATTTATGAGACCCCTAGCCCATGTGATTTGTGTTTTCAAGGCGACGTTGGTCAATGTGTACATGTTGCCCTGTATTTAAAATTAAGCCATTTAAAAACTGGCGAGCCGTGTCAAACCTTTTCAGTATTAGGCTAGTCCATGAGATAGCTGCTTTTATTTTTAATGATAGGATTTCTTGACAATGACTGAACTGCTGTAACCTAAGTAGCTTGTCCCTGCATCAGAGACCTAATCTTTAATCATTTCCCTTCCCACAGGTAGAGCAATGAAAAATAAGTAGTCATTCCTTTTGTAGGTGGAAATAGGCTATTCCGAGTTTTTCTAGCGTGAGGGACCTTCCCCCACCGTCTGTAAGTATTCTAAAGCGTTGTCAGATTGTTCTATCGAGGATGCAACCGTTGCCTTTGTAGCACTTGATTATACAAACAGTTGGAGGAAGCCGGTACCTAAATTTAAAATTAGCATGTTAATGTGCTGACTCAGACGCTAAAAACGTTGTAATCAATGTGTGTGTGAGTAGGCTGTCCTTTGGTCCTGTGCGTGTATTACAAATGTGTGTTTTTTAACGTGTTTTTCCAGCAATGTGTTCTTTAGCAGGGTGTTCTTTGGCAGGGTATTTTTTGGCAATGTGTTCCTTGGCTAGAGAAAATTATTTTCTTCCCTGTCAATGCAACAGCAATTTTTTCTTGTTTCATGAACTTCTTTCCTAGCTTACTGTTTCTGTGCACCTTGTGCATAGATTCCGCGTTCACTCAACCCCATACTAAATGGTGCCTTCCTCTTCCCTCTCTTGGAACATCTTTGTCGTGGTTAAGGGAGGCTAAAACTTTCTTATATAGTAATAATAATTCCCTGACAATGTCTCATGGCCACTCTCTTATTGTTCCCTGTCATTAGAATATCAAGCCTAGTGCTAGCATTATTCAATTGCCTTTTATGTCTTACTCAGCTACTTCTCATATACCTTCGAGTTATGAATTTCTTTTCTTGTTATGCGGTACTATATATGTTAACTGGTCAGTCGACTATGATCTTAAATTAGGAATTCTCTTGTCATGCAATCGCTGGTCCGAGTCTGAACTATACCTGTTTGTGCAGTTTACGGCGTCACGGATACTGAAATAAAAAAAAGAGTTACCAGCCCTTTTTTGTACGTCCTCGCCCGTTAACCTCCGTTGCTGTAGCGAAGATCATAATCCGCAAAGAAGCGCGACAGCGTGTTTTTCTAACAGGCCCTTTACGCGATAATATTTCATTCAAATCTTTTTAAGATATTTTACAGGAATTGAAATAACTAGCAAGCAAAACCTCATTTGAATTGCGTAAGTAACTGTAAAATAATAATAAAAAATAATAAATTCGTGGTCCTCAGAATGTAGGGAAATACACCGGCATGTGTATTTACTTATATAAAGACTACAAATCTTCAAACTAGTTACACAACTACTGTACATTCTGCCGAATATCTCCTAGAAACATTGGTGACTTACGAATAAAAGACGTAAAAAATTACAATTGGCGAACTCACAGAATCAGAATAAAAGTGAGTAGAAACGCTTCAGCGCACCCACACTTTTCAACCTTCAAAAGTTTACTGACACGATTTATAAATAATTAGCGTCAGCGCAATGACTGAGGATGGGTTGGTTGAAATATCAAAGCACTGGTTGCAATTGTAAATGGAACACTCAATGTCTCCACAAATTGTGAAACATGTATAGAGTCATTAATTGTATTTTTTAAGCAATTTTTCTCCTCTGGCAATGAACAAGATCAAAAAAATGGTAATGTAGTAAATTTTTGTACAACATTCAAAATTGAAATTTGGAATATGTTATCGTAACTTACATGTGTCAACTGGCATTACTGAACACAAGAGTGTCATGTTAAATACTTTTTTACGATGATTGTGATTCATAATTTTATTATATATGAAATTGTTATGAGTTCAATTGAGGACGTTTTATATTAGGAAATTTTTAAACCCCAATATGTTGTAGGGCATCTCATGTATCACAATTTTTGGAAATGACGGGTTTTCTTTCTTTCTTATGCCTTCTAACTTCATCGAGAAATATCCAGTAAAAACTTTGGTAGAGTAATTTTATCGGATTTCAAGTAACTACTAAATTTACAATGAATCACATATATCAATGTTGAAATTATCTGTGAGATGGATTTTATTAATTTACATATATGTTCTCTTTGTGTACTTTATTCTTAAAAACCGTCAATTGTTTTTTATTCACAAACGTGAACAACGAAAGAAAATCATTCCTAAATACCTGTTCAAGACACCCACTGTCATTCAAATGTCACGCTTCGCTCACATTACATTTTTCAGCCCTAATGCTTAATATTTGATATCAAGCCACCAAATTGTTTGGCAGAAATTGGTTTTCTGTAACTTCATGACGTGATTAATTATAAACGAAATATAAAAAGTATCATACAACTTACTCAAAGACAAACCGAAATAATATGTGAATATTTACGCACTCTAAAGGAAAAACGGAATAACCATATAATTATTCAACAGCAAGTATACTCTACCATGCATACAGCTGCTAGGTAGCTGTGGCGCGGAAGGAACAGATCTCCGGAGCAAATGGAACTCTCGGAAGTTCATTTCTCAAGAACGAGCTCAATTTGTGTCTTGTACAAGGCCGAGTAGCAAATCCTTCTCGTAAGAATAGTATTACGGTATTCTTCCCCGTCACATTCACAGGGAACAATAATGAATAAATATTACTCTGAAGGGGTTTTTGACTAAAAAATTTACCTTCCCCTAGAGCTGAAAGTTTCCTTTTCCAATGAAATAACTTGAAGGCCATTTAAAGCAAGATATATGGTATAAAAATGTCTTTTAATACGATGAATGACGTTTCCTTGGAACGCATTCTTTACAGTGCTGCCAATGCTGGGGAAGTTTACCCAGATCTTGGGAAAGGTTATGTTAACATCGGCATCTTTGGGAGGCTTTATTTCTAATCAAGCCTGATATACATCCTCTCACTCACAAGATTCTAATGCTCAAAACGCAGGAGGCTTGCTAACCGCTGCCAGTAACTCCGTCAGAGAATGTGTGTCACTTTCCGAAGCAACGTCAGTGAAGACTATGCAACCAATATCGCAGGACGAGGGAAAACATATCTGCCAAACCTCCAGCAATCATTTGAAGGTTCAAAGCAGTGAAGTCTCAGCCGCAGCACCACAACCAACTGCTGCTCCTCATCTGAACAAGCATAACAGCGTGCCAGCTCCCCAGCTCTGCGTCAACAACAACGCTCCAAACTGTCCGCCAGCGACGGGGACACAAACGCCATCCTCATCAGTGGTACAAGACAGAATAGTTGTTATTAATAAGGACATTTCAAGCGTGGTAGACTCTCCTCATTCTCCAGATCATATGTTCGATAATATTCGCGCACAAACCGATACTGGCAGTAAATTACCCCAGAGCGCAAGCTGTGAGAACAAAATGAAATTTCCAGTACAGAGCAATAGAAAAAACACTGTTACTTCTTTAAATGGCTACTTGCACCCGCTTCAAATCACAAGCTCTGGGTATTCGGACGCAATCTTTCAAGCGTCTACAATCAACAACAAACATTACCACAAGCCAACACCGGAGGTAAATGAGAGAATAGTTTCACTCGCCGGTATGGAATTTATTGAAGAGAAGGTTGCACGCTGAAGTGCGAGGCTTGATTCTTGTTCGAGAGACGATCTTGGTGAGAGTCCGAGGAGGTTGCGGGACTTCAGACGCTTCGTTCAGCTCAGGCTCGTGGAAGCGTGTGCTGGAGTGTGAAGCCGATGATGGTGTAAGTGTGGGAGGTTCCGACACTAAGTGAGTGGTGAATTTAGTGATGAGTATGGGGATAGCTACCGGTTGGGAAAACTCGGTAGGAAGGGACTCTCGGCCCAAAGGTAGTCACAACTAAAGGTTCAAGCGGCTTAGCTGCAGGGATGCAGGCCTTCCGGTATAGCGAACTTTGAATATGAGGAGAAGCTTGGAGGGAACACTTGGAGGCGAGAACTTGGAGGGAACACTTGGAGGCGAGAACTTGGAGGGAACACTTGGAGGCGAGAACTTGGAGGAGGTAAGCTCCTTACATTAAGAGGTCAGGGTTTGGTTCCATACGTGTTTGTGAGTGCACGAATGAATGGTCCAGCAGATCCTGTCAGGGGAATTCGTGCTGGATTATTTTGAACACATAAATTGAGTCCATTCATAACACATGTGCAAGGCTGCGCAAACTGCAACATTCACAGGATAAACAATGGCAGGAGTCCGGTGATAAGAATCAGTCCGCAACTCTAGCGCCCGAGTCGCAGCCTGAATCATCTTAACACCAGAATCAGTGTTCCAGACCAACTGGTCACAAGCTCTATCCTGACATTACAAGCAGCAGCACAACTGAGTTTGAATGAACTACAGCCAAAAATAATAGCTAAAGCACTGAGGTAATTAGATAATTAATGTACTAAGATATAAGTATGAGAAAAGGTGAAGTCTCTATACTCTATTATTCAGATGAGCAAGAAAGAATGATTATTTATGTGACTTGACTTGAGTGAGTGACTACAGAAGATACAATCTCTATTGGTTTAAATAACCTATCATAGCTTTATTTCTCAAGATATGAATTTGAACATTGACTAAAAATTGCAGAGGAATTCCAAAATTATTTAAACCTGACTTAATCAAAATACAAAAGTTGAGAACACAATTAATTAGAAGCTGGAACCTACAACAGATGAGCAAACCAAAAATGATCTCGGTGGACAGCAAAGTGTCTTAACACTATGCTCAGCACTAAAAAATATCTAAGGAGCAAATGCCAACATCGGTTAATACTGACAGCACAATACGGCATCATCGGAGAATAGCAAACACGATAACAATGACAAAGATGTGGCAGTGAGCTTGAGGCTGGTGACTAACTAGCACTGGCACAGAGACAACATAGTGAATATTTCTACGACACAATAACGAGAGCTCCCTAACACGGAACAAGTTAAGACATAACACAGGAAAGTTAAGACATAATACACACTTATCGTTACACTTGATACTTACAATTGCCCGCTCTGGGGCCCAAGCGCTAGGAGGATCTATAAGAGAATGACGACTTTGCCTGGGAAGCCGGCCTTATATGCGCTTTGAGCGGACGAGCGTTTCCGGAATTTTCCGGAAACGGATGAACTTGCGATATGGTTCCAGGTAAAAACGCCGTTCTTTCATGTCGAAGTATTTCTTTGGTCAAATTTGAATAGATTTAAGGGTAATGTTGAATGAAAATAGTGATCTAAAATTTTAAGAATGATTATGTTAACTTTATTTAATTTTTAGAAGATGGTTTTAATAATTTCTGAAATTTAGACTGAAATGCGGCTGAAGGCGATCACTACACTCTCAAAAAATTCATGAAATTATTCACAATTTGTCTCTAACAGCAGCGTTTTTCAATAAATCCCTAAGACAACGTGAGCCTCCTAGCCCGTCGTCGATTTTCTCTACAGTATCAAACATTCAGAACTTAACCGAGCAACTTTTTGCTTTAAATTCACATATAAGTTCTCATGACCTTGCAACTGCGGTACCTGCTAGTATCTATTGTGAAGTCGACTCCAATTGTCGAGAACCTTACGATACTCTGCTGCTAGGTGACAATATCCTAAGCACGATCAGAAGGAAGGACATCGATCGCTCTTGCTGGATCAAAACTGTTCCATCTGGGCGCTTCGACGACCTTCTCCATGCTATAAATTGCATGCCTAGATTTAAAAATTATATACTAAGTTTTGATGGTCTCTGCCACTCTCCCTCAGACCTTGCTCGAATCAAACAACAAATTGTAAGGAAGTACGCACTTTCTACTATTTATATCGCAAATGCTTGCAGTGCGAAAGAATTCAACAAAGCGATGAATTTCTGCAAAAACCTGGGTTTAAACTTGATTCAATTTCAAACTTACCCAGATAATGAAAATGGTGACGCACTCAATAACATTCAATGGCCTCGCACCCAGGCAGAAAACTTCTGTTTTCTTGGACAACTTGCAATGAAATCAACATTGCGAATCACCGTGCCATATTGTCATCATTTTAACAAATGTCAAGCAAAAATTGGAATTGTAGGTCATTCCAATGAATCGAAAACTTCACGGAAAGAGACAAATAGTCTCACTTTAAACTTTGGAAAAGAATATAAGCCTATGCACATCGCTGCACATGGTACACCAAATCCTTCAAAATTGATTGCGTCATCAAGCAGAGCTCTGAGTAACTCACCCACCCACATGAGGAACATGAATAAGCCTGAGCCTTTCCCTGACTCGATCTCAGACAAATATAATGTCAGTACGAAAAATGAATTTGCGTTACTTGCAACAGACACAAATAGTGATTGCGACATGCCATTCTTTTCAACCAATTCTCAACTTTCCAGTGAGTACGCAGGAACCGAGGAAATTCAAGCTAATACCGATATTCAAAACTATTCACAAAAAAATCAAATCATTCAAAAAAAATCTGTTGCCTCTGCCAGGCCTCCGTTGAACGATCAAACCGATACTGCTACCGCAAAACCAACAGTGAATCAAATTTGCACACGCGTTGCAAACACACTGGACGACTTGAAACGATCGCTCAAAATGGAGCCTGCTTACACTGTAGGTGACGGACACTGTCTCCTCCACGCCGTAACGACGCAGCTTGCTTCACAACAAAGATCGAAATGGGATTATACATCTCTGAAAATAGCCATCAAAACTGAGAGCTCCAGAAACAAGGACCAGTATGCAAAATTCGTTGACAAGAACAGTGGCAGTTTCGAACAACTCATCGATAAATACATCAATAGAAAAGTCTTCGATCACGCAGTTGGAGACCTCATACCCCAAATACTTTCTAATGTGACGAGAACACCAATTCACGTATTTGATGAAAGAGAAAATGGGATTTGGAAGACGACAATCTCCCCTACATCAAATGCTCTGATAAACTGTCCTCCGGTAAACATACACCGGAAACAGGACCACTATAGCGCCCTCTTGAAAATGCGTGATGAAAATCGTGTTGCTCCCTCCCCCATCTTGTGACTAAATAACAGTGATCAAATTGAATTTGAAGCTGAAATCACAAACAATGAACGCGGCAATAAAGACCTAGAGACGAATACCAAATGCCCTGCTAGACCTAAAAAATGCAATAACTCCACTAAAGATCTGCCCTATTGAGATAAATAACATCAAAATATTACACATAAATGCTCGCAGTCTCAATGGTAAAATGGATGACGTACGAGTAATGTTGATCACTAACGATATCGATATTTTATGCGTATCTGAAACATGGTTCGATTTGTATAAAATAAATAAGACAGGTAGAGCATCACCAGTTCTAGCGCTAGGCTTACCGGTAGCTAACCTGACTGCAACCTAGGCTTCCTGAATGTATCCTCAACTTTACTTCGGGAGCTTGCCATTAGAGCTGGTGGCAGATCATTTTGACCCTTCCAGCCATCACAACGTAATAATTCGTTTGTACTCCTCTCAGCATGCACGATCACTTTCATTCATCCGGTGAAGCTATAACTCTCCAGATGGAGAGCTAAGCACTCCAGGTGCCTGTGTCGTCCAGTCCTCGTCCTTCCGTCCGCTACGTGACACCTCACCCCTTCAAGGGATAACACCCAGCCTGCCTGATGGATGCTTGAAGAACGTCACGTCTCACCGCGTCGGTCTTCGTCCACCTGCGGCCTCTGAGTCGACGTTCTAGAGGTTGGTTACCAGTTAGCTTGGCGTGAGTTACTGGTGATGCTAGAATCGGCTTAACTTTAGAACTACTAACGTAACCCACAACTGCCTGGCATTACTATTACCATAACTTGTCCCTTGTGGCATAACTATAACTTGTCCCTTGTGGCATAACTATAACTTGTCCCTTGTGGCATTACTATAACTTGTCCCTTGTGGCATTACTATAACTTGTCCCTTGTGGCATTACTATAACTTGTCCCTTGTGGCATTACTATAACTTGTCCCTTGTGGCATTACTATAACTTGTCCCTTGTGGCATTACTATAACTTGTCCCTTGTGGCATTACTATAACTTGTCCCTTGTGGCATTACTATAACTTGTCCCTTGTGGCATTACTATAACTTGTCCCTTGTGGCATTACTATAACTTGACCCTTGTGGCATTTCTATTACTATTACTATAAATTATAACTTGACCCTTGTGGCATTTCTATTACTAAAACTAATAACAATGTATTATTACCTAATAATAAGAAAATTACATAATTCCATTTTTATCTCGCCAGGCAACGGGAGATGGTGGCAGGATTAGAGGTCCTACGCCCTAGCGGTCCTCAACTGCATCTACACCACCCTTCCGGGATTATTTGTGTTCATTGACTGGTGCAATTCTGTTACAAAAACAGGCAAATAAATTATTCCCGGCTGGATATAACTTTAATTAGTATCCTTCCCCAAAATCTTTCGTATGGTGGCCAGTATGGGGATGGTTTAACAACACAGGGTTGCTGACGCGGACGGACGACGCTGGCTTGGACGATGGCTGGCACTATCTTTTCCCGATTAACTAATTACTATTTACTAATCACTTGCTTTTGTATAACTTCTTCTGATTTCCAAACATGACTTCTAAATCAACGTACCCGGCCGAGATTACTAATCTCCTGCGAAACAGAGGGTATGTGCGACAGCGAATCTCTAAAATCGTGTCAAAGGTTCAAACTGAACTATTATCCATTGACAGAGAGCAAAAGCAAATACTTTTACAGCGGTTGTGTTCTTTGCGAGAAGAAATTAAAGCTCTCGATCAAAAAGTCCTAACTAATTTCATTGCGAAAAACGTTTCAGAGGACGAGGTGAGTAAAAACATCGAGGACGCAGAGTCCTACGAGGACTCCCTTGACCATTGTGTCCTGAAACTACAACGGAGCCTGGAAGCAGCTCCAAGTGTCCCTGTCGGGGCTTCAGATGTGGCGGGCGCCTTCACGAGCCCTGGGGTAGCAGATCAGCCGGCCTCTCTTCCTAAACTGCGGCTTCCTGAGGTACCGTTGCCTGTATTTTCTGACCCACAGGTAGATAGTCTAGAGAAATTTTTCTGGAACTTAGAGAGCGTATTAAATAAGTACTCGCTATCAACTTACGAGAAATTTTCTTACTTAAAAAGACAACTTTCAGGGTCTCCTAAAGTGTTAATTGAATCGCTCGATGTTACGGAACAATCTTACGAGTCAGCTAAGGCTCTCCTTCAGAAAGCCTTCGGTTCGGTTTTAACCCAAAAGTACGATGTACTTAAAAGACTGTCGGAACTAAAGTTCCCTGTTGGAGCTGACCCTTACGTGTTCATTGGTGACATGAAATCTATTACTGCATCTTTTACGAACTTAAAAATAGATTCTACCGATGTGCTACAATATTTCTTTTGGACAGCAATGAACGAAACTTTTCAGAATCAATTGATTCAAACGACTAACGTAAACAAACCTACTCTAGAGCAAATTAATGAGCATCTCTTTGACGTTACCGAGCGTTACGCTAAAATTTGCCAAACTTCCAAAACGCCTCCACTTCTCTCTGCTAAAAGCAAAGATTTCTCAAAGCCTAAGTTGCAGGCTACCAGTTTTGCTGTGAAAGTAAATGCTGATTCTGCACGCAGCATTCCTTGTATCTTGTGTGAAACCGACCGCCAACCTTCTAACCATCTCCTTCGAATCTGTCCTGTGTACGATAATCCGAAGAAAAAATTTGAGAAGTTGAAGAAGGCTGGAGCTTGTGTAAAATGCTCATTCAAAAATCACAATTCGTCTCGATGTCGGTTCGATTTTTCGTCAAAATGCCGCAAGTGCAACGGAAGTCACATGACTTATTTGTGTGTAAAAGACCTTAAGCTTTCTCTCCCTAGAAAGGCCGCGAGCGACACAGAGGGTTCCAGTACTGTCGCCTCTGTTCAGACAGTTTTCGCGAATGCTGTCGAGGAACAGGTAATACTGCCAACTTTCACGTGTCCGCTTGATTTAAACCATAATGCCAAAGTAAGGGGATTGAAAGACGGGGGTTGCCAGAAAAATTTTATTACTCAAAAATTTGCATTAAAACATAAATTACCTGTGGTTAAGAGGAAAGTCTCCCTGACCATCCATGGCTTTAATGAGAGTCGTGATATTCAAACTTCCCTGGTTGAAGTGCCCTTGATTGTAAAAAACAAAACTTGTAAAATACAAGCAATTTGTGTCCCTGAAATAAGAATAAAAATTAAACTTGAAAACCTGAAAACGATTGCAAACATTTTTGTTGATAAGGGGTACAAATTGGCTGATGAAAACCTATTGACTGGAGATGCAGTTCAAGACTTGGACCTTGTGTTGGGTCCTGACTTAGATCCTGAACTTGACATCGTCTACCATAACTTCAGAACTAAAAATTTTTCCTCCTACATAGACACAAAACTGGGAGTGATGCTGTCCGGCGATGCGAAACGCATTCTTGAGAACGCCGGCGACCTTCCTTCTGTCCAGATCGGAGCCCAGACTCGTGAAGCTGCGCGGGCCGTTGAGACTCCTGGCGGCAGCCCGCACGCTCTCCTTGAGGGGGTAAGTTCAGAACCTTGTGTCTCTCCTAGAGTAGAAAGTGCTGTGCAGGGCGACGTTCGTAAAGCGTGTGGTGATATTACGCTATCAGGTATTGCCGAGACTAGTGGAGTAGCTCCCGGTCATAGTCTGCTGGCATCTATCGTACAGGACGACCAAGGCAATGTAGTTAGGTCAGCTCTCGATGCTGCTAGTGACGAGCTTTTGCAGGAATCGTGCGCGCAGACCTTGGGTTGGCATGATCCTGGAAATGAGAACCACAGTGAAACTAATCTTAAAATCATTGATTACGTTTTAAACAATTCAGAACGATTTAACGATGGCCGTCTTGTTCTACCTTTGATTTGGAATAATAAAACTGCCCATTTGTTAACAAAAAATCATAAACTTTCTGAATTGATCTTGAAATCTAATCTCAAAAAACTTGAGAAATCTCCTGTTAAACTAAAAATGTACGATGACTCTTTCAAAGAACTTCTCTCAATGGGAGTACTGGAGAAAATAGAAAATCTGCCTTCCTTTCTGGAGCTGCATCCCGATTACAGCTTTTTAGCCCACATGGGAGTGTTTAGGATGCATCATGCTTCTACTAAATGTAGAGTTGTCTTCCTATCGAACTTGAAGGAAGTAGGACCTTCTTTCACAGTCTCCCATAATCAAGCAACTCTACCTGGTCCGGTACTTAACCGGAAGATTGTTACGGCAGTAATTCTAATGAGATTCGACAAGTACTTGGTAACATTTGATCTAGAGAAAGCTTTCTTAAACATCGCCTTACGCGAAGTTGATCAAAATAGGTTGCTCTGTTTGTGGTTCAAAAATGACAGCTCCGGTGATTATTCGATCGTAGCGTATCGTAACAAACGACTGTGTTTTGGTCTGAGGTGCTCACTTTTTTTGTTGATGATGGCGTTGTACATTATTCTGGTTCGGGATGCTGCTGATCCCGAGCTTGACGATCTGAAAAAGATGGTATACGAATTAATGTACATGGATAACGGAGCATTCTCTTGTAACAACGAGACCGAACTTGTGGCACAGTTTGAGAACCTAAAACATGTGTTCTCAGGCTACAAATTCAACCTACAACAAGTGTGTAGTAACTCGCAGTCTTTTCAACAACATGTAGACCAGGAAACTGCAATTTGCACGCCTCAAAATGTAAAACTCCTTGGTACTATGTGGAACCGTCAACACGACGAGATTTCACCTACGGCAGTCGAGCTCGATTCTAGCTGTAATACTAAGCGAAAAATATTAGCTTCCTTGAATGCCGTATATGATATTTTCGGTATTTACTTACCTATTTTGAACAGGGCGAAGCTTTTCGTGCACTTGCTGCAGACGAAGCAGAAACTCAGCTGGGACGAGCCGCTTCCTCCTTCCCTGCAGAGAGAATGGAGTAAGATCTGCAAACAGGTGAACCATTCAAACAACTTTTCAGTGTCACGCTTTGTTGGTGAAAGATCACACGAATACGCTTTAGTTGCGTACGTTGACTCGTCAAAATCAATTTACGGCGCAGTCATCTACATTCAAAACCGTACGACCAACAAAGTAGAGTTCCTGACGGCGGCGAATCGCGTTGTTAGCACCAAGTTAGCAACAAAAACCATTCCCATGCTGGAGATGCAGGCTATTGAGCTGGAAGTCGAAAATTTGATCGAACTAGTCAAAGACTTGACGGGCTCAGCAATGATGAACCCATTAAAAATCTGTTCGCTGACTCTGTATACTGACAGCTTAGTTTGCCTCCATTGGCTCAACTCCTTTGCCGTAAAATACGATAAAATTGAGAAAAAATCAATCTTCGTTCAAAATCGGCTTAGTGCGATTGACGAACTATGCAAGAATTTCCCAGTGACTTTCAGACATACTGTTGGTAATGTAAATCCTGCAGACCTTTTGACAAGGCAAATTAGCCCTAAACGACTGCTAAGCAGCAACTATCATTCAGGCCCCAGCTCAATTTCTCACCCTCCTAGCGCAGATGAGTTACTCGTGACGGTGCCTAACCCTCTTGTGCAGAACGTGGCTTTTGCAGCTACTTTGCAGTCTACCGAGCCCGGCGATCAATCTTCACTCGTTCCCGAAGAACATGTAGTGCCTATTGATAGATTTTCCAGTTGGCGCAAGCTAGTAATGGTGGTGTCGTACGTGCTATTTTTTGTTTCTCTGCTGAAAACTTCAGTTTCGAAGGTTCGGCACTCGGTTTCTGCGACGCCATCGGTACTCAACTTCTACAAAGAAGCCATTACTAGAATTATTCGAGTAGAACAAAGAAAACATTTTCCTGACGTGTTTTCTTACTTAACCAGCAAATGCAATGCGGTCAGAGCTCCTAATTTATTAAATAAGCTAAACATTGTTGTCAACGACGCTGGATTGTTATGTGTGAAAAGTAAACTGAACGAAACTTACGATTTTCCTGTTTTGCTTCCAAAGTCAAGCAAACTTACTAACTTGATCATTCTTGATCTACATGCAAAGCTCTCTCATTCAGGTCTCTACGTAATTTTGAAAGAGCTACGAACTAAATTTTGGATCCCTTGTCTCTTTTCGACCGTTCGGAAAGTTCTTAAAGGATGTGTCTGCTGCAGAAAGCTAAATGCTAGGCCTATTCGTCTTAACCAAAATTCTTACCGTGATTTTCGGATTAACCCTCCGAAAGCTGTATTCTCTTCCGTGTTCGCAGATTACATGGGACCGTGGACTGTGACACTTAGAGGAGAAGCAACGAAAGTATGGGTTCTAATTATAACCTGTCTCTGGAGTAGAGCGGTAAATTTGAAGGTTTGTATAAAGGCCGACGTTTCTGAATTTCTGCGAGCCTTGCAGCTACACATTTACGAATTCGGAATGTTCACTAATTTTGCCTCAGATTTAGGCAGTCAAATGGTTGCAGGCACAAACCTAATCAAATCGTTTCTTGACGATTTTGAAACCAAGAGCTTCCTAGAGAGCTATGGAATTAAAGCCGTCAACTTTCACGCCTATCCAAAGGGCAATAGCGCTCTGGGTTCGCTAGTGGAAACCTTGGTAAAACAAACTAAAAAACTTGTGTATGGTGCTGTTAGAAACTCAAAACTAGACTATTTTGAATTTCAGTTCATAATTTCTAAAACCACTCACCTTATCAATCGACGTCCTGTGGCCAACTTGGAGTCACTGAGAGATGATCCTTCCGCTCCGTCGCCTATAACGCCCGAAATGTTGACACGAGGCAGAGACCTAATCTCTTTGAATGTTGTTCCTCATTTGCAGGTCGACGACTGGGATTCACCAGAGTACGGCACAAACGCGTTCCTAAGCGACAAGTATAGACTACTGAGAAACTCCTTGAAAAGACTAAATGATTACTATTATGATCACTTTATTTCAACTTTGATTACCCAGGGAACTAATGACCCTTGCAGGTATAAAAAAGTGATGCATAAGCCACTTAAAGTTGGCGACATAGTTCTTTTGAAAGAATTAAACTGTAAACAGACTAATTACCCTTTAGCCGTAGTCAGATCGGTGGAACAAAATTCCTTGGGCGAGGTGACGGCTGCTCGAGTATTCAAAGGACGCACACGCGAACTAGTGTACCGCCATGTTCAGTCGCTCATCTTGCTCCTTCCTCACGATGTACCTTCCTCTAATGTTTCAGACACAGAGCCTGCAAATTCCAGCTCTGCGCAGCCTCCTGCAGGTGCTGCAGTTTCGCTCGACAACGCCCCGAGCACCGGTCGCGTTCCTCGAGTGGCTGGTGCGCGTTGTGCTCAATTGAATCGCCGCCTCATGAGGGATGGTGAACTTTAAGTTAAGTTAGCTTAAGAATTTATTCCAAACGTTCCTACGGAGCCCTATATCATAGTATAATGTACTATAAACTAGGTTTCCGTGTTCCTAATTTTAAGTTTGAATTAGCTAATGAGAACCAATTCTTGTTCCACGTTCTAAATTAAGGTTAAAATTAGCTAATTAAAATCAATAGTTGGTTTTCATACAACTCAACAATAAAAACCAACCCTTTGCCGGGAGTGTATAAAATAAATAAGACAGGTAGAGCATCACCAGTTCTAGCGCTAGGCTTACCGGTAGCTAACCTGACTGCAACCTAGGCTTCCTGAATGTATCCTCAACATTACTTCGGGAGCTTGCCATTAGAGCTGGAGGCAGATCATTTTGACCCTTCCAGCCAGCACAACGTAATAATTCGTTTGTACTCCTCTCAGCATGCACGATCACTTTCATTCATCCGGTGAAGCTATAACTCTCCAGATGGAGAGCTAAGCACTCCAGGTGCCTGTGTCGTCCAGTCCTCGTCCTTCCGTCCGCTACGTGACACCTCACCCCTTCAAGGGATAACACCCAGCCTGCCTGATGGATGCTTGAAGAACGTCACGTCTCACCGCGTCGGTCTTCGTCCACCTGCGGCCTCTGAGTCGACGTTCTAGAGGTTGGTTACCAGTTAGCTTGGCGTGAGTTACTGGTGATGCTAGAATCGGCTTAACTTTAGAACTACTAACGTAACCCACAACTGCCTGGCATTACTATTACCATAACTTGTCCCTTGTGGCATAACTATAACTTGTCCCTTGTGGCATAACTATAACTTGTCCCTTGTGGCATTACTATAACTTGTCCCTTGTGGCATTACTATAACTTGTCCCTTGTGGCATTACTATAACTTGTCCCTTGTGGCATTACTATAACTTGTCCCTTGTGGCATTACTATAACTTGTCCCTTGTGGCATTACTATAACTTGTCCCTTGTGGCATTACTATAACTTGACCCTTGTGGCATTTCTATTACTATTACTATAAATTATAACTTGACCCTTGTGGCATTTCTATTACTAAAACTAATAACAGTGTATTATTACCTAATAATAAGAAAATTACATAATTCCATTTTTATCTCGCCAGGCAACGGGAGATGGTGGCAGGATTAGAGGTCCTACGCCCTAGCGGTCCTCAACTGCATCTACACCACCCTTCCGGGATTATTTGTGTTCATTGACTGGTGCAATTCTGTTACAAAAACAGGCAAATAAATTATTCCCGGCTGGATATAACTTTAATTAGTATCCTTCCTCAAAATCTTTCGTACGATTCACGAGTCGAAAGCTCATATCTCAGCATTGCCGGGTACACATTGTACCGTTATGACGGAGTCAAGAGTAATCGAGGTAGCGGTTCATGCATTTTCATCAAAGATGTCTACTCTACATCCTTATTTCCGATAAAAGAAAAATGCGAAGACATAGAAATGGTTTGGCTCAATGTTCAGGTAAACAAACACAAGTCTTCCATTATCGGCAGTCTTTACAGACATCCGTCAGCATCTCTACGTCCAACATTAGATTTCATTGAAAATACGTTTAAATTAATCTCTGCAGCCAAAAAATCTTTCTATGTTTTCGGAGATTTTAACGTAGATCTGACAAATAAAAACAACAAGCTAAGCAAGATGCTGCACAGACTTAATCTTTCTCAAATGGTCCAAGAACCAACGCGAATTACCAACGCTTCCAAAACTCTTCTTGACCTAGCAATTACAAACAATCCCCAAGCAGTACTCAGCACAGAAATCTTACCGTCCTTTTCTGATCACCATTCGGTAGAATGCCAAATAAATATTGCAAAAGAGAAACAGAAATCTAGTTACATTTCATATCGCATGAAAAACCACTACTCCCCTGAAATATTTCAAGAAAAGCTATTAGACAGATGGAGTGAATTTCAAGGCATGGAAAACACCGATGATGTCAATTTACAAGTTTCGCTTTTCAACGAAAATTTCGTATTGGCTCTTAACGAATGCGCACCTTTCACTACGAAGAAAGTTAAGCCAAGAATTTCTAAATGGATAACAGATGAGATGAAACGGTTGAGCAGAGCTAAAAGAAATTTGCAGCGTGAGTACAAACTGAATAAATCAGACAGTACGCGTCGAAAATTATATAAAGATCATGAGAAGATCCTACGAAGAAAAGTTAAGGAAGCAAAACGGGACTACTTCCACAAAGAACTCTTGGCGGCAAAACAAAACCCAAAAAGAACTTGGGAAATCATTAGAGAAGTTGCTCAGTATAAAAACTCGGAGTGCAAAAGCACTTTCGACAACCCCTCAAAAATGGCTAATGACTTTAATACTTTCTTCTCAAAAGTTGGCGAAGATGTTTTCAATGAAGTATCCAGGACAGTTTCAGACACATCTACAGGAGCAAATCTGAGCGATGTATCATCCCCAAATAGTAGAAACAAATGGAGACCAAAGCCGGTTAGCGTCATAGAGTTACGAAAAATCTTATACTCACTAAAGAATACCAAAGCGACTGGACATGATGGCATAAGCCTCCAACATATAAAAGACAGCTTCCCTGTCACAGCACCCCTCATTCGTTTGATAATAAATACATCTATAGCCACAAACAAGTTTCCCGACCAATGGAAATTAGCCATTATTAAGCCATTACATAAATCTGGTGATATCGACATAGCGTCAAACTACAGACCAATCAGTCTCCTGCCTGTTATGTCCAAAATATTAGAAAAAGTAATAACAAACCAGCTCTCGTCTTACATAGACGAGTCACATCTACTGCATCGCAATCAATATGCTTACAGAAGGAATACCAGTACTCAGGACGCCCTGTTAAACATAACAGAAAAAATTTACAATGATATTGACCAAAAAAAATTAACTCTCTTACTATTGCTTGATCTCTCCAAAGCTTTCGACAGTGTTGAGCATAAGAAACTTCTACAAAAAATTTCAAACCTCAGAATTGACACTCAATGGTTTGAAAGCTACCTACTAAACCGCTCTCATGCAGTGTGCTTGAATAACAAAATGTCATCATTCATACCAAACAATTTTGGCGTTCCTCAAAGTTCAATCATCGGCCCGCTCTTATTTTCAATTTTCATCAATGATTTCCCCACCATGCCGGCAAACACAAAAATCTCAATGTATGCTGATGACGTACAAATTGCCATGACAAGCTCAACAGCAGATTTAAAAGAAACACAAGCCAACGCTGAAAACCTTCTGAGAAACCTTAAATTGTGGTATGACCATAATGGCCTCAAACTTAACGCAAGTAAAACGCAATGCATTATTTTTGGATCACAGAATGCGACTAAAAATTTACCACCATTCAAGCTAACATTTGGAGACGATACAATTGAACCAGTAGAGACGGTAAAAAATCTGGGTGTTTGGTTTGACAAAAATATGACTTTCAATTCACACGTCGAAACAATGTGCAACAAAATAAACGGAACCTTAATGTTCTTTCATCGTATTAAGAGCACACTTGACGAAAAATCTAGGTTGTTAGTGATTCAGTCTTTAGTTTTATCGCGCCTGGACTACTGCAGTCTTGTATGGGGAAATTTACCTCAATATCGTCAGGAAGAGTTGCAAAAATGTCTAAACTTCGCCGCCAAAGTGGTGTGCAAAGGAAATTTCAATAAATACGATCATGTCACCCCTCTTTTAAGAAAACTCGACTGGATCCCAATACCGAATAGATTCATGATCCAAAAAGCTCGACGAGTGTTCTCCTCTCTGTACCTCCCCCAAAGTAATGCAGAGGTGGTAAAATTTTTTCCATCTAATATCCCAAACAAAAAACCAAATCGGAGGAATGATGTTTTAGTCAGTTACCGTTCATCTAGCGTGGGACAAAAGGCTCTCTCAGTTTCTGGAGCTTTTTTGTGGAACAAGCTTCCCCAGCATATCAAAAACTCTAAAACTGTGAAAGAATTTAGAGTAAATGTGTCACGTCATTTTGCATCTCTATAGACCTGCAGCATTTCGGTGTGAATTTCCCATTTACCAGAAATTTTAATTTTCCTGAAATTTCTGTTAGAAAATTAGAAACTATTTCATTTTACGTTTGCTAAGCCATTCGTGCATTCATCTTAACTATTTCTGTCGACAATAATGAGCACCCCAGACGTGAGTTCAATACAGCAGAATGAACGTTTTTTTCCATAATTAGGAGGATTTCCTCATTTTTATTTTGTTATTTTTTCTTCTCTGTGTTAATATTTAACATCCGTATGGAAAACATACTCTGAAATACATTTTGTGTGTACACCAATATGCAGGTTTATAAATGTGAGGATTGTGCAAAGTTTATAATGAATTAAATTTTGGCTAACGTTGTCTCGTTATTTCAAAATCATTCTCGAAGATGTTTTCAATCGATTTCGGCTGAGCTGGGGGGAGAGGTTAATTTAAGCATTTTCATTTAGTCTTTTAATATTTTTCCTTGCGTTCAGTGCACACCAGCACTAAACTTTAAAATCGAAAAAAACTGTTAATTTCTGTTATCAAAATTATCACTTTGGACCATTGCTTAATCTACCTATATGTGCCAAATTTTGTAAATATTCTCCACTCAAATGTGATATCCGGCCACAATGTTACTCCATTTTATCCCATGTACACATGTCTGTATAATGCTGAAGAGTTGTGTTGTTTCCTGACTGTAACCTGAGTTTTCTTAAAAATTTCTATAAAGAAACTAAAAATCAGTTCATTTTACGTTTTCCGAAGTCTTCTTTTCCTTTTAGTTATTTTTTTTTTCGAATAATTTCTTAGGATTACAATGAGCTCAACTGTCATTATCGGTGTAATAGATGGTAGGTTGTTTCTGTCCTCTTATTTCATATTTGTATTTTTTTCTTATATTTCATTCTCAATAAGTACATATATTAATATGTGTGTGTACGTATATAGGTATATATATATCTACATAAATAGATATACATGTTTCTATTTCATTTCTTTACACAAAAACCATCCAGTTAATAAATTTTATTGCACTAGCGAAATGATTCAAAAATAGATCTCCCACTTACACCAGAGGACGTCTCTGTGAATCGGATAAATGACAAATACAATTAATGAAATTAATCGTAATTTGAGCGTATGAATCGGGGTAAAATTATCTTTCTGTCCGTATGTTGTACAAGCAAATTTTGATGTTGAGTATATGTTTGTTTGCGCATTTCTGCCAAAATTTTGTAGATATTTGTCAATCATGAGTGGTAACTGGCCTACACTGTATCTCCATTTTATCCCATGTACCCATGTCCGCATGATGTTGCAGAGAATATCGAGAAGATATGATATATGATATATATTGAAGATATATGTTTTTTTTTTGTTGTTCCTCAGCGGTAACTTGAGTTTTCTTAAAATTTCCTTTAGGAAATTAAAAAACCATTCCATTTATACGTTTTTCGAAATCCTTTTCTATTCCTTATCTTTCCTCAGGTTATTTCTTACGATTCATCAGAACTTGGGCTGTCATTTTAAATATTGAAAGAGTAAGATTATTTTTCATGTCTATTAGCATTTTTCTTATATTCGTTTTCAATACGTATATATATGAATATGTGTGTTGGTGTGTGCGTGAGTATGTACGTGTGCGCACGCAAACATAAATGTTTATGTATCAGTGTAAAGATGCACACGTTTCGCACACATATATGCGCACATGTACATATATCGGTTTCTATTTCTACTTTTTGCATAAAAAGCAAAACCTCAAGACACATTACATTTTACCTAAAGCTCTGTGATCAGTTAACACTGCACCAAATTTCAG
The DNA here is from genome assembly GCA_030386875.1 of Morinoia aosen. NCBI lineage: Eukaryota > Metazoa > Arthropoda > Malacostraca > Amphipoda > Talitridae > Morinoia > Morinoia aosen. Next base: position 44,510,299 of record CM059580.1, read on the forward strand.
AAATAAACAAATTGATTGCGCTTGCTTTATGATTTATAAATCGATCTATCACGAACCCGAAGGGCATTTCTGTGAACAGAAGAAATTAAAAAGTATAAACAGACAAAGGAAATAAAGCACTCGTGCAAAAATTATCTCTATATTTGTATGCCGAACAAGCCACGCATTTCAATTTTGAGTGTAAGTTTGTTTACGCATTCCTAGATGTGCGTGCTGTGTTGCGCGATGTTCTTTACAAATTATTTCGAGACTATCTTTTTCTCAATACTTGATTGTCATTTACGGTGTTGTTTCAATCTAGTACGGTGTAGCGTTTTTTTGTATTTTTCCTACTTCGATGATCTTATGAATAATTCGAAAAATACTAAAGAATTCTTCGAAACTGTCAAGTTCTTAGTTGAAATTATCGAAGTAGGAAAAAGGCAAGAAGCGCTGTACCTGAATCTCTTAGAATATAAAATATCCAAGAGATAATATTTCTCATTTCTCATTCAACTACCCTTGACAGAGTTAAACTATTAGCACGACCCGTATGGTTTGTCTATTAGTACGCCTCGTATATTTTTTCTATTAATATGCCTCGTATGGTCTATCTATCTGTACACCTATGATAGTATTGTCTAATATTACATCTCGTATAGTTTGTCTATTATTATGCCTCGTACGGCTTATCTATTTGTACACCTCGTATGGTTTGTCAATTAGTATTCCTCGTATGGAACTTTGTTAGACTATTAGCACACCACGTGTGGTTTGTCTATTATAGTACGCCTCGTATATTATGTCTATTAATATGCCTCGTATGGTCTATCTATTTGTACACCTCTGATAGTTTATCTATTAGCACACCTCATATAGTTTGTCGATTATTATGCCTCGTATGGCTTATCTATTTTTACACCTCGGATGGTTTGTCAATTAATACTCCTCGTATGGATCTTTTGTTTTAGGACGTCTTATATTAAGGAACTTTTAAAAGCCAATATGTTGGCATATGTATCTCATGTGACAACTTGGAAATAAACGGTTTTGTTTGTTTGTTTTGTTTTGTTTGATACATATGATCTTAGCATTGGTTTTTCAAATGTCTTATAACTAAGCCTATATATAGGACACCATGACGGTTCCCCCGTAAAGCCGGTACCCATTTCCGACACCTGGGTTGAGTGGGGTATTGTGCTTGAGCTTTCCCTTATACCCAACGGGGAAAATCTCCGCGCCAGCGCTGGGAACGAACCCGCGACTCCCAGCATACAAGTCCGATCCCTTAACCGCTGTGCCACGGAGAGCACGGTCAAAAGGTCATTTTCCCACGGACAGGGAAATGACCTTTTGTCTGGGGATATGGGGAATTCCTAACTAATTTTGTATAAATCTTGGGAAATTGTGTCCATAACAAGTTTATACATATATTGCTCTGATCCTGAATGAAATAAGTACATTGTTTCAATCACAAGTGAAATGTGTATTTCCTGAACAAAAATCTCTCCTATCATACGTCCGTAAACGCGTTCATAACGCGTTCTGTTTTCGTATTGTCTAGTAAATGTCTACGTTTAGTATCGTTTATTACGTAGTGTTGGACCGTCATGGATGCCACTTTGGGACACTAGCCGGGGACCGGGGTTGCCAGATCGGACATTTCATGGGCAGTTGTCACTGAAAATACTTCAATTCACGGCGATTGACAAGAGATATTTCATGATTTTTTCTGAATTATAACAAAGCATTTGAATTGCCGATGCACGTTCAAATATGAAACAATTATAAGTAGTCAACCACGCTGGTATCTGACAGAAAGATTCGTTCAAACGCCGATCATACGTGTTACGTGACTTCTCCGTTGCATATTGCCTCTGTTCAGGTAGTGGTACCAGCAGTCAGTCAGTGATTGGTGTGTCGTCGCGTACTTACGGTTGCTTGGTCAGTTATTTTCAAAACCCAACCCATCACCAGAAAATGAGTGAACCAAAGAAGCGAAAGTGGTATTCACAGTGTTTCAAAGAAGAATGGTGTAATGAAGAACAATTTAAAAATTGGCTGGCACAAGATAAAGATGATAAGGAATCTAGTTACTGCAAGAGTTTTAACGTCACTCTCAGAAAAGCTAACAAATCTGCATTAATAAAACATTGCAATTTTGAAAGACATGCAAAAAATTTTGAAATTGCTAAGAAAGCCGTTGATATTACTCACTTCTTGAAGAAAGACACTCCAACAGAAAAAGAACAAATAGCTAAAAGTGAAATAGCCCTTGCTTCATTTTTCGCGGAGCACAGTATTCCTCTGGCCAATGTTGACCACCTTCTTGAAGTATGCAAAGTTGCATTTCCTGACAGTAAGATTGCTAAAAATTTATCAATGAAGCGGACAATACTTTCGTATTTGATTCAAGACGGGATAGCTTTCGAGGAGAAACGCACAGTAACAGAAACATGCAGAAAACAAAAGTTTTCTCTGATTATAGATGAGAGCACAGATATCTCTGTTACTCAAATTTTAGCAATTGTTGTCCGATATTCTGATTCAGTAAAACAAGATGTTGTTGACGATCTTTTGGATAGCATTGTTGTTGAAAATGGAACAGCTGCCGGTTTGCATATTGCAGTGAAAGTGTTGCTTGGAGAGAAACATATCCCTATCGAAAACGTAGTGGGATTTGGAAGTGATAATTTTTCGACCATGATGGGTAAGTTAAGTGGGTTTCAAGCTCTGTTAAAAAATGACGTTCCTTCCATCTTTGTAATGGGTTGTGTGTGCCATTCATTCTCATTGTGTGCAAGTCACGCTATTAAGGTTTTACCCTCATATTTGGAGGCATTTATTAAGAACATTTCTGCATATTTTTCACGTAGCAGGAAGAGACAGCGTGATTTCTCTCTTATTCAAGAAGCTGCTGCTGCTCCTCTTCATAAATTCCCAAATTATCTCAAACACGATGGTTATCCAGAGAAAATGTTATATCTGCTATACTAGACCAATACCCGGCCTTGCTTTTATATTTCCAAAGTGAATCAAAAACGGACAAAGTTGATGGTGCAAGTGAAATCTTCCGAATCTTAAGTGATCGTGGTACGAAACCTATGTTACTACTTCTACAATATGCGTTGCAAAAAGTGAACAATCTTAATATTGAATTTCAGTCAGAACATTTTAGGCTGCATGCCCTGTATTCAACTGTGTCAACACAGTACAGAGATATCTTGAGTTTCTTTTTTAAAGATGAAGTTTTGAGGACGTCTAAATTAGCAGACATCGATCCCAATAATGAACACAATCATAAGAAACTAGCAGACGTTTATCTTGGAGGAAAAACGTCAGCACATCTAATTACGGAACCTTTTAAGAAGACACATTCAAAAGATTTAGAAGTGATTTTTTAAAATTCCTAATTGAAATGTGTAATCAATTCAAGAAAAGATGTTGTTTCAGTGATGATAGCGTGCTTGCTAAATTAAATATATTGGATCCGAAGATTGATCAACGTTATCTTCCTTCATCTATTATACACCTGGGGGTTAGTTTTCCATCAATTGTGCCCGGCAATAATATAAACGATTTTGATGACCAATGAAGAAGCTATAGAACTAATGTTGAACATTTAAAAATCACTTCACAGAGCATTCCAAGTTATTGGTATCAGCTAAGAAACATTAAAGATGGATTAGGCAATATGAAATACAGCATATTATCCGACTTCATTACCAGTCTTACCATATTACCTCACTCATCGGCAGCGGTGGAGCGTATATTTTCTTTGATGAATCACGCCAAAACTAAGCAAACGAATTCTTTAGATGCAAACACCGTTGGCGATAGAATACTCGCAAATCAATCTATTACAAGAAGAAACAAGGACTGCACTAATTGGACCCCAAGCAAGTCATTGGTGACTGATCTGGTAAGCGGTGCGGTCAGCCAACGTTACCAACAAAGAAGAAATAATCAGAAAGAAACGATAGTAATGGAAGCTGATGATGGAGAAACATTACGCTGACTACAGTAGTACGAGTTTAGGTGAGTAAATTTTAGTTTTAAGTACCTTCTTAAAATCCGGGGATGTTTTTTATAATCTGGGGAAATTTAAACTTACAGCTGGGGAAATGGGAAAATTTTCTTCGGCAGCCCAGATTCTTTCATCAGTGCGGTCTCGCTCATCAGTTCATTACGAAACATGGTCTGTGTATTGTTGTGCGCTAACGGAATTTCTATCTTCGTATCGGCACACAATCGAACGGAAGGCGCATGGATTCCAAAAGAATGCGAGGTTTCTTCGGTTTTATTTCTTATCCAGACGACTCCGTAAAACTGCACAAACAGGTATAGTCAGACTCGGACTAGCGATTGCATGACAAGAAAATCCTATTTTAAGATTATAGTCGAATGATGAATTAATGTATATGGTACTGCATGACGAGAAAGGAATTTCATACTTCTAAGGTATATGAGAGGTAGCTGAGTAAGACACGAAAAACGGCCAAATAATGTTGGAACTAGGTATGACATTCTAGTGACAGAATTCATAACACAACATTCATTATTACATAAGAAGGTTTTAGCCTCCCTTAACCACGAGGAAGATGCTCCAAGAGAGGAAAGAGGAAGGCACCATTTATTTAGCGCCGCTCGACAAGAAAGGAAATTCGTACCTCGAAGGTACACGAGGAATAGCTGAGTGAGACATAAGAGGCAATTGAATAGTGCTAGCACTAGACATGATATTCTAATGACAGGGGGGCAACAAGAGAGGCCGTGGGACGTTGTCATGGTAGAATAGTAGCACATAAAAAAAGATTCGCCACCCTGCTAACAACATAGCACAAAGACAATTCATAACACAATTGTTATTATTATATAAGAAAGTTTAGTTTGCCTTAACCACTACAAAGATGTTCCAAGAGAGGAAAGAGGAAGGCAGCATTTGGTATGGAGTTGAGGGAACGCGGGATCTATGTATAAGGTGCACCGAAACAGTAAGCTAGGAAAGAAGTTCATAAGACAAGAAAGGTTTCCGTTGCATTGACAGGGAAGAAAATAAGTCTCTAGTCGAGGAACACATTGTCAAGACACCCTGCCAAAGACACACTGCTAGAAACACATTTAGAAAGAACACATTTATGATACACGCACACGAATATTGTAAAACTCGTGTCACTAGTCGAAAGGGATGATTGAGGGCAATGTACTCCTAATCTTGCTCAATCTACATTTGATAATACATGTAATGATAATTATAAGAGACAACATAATTTCATGGACGATGCATTTTCATTGTGAGGTGAAAACACTTTTGACAGTTTATATGTACATGACATAAACTCCGCAATTCTTGACGCCAGGCAATAATACATGAATCGCTTGTTTCGGCCAATGTTCAAAGTGTCTTTTTAAGGAAGCATAAAAAGATATATATATGAATATACATCAGTATCCAACAATTTTAACACAGCGGTCATTAGTAAATAAGCACTTTATTTGAACAAAGGTGGACGATCGCACAACAAATGTATAGTTTTCGCATGAATGCTTCACAATAACAAAAAGATGACGAGTTAGGTAACGTTACAAGTTGAGAGAGGATACTCTAAAATACTTACAGACGATGGGGGAAGGTCCTTCAGGTTAGACCTGGAACAGCTTATTTTATTGTGTAAAATAAGTGACTACTCTGTCTTTTTCTTTACCCTATCTGTGGAAAAGGGACAGCAAAATTAGGTCTCTAAAACAGGGGCAAGCTACTTAGGTTATCAGGTCAGCCATTGTCGGCAAATCCTATTATCAAAGGAAAGCAGCAAGTACACTTTTATCAACGTCGCTTTGAAAACACAAATCACACGTGCTGGTGGTCTCATAAATTTCTTAATGTAAATGGCTGATGTCTAATCCATGAAGAACCACAACACAAGTCTTTGAATAGTGAAGCAGGGGTTGATTTGTATTCTTAATTAAATATAAATTGAGTTATCTTTGTGTCAATCTATGAAATGTGGTAAACTTGGAGTAAAAGCATCTGTGTCAATTCAAATGCATTGAAATGTCAGTCTTTCCATGTTACATTTGCTGCCTATGACACTCTTTACAATGTTATATTTACTCTCTATGACAACATAGCTCACATAGCTTGACTATTGGGCAAATATTGCTGAGCAGAAAGAAAAAAAAACATTTGGACGTTTATACAGAATCACTTTGAACGATAAAAGATAGGAATCAGTTCACCAGTTAAAATCACACATTCTGCTAAAGTACTGTTACTCTAGAATCTGACGTTTCCAGCATTACACTGCCGCTCACTGGCTACATTGAAAGAAAACACCAGACCTCACGGTATCGCAACGGCTAATCTGACTCAATGTAGGTGGTCCGCCGGTCGCCAGAAGCATCCTCGAATGCTCTAGAAACCGGCTTTTCACCGCTATCGAACACAAGTTGTGAGAAGGCAACCGACAAATATAGTCAGTGAGAGAATACGTAAAATTAAATAAGTTTCTTACACAAATTCACTCTTAAAAGACACAGAAACTTAATATTATCCGGGAACCTGTTCCTCCCACGCACTTCAAACAAATAGAACGCTGGCGTCATTCTTGCGGACCAGCGCGGATCCGCAGAATGTTGCCGAAATAAAATTGCCAAAATTTTTTCACGTCCTGTCAGACGTGACAGTCTGAGGAGGTGTACTACGCTCCTATCACTCGATCCAGTCTACGTTTATTCTTTCATGTATAAAAGGAAAAATTTAATGAGTTTTTTTAGGATAAAACCTTTTATAAACTAATTTTAAGTTATATTTGTTTCAATTTATGGTGCCAATTTTTATTATAAGGTACTTCAAATTAGTTCACAGAAATTCCCTGGATTGCTACATCAAGTTTCAATTGGCCATTGTGTCCAGGCATAAAAAAGTTCCATGAAATTCTTCCCTGGTGTCATAGATTTCTGTGTAGCGAGCAAAATATCCTACTTATGCAATAGTTGTACTCTATTTATATTTTATTAAAGAATGTAAATTATTTAAATCTGAGTTATAAAGACTAGGGATCCACAATACCAGCCGCCTTATCTGTCCGGTGATTCGCGCTGGAAAGATTGGAGAGAATACTCAAATTGAATCTCTGGTAATTTGCTCTTCTAAATGTGAAATCTTCGCGAAGAGAATCAAACTAACGCTCCAATACGAGTATCTTATTGAAAACCTTACCTTCGGCCGACTAGCGGTGATCTGAAAATTATTACAGCCGAAGCAAGGCAGGAGAGGTGATACAACCGTCAGAGGTTCTCAAAAATTAGCCACAAGAGCTGATCCAACTACGGTCAAGACTGCTAAACGGTCCGCACTTCCCCTTGCTCAGGGAGTTTGGGGACACATCAAAAACCCCATCCCTGACAGAGGCAAACAAACGGAGCAGCAAGTGAAAATAGCACCTCGTGAAACAAAGCCATTTATAACTAATTTCATGATCTAAAATCCAAATTTTTCATTTGCGAGTAAATTTTTCATTTTTTAATCACTACTTGACTGAACTAGTGAACACACCGAGAGTCTTTATGTATCAAATTAGGTTGCACGACTCGACATAGCTTTAAAATGAAGATAATCTTTGCTATTACCTTCATTTTGAAGCGATAGTAATGAGTAATACGTTATGATTCAAATTCTAGGTAATGTCAATAATACTTGTGATGTCTGAAGCGTTATTACAGCTCATCAAGGCACAAAACTTTTGTGCAATAAACTGATATATACGTTGCTGTCCTAATTCTCTAGTCAAATTTTGTGCACAAAAGAGGAATTAAAGCAAACGAGGGAAAACTGTTACAGTGTGAGGATGTGTGTGTGATGCTTCTTTCAATACTGAATCTACAACGCTGGAATTGGCAGAACTTTAGCTCTCTCCAGATTTGTTTGCATGGGCTGGAACTCGTGCGTATCACGGACGATGTAGTCAATTGTGGAGATTCAGTCATACTCTTGTTGGTGAAAATGTGAACGGTTTTATGATTGTATCACACCCACAGCTGGTACATAATATTGGTCATACTTTAGTTCCTAGTTATGAATATATGATATAAATTTCATGAACGTATTGTATACACAGCAGGTCCAACAATATTGGTCATACTTAAGTTCATAGTTTTGAACGTATGATATAAATTTCACGAACGTATTGCATCCACAGCTAGACCACCAATGCATTTCTATGAAAAAATCAGTTCCTGAACAAATTTTATTCAATATCATTGTAGGAAATATATATATTTGTTCAATCATTGAACTACGAGTGACATTTTTGTTTGGCATCAAAGATTCCTGTATTTTAGTCGATAAATAGCGAACTTCTTGAAAAAATTGCTTTTCATAGGTACGTATACATCTGAAAAGGGTTAACGCTACAGGCTAACGTTTTATATAACAATGCACAGATAATAGCTACATTGTTAAAATAATAATCAATAAATTGCATTTACTCGTGAAGTATGGCTTCTAATTAACACTCTTGGAGATAGAACAGAAAAGATTAGAGTAGTCGTTTGTTTTAGCCTCCCTACCCGCAGCAACAAATACGATCCAAAGAGAGGAAGGAGAAGGCACCATTTAGTATGAAATTAAGGAAACGCGGAATCACTGCAGAAAGGGTATAAAAACATAAAGTTGTAGAAGAAGGTTATGAAAAAAGACCAAGGTTGAAGAAGAAAGTAGTAGGTGCTGAAAAATAGGACAGCAGTGAACCGAAAAAAGGTGGTCCATAACGTAAAAAAAAAAACATTATTTCAACAAAAAGAAAGCCTACTTAACTCAGCTCGGGCCCTAACACTGTCCCCCTGTGAGCGCTAATTCCCATAGATGCAATAATTGTATTCCCCCTGAAGGGATAGAACAGAAAAACAACAACACACTCGGTAGGCAGAGGTCAATCCGTTTATGCCTTGTTGCGTCGCGGAGGCTTCATAGTTCTTGAAAGGTTTCCGTTTTTACGCTGAATTTCCTTTATTTTGAGGGCATCATACCGTGAAGCTGGGCATATTTTGAGGGCGTTACAATGTGAAGCTGGGGGTATTTTGAGGGCATTACACCGTGAAGCTGGGCATATTTTGAGGACATCATACCGTGAAGCTGGGCATATTTTGACGGCATCACACCGTGAAGCTGGGCATATTTTGAGGGCATCACACCGTGAAGCTGGGTGTATTTTGAGGGCATCACACCGTGAAGCTAGGCATATTTTGAGGACATCATACCGTGAAGCTGGGCATATTTTGAGGGCATTACACCGTGAAGCTGGGCATATTTTGACATCACACCGTGAAGCTGGGCATATTTTGACATCACACCGTGTAGCTGGGTTTCCATACCGATAAACATAAACAAACATCGGCATCTTTGGGATGCTTTATTTCCAATCAAGCCTGATACATATGATCTTAAGCATTGGTTTTTCAAATGTCTTATAACTAACCCTACATATTGGACACCATGACGGTTCCCCCGTAGAGCCGGTACCCATTTCCGACACCTGGGTCGAGTGGGGTATTGTGCTCGAGCTTTCCCTTATACCCAACGGGGAAAATCTCCGCGCCAGCGCCGGGATACGAACCCTCGTCTCCAACATACAAGGCTGATCCCTTAACCACTGTGCCACGGAGAGCACAATGGCATTACACACCGTGTAGCTGGGCATTATTATTTTGAGGACATCACACCGTGAAGCCGGGCATATTTTGAGGGCTGTACAGAAAATTTACAGGATTTCCTGTATTAGTTATATGTAACCTTTCTTCGCTCATGAACTTACTTTTAAGGCTAAAGGTAATTGATACTAAACTGCAAGTAAAACGTCGAAACCTGATATTAAGTTTAGTTACCGATTATTTATCCAATTCAATAATTTATTAAGCTACAATTGGTACAACCTAGCGCTTTCGGTGGCATGTTTTTGTTTTTTATACTTTAGTCAACATTTCTCTGAGAACAGCGTCGTGAACGTACCATTTGATTATTATTATATAAGAAAATTTTCGCCTCCCTTAACCACGACAAAGATGTTCCAAGAGAGGAAGGAAGAAGGCACCATTTAGTATGGAGTTGAGGGAACGCGGAATCTGTGCACAAGGTGGACAGAAACAGTAAGGTAAGAAAGGAGTTTATGAAACAAGAAAAAGTTGAAGAAGAAAGTAGTAGGAGCTGAAAAACAGGACAGCAGTGAACCGAAAAAAGATGGTCCGTAACAAAACAAAATCCTATTCTATTTCAACAAAAAAAAAGCCTACCTAACCTTTAGCTTGGGCCCTCACATAGTCCCCCTGGGAGCGCTAATTCCCATAGATACAATAGTTGTATCCCCCTGAGGGGACGCACCAGTTTAGCCAAACCACAATTACCTCCCTAATTTTCTGGAAGGACAGAGCAGAACGCCACTAACTCTAATTCCTATCTAAAACAATTTACTTACCAACCACTCTCAGAGTTAGATTTTCCTTCCAAGTATTTAATTTCATATCCTGGTAACTAATGAATAAAAATTTCTCACCGCAGGGTCACTGAGTAGAAAGATCCTAACTTTTTGTAAAAGTTTGTTCAGCAAAGTGCTTGTCAACAATTGTATATTCTATCTCTATTGATATGACTTATCATACTTACAATAACGCGCCACAGGGAACATGTTGAGTCGTTCTCTCAACCATTTTTCCGGTGTTTGACATGCTGTTGAGATCCCTAAATACTTTTCTCGATGTGTTTATAGATTTAAATACATGAAAATTTCACGGAATGCTGCTACTTTTTGTTCGCGCAAACTAGGAAAAGATTCGCTATCTTATGGTAAGCTGTAATGAATGTTGGCATTCATTCTGAACAACTGGAGGTCGTGCGTGTCGAGCTATTATCGAAGGTTAATGAAACGCGTTCAACCCGTGAAATAATTGTTTCAATTTCTTGCTTGTCTATTGACTTACAAATGTAAGTTTCAAAATAATCACATAAACTACTGTACTACTGCTTTATTTAAAATGAACACATATACGACATAAGCACGATACATGCATTCTTTCTTCCGGATGACATGAACAACTCTTAGATGCATGGAATTTGGTAATGTTATCTCACTGCAGTATTTTATTACGCCTACAGGAGCTTCTCGCAAATCATCATTGTTCATGAACTGACGTCCATTCGCAGGAAAATTTCGTCTCAGAATCCTCCTCAGGTTTCGTTGTCTTTAAATCCGTGAAATTTGCAGCGGACTTAATGTTTAGAAGCGAACTTTTTTGTAGCTTCTCAGTTTATTTGCATGCGAGAGGTGATATTTTGCATGAAAAAAATCATTTTCATTGAGGCGGTATTCAAGGTATTTGAGTAGCCCATAAATGTTCATTTTAATTAATAAAGAAAAGTTTAAAAACAATCACCGCTCGTCAAAATTATTTTTGGCGCTACATTCTAACTTAAATGATTACAATCTAACTTACACTCTAACCTAATGCAATCATTGTCCCCCGAATTCATTTGCGCATATTTGACCGAGTGAAAACAAATTGAACCGAACGCCAAGGCTGGTCAATGTTCAAGCTTTGAAGATTTATATACGCGGTAAAAAATGTAGAAGCAGTTGGACATGCTGACACCACCTTTCGAAATATAAAAAGAAACTTCCTTGCTACCACACCCATGATTCTTTGATTAAAAATATAAAAACGGTGGAGTTCCTAAGAGTTAATATAATAATTTCAACACGATGATTTTTAGAAAATTCTTAATACAAACAGCCTTATATCTAATTTAACACTATGACTGCGACTACTAAATATTAGGTTCAATGCCAAACTCAAATTTTAAGTCAATTGCGGTAAATTATTTTGGAAATACCAAATATGAACCAGTTCGTGCCTTCATTTCGCACAGATTTAGGCCCTCCGCACACGGGGCTACTCAAACGAAACCAAACTGGTTAGTGATTGACGTTACTAACCAGTTACTAACTCATTAGCGAGGCGGTTCCGCACACGAGGCTACTAAAATCCGTAATCTCCTCTGGGTGTTCGTGGAAGAAAGATAGCATAATGCAATCATTCAGCAACATTGTGGATAGCGATTCAAGTGGCGAAGATATGAAATTATATAATTATTATCGTCAGAGAAGAAATAGAAACGAAGACAATTTTTGATTAATCTATACATAAGGGGAAAATTGCAACCGCAGACTTTTCGTTGCTGCAAAAGAATTACAATTTACAACTTTATTAATAAATATACATAAAGAATAGCTTTTCATTGTATAGGGCTACTCATGTAAAATTAAATTATATATTACCTTCATGGTATATCAAATAGATTATTTTATACAGGGTGTTGTGTAATTCGATACACACCTTTTTACCATGTACAGAAAAACGCAAAATAAAACGATTTACATGAGTGATAAAAATCTCAGAACTCCTTCGTTTTCGAGAAATGTTTATCCAGAAGTTTTCCCGTAAAAATTGGCTTACAATCCAGCCATTGAGTAAAATCTAACTGCTGCTGGCGCGCGCTGTAGCATACCAAGGGAAGAATCTGAAATTATTTTAGATCGTTAATTCTTAAAATAAGATGAAATAGGTTCATGTCACTCGTGAAAATCGTTTTTTAGCGTTTTTCTGTACATGGTTAAAATATGTACATCGAATTACACGACACCCTGTATATTATTGTATGAAATTAGAAGGAAATTAAATAAATTACAATAAGTATTGTACAGTGTAAAAACCTATTACCCTTCATGTTTAGGGCTTTTCCAACTTCATTCCATAAAATTTCTGTTTCATCCATACTGGAGTAACCTGATGGTTTAAAAAACGGGTATTTTTCCACTTCCTAGACCAATTTTGTGTTCTTTCATTCTGTAGAACGTCCATACAATGGAAGAGTTACCAAGAAACTCAGATACTCAAGTTAAAAGTGACTGGACATGCGAGTCACTCAGCAATTGGTAGCTAACGCATTACCAACGAGTTAGTAAGCAGTAGCTCCGTGTACGGCGTCCTTATCAATTACACAGGAAGTGACTAAATGCGAACTGGTTAGTGATTTGCGTCTGTGATCCTTCGAATTTCTTCACTTACACACCACGACTGGAAGCTTATCAATACTACTAAATAATGCCTTAGCGCAGTCTCCTCTTACATACACAAAAGAGCTCAGGCTACCACAGCAATAGTTGATTTGGAGGAAGGTGTAATGACTGGAAATAAATTATTTTGCCTCGAATACGAAATTCGATGTTATAGAAATTTAAAACTAAACTAAACTAAAAGAAAGAATTTTAAAACTAAAACTACTCAATTCGGAAACGTGATTTACAACACAACAAATTTGGTCCGCAAATTTTTACCAAAATAATGCTGGCACAAAAGATTCCCAATCGTACCATACGAGGAAGAGCGGCCGTCGCACAAGGTTAACATCAACATTTCACCATCAAAAAGAATTGAAGAGAAATGAAAGTTTGTTGGAAACACAAGACTCAATACGTTGGATTATACGGAACTCAATATAAAATTACTGATGCCTACTTAGTTTTAAAATAAAAGGTATTCTAATGCCTAAAATAAAGGTTCAAATTAAGTACGATCTGTGCAATAGAAGTGTTTGCTTTTTGTTTGGATAAACGAAAATCTACGAAGCACTTGACCGAACAGACAAAAACACCGCCCTCAATGATGTTCAAAATAGTGGAATAGAATTGACAAAAAATATAAAAACAGCACAACGCGCATGTCAAATTATATATACACGCAGAAATGCAATCGAAGTGTCATTCTATTGAAGAATATATGATAAAATTCATATATATATCGTCTTCGTACCAAGGAAATTCAAGTAGAATTTTTAATTTTATTCTAAAATTTTTGAATTTGAGATAAGTTTTTTTCAGCCTCCCTCCCTAATCGCAACAAAGACGTTCAAAAAGGACATGAATGAAGGCACCATTTAGGATGAAGTTGAGAAACACAAATTCTATTGAGTGTTCCTGACCAGGAACCAGGTAAGTCAGACAAATGTCACAGGGATGCGACGAAACCAGTACGAAACAGAATGCGAATAACTGATTTTTATGCATTACACTCAAAAGCAACTCAGCAACTGAAAATAAGCTCTCATTTCATTCAAAAAAGAAACATTATCAATACCTGAAAGTTGCGCAGAATAAAACGCAAAACGAAGAACGCAGTTAAATAAGGAAATAAAATTTGACCGACAACAACGCTACATAGGAGTTAGATTACATTAGATAAGTTTGTTTAGGCCTGTTTAATTATAAAAAATGGTTTAAAGAGAGGAAAGAGGAAACCATCATTCAGTGACGACATAGGGGAACGCATGGTTTATACACAAGGTTCATAGATAGAGCAAATTGCATAAGAAATTAACGAAACACGGTAAGGTTGAAGACGTAACGGATGTTAGAAAATAGGACTGCAGTAAACAAAGAAAAAGATAGTTCTTAAAAACCAATAAGATTTCATGCTCACAGAACAAGGCCTTCTCACAGTTCGAAACCTCATATATTCTCCTCGTGAGCGCTAATTCCCACGGATACAAAAGTTGCGATCTCCTGAGGGAGAAAATCGTAGATCTGTGGCCACACGGAACAGCTGCGAATTATATCATATCGAAGTGAGCTGAAGTAATTAGGTATTTGAGTAGCACATAAATGTGCAGTTAACAGTAAGAAGAAAATGAATTGGTGCGACCATCTTTGCTAGCTCGGTGTTGTTTAACGCTATCCCTTGGAGCAGAGCAATAGTCCCAGAACTCACGTTTGAACAGCTTTCCTTCACCATGTTTACTTGCTAGGTGTAGCTTATGATAACCCTTACGAGGTGAGAAATATTCACATTAATGACACTTGAAAAAATGACCTTCACCATGTTTCCTAGCTCTGTGTAGCTTTACACTACCCTTGTGAGCAGAGGAATAGTCACATAATTCACACCTGAACAGCTGACCTTCACCATGTTTGCTAGCTCGGTGTAGTTTGACATTACCCTTGTGAGCAGAGGAATAGTCACATAATTCACACTTGAACAGCTGACCTTCACCATGTTTGCTAGCTAAGTGCTGTTCAACATTTGTCTTCTGTGCAGAGGAATAGTCACATAATTCACTCTTGAAGAGCTGACCTTCACCATGTTTGCTAGCTCGGTGTAGTTTGACATCACCTTTCCGCGCAGAGGAATAGTCACATAATTCACACTTGAACAGCTGACCTTCACCATGTTTGCTGGCTAAGTGCTGTTTAACATTTGTCTTCCGTGCAGAGGAATAGTCACATAATTCACACTTGAACAGCTGACCTTCACCATGTTTGCTAGCTCGGTGTTGTTTGACATGACCCTTCTGCGCAGAGGAATAGTCACATAATTCACACTTGAACAGCTGACCTTCACCATGTTTGCTAGCCCGGTGTAGTTTGACATGACTTATTTGCAGAGGAATAGTCACATAATTCACACTTGAACAGCTGACCTTCACCATGTTTGTTAGCTCGGTGTAGTTTGACACGACCCTTTTGCGCAGAAGAATAGTCACATAATTCACACTTGAACAGCTGACCTTCACCATGTTTGCTAGCCCGGTGTAGTTTGACATGACTCTTATTTGCAGAGGAATAGTCACATAATTCACACTTGAACAGCTGACCTTCACCATGTTTGCTAGCTCGGTGTAGTTTGACACGACCCTTCTTTGCAGAGGAATAGTCACATGATTCACACTTGAACAGCTGACCTTCACCATGTTTGCTAGCTCGGTGTTGTTTGACGTGACTATTTTGCGCAGAGGAATAGTCACATAACTCACACTTGAACAGCTGACCTTCACCATGTTTGCTAGCTCGGTGTAGTTTGAGACTATCCCTACGAGCTGAGAAATATTCACATAACTCACATCTGAACAACTGACTTTTATCATTGCTGTAAATTTGGTGCACTTCATGATCGTTTTGACGAGCTGAGGCATGGTCCTTCAAAATACGAATGCCAAGCTGACCTTTCCCGTGTTCGCATATTTGATTAATTTCGTGCTTACCACACAAACACTGCTTTAAGTTTGCTTCATTACCTGAAGAATTTTCACACACCTCACACGACACCTTCCTGTTACCTAATGCACCTTTATCAGGCGCTTCTGAACTGGACTTCATGACTATGATCGAGCCATAGACTTCACATTCAAGCTCTTCCTGACTATGTTTTTCAGGTCGCTGTTCCCCCACCATTTTCACACCAGAATACCGGTAATACCTAAACAGACTTTTCCATTGGTTTTCATTATCATGCTGCTCTGTTACGTGTCGTTTGAAAGCACTCTTGTTCTTAGTGGAGTGAGCACACAACTCACACTCGTAACACCCCAAATTATGCCTGGCACGGAGGTGCAGTCTCATACAATCCTTCTTACCAGTGGAGTAATCACAATGTGCACACAGTAAAGGCCGAGACGTAAGTGTGTCCGCAGGAGCGGCCTCAACACTACTGCCGCTACCCGACACACCTGATGGGGGCGAGGCACCGCTCTTTTCAGATGCTCCAGCTGGTCTTTCATGAGCAGCACATGTGTTGCAGGCACCAGAGCTGCCTTCTCTCACCTCGTCCTGTGACTCTGCGGGTCCTGAACGTGCTTCAGTGCAGTCTACTTCTCTCTTGAAAGTAACTGCATAAGAACCTGAACTTGAACTGGCCTGGAAAGAAGAATTTTTTCCGATTATCACTGAATATAAGTAGTAAGGGGAAAGAGCATGCCAGCCCAATTTTGGATTTTTGGAGGATTTCAGCAATTAAAGAACGATCTTGAAAAGCCTCAAAGCCTCATCCATGATTTTTTGGAGGGTTACGACAATTAAAGAACGATCTTGAAAAGCCTCAAAATTCATGATTTTACGAATTAACCGGAGAAGTGAAAAAAATATACTTATTTTTCATAATTATTTCAATACTTAAATTGTTACAATTAGGAAAAAATAATTTGCTAATGAAATTTTCAAAGAAGTATATAATTTCTATAAAACGTTTAAGTATCCCCCCTAAAATCTTTTCGTTTTCTTCACAACTATAGAAAATTTATTAGAAGAAACTAATGTATGCAAATACAGGTTGGGAATCTTTTGCTGTAAATTTAGGTTTAAAAGATTATCAAGGGTATAATGAGTGTGTGCTTTTAAGCATGCCAAATAATCTTTGAAATATAGTAATGAATTCTTATTAAGTTTCTCGTTTGTGCCCTACATCATGACGCAATCTCCTTTCCGTTTGTAAAACATGATGCAATCTTCTTGAAAACTTTTCAATTGTAAAACATGATGCAATCTCCTTTCCGGTTGTAAAACATGATGCAATCTTCTTGAATACTTTCCGGTTGCAAAACATGATGCAAGATTTAATTGCTCGTCATGATGAAATTTTTGTAATAAGGAGTGAAAGTTTCCGGGTTCACTTCAGATGCTTTCTCGCCTGAGTACTTAAAGGAGGTACTACTACTGAACTCACCCTTTTTCAAATTAGTTGAACTTTTATTGTATTAAAAATGGTATATGATAAATCATCAGATGTATATAGGTTATATAACAATGAAAAAACACGACAACATAAAAACTCGAAAATACACACAAAGAAAGTATTGACTTCATTTGATCCTGAAAAAAATAAAATACCCTCAGATAAGAATCTTATAAAAATGAATAAACCATTCAATGTATTCTGTAACATCTGTAATGTATCTATTAAAAACTTTAACAAACATGAGAAGACACTGACATGTGAAAAACACTAATAATATCTTAATATCTAATAAATTCTTCACTCAACATAAAAACTCGAAAAAACCCACAAAGAAAATATTGACTTCATTTGATCCTGAAAAAAATAAAATACCCTCAGATAAGAATCTTATAAAAATGAATAAACCATTCAATGTATTCTGTAACATCTGTAATGTATCTATTAAAAACTAACAAACATGAGAAGACACTGACACATGTGAAAAACACTAATCATATTTTAATATCTAATAAATTCTTCACTCTACGTAAAAATAAGTTAAAAAATATTGCAACATATGTAAAAAACACCTGACAAATATCTATAGTCATAGAAAATCATTGAAACATTTCCAGAATGTGTATGGATGTAAATTTAGAAAAGTTACTAGAGCAATAAATGGAATGAGCTCACAGTATGATTACGGAGATATTTCAATCAAGGATTATGAGGTATTTCTCAGAAAACTTCACACCTGAAATTGAAAAAGTAAAAAAAAATCAAGCATTTGACAATCTCAAGTTACAGCTCAATTTAAAAGTGCAATTTTATAAATTAAAGTTAGGAAATGAGAAGCAACGCTGCCAAGCGTATTTCAACTCTGGTAAATTTGTGACAGCATCAAAAGAATACATAGAAATTGCAAATTTACACAAAGAGGTTGTTAATAAAATCGATGAATTCACAAGAAATTCATCTGTTTGGATAGTTGAACAATTATTAGAGTTCAGTTTGAAAATCGTTGAATACAAACCGATTACAGGGTCAAGCTATATTGAATTACATGAGAAGTTTCGAAATCCCAATTATAAATTAATAAATATACAAAACACCGACAACGAATGCTTTAAATGGTGTATCGCGAGATATTTCTGTCTAGATGAAAAAAACGGTCATCGAATTTCTAAGACTATAAGCTGAAGCCGAAAAACTTAATTTTTCTGATATAAGGTTCCCCGTAGAACTAAAAAGTATAACTAAATTCGAAAATAATAACATTTCCATTAACGTTTATAGTTTTAATTATAATAATGAATTGTGTCCACTTAGAATATCAACATCAAAGAATAAAGATGTGGTATTATTACTATTCATTAGAGATACAAACACGGCTCACTATGTTCTCATGAAATCATTAAGTCCTTTTTGTAAAACCAGCAACCATTACACAAAACATGTATGTCCGTATTGCTTATCAGTTTTTAGAAGATCAGATATTCTAGATAAACATAAAGATGATTGTTCAGTTCACACTCCCACAAAGTATGTGCTTGAAGGAGGTAAATTGAAATTTAAACATTACCAAAAAACAATTGGACATCCTTTTGCAATTTATGCTGGCTTCGAATCAACATTGACAAAAATAGATACGTGTCAACCAAATCAAAACTCAAGTTATACCATGAACATTCAGAAGCACAATCCTAATTCATTCTGTTGCTATACAAAATGTGAAGCAGATGAATATTCCCGTTTAGAAATATATAATGGTGAAGATGCTTCCCAAAAGTTTGTAGAATATTTAGAAAAAGAGACCAAGAGAATTTATAGTCTGTTGAAAATAAATAAGAAAATGTATTTACCATCAGATAAATTCGAAAAATATAAAGAAGCCACAAGATGCTATGTATGTGGCGGGGAATTTACGGAAGATAACTATAAAGTTAGAGACCACAATCATTTGACAGGTCATTACAGAGGTCCAGCTCATTTAAAATGTAATTTAAAAATTAGGAATCCTAATTTCATACCGGTGTTTTTACATAATCTGTCTAATTACGATGCTCATTTGTTCGTGAAAGACTTGGGAAATATATCCGGAAAGTTGAACGTTATTCCACTAACAGATGAAGAATATATTAGTTTTACACAAACCATAAAAGTTGATTCTTATGTATGTAAACATACAGGAAAAATTAAAGATATCACCAGAGACTAACGGTTCTTAGACAGCTACAGGTTTTTACCTTCGTCTCTGGATAAACTTTCGAAGAATTTATCTGAGCACAAAGAATTGTCAAAGTTCTTTCTCAATGAAGAACAATTAGAGTTGATCAACAAAAAAGGTATTTATCCGTATGAATATGTAAATAGTTATGAAAAAATGAACGTTAATAGTTTACCAGCTAAAAGTGAATTCTACAGTAGATTGAATAATAAAAATATTTCAGAAGATGAATATCAGCATGCACTCAAAGTGTGGAGAGCTTTTAATTGTACAACATTCAAAGATTACCATAATTTATATCTAAAAGTCGATACATTATTATTAGCCGAAGTATTTGAAGAATTTAGACTAACATGCATGAAAACGTATTCTCTAGATCCAGCACATTATTTTACAGCTCCAGGATTGTCTTTCGATGCTCTACTGAAACATACAAAAATAGAATTGGACTTGTTTGAAGATCCTGATATGCTCCTATTCATTGAAAAAGGAATAAGAGGTGGGATTTCTACAATATCAACATGATATGCAAAAGCAAACAATCCATATATTCCAGAAACATTCGATAAAGGAAAACCAAATAATTTTATCACATACATAGATGCAAATAATCTTTACGGCTGGGCTATGTGTCGATCATTACCTACTGGTAACTTTAAATGGAAAGATACAAAGTCGAAACTCAAAGCAGATAAAGGTTATATATTAGAAGTTGACTTAAGTTATCCGGAAGACTTACATGCTCTACATAATGATTTACCATTAGCTCCAGAAAATATCAGAGTAAACGATGTAAATAAATTAGTTCCACATCTTGGAAAACGAGAAAAATATGTTGTACATCCTAAATCTCTAACACAATATCTAGATCTAGGATTGAAGTTGGAGAAAATTCACAGAATATTAGAGTTTGATGAAAGTCCATGGATGAAATCATATATTGATATCAATTCAAAAATGTGTCAGCAAGCTAAATCTGAATTTGAAAAAGACTTCTACAAGCTGATGAACAATTCAGTATTTGGTAAAACAATGGAAAATATCAGAAATAGAGTAGATGTGTTTGGTAAAGTCAGAGAAAGAATTAATTAAATTAGCAAATAAACCAAACTTTACCAGTTTTAAAATATTCTCAGAAAATTTGATAGCATGTCATGTGCAAAAACAAAGACTGAAATTTGATAAACCAATCTACGCAGGGTTATCTGTATTGGATATAAGTAAAACATTAATGTATGATTTCCATTATAATCATATTAAAAAGAAATATGGTAATAAGGCAAAGTTGTTGTTTACAGATACAGATTCATTATGTTATGACATCGAAACAAAAGATTTGTACAAAGATATGGAAAGAAATAAAGACTTGTATGATACATCAAACTATACTAAAGAACACTTCCTATATTCAACTGAAAATATGAAAGTAATTGGGAAAATGAAAGACGAAACTTGTGGAATACCAATTGAAGAATTTGTCGGTCTCAGAGCAAAACTATATTGTTACAAGACGAGAAAATTCCGTGAGTAAGAAAGCAAAAGGGGTAAGTAAGAACATAACTGAGCACAATATCACAATGGATGAATATAAATGAGCATTGAATAATGAAACAATATACAAAACGATGTATAATATCACCACGAATTATATACTAAAGAAATAAATAAGATTGCATTAAATGGTAATGATGACAAGCGACATATATTACCAAATGGTATCAACACACTAGCATTAAATCATTATAAATATATTCAATAAATAAAGTTTAAAAAGATTATCTACAACAATAATGACTTCTATAACCAAGATTTATTATCTGTTGAAAATGAACAGTATTTGAGTGATTTGAAATCAATAGTTAATGAAGAAAAAACTGGGAAGGGTATTGTAAATACATTGCTTAGAAAACTTCCATTACCTGAAATGCATTTGAAATTACCATCTAATATTCAATCTGAACAAGTCCCGAACGCTTCATTCAACAATAAACATACCTACTCATTTTGCGGTCCAGGAACTAAGGTGCAGAAGCGAATTCAAGAAGGTTATCGAGGAGTTAACTCACTCGATCAGGCTTGTATGAATCATGACATATTTTATTCACAACATCCAACAACGAAAGACAGAAATTATGCTGATGATATTCTAGCAAAAAGAGCCGCTGAAATTGCAACTGATCCAAATGAATCAGAATACGTTCGACACGATGCTAAACTAGTTAACGCAATTATGGCAGGTAAGAGTTGGGCAGGAATGGGCCTCTCGTCGACAAAAAACTATCAAACACGCTCACTGATGTGAGCGATAAAATCTTGAATGACTTATATTATAACCCAAAGACTGGTTATACTGGAATGAATCAACTTGTTAAAAAATCCGGCTTATCTTCAACTCTCGTACAAAATTGGTTAGAAACTCAAAAAACTCACACTCTACATAAACCAATAAAACATAATTTCAAAACGAGAAGGGTGAAGGTATCAAAAATTGATGATCAATGGCAAGCTGATTTGGTTGACATGCAAAACTATAAAGATCAAGGAAAAACTACATTTTAACAGTAATTGACATTTTCAGTAAATATGCATGGGCGATTCCAATAAGTAAGAAGACAGGTGAAGAAATCAAAACTTCTTTTCAAAAACTATTTGAAATACGAATTCCTTCTAAAGTTCAGACAGATAAAGGATTAGAGTTTACAAATAAATCCACTCAAGAACTATTCAAAAAACATAACATTCAGTGGTTTAGTTCAGAAAATGAAACCAAAGCTCAAGTTGTGGAACGCTTCAACAGGACGTTAAAAACTAAAATGTGGAAATATTTTACACACATGAAAACTAAAAAATGGGTGAATTTTTTACAAGATTTAATGCAAAATTACAATAATAGCTTTCATAGAACAATAAAAATGACACCTAACCAAGCATCATTGGAAAAGAACAGTAAAAAGGTTTATGATAACTTATTCCCTCCAACCAAACCAACTTTCACATCACCGAAACTCAAAATTGGGGATAGAGTAAGAATAAGCAAGAAACGGAAAGACTTTCGGAAGAGTTATTTGCCAAATTTCACTAATGAGTTATTCATTGTATCCGAAATACTGTTTACTGAACCAATTACTTATAGATTAAAAGATATGGATGGTGAAGAAATAAAAGGAAGTTTTTATGAACAAGAACTATCAAAATATAGAGTGATGTTTATGCAATTGAGAAAATTCTCAAGAAGAGTAAAGGAAAACTTCTGGTCAAGTGGAAAGGTTATGATGAACCTTCATGGATCTCAGAAACTGAACTTAATGTCAGTTCAGAGTGAACTTATATTAAGTTAAAGTCTTTTTGAACTTTCCTCTTTACCTATATACCTCTTTAAAAAATGGCGTTGATTGATATCAAAACTGAATCAGATTTACTAAACTCAACAAAGTGTTTGAAAAAGCAATTCACAACTGATAAAATACTCGAACAAGATTTATACCATGATGTTAAAAAAGTTTACAAGCCATTGATTGAACCTTTATCTAAAATTGTTGACGAAACTAAACAAACTAGGTTGGCAATAAAAGATATACCTCATGAAAAACTTGAATCTATCCAAGGAAAACCTGTTGAGAAACTAGCTTTACCATCTTCTGAATCCAACACCGTAGTTGGGCCTATCGCATTAAGTTTCTTGCGTTTTGCATGAAAACCTGGAAATGAGTATGATAAAGCTTATGGCATTCGTTGGGGTGGAAGTAAAGTTATGCTAGGAAATAAAAGGTAGATATTCTGGGTGATGATTTGAAAATTGGAGATAGAGTATACGAAGGCACAACTGGATTATGGGAATTATTAACATAGCAAAATCCTATTGATTTTAGGGACAAAGATAAAAATAATTATTATGAAATGTTGTATTCAACTGATGCTTATTTGAAGGAAGACGGTACCATAAAAGCAAATAGGGGTGAGAAATATTTTAAATTTATCAAACCCTTCTATCGAATAGTTCAACGAAAAAAAGCTCAAGATGCAGTTGAAACAATTAGATCAGCAAGTCCATCAAGTCGTGAATCAAGCCCTGAACCAAGTCCTTTCAGCCCAAAAGAAGTAGAATCGTCAATTTCGGGTCGACGCCAAAGTCCTTCAACAAGTCAGAGACCAATTTTCGACCCTTCACGAAGGTCTACTTTTAGACCAACTCCCACTCCTATACCTTCTCCTACATATTCTCCTATACCCCCTCATCATCCTCCCAGAGAGGATTCAGGCGTTTCAGGATCAGGCATTATTGTATTACCATCTAACATCAATGATCTTGTAAAAAGACACCAGTTATCGTTCGGTTCATTTACCGCTGGAAATACAGGAGTTTTTAATGAACTGCAAATACTTACGCACAAACTTTTAAAGCAAGGTCTATTAAATACTGCTGAAGTAAAGGTGTTTGATGATTTATTGTTTAAAAAATGGAATCTCAAAGCATTGTAATTAGTGAAAGAAAAAGTGACATAAGTATAAACTTTAGTCCAGCAATAGAATTGAACAAAAAAAAATTTCACGAAATGGCACTGGTTGGGTTAGACATGTATCATTCTATTCCTAACATTGATGAAAATAATAATAAATTTTATTATGAATTAAATGGTGTTGAAAATGTAATTACACTTCCAACAGGTTGTTATGAAATAGAAAGTAGAAACGAATTCATTCAAAAAACATTGGCAGGTTTTATTGAAATCAAAGCAAATACTAATACTTTGAAATGCGTCATAGTTCTCCATTCATCTACGTTAAAAGTATTTTTCAATAAAGAAAAACCTTTAAATACAATGTTGGGATTTGGAGAAATTATCTTAGAAGGCGTTGGAGAACATGAAAGTATAAATATAGTGAACATAATGTCTGTTAACGCAATACTCGTTCATTGTAGTGCAATTAACGGCTCATACCTTAACGGTTCTTTGCATATTTTATATTCCTTTTTCCCAAACGTCCCACCGGGATATAAAATTGTAGAAAATCCAAATAAACCAATTTATCTACCGATATATCAACCTTTACTCTATGATTTGAGAATTTGGCTTACTGATCAAAATGGACATGCTCTGAATACTAGAGGTGAAGAAGTAACTGTTCGATTACACCTAAGATCTAGAAATTAAGATAACTTGATAAAATTATCTTTAAAAAATGGATTCTTTAAGATGGAATGAAAACATTAAAGTTGATGAATCAATTGAAAAAATTGAAACGCATAACTATGAACCACAAATAGGTACTGATCTGAATTGTGAACATAATGATATTAAGATCATTATCCAGAATCAAGATCAGTTTGTATTACCTAGTAAAAGTTTCATATATATAGAAGGAGCTTTAAATAAAGAAGATGGAAGTGATTATAATTTTAAAGATGAAAAAATAACAATAATCAACAATGGATTAATGCATTTGTTTGATAGAGTTTCTTACAGAATTGGAGATGAAGAAATTGAAGGGTATAGTTACCCTGGAATTACAACAACTCTAAAAGGGTTAGTTAGCTATCCCCGAAATGTTAAAGAAAACATGATATTTTTCTGGAGCGTTGATACTAAGAAGAATGAAAAATCAAACGAAGGATTTAGCGATCGAAATGACTACTTAAGTTCAGCTAATGGGAAATTCAGCGCTGCTATCCCACTTGAACATGTGTTTGGATTTTGTGAAAATTATAAGAAGGTAATTTATGGAGTGAAACATGCTCTGACTTTGAGAAGAGGTGATAATTCTAATGCTATATTCAAATCGGATGAGAAAGATGCAAACCAGCAAGATAAAGTAGTTGATGGTAAAATTAATATTACAAAATTAATTTGGAAAATGCCAGCTTACAAACTGTCTGATGAGTATAAAATCAAGCTATATCGTTAAATTAAGGATAAAATAACATTACCTATTCCTTATTTTAATAGACAATTGGAACAAACCATTGTAAACTCTCAACAGAAATTCTTAGATTGGACTTTAACTCCAAATTCAGGATCTCAAAGACCTCGATACATAATTTTAGCATTCCAAACTAAGAAACCTAATTCACAAGCTGTAAACAATGCAATTTTCGATCATTGTAACTTGACGAATGCATATGTTCAGCTGAATAATGAACGATACCTTGATCACAATTTACAGATTGATTTCGATTCTAACAATTATGCTACAGCTTATAAGATGTTAA
The DNA here is from genome assembly GCA_030386875.1 of Morinoia aosen. Taxonomy (NCBI): domain Eukaryota; kingdom Metazoa; phylum Arthropoda; class Malacostraca; order Amphipoda; family Talitridae; genus Morinoia; species Morinoia aosen. The sequence goes on from CM059580.1 coordinate 44,536,248, forward strand.
TAGATTATGTACCTAATGAAAATTGTGCTATCGAATACAGACACTTTAAATATTTGTATCCCATCTATGTGTTTGATATCAGCAGACAAAATGAACGTATCAAGGAAACTACAATTGATATTAAAATTAAAGCAGAATTTAAAACCAATATTCCTGATGATACACATGCATATGCACTGATTCTATCTGACAGAGTAATTCGATTGCAATCTGACGGTGATAAAATGAGTTTAAACTACTAAAAATTAAAATATATTCACATAATGTTTAAAAAATGTATTGTGTAAAGTGCAAGAAGAAAACTGATACTGATAATCCTCAATATTTAATTACAAAGAACAATAAGATACTGGTCAAAGGTATGTGTATTATTTGTAAAAAGACAAAGACTTCTTTTGTTTCTAAAGATACTGTGACGAAAGGGGGTTTTATATTTACAATTCCAGCTTTATTAGCTGGCCTTGGGGCTGCTGGCTCTTTGGCTGGAGGTGCTACTGCAATAGTATCCGCAGTCAATAAGAAAAAAGCTGATGATAAATTCTTGTCAGAAACTAAAAGGCACAATGAAGCAATGGAAAGTAAAAAAGGTTCAGGTATACGGATAACTCCGAGAAAAAAAAAACCTTGTGGAAAGGGTCTCTACTTGAAACCACCAAAGAAGTAATACCTAACCAACCATTATCTAAACATGATTTAGAATACTACATAAATATATTAAAAATTCCGAATTTTCGAGGTATTTACATGAGAGATACTTTACCTAAACACCCTTTAGAAACGGAATGCGGGATCCTAAATTTAGACACTGAAAAAGGATTAGGAACGCATTGGACTTGTTGGTATAAGAAAGACAATATATGTTATTACTTTGACAGTTATGATTTGATTTATCCAATTGAATTTAAAGACTACTTAACAGATTGTGTTGATATAATTTTCTCTACTTACAAAATCCAGAAAATAGGTGATGTAATTTGTGGACATTTATGTCTAGAAATGCTGAAGCGTTTAGAAAATGAAAGCTTTCATGCAATTCTTTTAGATCTGTATAAAACCCCAACTAGTTTTTAGAAAATAAACAGAGTTAATTTTTCTTCTTTAAAAAATGTCTTGTGGAAATATTTATGCAGCAAAGTTGGTCTTTTTACCTTCCTGTAAAGAAAATCATGAACATGAAAATAGTGAAAATAATTCTGAAGTACTTTTGCAGAATGTAGAGCAAATAAAAAGTTTACTTGAAGATTCTAATATAGAGTCATTGAAAGACACAATTGAAGCTCTCAAAAATGAAAGAACTGAATTGGAATCAATTATAAACGAGTATGATGAGAAATATGTGACTCTGAAAACAGATTTACAAGTGAAATTTTCTGATGTAGACTCAACCGTTAAATTCTTAGAGACGTTAATTTATGATTTTTCTGAAAAGTTCGGTGCTCTTGAACCAAAAATTGTTTCAAATGATGAACGACTATCAAGCATAGACTCAACATTGATGAAGAAAATTGATGAAATTGATGCTAAATTTGAAAACATTGATTCAAACATAATCAATCTAACAGACGTAAAAATTCCTGAAATTGGGGATGAATTGACAAGTCTAGAGTCAGGTATTGAAACTAGAATTGATGAAAAGCTGTTAGTTAAAGAGTCAGCATTAACCGATCAGATTAAAGGAGTTGAAGCTAAATTTGAGCTTGTGGACTCTAAGATAACCAATTTGATTGACGTTAAAATTCCTGAGATTCTAGAGAATTTTAAGAACCAAGAGTCAGTTATACAAAATCAAATGGATGAAAAACTGAAGACTTTAGAAACTAAAATTAATGATCAAATTGATTCAAAGAACTTATTAATAAATAATAAAGTTGAAGAACAAGAAATTAGTATAATTAACGTTGTGAATGAAAAAGAAATGAGCTTGCAGACATCACTTAATGATCAAATTGAAGAAAAGCTGAATAATTTAGAATCAACACTGAACAATACTGTTGAAGAAAAAAGTAAAAGCTTAGAGGCACATCTAACTGAATTAAGTGATAGAAACCTTTTTGTTATGGAAAGAACTGTAGCATTAGCACCCTCGTTTGTTGAAGTTGACAATAAGCTGAAAAATTTAGAGTCAACCATAACCTCATCCAGCAAAGAAAAATTCAATGATCTTAACAAAATTATAATGGAATTACGAGCAGAGTCAGTCCCATTAAGAAAAATAGAAGAACTAGCTAAGAACTTGAGTGATGTAGAAAGTCTTTTCCAGGAGTTTTCAAGAGACATTATTTCAAATCAGAATGAAATCAGTCAGTTCAAATTAATGCTTCAGAATGAAACTGATAAAAATGTAAAATTAAACCAGGAAGTGGAAAGTTTGAGTGACCGAGTAAACAATTTGATATCTATGAGAATTAGAGAAAATTTAGAGAATTGAAAATTCTATGTATAAAAAATGATAGGCATAAATATTTTTGGACAACAACGAAAAAAATCATTTTTATCTTCACAACCAGGACCTCCTGGAATAGGTTTTAAATATCTTGATGAAGATCAAAATTTCGATTTGATTAATAGAAGACTTGCAATTATTTCTTTTCCAATCGAAGAATTTGACGCTACGAATAAAAAATATGTTGACGAAGTTTTGGAAAATTTGAGGCTTCATCTCAGAAAATATATAGAGGTAAGAGAAAATCTTATCAATGAAAATTATCAGTTCAGAAGTGATTCTATCCAAGCATCTATAGATGAGAATACTACAGGTTTTCAAGAAAAACTCAGTGAAATTATGACAAATCTCGATGAACATAGTAGAATATCTGAGGAAAAAATAGAGGTGATTCGAACAGGTACTTTAGAACATACAGACTTTTTGAAAAATGAGATAAAGAGGTTGGAAGAAGAGGTAATAAAAAGTGTGAAATTAGACTTCGCAAATCTCGAGAGAGTATTCAACGATATGAGTTCATACATTGAAACTTTTAGAAATAATCTTCATGAACAGGATAGAGAAACAATCATAAATACAAATGAAATAGAAAAATTGAAACAGTCATCGCAGAAATTGGAGGATGATAATGCTGATATTAAAAACAGATTAATATCATTAGAGAATACTTTGAGACGAGAAACCGTTGAACCGTTGAACTAAAAAAACATGTTTTTTAATAGATGAACTTAATAAAAAAGAAAAACACATTTAAGAATTAAACTTAATAAAATGGAAGATATTATTACAGACATTCAAAGAGAAGTTGTTCGCAATACTGTAAACATAAATTAATTGCAATTAAATGTTAATCAAATTCAAAATGATGTCGAATTAAATAAATAAGGAATTTATTACTCAATTAGAGTCAAATATCATTCATCTTTAAACATTAATCAGTAACGTTTCTAATGACACCAGAGGTAGCTTTTTCTCTCGTTATTGCCCAACGAGACAACCAATACGAAAGAAAAAACATTGAAGAATTGAACTTAATGAAGTAGCAAATTTAAAAAAACAATGTTTACAATTGCTACAAATAGGAAATAAATTTTGAAAAATCAGTTGTAGTTTATTAGTTATATAAAATGGTGTATATGTGGAAAGACAGTAAAAGAAATAATCAAAAGAATCATTTTATTTTTCCTTCACCTTCTTCACGGTGTGTAATAGTCGGTAGATCGAATTGTGGTAATACCTGTTTATTAGACATTCTTCTTATTGAGGAATATATCGATTTTACCAACCTGTTTCTTTATAGTAAATCGACAAAACAAGCAGAATATAAACTACTTAAAAATGCTTTTTCAAAAGGTTATAAAGTCTGAAATAATTGAGCATTTTAAAATCGGTAGTGGGAATATTGATACATTTCTCAAAGGCTTACCTGTAAAACGCAGCGGTAAGGTGTTACGATACGAGCATGGGCCTGTCGGCTTCTCGTTACCGAAAGAGGAATTCAAACCTCTATAGATGAAGGATTAAGGAAAATTAAGACAGAAATACACAGGAGGAGAATGGGACAGGAAAGAAAGAAATTAAAAATAGTAGTGTTCGCATAGTGCACCACGAGTCTCCCTTAGTCTATCAGCATGGATAATAACGACAACATTGAAAGATTAGACATATTTTTATTCTTGACCGTAGAATGTTGAACACGTGAGTTAAAGGTGATAATTGGCAACAAACACTGACACAAAGTGACACACACCATGAAAAAACGTGCGCTTCGAATCATGATAGGCGCCCGCAACGGTTGCATGTTTTAACGTTACACAAAAATTTTTATGATGACTATCAAAAGAAGACCTACTCACAATAAACCAGAACAAGAAAATAATTAATAGCTGGGCTAGAGTACGCCCGAAATAAAAATGGGGATAATGTAAAACAATAAAACCCTTGACTTACACAAGGTGTTAAATGCGGAACACTTAAATTTGCGCTACGCACAATGTGAAGCTCCACACACCACGATGAACAAACAAAAATCGAAATCACTCCAGATAGCGCGCCATTTCCAACACTTTCCAATGTGCTGTTTTGCACCTAAGCTTGCACTTTTATTCACCGTTCAATTTCTCAACTCCACTATGTCACCCTAACTCTTCTGTGATGCGTCGTTGAAGTGAGGCGAACTCTGCTTCCACTTATAGCTTGAGGAATGCACGAATGTTCAGTTGATCAGACTAACATCCGCTGATGCCCCAATGCCGGGCGGCCGGCTGGTGCTGCTCCCTGTCTGCAACGCGTTTACTGCTCTTAAGTGCCGAAGGAGCTTGATCATCGTGGCTTGCGCGGGATCGATGTTGTATTATTGCAGCTTTCGTAAATGCGTGGTTCCAAGGGGCAAGCTGGAGTTGACTGTGAGATTGGAACTGGCGTAGACAAACTGAATGCTTTCGCTGCAGTTGTTGACACGTTTGCACTTGAAGATCATTGCTGTGAAGCTGATGTGCTTTGAGTGGATTTCTGCCGCAAGTTGATACTTCGATGGCTGCTGTTTTCCCGACTTTTTACTCGCGAGGCTTCAATGTTGTCACCTCACACCGATGTTAAAGGTTTGGTACTCTTTTGCGAGGTACGCCGGCAAAGCCGGAGTACTCTGTCTGCGTGCGTGTCCTCACTCTCTCTTTGTTGCGAAACCCTCGAAAAGAACCTCGATTATTCTTGTCGTATCCTTATATGTGCGTGGCTCGGATCCTTCTCGAATGTTCACGAATGTTCGCAGTTACAATGACAGCATTTTACAGCTGATTGGAGGAATTCTTCCTTGTCCTGACGTCTCGAAATTTCATTGGCTAGGTGCCCGCTTTCTTGTGCCACACCTTCGACGCGCCGCCTGTTCATTGGCCCAGATGTTGCGGTTTTTGCTAAGGCCAACCCTCGTATCGCGCCTTCGTGCGAGGCCTGTTCCCATGCCCAAGCGACGGCCGGCTTAACGGTTTGAACATTCCAACGTCTATCGCAGCTTTTACCTCAAACTGGCCTCGCAACACATCGTATTATATAAGATATAAGATATTTCACTACTAGTATATAAGATATTTCACTACATACCCCGCTCGTCCCAGAAAATTTAGAGCCAAACTGCAAATTTGGTTCAAATTTTCTATCGTGATATCAATTTCGTACCATCAGGTAACTCCCCCACATTATAAAATTTTCAAAGTGTTCACCGATAATCAATACCTTCACGTTTCCCAACATCGAACTCTCGTTTTATATCTCAGTTTCATTTGCATTCATGATGACACGCTAATGATAACGCAGTTTTTCAAAAAAATCTTCCTTAATACCTGACATACTCTAAATGTTTGAACCGCACATTTCTAACATCAAAGAAGCACCAACGAACACAGCAGATTTGAAACACATTTCGCACAAACATAAACGCATCAAAAAATATTAATAAAACTCATGACTTTTTATTATTTCCGGCTTGCCCTCAGCAAATCCAACGACATAGTATAATCATGTAAATCAGAGACAGTTGTAGTACATAGAGAGACATCAGTTGAGGCTCCACTCCTAAATCCACCTAGCAATTAAATCTCAAAATGGGGGTAATGTTTCAACCTCAAATATTTTCTCCATGATCATGATTTCATCCTTCATTTCCTTGTAGATTTGCATGTTTATCATCATAAACGTCATCCTCAAAGTCATCATCTTTCAAAATCACCCTTAAGATAACTCTCACTATCAAAATCATCATTATCATCATTACTATCGCTGTTATCATCATTGCTATTATCATCAACACTGTTATCATCAAAGGGGGCCCTCTGGGAATCAGGACTTAATTAAGCTACCATTTCCACGAAATCCATCCTTGCGTCACGTTATTGCGTGGAAAATTCCGTCGATCACTCCTTGCGTCGCGTAAACCACGCGGAAAATTCAGTCGATGATTGCGTCAATGCGCGTGCAAATTCCTTCGTTGGAACTCGTCAGTCCTTTTATACTCGTTGCAGCAATAAATATACTTGTCTACGAATGCCTCCAGGTTTGGTCAGTGATCCCCTCGTCGACTAGAGAAACATTTAACCCCTGCGGTTCGCGTTAAACTACTATTTATCGACTTCATAGTTACGCATTTAATTGTCTAACATGTTCATCTGGTGAGCGAGAGACAGCGCACTACGTCGTTGATCAAACTAAGAGTTTCTTTCTATGTCGAGTTAATTTCTCGCACTGCTTTCAAGCCTGCCCTGACTGGCGGAAGTGAACTAATACAAGAGTTCCTCCTACATGAGTGAATTACTTAAGCTTTGTCTAACCAACTTCTAGACTAACGTCAAAAATTCGTTCGACGGTGTCACTGATTGGTTAAATTCACTTAAAAGTTCCTAAAAATTGAAACATTGTATTTCCAGCAACGTACGACCCGTCTCGTTTTCATACGCAACTGTCGATCACTGTAGCACATGATTACATAAACATTCATATAAAATAATGCACGAAAACTCGAGAGATTTACCTAGTAGACCGAGATCCCGAACGCGACATAAAAAATTGAATATTAAGTATTAACATTTCATCAGACTTTATGCCACAGGCCGTGTACATCAGCTTAAGCGATCCGATTCCATGTCAATACACACAAAATATGAAAAAAAATCACATCCTAATTCACCTAATATCCCAGCCTTTGAGACAGTGTGTAATTTTATTTCGATGATTTAATTCCACTCGAAGAGGTGCCGTTGTTCATATCCACGACATTTATTAATGTCTCTACATAGTTCGGGAACTGCAGCTCCATGTTACCGCTAAATCGCGGGTCTGGTGTTGGGAACCTTATATGTATATAACTACTTCTACAGAATAAAAATTAATTTGCATATCCATCAATATTTGAGAACAAATAGAGCAGGCACCAGCACCACCCCCATGGGAAGAAACAGTTAAAAACTTCCACACAAGGATCATGAAGCACCAACACCAATTTGCCTCTAAATAATAAACCCCGGGCAATAATTAAGCTTAGTCTGCAGTTCTTTTGAGACGGTCGAGAAGCAGACTTCAAGTCACGACAGACGACAGCAGCCCTTCGCAAGTACACAATTCCGTGAGTCATAATTCGTTGATATTACACTACTACAACCAATTTAATTGGATATGCACTAATAAATTAATTCAGTTGTAAGTTGGTAATAGGTGTCAGCATCGATGTTTAAATGAAGTTCCTATTCTCAACTCTCAAAGTTCGCCAGGCGGAAGGAGGCAGAAAGTTCCTAGCGAAGCACTTGACAGGTTTGGAAATTCAGGAACTATTCTTATACCATTTAACTTAGAACAAAATGAAAATCACCCTCCCAGGCACATAAAAATCAAGGGGTTAGCTCGGCCAGGGGGAGACTGCAAAAGACTCCCAGCTAACACACGCACATGATCTTCAACACCAAGAAATTAGTTTCACTTTGTCGAACTTAATATACTAAAATTTTTCTGTGTAATAATGTACAAATTGCTGCAGTGAACCCTCAATTTACGCATTTATTATACTACGTGTTCCCTGTCAATACCGCCTAAAGTCTGATGTTTCAGACAACACTGACATAGGAACGTAAGTTCGTTTATAACTCTGATGCCTTTTATTTAAGCCGGTAAAGAAATGATACATGGAATTTTCTTACAATTTACAACTCGCAAAGGACAGAGTGCAACAGAAAACGAGTTATAAATTTCTTCGAGTCGAATTCCTTGCCATTTAAAGTTTCACTCATTTCAAATAGATATCACTGGTAACATTTTTGATAAACTTTCCACTCAACATCCTACTTTCTTACGTTCACGCAGTACTACACTTGAGCAATTGTCTCATGAGCTTGACCGCGTCAGAAATTTTACAACCTTGTCAAAAAGCAATAAAATTCCCACACATGTTCTCTGCTATCAGCAGCTACCTCCTGTAGACGCATGACCATAAGAAATTCACGTTTATTCATTACAAATTGGCTTTCGTTTTCAACTCTCACGCTATAATAAATTCTTTCAACAGAAATCAAAGCTCCATCTCGAAATATTGTGTACTTCCGTTGAAGGAAATGAACATACTTCAATGAAGTTGATTGCCAACTTTGCCTATGCAAAAAAATAATTTCGTCATTACATAATAATTCAGTTTGAATTACTGACGAAAGTGGTTCACATTATTCAAACGTTACAAAAAAAGATCATGAAGATTCCGAGTGAAGTTCCTGATTTACTATGAATTCACACTATATACCATTGGTTATTTTCACGTAGATAATTGTCTGATATGAGGTGCACGATTCATTCGCTACGAGCATCTAACCACATTAAGATCGGCACCATTTAACTCACGTGTTCCTTTTCTAATACTAAGCATACTTAATATGAAATTTTATGTCGCACCCAAATGTAGCTGAATCGAAAAATAATCTTATATTTATGCGCCCTACATAGTAGACTTTTATGTTAAAAAATATTTATTTTATCATGAAATTTATATATGTTTCAGTGAGATGCAACGAGGATTCAAAGGCTCAACTAATTTGGTAATACCGAAATCAATTGGACTAGTATCAGTTGTTGAAGTAATCATTTCCCTCCCACAGCAAGAATATTATTTAAACAATCGACGAATTCAGCAGAACATTATACGAATTAAAAAAAAATTCAGATTCATGCTCCGGAACACTGAATCTCATCATAATGCTGTTGTAACCATAGAAAATAAAGAATTCATTTTAATCGTCACATATGTAGAAGGCGTTATTTCTATTTTAGGCGACTAAAATTAAACTGAGAAAGAATGAGCATCATCTTTGAAGATTACCACACACTCAAGAAAAAACACACTACACTTAATTACTTATTATTCTAAATTCCGTCACTTAACTCAGTTTTACTCAGACAATAGGTTAAACAAAATTATTTACTCTGCCTTTGAAGCAAGAAGAAAAATTGATTTTTAAAACAATTTACCCACTATTTGACAGAAGATGTAAATTTTTTCAATTAAAGTGCTCAAATATCAGTGAACTAAAATGTAAACTATGTTACTAAAATTTGTCAAAGTTTGTTCGAAAAGAATTATATAAAATCAAAATCACATAACCCTTCAATAAATTTTTTACAAATTATTTTTAAATTTGAGGGGTCATGAAAAATTGCAAATATTAATTTGACGATTTCTAAATATCCCTAAACACTGCAAAATCTAAACTTGTTTCTAAGTCTCAACTGAGATAAGGAGGTATATACTAAAATTAAGGCATTAATTCCAGCACCATCGGTCCACACATTAAAGTCAGTAAATAGTAATGGGTGGATAGATTCTGGAGACATTTGATTAAAATTCACCACAAAGAAAAAATTTTTATCAAACACATAATTACGAGGAGAGATATGTTGGAGTAAGCTATATTTTAGCAAAATAAGGCAAATTCTATTGTTCCACTGCACACTAATAAATTTATAATTGCAAGGGAACTTAACCGTGCGTGCATCACTGAAGAACCAAAAAAAAATTAATGGTGGTGGCTTCACTTCAAAAATTGAGTAAAAATAAAATTTATGTTATCTTTAATAGTTCAAAACAAATAAAAACATGCTCAGAAGATTAAACACTGTTACTTAAAATTTGAAGTGAAATTCAATGGGAAGAAGTTTAACGTAAGCAACTCGACGCTACGACAAAATTAAGAAACGTGTGCCTTACTGATGGTATGAATTTCTTGCTATATTTAGAAAATTTGACGACAGTGAATTCATGCTACTCTTCAAGACTCAGTCAAGCTCACTTCAATTAGCCACTCAGAAATGGTCTAGCCACTGCCTAGCCTTACCGCCGCCACAAAGTTTCAGATTTATTGCTCTACGAGCAGGATCTCACGGTGGGGCGGAAATTCGACTGTACTCACAATCACAAGCAGAATATAGCACATAGAGAAAATTCTATTTAATGTCGAGCACTCACACGACTGATTTTAACGAATGAGAAATTATAACACAAAAATATTTTAGGCACTGAAATAGTCACTTAAAAAAAAATTTCCATGCTGATAAACAGGCAACACGTTGCACACTTATGCAATAAACATTTTAAGCTGTTACGATACGAGCATGGGCCTGTCGGCTTCTCGTTACCGAAAGAGGAATTCAAACCTCTATAGATGAAGGATAAAGGAAAATTAAGACAGAAATACACAGGAGGAGAATGGGACAGGAAAGAAAGAAATTAAAAATAGTAGTGTTCGCATAGTGCACCACGAGTCTCCCTTAGTCTATCGGCATGGATAATAACGACAACATTAAAAGATTAGACATATTTTTATTCTTGACCGTAGAATGTTGAACACGTGAGTTAAACACTGACACAAAGTGACACACACCATGAAAAAACGTGCGCTTCGAATCATGATAGGCGCCCGCAACGGTTGCATGTTTTAACGTTACACAAAAATTTTTATGATGACTATCAAAAGAAGATCTACTCACAATAAACCAGAACAAGAAAATAATTAATAGCTGGGCTAGAGTACGCCCGAAATAAAAATGGGGATAATGTAAAACAATAAAACCCTTGACTCACACAAGGTGTTGAATGCGGAACACTTAAATTTGCGCTACGCACAATGTGAAGCTCCACACACCACGATGAACAAACAAAAATCGAAATCACTCCAGATAGCGCGCCATTTCCAACACTTCCCAATGTGCTGTTTTGCACCTAAGCTTGCACTTTTATTCACCGTTCAATTTCTCAACTCCACTATGTCACCCTAACTCTTCTGTGATGCGTCGTTGAAGTGAGGCAAACTCTGCTTCCACTTATGGCTTGAGGAATGCACGAATGTTCAGTTGATCAGACTAACATCCGCTGATGCCCCAATGCCGGGCGGCCGGCTGGTGCTGCTCCCTGTCTGCAACGCGTTTACCGCTCTTAAGTGCCGAAGGAGCTTGATCATCGTGGCTTGCGTGGGATCGATGTTGTATTATTGTAGCTTTCGTAAATGCGTGGTTCCAAGGGGCATGCTGGAGTTGACTGTGAGATTGGAACTGGCGTAGACAAACTGAATGCTTTCGCTGCAGTTGTTGACACGTTTGCACTTGACGATCATTGCTGTGAAGCTGATGTGCTTTGAGTGGATTTCTGCCGCAAGTTGATACTTCGATGGCTGCTGTTTTCCCGACTTTTTACTCGCGAGACTTCAATGTTGTCACCTCACACCGATGTTAAAGTTTTGGTACTCTTGGGCGAGGTACGCCGACAAAGCCGGAGTACTCTGTTTGCGTGCGTGTCCTCACTCTCTCTTTGTTGCGAAACTCCTCGAAAAGAACCTCGATTATTCTTGTCGTATCCTTATATGTGCGTGGCTCGGATTCTTCTCGAATGTTCACGAATGTTCGCAGTTACAATGACAGCATTTTACAGCTGATTGGAGGAATTCTTCCTTGTCCTGACGTCTCGAAATTTCATTGGCTAGGTGCCCGCTTTCTTATGCCACACCTTCGACGCGCGGCCTGTTCATTGGCCCAGATGTTGCGGTTTTTGCTAAGGCCAACCCTCGTATCGCGCCTTCGTGCGAGGCCTGTTCCCATGCCCAAGCGACGGCCGGCTTAACGGTTTGGACATTCCAACGTCTATCGCAGCTTTTACCTCAAACTGGCCTCGCAACACATCGTATTATATAAGATATTAGATATTTCACTACTAGTATATAAGATATTTCACTACAAAGGTATCGTTAAATATTTTGAAGATATCACTTCTATTCCTGATCCTAGTGAAGTGGATGCTAAGAAAAAAAATTTGTTTATATTCGATGACATAGCAACTGAAAAGAATCAGACACCAGCTGATAATTTTTACACCCAAGGGAGGCATAATAATTGCAGCTCGATTTACTTGACTCAAAATTATTATTTATTACCTCGTCAGTTGATACGGACGAATGCAAACCTATTGATTCTATTTGAATTACCAACTAACGATTTAAGAAATATTCATATGGACATTGTCTCAGGAGACATGTCCTTAGAAGAATTTATTGAATTTTGCAGTGATACTTTCAAAATTCCTTTTAGCTACATAATGATAAACAAAGACGTTCACCCATTAAAGGGAAAATACTTTAGGAATTTGAACCAAGTTTATATTCCGAAAAAGTATTTTAAAGACTTTGTAAATACCTAGAATTTGAAACACCAGCCTATACACACACAGGGATTCAAGTATTGTAAATAGTTTATTACATATTTTAAACGTTTTATAGAAATTATATACTTCTTTAAAAATTTCATTAGCAAATAATTTTTTCCTAATTGTAACAATTCAAGTATTGAGATAATTATGAAAAATAAGTATATTTTTTTCACTTCTCCAGTTAATTTGTAAAATCATGAATTTTGAGGCTTTTCAAGATCGTTCTTTAATTGCCGTAACACTCCAAAAAATCATGGATGAGGCTTTGAGGCTTTTCAAGATCGTTCTTTAATTGCTGAAATCCTCCAAAAATCCAAAATTGGGCTGGCATGCTCTTTCCCCTTACTACTAATATAGTTTGTCAAAATAACAGTATTATGTTCAAATTGCAACTAAAATCAACAACTTGTATCTATCTTATATTCTATTGAGACAAAGTTGGTCTTTATTATCAATTCTTAATTTAATCTGAAGGAAATGCACCTCACTGTTCTAAACAAAATGCAAGAAAAGTATTCTAAAAATAATAAAGGAAGCAAGAAATAATGATAACACAAAAGAAATTTAAAAAGAACATTTTCTCTTTTCAGAAGGTAAACATTTTAATACAGAGCAAAAATTCAACTACGAATTCATGCAATATCTCATACATGAAATTTTACTGTTTACATTTTCCTCTCTAAAACACAAAACTAACACCACCATTTTTCTTATACTTATAAGTAACAGCAATTGTATAAGGACTATTGTCATTAAATAACTGAGAGAGGCTCAAGTGATTTCTTGTACTAGTTAAGCAGCCACAAATATTCATTCGTTTGTCTCCCACACATAGCAAGAACACAAAGAAATCTGTATACTTGTTGTTCAGAAATAATTTATACTGTTTCAGGTGTGGTAAAAGTTCACACCAATGTCGTTTCATAGAAAATTTGACAGCAAATGCTCGAAGAAGTTGAGTTGGGAAAAGGAAACAAGAAAGGATCTCACAACGATCACTAGAGTAAACCAGTAAGATACATCATTCAAGTTAATTCACTGAAGCACGAAGGAATCAAGAAAAGGCTCCCAGACAGTGGGGGTACAAGAAGCATGTTGAAAATAGCATCGATACTATTGATGACGTGACCATAGCTCAAACAATACTAGCTGTGCTTGGGGAACGGGAACAAAATGGAGCACATGGAGAAATTCAACACAAAAATAAGTACCAGCAGTCAAAAGATACCAACATGCTATGATAGTGTAAGAGGGCAGGGGACTAGGGGTACTAGCATTTACCCGTAGCTGTTTGTGAACCACAAAGTGAGCAAGTAATGAAACTGGTTTAGACAAATGATAGTTTAATGTGATTGGATTGAACAGGTGATAGGACATGCAATGACAAGTGACAGGGCTCAGAAATGGTGGAGATAAATCAAAAGCCAGTGAATAGATTAGATTATAAGTTAGTTTAAGCCTCCCTAACCGCTACAAAAAAAACGTATCAAAGAGAGGAAGAAGAAAGGCACCATTTAGTATGGAGATAGGCGAATGGGGAATCTATGCAGAAGGGGCTTAGAAACAGTAAGATGAGAAAGAATTTAATGAAACATGATCAAAGTTGAAGAAGAAAGTAGTAGGTGCTGAAAAAACAGGACAGCAGTGAACCGAAAAAAGATGGTCCGTAACAAAACAAAACCCAATGTTATTTTAACAAATAAAGCCTACCTAACCTTTAGCTCGGGCCCTCACTTTGTCCCCCTGGGAGCGCTACTTCCCATAGATACAATATTCATATCCCCCTGAGGGGAGCCAGTGAATAAAAAAGCCCTGAAAACAGAGATAAAACATAAATAAAAATGCAAGAATAAAAAAATAACCCATACCAGACCTTTTGGATTCCTCAAAATTAAACTTCAAAATAAAGCTTGAAGCAGAACAAAATAAACCATGCTGAAAATGAATTCATGCTAAATAAAGACAATGCATGAACTAAGAATGCAACAAAGCAACTGAAAAAGACTGAAATGAATATAAATGAAACCAAACTAAAATCAAATCATTCAAAAACAAATTCAAAAGAATAACTCAGGAAAAATATTACAACAAGAATGTTCTTGAAATCTAGAAAAACTGAAAACTTGACCTTTCAACAAAAAGAAATGAAAGAACCAATATGCCAAAAGAAAACATTATGCTCAACATAAATAAATCTTAGCCTAAAGCAACAAAAAAATACACAAGCAAAGCAAACTGTACAATGAAGCAACACTCACCAGATCAACACTTGGTTTTTTAAGGTGAAGGAATAGCCTTGCCAAGAAATAATAATACACTAGTTTTACTGTAAATCTGAGTGACTTAAAGTGAAAGAAAGACAGTGCATCAAGATTTTATTCATACAAAAAAAACACAGCAAAATCAAAAACACAAAGCAACCAATGAACACTAAAACACATATTTGAACTCTTATCTTTATACTTAACGTTAAAGATCATACAAAAAAGACTGGAGAAAACGGAACAAATTCAGACTGATGCATGCTGGATATTACAGACACACAAGGAAAATATTTGGGGCCACACCTACAACAGGAGAAACAAATTAAAAAAAAAATCAATTACAAAACTGCCAATTGGCATCCATATAGACAAACCTCAATTCAACAGAATAGAAACTCGAATACAATGGAGTGTGCAGCAAGACTATTTTTTTGAACCAAGGTAAAACATTGCTAGGCAGCTAATGAAACAGTTTAGACAATAAATTAGGCTAATCTACCACGAGAGGCTTTCAATCATTCAAAAGACAGTTCAATAGAATGAAATTCAATGAGAGACAAGTTTTACCAATTTTGTCAGAAATGCTCAAAAAAATGAGAGGTGAGACCAGTGATAATGCTATAAATGTCACTAAATAGTGGCCAAGAACAGGCAGAGATGCACAACATCCGAATGAAATTAAAATTTTGAGTGAAATTATGAATGCTACACTGAAATCAAACAAAGCATTCAAGAGGAGAGTAAGCCACCAATTCAAAGCACTCAAGAGAAGAGTAAGCCAAAAATCGGATGCACTCATGAGGAGAGTAAGCAATCAATTGAGAGCATTCAAAGGGAGAGGAAGCTGCAAATTACAGTACCTGGAGTTCCTGGTGCCAGTCAATGGGCTCGTTCTTCACAGTAACTGCCTCGAGCTCAGCGTCAGACACTTCACTTTTGATGTAAATTTTTTCTAGATAACTCCCAGAGCTCAGCCTGTCACCTGCAAGTGACAAATGCTTATTGAGAAAAATTACATCTGAAAATATAGATCTAGTAACAGCTGTATACTGTTAAAAATGTTAAATGACAATTTTCTTTGTATTTTAACATACAGAAAACTGTAGTGATGCACCAATACCATTTTTTTGGCCGATACTGACACTCATTTCTTGGCCGATACCTATTCTACAACCGATTCCTATACCTGAACAATTATATTAAAATAAAACCATGATAAGCCCTACATGGGTGTTATAATAAAATTATTTCCAAATATATCTAATATTATAACAATATTGACAATAAAGTTTTTGATTAGAAATAATAAAACTGCTCTTGCTATGTAACTATGTTGTTGAGATAGATAAGTGTTCCTAATCACATTGCAACGTAATGTAGAATTGCTATAATAGCAACTGGTTCCAAAAGTGGACCAAAAAAAACTCCCAAATCAATTCAAAACAAAAATAGTTCCAAATTTATCACTCAAAACATAAATGGTTCCAAAACAATCTCTCAGAACAAATCAGAATAAAAATGGTTCCAAAATAAACTCTCAAAACAAATCTCTCCTAACAAATCAAAACAATCTCTTGAAATATCAAAACAAAAATTTAAACCATTATTTTTAATACTGGAAATTGAATAATCTCAAATCAAAATTAAGGAACATGAGCATCACTCTATTTTTAGGCTTCAGTTTATTCCTTCGAGGAGTATACACATTGCCTCCAATGCTTAAAATTCTCTGACTCTCAACTGATGAAGGCAGACATGATAAGAGTTCGCTAGCAACTGTGGACAAATTGGGTATAAGGTTTCATTTTTAATCCACTAATTTACAGGGTTTGATTCTCTTGATATTGTTAAAAGTGAGATGGGTTAATCAACTTTCCTGGTCAGAGAAGAAGATGAAGAAAGTTCAAGTTGAGTAACTCTAAATTTCTTATGTGCATTGTAAAACAGTGAATTCAGTTAGCTGGTTTGATTAAAATCTAGAATTCAACAGTTAGCTAACTAATTTACTAAGTATAAACAGGCTCTTTATTTCATTATACTTTTACCTAAATAATTATGACCATTTTTAAGCATGATAAAATTCGTATTATTGGAAAGTATCGGTAAAGTATCAGCTGGATTCTGCCAATACCAATACCAGTAACATGACCGATACTGCCGATGCCAATACATTGATATATCACTAGAAAACTGGAACAATTTTGATAAGATTTGAAAGGAAATCTATTAATACTTCTTTTCAGCAGTTTCAGAAAATAACTTTCCAGCTAAAGTGCTATAATCTGAAGAATACGTGGGATCAAAATTAACTGAAACAATTTTAGCTTTCACAGAGAAATCTAGTCTTCATAATGAAAAGGACTTGCAATTCACGTGTAACTGGCAAATCCGTCAAAAATTGGCAATAAAATATAAACTTTACACTGTTAATATTCTTTGAATAGGTTATCTGAATTTAAATTGAAAAGAAATGGCCTTGCAGGAGGAAGTTTCACAACAAAAACAAAGACCTTAAGGAGACCGTCTACGTGGAAATTTGAAAAGTGGCCGATTTTTCCTTATTAAATACATCTTATAGAGGATTTTCTTGCGCTTACATTGGTACTACATGCTCGCGTCTACTCCCATTGGTACGGCTCCCCCAGAAGGGGGAAAACGAGGAGGTGGCATGACCTTGATGCAGTGTGACCCCTCCCACCCCTCATATTGGGGGGTCAGTTGGGCGTGTTTCTTTGCGGCAATGGCAATAGAGTTCGTTCATGGGCTACTCAAATTGCTTTCATATTCAAACAAAACATTCTAATGCTGACTAATAATTTTTGATAATTTTAAGATTCCAGCTGTTCTGTTTACATGTTTACACACGCTTTCATTCATAGCTCGATGACAGCCGCGGTATCATAGCTACGGCTATGGCGAGCACACCAATCGAAAGGGCTTGCAAAGAGCTACAAAGCAGAAGATATCATTTAAAAAAATAAAGTAAATTGGTAAAAAAAATTTTTTGGGGGAATACGGGTTTTGAAAAATTACACTTATTGTCTTTTGGTGTCCGGGTTCGAAACTCGGCGCTGGCGGTGGCAATTTTCTGTGTTGGGTATAGGAGAAAAATTCCAAGCACAATATCCCACTCTACCCAGGTGTCTGAAATGGGTACCGGTCTTGACCGGGGGAAAGCATCATGGCGTCCTGGCGTTAGTTATAAGGCATTTGAAAATCCAATGTACAAGATGATATGTATCAGGCTTGATTGGAAATAAAGCATCCGTAGATGCCTTCAATATTATTATTTTTTCCCAAAGTTCAACAGCTACAACAATGTCAAATAGATGAATTGAAAGTGCTCAAAATGCACAACAAAAGCTCATGAGTTCATTGTAGAAAACACCTAGTTCAAAAGATAGGAAGAAAAACAATTTTTATTGTAGAAAAACACACTTTCTGGAAATTGGCTAATTGTCTCTTTCAAATCTATCTTCTCCCACAATTTTACATTTACATAAATGAAATACATACCATTGGATAGGGCTTAGCAAGCTATCTCCATAAGCAATACAAAACTTTTAAACAATCATTATTTTGATAATTACACGACATGAAATAAATTTTTTTTTCTGATTCCTAAAATTTCATAAATAAATTTATCAAAATTCCACATTGCTTATGGATATATGGGTATATAAACTATATAAAAACAAATTTTCGGTTCTGTAACTTCAAAATTGTAGTAGAAGATACTTTTTGAAAAAAAACTTTTTTCCATTTTTTTTATAAAAAAGAAAAAAGTGCAGATACGAAAAAAAAAACACTTCAATAATGAAATGATATTTGCATCATTGCACACCTGCTGTGAAAGTTTCAGAGAAATTCCTCCACAAATAAAGAAATTTTTTGGGTCGACGACCTCCTTAACTCAACAAAATGTCTCATACCAATGAACACTGAAATCCTCATGTTCAACAGAGCTAATTCAACATTTTGGTCACAATTTTAGGGTTTCTTGACATTACAAACAAAGAATGAAGGAATATTACAACTTAATCTAATAATAAAAATGCAATGATACACTCTAGTATACCTGATATTGTAGTTTTAAAAAAAATTTAAATACATAACATTACACTCAATGACTGGTTCAACAAATCAAGAGTATCAGCAAGATAAAGTTTACTCTGAGAGTAATTCATATTAAGATCCATGGTGTGAATGCTCAGGCAGCTTACACTATAAATTGTGCCTTGAAAAGGAATAATAAATACGGTATGTCAATGATGTCCCCTAAACAGAGATATAAACGCAATTTTACATTCTCAATTATTCACATATCATCTCCACTCCACACATGGCTGTTTACACAAAAATGGAGGCTGAATGACAGCATAAATCCAAGAAATCTAAGTTGCAGATAATGTTGGGGACACTCAAACTATTTGTGTGCATAGCTGCCACATCTACATTCACAGTGTGGGATTTCGAATTTGTCTATGCTCCTACAATTTACAAAATCTATACTATAATAAGAGCCGCGTCTGTCCAAAGCCAGCCGCAAGTGTGTGATGAGTGTATCTGTGATACAAGCTCCAGCCCTATATATTTTGACGGGCCGTGTTCCTGCGGCCTCATCAACTCTCAAGAGATTGTATTTTTTAATTTTTTACGGCCTTTCTCTCATTTTGCCCTCTTTTTTATTTCAAATAGAGGGGGATGAACTAGTGTATGTAACAATTGCAATATATTCAAACTTTGTCAAATCTTGTTTGTTTCGGGAAATTCCATTCAAATCAGAATTAGCTATACAGCCCATGTCAAAATATTGATGAAGAGAAATGTTCAATTAGAAATTAATTTTGGTTACCAAAAATGTTTGGGACACAATATCCAATAATTTTCTTTTCTTTGCTCATACATTACATTTCATAATGTAACAGGCAGGTCTTGTCTATAAGGGGGTCACTTCAAGATTTAATTTTTTTCATTTGATTCGTTTGAAATTTGGCCAGTATATGTATATGTTGGAAAAAGCCATAAGTTACTTAGACTACTTATTCGATTAGGGCCTTATTTTTTTTAATACAAAAAATCAATTTTTTGGTACATTTATATGGATATTTCAAAGGAATAGAAATTGAAGCATTTCTAACAAAAGTACAATTGAAAATTTTTTTATTTGTAATTTTTCCTTTTTTTAAATGCAATATTTGATCACTAACTCATATATACACTAATTTTGGGTTTAGACCTTGATAAAAAAAATTATTTGTACGATTGGAAAATTTTCTACTGAACTTTGTATCCATATTTAGCCGATTCCACGGTCGACAGAGCTAAAATGCGTGTTTTGGGCCATTCCTAGGCCGAATGCGGTGAAAATCACGTCGTTTGCTGTTTCCCGTGGCGACATAGGCGGAAAGTGCATATTTAGGCGATTCCACGGTCGACAGAGCTAAAATGCGTGTTTTGGGCCATTCCTAGGCCGAATGCGGTGAAAATCCTTGTAACATTTCTAACAAGTGTTACAAGGATTCTACCGCTGTTTTTGTTTTTGTTCTAGCATAAAAACTCACTGACTTCTATTATTTTGAATGTTGACAAATAAGGGTTTGTTAGTAATAAGGCCTAAACAAATTTTTATCTAACTGTAATACAATGTACAATTTAGATAATTGAATGCTGTTTATATTTTTATTTCAATAACCTCCATGCTTTACTTCATATTCACACTGTGATATGTAATTAAAAAAAAATAAATATATACATAAACAATTCTTTTTTCTTCAAACTAGTTCACCCCCATTTATTTGAAATGAGAAAAAGGAGACATGAAAGAATGGCCGTGAGAAGTAAACAGTTCAATCTCTCGAGAGTTGATGAGGCTGAGCTTTCATCACAGATACGCTCATCACTTTATTGGCTGGCTTTGGACAGACGGACATGGCTCTTATTATAGTATGGATTATGAAATTTTTTTTGTAGTCTGATTCATATGAAATTTGACCGTTATATAATTTTCAAAAAGAAACACAATTTCTTCTATTCATTTTTTTGATTCAGGCCTTGGTTTTCTGAAAAATTGGACATATTGTTTTTTTAATTGATATTTCAAAAGAATAGAACTCATTGAGTTCTTATGCTAGAACAGAACCAAAGACAGTTTTAGAATCCTTGAAGCATTGCAAACAAAG
Source organism: Morinoia aosen (assembly GCA_030386875.1). Classification (NCBI taxonomy): domain Eukaryota; kingdom Metazoa; phylum Arthropoda; class Malacostraca; order Amphipoda; family Talitridae; genus Morinoia; species Morinoia aosen. The sequence goes on from CM059580.1 coordinate 44,557,356, forward strand.
TTACAGTAGAAAATTTTCCATGTCCATGAAATCAAAAATTCATTTTTGATCCCCTTACAGCCCCCTGGGGTTGGGGGATCTATGTAGTATCTGTAGCACCATAAAATTTTAGGATCGAATAGTCCACCACTTAAGGGTCCTTTTTCAACAAAAAAAGCTCATCAGACCACCAGGGGCCTGAAGTGACCCCCTTAAACCAGAATACCATTTTTGTTAATTTCCATACTAGAATGGCTTAGTTTTGTACCCTAATGTTGACAGTCTTTATCACATACCCAGAACAGATCTTAGGAAGTGATGTGCCAATGTATTGGTCATTCTTACTGGTATCAGTATCGGCCAAATTGGGCTGATACTTTACCGATACTATCCAATAATACATATTTTATCATGAAAATGAAGGTCATAAATAGTGAATGCAAAATTATCTAACCTAATAATACCCGTTGTGTGTTTATTTATATATTAATCTATACATTTGTTCAGTGTCCACTTTTTAAGAAACATAGGATGTTTGAGTATGCTGTATCATGGATACCAAACATCTGTAACATAGAAAGATGGCCCTTACATGCATTTATGTTTGATATTTTATCAGGATAGTTTCAGCTAAGATAGGTTAGGACAGGAAAGGTTGAGTAATGTTGACGGAATTTTTTCACGGGTCCACCTAGCTTAACAATGACATTGTCCATAGAATTTCCACGAGTCCTCCCACTCCCTAAAAATACCCTTGGTTTATTTGTTTTGAGTCCACTTTTTCCATTTCTCTGTCATGCTTATGAATGTAGCCATAATGACCGTTTCTGTGATACGAGTTTCACCAGTGCGCAAGTACAATTATATTTTTTATCATGGGTACTATGGTAAATATGTTTGCTAGTCATCCGCGTATGGAAAATTGGTCAAAGAAAGGTATTGAATCCCATCATTTTTGGCAGGCCGTGCACACTTGTAATCAAATAAAGAGCCTATTCATACCTAGTAAATCAGTTAGCAAACTGTTGAATTACAGCGTTTAATCTGATGTCTGATGTGCTAACTGAATTTACTACTTTTAATTCCCGATGAGTCACATCCGATCAGTGAGTGAAAGTATGTAGCATGAATCGTAAACACAGTGAAAACACAGTAGCGACACAAAATTATTTTTTACAACTAAATCCTATATATATAGTTTTACCCAATTTTCATTTCTTGAAGTATGTGACAGGCTAACAAAAATCCAACCAAATAAATAAATCAGAAGGGCATTTCAAAGTTTTTGTAAATTTTATATAGAATTAGCTGAAAATTCTATTATAATTTAGCATGTAAATCGCCCTACATTACGAATCTTGCATTTTTCTTCTATTTAAACATGTGTGAAAAATTCACAAACAATCTTACACAGTAGTTCGTTGCATATTTGCGCTTCTTTTCAGTTATGGGGCCTATCAAATTTCAATGTTATTTTGCAATATTATGTATTTTGGTGTGAAAAACACATAAATGATGACCATTTTGTGGAGAAATTATTCATTAAGTGTTACTAACCTAACCTGATTAAGGGTATAATATCAAACACCTCACTGGTAATCATGGTGAAAACTTTGTGGACCCTGCAACAGGTGCACACACTCAAATGATTGAGAGTGCATAGCATATTCTAAAAATAAAAAAAATGTCAGGGAGGCACTCACCGACAAATGATACACTCATATCTGCGTGAATTTGCATGGCAAAAACGTACAGAGAAACTGCAGTATTTTCATAAAATATTAATGGATGTAAGCAGATTTCAGGCTAAATGAATAATTACTCCACAAAATGGTTATCATTTTTGTGTTTTTCATACCAGAATACATACTTTGGCAAAAAAAAAATATTAAAATTTGATAGGCCCCCAAACCAGAAGGAGACGTGTTTGCTTCTGCACACTGTATGCATTAGTACATCCATATAATACTTGCATTCACGCTGCTATTTCTGGGACTAAATGCTACATTATATTACTAGTTCACACCTGTAAATGGGTATAAATATCATTTTTAAATAATTTAGTCGGATAATAACCACAGTTGGCAAATAAAGATTGTTAAACAGTGAATACTTGTTTGTTCATACATGCTGATAATGGTATCAAACAAAATGAAACGGAAAGATGTCGCAATCGAAAAACTTTGTGTGGGAATCAAATCAAACGATATAACCAACATAGCAAGAGCAGTTTTATCATTCCTATTCGAAAACTCTATTGTCAATATTGTTATATTACAAGAAATATCAGTAAATAATTTCATTATAACAATAATGTAGAGCTTATTATGATTTTATTTTTAAAATAAAAATTATAGCAAAGATAGCTGAATTTAAAATCATTTTAATTCATGAACATTTTGGCTGAAAGCTCAAGCCATTATTAACACCTGTACAAGCAAATAGAAATACAGAAAATGTGACAAGGCCAGAAGACAAACAAAATACAGCTTAAAATAGTACAAAACAAAAAGGAAAAAAAAGGGAATGGCAAGATTATATTGCAATTAATTTGAGAAAATCAGGCTATTTTTAACTGGAATGATGACAACATTGAATTTAGAGCTGGTTTCCATTCTTCAATGTAAACATATTCTAGTATATGTAGGTCGTTTTTATTTGCACAGAAACTCAAAATTTAAAAATCAGATTTGCTTACTATTACACTTTACTGCTCTGTGGGATCCCTAATGGCTGAAAATGATGGCTTAGCTAAAACTCTACCCGTTCTGGAGCTCCTACCAAAGTGCTCGAAAAATCTTGTTCTAAAACTATGCTGGGTGCACCCCAGGTGGCTAGACCCGCACAGCGGGCAACAATACTGGTAGATTATGCGAGAGCACAGTTCAGTAGGTAGACGGTTTTTAAATCTAAAAAACGATCCTATAGTATGCTTGTTTGGCAATATTGGAATGAAATTTAAGCAATTATAAAATTTCTCCACCAGCTTAGTAACTTCACTGACTAGCTTCTCAGACTGTGCACCATAAAAAAGCAGGTTACAATCGAATTTCTTTTTCTTTACAGTTGTCTCAGAGTAGGTCGGCATAGATTTTTTGTCTAGAAATAGCCTTATAATTTTAGATATTAGATTATTCGGAAAACCGTTGTTACTGAAAAAGGTTTGTAGAAAATTAAATTCATCATGCATATTGCGGTACGTTGAACTTGTATGAAATGCGCGATGCAACAAGGTTTTAACGCTATTGAGTTTAAAACTAAATGAACAAAAACTAAAAAAGCTAGTGCCCAAACCCGTACAAGTATTTTTCCAGTATACAGAAGTTGTGTACTTTTGATTTTGTTTTTCAACGTAACAGTCTAGAAAAGCAAGCTTACTATTAGTCTCACATTCCATCATAAATTTACAATTGGCATGTTTGGAATTGATGTAGTCCAAGAATTTCCTTGCATGACACTCCTCACAGAATAGAACGAAAGTGTCGTCAACATACCTCCTGTAAAAAATTGGCCCAAAGTCTAGCAGACACTCAGACAACCAGTTAACTTCATGATGGCACATGAAGATATTTGCAAAAGACGGTCCTAATGGGAGACCCATTCCTAAACCTTCTGTCTGCCGATAAAACCTACCTTGAAACATGAACACTGAATTCAGCACAGCCAGTTTAAGCAAGGTTTCAAAATAATTCACAGCCAAACCTAACACTAATTGGCTAGACTGATACAGGTACCCTAAGCAAATTTTTACTGTCTCATGTAGAGGCACGTAAGAAAAGAGATTTTCAACGTCGTATGAGACCATAAAACAAGGGGTATCTATTTTCATGTTACTGATTTCAGCAGCAAATTGTTGAGAATTCGGAACAGTGAACTGGTTAGAGGTGTATGGATTCAAAACAGAGACAAGATATTTAGCTAGTTTAAAGAGAGGACAATTATAAGCAGCAAATACTAGACACATTTGAGACCTTGATGAAAAATCTACTTTATGAATTTTACGAAGACCGTAAAGTACACCAGGTGCTGAGCCACCAGGTACTTTTGTTTGCCTTTTGACCTTGTCATATTTTCTGTATTTCTATTTGCCTTTACAGGTGTTGATCAAGGCTTTAGCTTTGCGCTGAAACGTTACCGCATTAAAATGGTTTTAAAATCAGCTAACTACGCTATCATTTTTATTTTAAAACTGGCAAGAGTGCTCCAACCTAATTTATTCATATATGATTTTATTTTAATATAATTGTAAAAGTATCTGTATCAGTAGTAGTATGGGCAAAGTACAAGTATTTCCAAGTATCAGAGTATCGGTATTGGCCAAAAAATGGTATCGGTACATCACTAATCTTAGTCTCACCTTGTGCCACGTTCTCTGCTGCAGCTTCTTGCTTGATGATTTTTTGCCTGCAACACAGCCTCTCCACTTCAGCATCCGTCAGCTTGTGCACCATAACCACCGCACGCTCCATGCTGGGCGTTAAGGTACCTAAGCAATGGAATGCTTGTCTGCTCTAATATTTGAAACAACTAAAGCAACACCCTGCAAAAAAATTAAACACATAACACGGTTTATACATCTTTGTTGAAAATATGTTGCCAAACATTTCAATAATGCAATGTCCATATATCAAGTGGATTGGACAATTGAAATTGAATTCATTAATGAATAGGATAATAGAATTCTTGTCCTTGTGTTATAGGATGAACCATTCAAAGCTTCTTTAGTGAAAAAATGAGTTTGAAGTTAAAAAAATTATTTCAACAATATGAAACCTATTTTTTAAATCCTTTAATTTTTCAAGTGAAACACGCATTGTCGAATTACTTTGTACTCCCTGAACAGTTGGAATTTTGGGAATCAAAATGTTAAGGCTTCATTACCATAGCATAAATGTTTTCTAAACATATATTCACTTTGCTTAAATTGCAAATTTACTAAAAATTTAAAAGCAAAGAAAATGCTAACAAAATTAGTCATTTTTATTGAAAAGAGAAAAAAAAACGAAAACGTTTCGGAGACCAGCTCCATCATCAGTTCTGTAAAATACATGTAAAATTAATCTAACGCAAGCATGAAAACACGGTCGACACTAAATTCTAGCATATACAAAAAAATTGATAACCATGCATTGACTATCTGGAGGGGATACGAGCTAAGCAAATTATACCGACTTATACCGACTGTGTTCATATGATCACGCAAAGATTATAATGACATTACAATACATAAATATTTTTCTGCAAACTCAACAATACTCATATACCTTCCTATGCATGTGTATATAATATTGTGAATGTTTCAACTGATTTGCATAATTGTAGCAAAAGTTATGGTACTTACATCCTACGTGAATTCGCCATGACTGCTACTGCGGGAACAGCGTGAACGTGACGTGCGCTCTCCTCAGAGGACACTCCACCACTGACTAAACTGTTGCATCAGATTTATTACCAGACGTGTACAGAACACGTTCAAATTCCGATTGAACGTAGTTTATGCCTTGTTTTGGTTTTATATTGCTTTTTGAAAAGTAATATCAACTGTGTTCATATGAACACAGTTGATATTACTTTTCAAAAAGCAATATAAAGTAAAGTATAAAGTAAAAGCAATGTTCATATGAACACAGTTGATATTACTTTTCAAAAAGCAATATAAAACCAAAACAAGGCATAAACTACGTTCAATCGGAATTTGAACGTGTTCTGTACACGTCTGGTAATAAATCTGATGCAACAGTTTAGTCAGTGGTGGAGTGTCCTCTGAGGAGAGCGCACGTCACGTTCACGCTGTTCCCGCAGTAGCAGTCATGGCGAATTCACGTAGGATGTAAGTACCATAACTTTTGCTACAATTATGCAAATCAGTTGAAACATTCACAATATTATATACACATGCATAGGAAGGTATATGAGTATTGTTGAGTTTGCAGAAAAATATTTATGTATTGTAATGTCATTATAATCTTTGCGTGATCATATGAACACAGTCGGTATAAGTGGGTACAATATGATATCTTTTATTTCAGGCGGACTGGACTGACTGTGAATGAAATTCTGGATATATTAGAGAATGACGATGATAACAACTGCGATATATACATTGAACCGCCAAATGAGGGCAATGTTACGGATGAAGACTCAGGAAATGACGACGCTGGGACACCATTTTACCCTGAAAATTTGTCTGGTAATCAATTATTAGCGCCAGCAGAGTTGAGGTATCGTAACAAGAGCGACATCGAAGACGAGGTTGAAGAAGATATGCAACCAGCGAGGAAAACGAAGAGAACTTCAAAAGAGGCGCCTGTAAAACCAAAATGGAAAAAAGAAGACAAACTGCTAAGTCAAGCTCCATTTCCTGAAGGTGACTATAGCACTTACAACCAAATGAGCGAAACAGAACTCTTTGAGTTATTTTTCAGTGATGAACTGCTCGATTATTGTAAGAAGCAGATGACGAAGTATTGCATGAAGAATAATTGGCCAGATATTTCGGTTGCGATTGAAGAACTGAGAGTATTTTTAGGAATACTAATTGTCTCAGGATATCATCCAGTACCACGACGTAGAATGTTTTGGTCTCAGTCTCCAGAAGTTCACAATGAAGCTATCTGCAGCGCAATGCGCCGAGACAGATTTGACGAAATTATGAAATGTCTTCATTTCAATGCAACTGATGACCTTGATAAAAATGACAAGTATGCCAAACTTCGTCCTTTGATAAATCATTTGCAGCGTAAGTTTATGGAACATTACGTTCCCGAGAGAAATATTTCACACGACGAAGCGATGGTGGAATATTTTGGTAAACACAGTTGCAAGCAAGCCATTCGCAACAAACCCATTAGGTTCGGTTATAAGATATGGAGTCAGAACACAACCGAAGGTTATCTTATTGCGTTTGATCCTTACCAAGGGAAAACTCACCAAGGAGACGAAGAATTAGAAAGCAAATATGGCAAATGCTCTGCTACAGTACTCAATCTTCTGAATATGTACAGTGATGAAAAAAGGATTCTTCCATACCATCTATTCACTGATAATTTGTTTACAACCCTTCCGTTGCTTCAAGAAATAAAAACCCGCGGATATGACGGAACAGGGACAGTAAGAAAGAATAGGATCGACAAATCATGCCCTATTCTCGATGCAAATACAGTTGACAAGAAAGAGAGAGGTTACGCCGAGTGTGTCACGGGAACTATGGGCTCAGAGAACATCAAAGTTACTAGATGGAAAGACAATGCTGTTGTAACTGTTGCGTCTACTCTCCATGGAGTATTACCCGTTGGTAAGGTAAAGCGCTGGTCAAAGCAAAAAACCAAGCATGTTGAAATCGAAATTCCAAAATCAGTAAAAGCATACAATAATTCCATGGGCGGAACAGATCAGATGGACCAAAACATCAACTGCTACCGTATTGGAATCAGAGGTAAAAAGTGGTGGTGGAGTTTATTTTCCTGGCTAGTCGATGTTTCAATTCAAAATGCTTGGATCTTGGCTAAGAAGAGGGGCTCAGGACAAGATCATCTCAATTTCAGACAAAATGTGGCAATGTCATATTTGTCTAGATTTCAAATGGTTCCCAAGAAAAGTGGCATGAAAAGAATTTCATCACGTCCAGGATTCAATGATGCCAGGTTCGACAGAATTGATCACTTCCCAATTGCATCTAACCGTCGTAGGTGCAACGGCGATGGATGCAGCTCCACCATACGTATGTCTTGCTCAAAATGCGATGTTGGGCTGTGCTTGCAATGCTTCAAGTCTTATCACATGCAGTAATTTGGTTCCTTATATGTCTTCCACTGCATATTAGTTCAAGAGGTTATTTGTTGTCAAGATGGATATAATTTTGTATTTTGTATTATTTTTTATAATTTATTTACGTTATTTTTTTTATATATTCTATATACATTGAATATGTAGTAATATCAAGGCCTCATATGTTCAAATGGATCAATATTATCATTATATACCATATTTGAAAATAGTTAGTTTTTGTACCCTCTCTTGCCGAGCGTGTCCATATGATCACGCCTCATATATCAAAAATTATATTTTATACAACTAAATGGATGTCATTTTTGTTTCTTTTACATCCATTTTACCCTTTATTGAAAGTTATAAACAAATCTGAATACATTTCCTATTCTCGGCGTAAATGGGTTAAAATTGGTTTTTCCTTGAAATTATGCAAAGACTCTAAAATCCTTAGGTCAAAAACACAGGAAGAACTGTCTATTATTTTAAAATCACTATCACGAATTATTGCAGTACACTCATCAGCATGGCTGCGTATTGCTGAATGAGGAGGATTACACAACAGGTTACCAGTACGAAAACTCCTTCCCCGGTGCTCTGCCACTTTTGTGTAAATATTGCGTGACGTCATTCCGAAGTACGCCAATGCGCACTGCGCACAACTATACTTATACACAACAGAGGAGCGCATGAGCCTGGGAATTGAGTCTTGGAACCGAAAAAATGAACCAATATTTGCTCTGCTAATCAAGATGACATGTGAACTTACTCCAGGAAAACGCTTACTGAATAAAGACTTTAATTCACGGACTAGTTTTCAGATGGAGAATTGAAATAAGGTATAGCGCAAAAGAGGTAATTTTTACAATTAGCAGGAACATCGGAATCGCAATATTTCCTATGTGTATATGCTAGAATTTAGTGTCGACCGTGTTTTCATGCTTGCGTTAGATTAATTTTATATGTATTTTACAGAACTGATGATGGAGCTGGTCTCCGAAACAGTTTCGGTTTTTTTTCTTTTAAATAAAAATGACTAATTATGTTAGCATTTTCTTTGCTTTTAAATTTTTAATAAATGTTTTCTTAGAGGAAAGCCACAAAATACATGGTATAGACTAAAGAAAATGTGTAGTCAATGAACATACTGTGATCTTATAGAAGATACCCTAAGCATTAAACCAGAAAAATTGGAGGGAATAATAACTACAAGGTATAGAGGAGATTTGAAAACCCAAAAAAACTGAAGTGTGCACTGCAGGAAACATAGACAACACACAGGCCTATTCAAAGGTGAGGTAACTCAACAGCCAAAAGACAAAAGAAATTTCCCATTTAGCTCAGGCTAACTAGATGAATAGTTGCTTCATGATTACTAGGGACTTCTCCAGCTAAACCTCTTATTCTCTAGAAGTACTTCTAAGTCAAGATTCTGCCATGAAACTCATTCAAAAGAAAGTTTAATAAAAAAATGAAGGCTGTGATGGCAACTGTTTGATAATGAGGGTAGTACTAGAGACTTCAATGAATTTATCAAAAAGAAAAAGACCTTTAATAGTTTCTGTTTCTTGTTAAACTTTTGAAATGGCCACTACAAAATTCAAAGCATACTACAGAGAAGACATTTGCTAAAACTTCTTGTACTAGGTAAAGACATGGATGGGCATAATGATTGCTCAAATGTACCAGTAAATAGCAAAAAGAATTTTACCCAGAAATATAACCTGATGATTGAGTAAATTGGAACTACAGGTGTTGCCAATGATTTTAAGAAAAAACCTTCTATTTGAGAGCTTTATTACGAAATATACTTATGCCCAATTGTTTTACACTCCAATAATGTAGCAAAATTGCTTTTAAGCAAGGAAAAAATAACAGGTTTTTCTGAAAGTTGATCAATTTTGTTTATCCTAATATTTAACTGGTCTCCACCTGACCCTTGCTGCTCTGAAGGTAAACAAAGACAAACAATCATAAAATGTCTGGTTGTAGGATGATGACAATGCATCCTATCATACAAATGTAATAGCAATAGAAGAGGTCACTCATAAATGTATGAGCAAACTAGAGAGAAAATGTGACTCTTTATATTTTAACTATATTTCAACATTATTTCAACAAATAGTTAAATCCTGTAATGCATAAGAACTATAATGATTGAATTCTGCCAACACAAGCTTTCACTGGATAAAAAAAATGGCTTACCTAATGGGAGTCCTGATTACACAAGATATCCTTTTAACAGTGAAGCAGGTATAGCAAGGTTATTTTAGTATTATATTTTTTGATTAAATTTTTATGATCAACTTATTCTCTGTATTCTGTTGGATGAAGCTGAAAAGAAATAACACAGCATTCAGTAAAGGAGCAAATCTGAATAAAATCAAACAAAATTTAACTACAGAGGAGAATTAAGTAGATTCAACCCATGAAACAACAAATCGTCTTGATTTGCTTCCATTACAATCCTCTCTCAGCATTAAAAGTTAGGCACTTTTTCTTGACAACTGCTTACAAACTTCCCCATGCTTTGTACCATCTTCTAGTTTTCACCTTCTCATCTAATTTATTGTTAGTAGTCCTGAGCAATCTCTTCATTTATTTAAACTTACATTAATTCTCTAAAAACCCCTTTTCAGAACACTTTTCAACTTTATTCTCATTTACATTCATCTGGAGTTTCTTTTAATAAAAGACCCCCATCAGCTCTTTCACATATCAACAGTTTCTCATCAATGTAGCTACTTCTGTTACAATACTAGCACAGAGTAACTGCTAAGTATTGATGACTGTGACCTGTGCCACCAACATTTCCAAACCCTACCAAATTGTCGTGCCTTCACGTAACACAAAACTCCATCTGTAAACATTTTTAACAAATAATGATACTAAACTACACTGGTGCAAACTCACAAGAATTTCATACCATTCATGTACTATATTTTCATTCTCGACAACAGCTTGGCTATCAATATGAAAACTCATGACCTTAAGCATCTAACTCCTTACACCATGCCCTCTTAACACTTTCTCTAACACTTTCTGATCAACTGTATCAGCCACTGCATTAAATCTTTGTAAGCTCAAAATCCTTCTTGCTTCTATCACATTTGTTGAGCTTCTGAAATCAAATCCTCAACTGTTTATCCTGCCAAAAACTGCACAACTCATATCCAACTGCACTTTCTGTTTCATCTTTTACATGATTCAATAGCACTCTGTCATACAGATTACCAACCATTTTCAATACAATTATACATATATTGAAGCTCTCACACCAACCTCCTTACTCTTGTACCAACCTCCTTAGTCACAGCACTAACTCCTCAAATCTATTAGCAATGTTCCTACAATATTAAATTCAACAACTGCAATAAGCAATATATGTCACCCAATGTTTTTTGTATGCTCAGATGATTCTGTGTTCTTTCCAGTGTAAGTGACAGCTTTTACTCTCTTGACAATTCAATTTTAGGGCTCTAACCATCTAAATTCTCCTTTCCTTTTTTTCTAGTTTAATATCAGAGAAGTAAAATTTATTAAAATGATGCTTTACAATTTCATTTCATACAGCTTATGTCACAATAAAATATGTTGCACGTGGTTACTTGTTTAGCTGACATTATACGTTTATTCAGAGAATTCAAGTTCAAAGACTTTTCTACCAAAAAATCACTTACTGATTACTAATGAATAAATTCTGTCAAAAATGATGGCAATTAACATCAGAACAGTTTGAATGAATGCTGTGCATAAATTTTTGTTAGTGAGAAAATATAAAAAACCATATAAATTTCTGCCTATTTGTGTTCAAGTGATAAACATGTGATAAAAGGGTAACAGGATCACTTTTCTTTCCCCACCTAAATCTTAAACATGCCCGCCAAAAACTACTATATCAATCTTGATATCTTCAATTTAAATATACATCATAAGGTGAGGTAATGGAACTTTTCTTCAATAATGCACTGTTGATATATCATGACCTGTAACAGACAAACCAATTCAATTACACAACAATGATGATTATGGATTACTCTATTCATATCATGAATATCAAATATATGTGCAATGCTAGGAGCACTCCCAGCATATATCCTGACAGATATTCTTGTGCAAAGTTGCTTTGAACACTATCACTGTAATTATGCAGCTTCATGCACAAGGATCTGTTGAAATGCACTCTCTAAATAGATTTTAAACAAAATTATTACTGTAATAACATAGCTTTACGCACATTTTTTAGAAATGCATCCTAACACTTACACTTATAGCATCAAGAAAAGGCAAAAAAATGTGATACAAAAATGCTCCACTCATAATATCAGTCTTTGTAAGATGGCAGACTGCGCTTTTATCCCAAGCCCCTTCTGCATTACTCAGAAATATGAACGTATTGATCGATGCTAACTCTGCTTTAACAAATGTTCTAGAGACAATACACAATGGCATTAAGGAAGCCAATACGAGTTAGTCATCAAATGAAATTTGCAAAGCTTGGGTTAGGTTGCAAGCATCTCTTTCTATCTGCTCCGAATTCAGCAAGTTTCTCACTGCTTCTATTTTTATTCACTAAACAAGATTCATAGCTACATGAGGAAACAAATTAAGTGGAGCACTATTATTAAATTCAGTGCAAGACTTAAATGTTCTTCAATTTTATATTAAAAAATATTATAATCAGACAGAAATGTTTAATCATAGGATATAAAAATATCCACTTGAACTTGCTCTTAAAAATCTTTCTTAAGGAGACAGAATGGGGGTCCTTTTGGGTCGAGACATCATATATGAGATTTTTGCGTACAAATGTTCCTAAACTTTTCCTACATCACGTAGTGAAAATGGGAACAGGTATTGTATCTATGGAAATTAGCGCTCCCAGGGAAATATGTGAGGGCCTGAGCTAAAGGTTAGGTAGGCTCCCTTTTTGTTGAAATAGAATAGGTTTTTGTTTTGTTACGGACCATCTTTTTTGGCTCACTGCTGTCCTGTTTTTCAGCACTTACTACTTTCTTCTTCAACTTTTCTTGTTTCATGAACTTCTTTCTTTGCTTCATGTTTCTGTGCAGCTTGTGCATAGATTCCGCATTCCCTCAACTTCATACTAAATGGTGCCTTCCTCCTTCCTCTCTTAAAACATTTTTGTCATGATTAAGGGAGGCTCAAATTATCTTGTTTAATAATAATGATGATATATTACACTGGCTCCATCTAGGTCACTAATTTTGGATCTAGAAACATTTTAAACTAGAGATTATTGATTTTAATGCTTTGGTAATACACATGTAGTGAAAATATTTCACTACGTGTTTTGTACCGCGACAGTACTGCTATGATTTACATAGAGGTCCGTCCCGCGGCTGCCTGGCTGCAGCTAAAGTGGGCGAATGCTCGACCGAAGCTAGTGAGTTGCGTTAGGACCTTTCTGGAGTGCACTTGTCTACAAACAGGCTAATAAAGCTGCGTTGCTTGATGTTCGTAAGTGGCCTTTGTCGTGCTTGCTCGAATCCTATGCCTCTTTTACTTGTTGGAGCTTAGGGTGTTCTGCCGGGGTGTTTAGTCAGCGGGAGTTACGATCTCGTGTAAGAGAGACGGCTACCGCAAGACACGCCCCGAGTCTGTTCTGTTAACTATCATACCTCCCTTTTAAAAATACCCTTGTTACTTGTCCGTGCCGTACCTTAACCTCGTATCTGGGCCTAGCTATTAAGCCTGAGTAGCTAGTTCCTGCCTGGTCGGCATCCTGACGGGTCGGCTTCCAGTGACGAAACGTATGTAAGGCTTGTGTTCGTTACACACACAAGCTTTTTTTGCTGTATCTGGATCAACAAGATTAACAAAGGTCTAGATAATGTTCTTGAAGACTTTAACATCAATTTTGTAATTAATGTGTACTTGGCTTTTGTAATATAGGTATATTAATTAATATGGCGTTTATTACGCTGAGGACTAATTTTAGTGCTCAGGGTTTGGTTCGAAAAGTTAGCAATAGTTTTTTCAACTAGAAAATTAGGAAAATTGTTATTGACCAATGACCAGCAAGCGTTTAACTCTTATCAACTACCGTTCGTCTGACATTGGGCAGAAAGATCTGTCAACACCAGAAAAAAAACCAGTTGATTTCCAATAAAGTTTAAACATGAAAATATTGATGTCACCCAGCGCTTAGAAGTTCCGTGTTCAAGATGACTTATTTCAAATAGTTTAGGAATTATAAGATATGAGTGATGTGTGTGTCATTATACAGGGTGTAATTTCAGAATTGCAGGACATAAATTAGAAAAAAGTTCCAAAATATTTTGATCAAACGTTAAAATAGTTCCCGTTTTCTAAGTATCTATTTGGTTTTGAAAAATTTCAAAATCTGTTCATGAATAGTTCATTTCATTAAAAACCTTAGAAGTTATTCAAATGTCAATGGTTGTTGTTTTAATATCATTGGATAATTTGTAGGGCTACCAGGTACCTAGGAGTCAATGATTGGATATTCCTGAAATTTTTCAAGTATTGAATTCAGTTGAGTTTTGAAGTAATATGAGTGGAGTGAAACTAGTCTGCTAATTGTCTCACCACTAGGACGCCGATCTGTCAGGATGCCGACCAGGCAAGGGTTAGCTATTCAGGCTAAATAGCTAGGCCCAGACACTAGGGTAAGGTGCGGGATGGACAAGTAACAATGTATTTAAAACATGGCAAGTATAATAGACATAACACGTATAATCTCAGGACGTGTCTTGCGAGAACCTTCTCTCTACACGAGATTGTAGCTCTTCCGCCAACTAAGCACCTTGCTAAAACACCTACAGTACAATGGTAAAAGAGGGCGCAGGATTACCCAAGCACGGCATAGAGACCATGGTACCATGATAGAGACTAACACAAGCATCAGGCATGAAGCTTAATTTAGCCTGCTTGTAGTCAAATGCACTGCATCAAGGTCCTAAAGCTCCTTACACACAGAGCCTGAAATCACGCTGCGTGTAAAAAATCACACAGCGTGATTTCACGCCAAACCTAAGCGGACATAGATAATGCACACTTCTATTCACACGCGACAGGTTTTCACGCAGCGTGAAAGTTCACGCCTGATGCCGAGCCTGTGTCTTCTAAAAAGGCAACGTGAAATTTCATGCAAAAGTTTAGCTTTCAATAGTGTTCAAGGCTATCTTGCACACTGTGCGTGTTTTTATGCCACCTTGCAGTGCGGTTCAGACAGACAGGATTGGAAGTATAAGTAAGTAAAAGTTTTTCAAACCAAAAAAAAGTTTTGTTACCATCATTGCCATTATTACAACCTACTTAGCAAGATTGGTAAATGTGTAGCGTTGGTCAGTAATCGATTTTTCACTTTTCAGTGTCTAATCGTAGTTAATTAGATCGAAATAAACAAGTTTTCTTCTATGCACTTTCCGTCGTAAATGAATATTTTACAAGTTATAGCGGTAAATTACTGACCGCAACTCCAGTGTTTGAAGCGGGAACTAATTCAAACAGCATGTCGGACGGCAACACTGCAATGCCGTCTCGCTTCTAGTTCGATCGTCATCAAAGACGAAACCAAACCTACCGCTATACCTCGGTAAATACTCATTTGATGAAAAAAGTGTATAGAAGAAAAGTTGTTTATTTCGATGTTATTACCTACCATGATTCAAGCAACAAAAATTTGAAAATCGATGAGTAGCTGTTTATTTGAGCGCATTTGTCATCAAAGACAAAACTAAACTTACCACCATAACTCGTTAAATACTCGGAACAAGTCTCGCTGAGCGGCAAAGCCGCTCAGCGAGAATGAAAATATCGTTTATAATTGGAATTTGATGCTGATTCCGAATATGCAATTTGTTTTGACCGCTCTCGATTTTTTTTTCGACAAAGGAAGCGAGCGGGCTATCCAGAATTTCATTAGGAACGGAAGTTAACCCCCTATTACAAACGTAAAGAGGTTGGGAGACTTAAGCCAAATACTCATTTACGACAGAAAGTGCATAGAAGAAAACTTGTTTATTTCGATCTAATTAACTACGTTTAGGCACTGAGAACTCAAAAATCGATTATTGACCGCTACACATTTACCGCATGAGTGAAATACTTTACCTGAGGGTTAAAGCCAGTTTTTCAATAGCAGATACAGCGTTCCTCATCTGCGTGTTATTGTGGGTTAATTTGCCTTGGACTTATGACAGCAATTCGTGAAAACTTTTGGCAGACATATGGAAGTAATTGAAGAATTTGGCTTTATTTTCCATTAATTTTGCAAATAGTGTGGCAAATTCTCCCTCTTGCGGCCTTAAACTGACTATCTTATTTACCCAGCACCGCCTTCTTCTCTTCCTTTGCTGTCTTTTATGCAACAAGTACAAAAGGAGAGCTTTCTTTACTTTACTCTGAGCAGCCATTACCCAGTCCACAAACACTCGTAAGCACTCTCGGAGAACAGCAATGCAACACTGATAGAATCAAGCATAAAAAAATGCCTCGTGTGAACGATTGAACGTGAAAGGGTTAACGCAACAGTCGTGCAAACGTTAACTTTGGCTTCCGAAATTCCGAAAGCGCCAGACGGTCGGAGTTTGGAGCTCTACGTACCGTACAGCCCTACCCAGTACCCGCAAGGTACAAAACACGTAGTGAAATAATTTCACTACATAAGCTAGCTGCTGAAACAATAAATAGCTATTTTGAATCCATGTTGTAGATATTCCTTCTCATTATTACGATATTTGGTAATACCATATTGTAAACCTCTGTAGAAAACATTTTTTTTTAAATAATGTTTTTAACCTCCGTGCACGTGGTTAAATTATTGTGCTTGTCTAAATTAGTCTCAAAATTAATTTACGTAATACTCAAAGTTTCGAATCTTTCTCCAGCCATATCAATCATTTGAGTTCTACGAGCTTCACCACAATGTTCCGGAAAATAAAAACATCTTAGAACGAAGAAAGACCAGCAAAGCACTGATAATGATAGAATCTCAACTCTTCGATTACTCGGGCATTTCGTGCACTGTACAACTTTTCATCGTAGCCGTGTGTCTATAATCCCTGCCAGCCGTGCGAGAAACGAGGGTTCAAGTTCCGGCGCTGGATGGTGATTTTCTCTGTTGGGTATAGTGGAAAAATTCAAAGCCCAATACTCCACTCTACCCAGGTGTCTGAAATGGGTTCCGGTCGTGACAGGGGGAAGCGTCATGGCGTCATGGCGTTGGTTATAAGGCATTTAAAAATCCAATGTACAAGGTGATATGTATCAGGCTTGAAATTGAAATCCGTAGATGCCTTCATTATTATTTTTTTCTCTCGCAAATCCGTAAAAACCCTTCAAAAGCACCGTGCATGTCCTATATTATAATAGCACCGTGCATATCTTATAATATCAACCAATCCCTCTCTCAAAGTATCTTTCCCAACTCTTTCAAAATTGCCAGAGTGACCCCTATTTTTAAAAATGGTGATAAAAATTGCATTGATAATTAAAGACCTATCTCTGTACTACCAATTGTGCTCGTCGTGTCGTGAGACTAGCGAACTTGCCTCCGTCCAGGCAGACCCTGGTTCGAGTCCCGGCGCTGGTGGCGATTTTCTCTGTTGGGTATAGGGGAAAAATTCCAAGCACAATACCCCACTCTACCCAGGTGTCTGAAATGGGTACCGGTCTTGACCGGGGGAAAGCGTAATGGCGTCCTGGCGTTAGTTATAAGGCATTTGAAAATCCAATGTATAAGGTGATTTGTATCAGGCTTGAAATTGGAAATAAAGCATCCGTAGATGCCTTCATTATTATTATTATTAGCTAAATATTCGAGAAAATTGTGTATAAAAAAGTGTATTCGTATTTTGAACAAAAATCTTTCATGTACGACAAACAATACGGTTTTCGTTCTAAAAAATCTACGACACAAGCTGTATTAAATCATTTGCCCTACTTTTATTCTAATATAGATGAAGGAAAGCTTGTTTTCTCCGTATCTCTTGACTTTCGAAAAGCATTCGATTGTGTAGACCATAACATATTATTCTAGAAACTACACTGTTATGGAATTCGAGGGACAGCCCATGATTGGTTCAGATCATACTTAGCAAATCGGAAGCAATACGTTATCATTGACGACGCATAACCAAACCCACAGACAATTAGCCATGGAGTTCCACAAGGATCTGTCCTTGGGCCTCTCCTATTTCTGATTTTTATCAATGATATTATTAAATCTACATCATTCTTCTAATTCATACTTTTTGCCGATGACAGTACCCTTTCTGTGGTCCTTCCAAACCAAAATCCCGCTAGGATTGCGGAGAGTATAATAATGAACTTCGTAAGGTTTCATTGTGGCTTAAAGCTAATAAAATAAGCCTCAATATCGATAAAACAAAATATATTACATTCTCATACAAGAAAAATATATCTCCCAGGCATTAAAATTGGCGAAGGTGAAATCGAAGAAAAAACTCAAGTAAATTCCTGGGCATCATAACAGACAAACATCTAACCTTCAAAGAGCACATCGCTCATATTAGTTCTAAATTATCAAAACCTATCGGAATCCTAAATAAAGTGAAAAATTTCCTGCCTGAAACAACCTTACAAATGCTCTACCGAACGCTCATTTCACCATGCTTGCAAAACGGAATAGAAGCATGGCACGGAACTGATAAAAATAAAACCAATGTAATTTTTACTCTGCAAAAAAGAGCCATCAGAGCTGTAAAGAATCTAGAATATAATGCTCACACAAATGATTCATTCAAAAATTTACGAATACTCAAGCTTTCGGATCTCTACAAAACCTCCATTTGCAATTTCATTTACAAAACATTAACAAATGTCGGCGACAATAGCCTAAAACAATTATTAACTGCGCAAACTGGTCATCACGACCATTTAACCCGAAATAGAAGTAAATTCATGCTTCCTTATTACTCAAAGGCCCGGCCACAACACAGTATCGTCTTCGTTGGAACTAAAACTTGGAACTCAATACCTGCGGAGATCAGTGAAAGTAATTCTTTTAAGATATTCAAAAGAAATCTTGAGTCTCACTTCCTGTCAGATTACTAGTCGTGTAAGATCACCACGTCAAACCTTGTCCCCTACATAACTGGTCCTAATGAAGTAATTTGCCATGGTTAATTTCGCCGATCTTCAGTCTGTTCTTGAATCGTTTATCGAATATGCTTTTAAAATCTAGTCCATATGACCTATATTGTAAAATGAAGCATCTAATTTCGAGTTAATTTTCTCATTGATCAGTCTAATGCGTCCCTAGTTTAAGTGAATTAGATTAAACATTATTGTATTCCCATACTAACGTTGATGGTAGGATGCCCTGGAAGTCACTGCACTTTAGTTTAGTGGTGTCTTTGGTGAGTTTAGTGGTGTCTGTTGGTGTCTGTTGGTGTATGGTACGGTGTGCACGTGCTTCTGATCGTCCGACGAAAATTGTGGTGTTAAAGTGAAGTTGCTGAAAAACTGGTATAGTTTGTATATTCACGTGAGTACAGTGTGTGACTTTGTACGGAGTGCTCGTGAGAGTAGTTTTTTTGTTGCGTGAGAGTTGAGACTGAGCATTGGACTTCGGTGTGGTGACTTGCAATTTTTGACTGAGGTGTTTTGACTGGTAAGCTTTCTTTGCATATAAAGAGTATAGTGTGTGACATTGTAGAGAGTGACTGTGAGAGTAGTAGGAAACGTTTTTGTTTCTTTTGGTTTGATAACTTGATTTTCAGTAGATTTGGTGAGTGAAGACTTCTGCCTGTGAAATTTGTACTGAGATAGAAGTCAGTGTTTGAAGATGGCAAGAAATAGGACTGGTCGTAGGAAGGGAGGTGCAAGTGGAATGGATGAGGAGATTGAGTGCATGACTTGTAAAGAGTGGGTAGATATAGATGCATGCAAAGGTTTGAGAGAGATGAGTCGGAGAAAGTTGAATGACCTTGTGTTTATGTGCTGGAAATGTTTGAATGATGAGAGTAAGAAGTTGAAAGAGGAGGTTGAGAGATTGACAATTTTGATGGTTGCTTTAGAGGCTGACTTGAAGGATGAAAGGAAGCTGAACGAAGGAAAGAATGAGAATGGTGCAAATGCAGTGAATGAAGAGGTGAATGGTGGTGCAATGAGTGCAAATGAAGTGGATGATAAGGCAAATGATGGTGCAAGGAGTGTGAATGAAGCAAATGATGGTGCAAATGTGACAGATGAGAGTAGAAGGATGAATGAGCATGATGAAAGAGGTACAAATGGAAAGAGAGTGAATGAGCGACCTGTTAAGGTGCCACATGAGGTGCAGGAGCCTGTAGTGGAAGCGAATGATAGGAAGATGAATGGAAAGAATGATTTGAGTGAAAGAATTGAGCAAAAGAGTAGCATGAAAGGGAGAGTAAGACCTATGATTAGAATATGTGGAGATAGCATGGTGAAGAATATTGATAGGTTCGTATGTATGAGTGATAGTAGCGGATGTACGAGCATGAGAGGGAAAGGAGTGGAGGAGATTTGTATGCATGCTGAGAGAGTGATAGATGGAATGGATGAAGGAATGGTTGTACTGCAAGGAGGTGGCAATCGGTTGCTTGAATGTGGGAGAGAACGTACGGTGAATGCAATTATGAAAGTTGTTGAAAGGGCACGGAAGAAGAATGTTAGAGTGGCGGTGACTAGCCTCCTAAGAAGGCCTGCGTGTGATGAGGAGTATGAAAGGGTGCGAAAGGAGGTGAATAGAGAGGTGCATGAAAGGATTATGAGTATGAGAGCTGAGAGTGTGAGAAAGCGTGAGCTGGGTTCCAGCTTCCTAGACATGGATAGCGTGATCCAGGATGGGTGTTTTCTTGGAGATGGAGTCCATCTTACAAAAGAAGGTGAGATGAAACTCTCCAAGAAATATATCCAGTGGATCAGGGCTACTCATGTCATAATGGAAGGTGGAACTGGATGAATGAAAATCCGTCAGAGCAAAAGTGAGGAATGTCTTGAACTGTCTAATTGTGTTGTAAGGTTTGGAAGTATAAATGTGCGTGGATGGAATGCGGGAAAGTTAGATGACCTCGTAGTAGAATTTGAGAATGGAAAATTGGATTGTGTTGGTGTAGTAGAGACCCAAATGCGTGATAGAGTCAGTTTACAATGTAAGGAGAATAAGTATCATATGATAGGAAAAGGGCGTGTAAATTGGCAAAAAAGAGGTGGTGGAGTTGGTTTGATTGTAAAGAATGCTCTAAATTGGAAATTAGAGGAACTTCCTGTTGGAAATGAACCTGAAAGTGAAGATTTGTTAGCAATTAAGTGTGAAAGAATGCATGCCAGAGAATGTATTGTTGTGATTGTATGTTATATGACAACTGATGGTATTTTAGCTCATGAAGAGAATGTAAAAAAGTATGAAATATTAACAAGGATTGTACGAGAACACTGCAGGTGCCCTCTGATTGTGATGGGTGACATGAATGGCCATGTTGGTATACTTGGTGAGCCGGTGAATGCAAATGGACAAAAATTGATAGATTTTTGTGATGAGAATGAACTTGAAAACCTGAATGTCACAATAGGAAATGGCTTGCATACATGGCAAAGCAGGGAATGGTAAACTGCAATTGACTATATGATTGTGAATAGTAGAGCAAGAGAGTGTGTCAATGAAATGTTTGTAGATGAAGATGATTTTGAAATTGATAGTGACCATAAAATGCTTGTGCTTGAATATAACTGGGGTAGAAAGGAGTCAATGCAGAAGGTCAGTAGTGTGAAAGAAAGTTGGCAGATAAAAAAGGCAAATTGGGAAGAATTTAAGAATGAATTGAGTATGTATAACTGGAACAGGTATGGAAATGTAAATGACCTAAATGGTGAGATTGCAAGAACCTTGTATGATGTGGCAGAGCAAAAGATTGGTAGAATAAAATGTAGGAAAGGGACAGGGAATGCCAGGTGGTTTACAAGTGAGATAAAGGAAGAACGAATGAGAAGAAAGACTTTAAATAAGAAACAACGCAGTATGAGGAAAATGTATGAAAGAAACAGAATTACTGAGGATGAATGGCAGAGTGCATGGAATGAGTACAAGGACCAGCAGAAGAAAGTAAGGAGAATGATTAATGAGGCTAGAGTTAAAGAGGAGAGACACCAAGTTGAAAATCTAAGAAAGAAATGTCCGGATGGAATAAAAGATTGGTATAAGTTTATACAAGGTAATGATAGAGGTAGTGAAGTTCAAGTTGATGAATTAGTAGTCAATGGTTGCAGTGTGCAAGACAGGATGAAAATGGTGAAAGCAGTTGAAGAATACTGGGAGGACATTGGTGGAATGAATGAGCAGGTTACAGATGATGAACCCGTAAATTTTCTAATTAATGAACGTGAACTGCAAATGGAAGGCGAAATCACTTGTGAAGAGATTGTAAGTTTTTTGAAAAAAGTGAAAAATGGAAAGGCATGTGGCCCTGATAAAATCCCATATGAGTTCTATAAATGGGGAGGAGAGAGTGTAGTCAGTATGTTGAAATGTTTATTTGATGAGATATGGAAGAGTGAAAGAGTACCGGATGACTGGAACAAGTGTAATGTAGTTCTGTTGCATAAGGGTGGACATAAGAGTATGGAAGAACTTAAAAATTACAGACCAATTGCACTGGGTGACACTGTATGTAAGATATTTTGTGGTATTTTGAATGAGAGAATGAAAAATTTAGTTGAGGAATTAGGAGTCCTAGGTGAAGAACAGAATGGTTTTAGGCAAGATAGACGTGGGGAAGATAATCTGTTTGTAGTGAGTGAAATAATTGAGCGAATGAGGAAGGATGATAAGAAGGTGTATTCAGCATTCCTGGATATTGAAAAAGCGTATGACAGAGTGGATCGGGTTAGGCTCTTTGAAGTTTTGAGAAAAGTTGGGTTTAGCAGAAAAATAGTAAAAATTGTACAAAGTCTGTATGAGAACACAAGCGCTATATACAGGTTAGGAAATTTGGAAACAGGGCAGGTGAGGAGTGTTAGAGGAGTGAGACAGGGCTGTACTCTGTCTCCCCTGTTGTTTGGATTGTACACAGAAGAATTAGCAGTTCGACTGAGAAGGAGTGGCTTAGGACTGAAAGTTGGTAATGAGAGACTGAGCTGTTTGTTGTATGCTGATGATGTGGTTGTGGTTAGTGAATGTGGACATGAACTGCAAAGGATGCTTGACATTGTGAACGGATATAGTACAGAATTCAAGATGAACTTTGGTGCCGACAAAAGCAAGGTTATGGTTATAAATAGTGATGAGACTGATAGAGACAGACTGTGGAATATTGGAGAAATCAGAATAGGTAGAACAAAAGAATACAAATATCTAGGTTGTATGATAAGTGAAGATGGATGCACTAGAACTAAGGGTGAGAAAGTGGCAAAAGCTATGCAGTGGAGTGGACGATTAAGTAGTGTGGCCAGATACAGAGCAAACAAGTATGAATGTGTGAGAGGAATGTGGAAGTATGTTGCTGTACCTAGTGTCATGTATGGTATGAGTGCTCTTGCCTGGAATGGAAGTGATCTTGAAAAGCTGGATGTAATACAAAATAAGGTAGGACGGTTAGCATTGGGTGCTCCGAAATGGACAGCTACAGAAGCCATTAGAGGTGACCTTGGGTGGAGCCTATTTTCTGAAAGAATGATGAAAGCGGTGCTGAATTATAAGGTGAGAATTGAAAGAATGCAGAATAGCAGATGGGTAAAGCGAATTTTTGAATGGAATCTGAGTGTAAGCTATTGGGAGAAAGTGTGTTGGGGGCATGCAAGGAAGCTTAGTATGCGAAAGATTATTCATGTTAGAATTGGGAGACCTGTGGATGACTGGAGTTTATTAAATGCTGGAGGTGTAGGGCCTGAGTGGGACTGCAAGAGGTGGAAGAAAGAGATTGAGAGGCAAACAAAAGAGTATGGATTGAATAAGTGGAGGCTTAGCATGATGCGGAAGCCTACACTTGACTGGTATATGAAAAAAGAAGCACCTAAGTTTGAGATGTTCTATGATGGTAGTTTTGGAAGTCAACTCTTGTTTGCTGTTAGATGTAAGTCATTGAGTGTGAACAGACGTACATGGAGGTGGAATGAGAATAATAACAGATTATGTCGGCAGTGTATTAGTGGAGTGGAGGAAACAATTGAGCATTTTGTGCTGGAATGTAGTAAGTATGAGGAAGAGAGAGAAAGTTTCATGAATGTGGTGCTTGAGCAGTATGGAGAGAATGAGTGGTATGCCAGATGTGCTGAAGATGATTGCGGTATGAGCTGTCTTGCTGGATTGGATCAGGAGTGTAATTTGAGTATCATTGAAGCTATGAAAATGTTTCTTGTGCGTGCCTGGAGTAAGAGACAGTGACTGGAATGAGCCAGTCAGGTAGAGTGGTCAGTAATGACCCAATATGCCTGGGGATGGTGTTTTGACACACTGGTTATCCCAGTGATGCCATCCAGTGGCAGCTTGTGGCAAGGATTGGTAGATCCTGAGTAGTTTAGTGGACAAGTCTGGTACCAGGCGCTGAACTTTTTGTGTGAAAATTGTGGAGGGAATTGTAGGCCGTTACAAAGGCCCCGACGCTGTCGGCCCTCAATTTCAAGTTCAAGTTCAAGTTCAAGTACTTATTCGGGCTTATACTCAAATTTGACCATTGTACTAGACTTAAGAAACATTCTATCTCTGTATCACCTGTGGTAAATAAATTGTTTAAATTGTTTAAAAAATTCTCATCTTTCTCTCGCCGTTGTGTGAAGCACAACAAAATTTGAAAATATTTGCATTTATTTCAAAAAATTGATACTGTGTTATTGACATATAAGCTGTTACTTACAAGAGCTTCTTGAGTACCAAACGTCAAAAATTACCTTTTTTAAAATCAATCTCTTATGCACAGTTAATCTTCTCGTAGCAAAGAAAAACTATAGAGAAAGCATGGAAAATATGATATCTCTAAAGTTCATTTTCTTACGATGAAGCGCTGTTTCGATGTAACTCAAACTACTACTACTGATAATAATGAGTTAGTTGCGTGTTTTTCTAACAGGCCCTTTACGCGATAATATTTCATTCAAATCTTGTTGAAATATTTTACAGGAATTGAAATAACTAGCAAGCAAAACCTCATTTGTATTGCGTTAGTAACTGTAAAATAATAATAAAAAATAATTATTTTGTGGTCCTCAGAATGTTAGGCAATACACCGGCATGTGTATTTACTTATATAAAGACTACAAATCTTCAAACTAGTTACACAACTACTGCACATTCTGCCGAATATCTCCTAAAAACATTGGTGACTTACGAATAAAAGACGTAAAAAATTACAATTGGCGAACTCACAGAATCAGAATAAAAGTGAGTAGAAACGCTACAGCGCACCCACACTTTTCAACCTTCAAAAGTTTACTGACACGATTTATAAATAATTAGCGTCAGCGCAATGACTGCGGATGGGTTGGTCACTTGAATATCAAAGCACTGGTTGCAATTGTAAATGGAACACTCAATGTCTCCACAAATTGCGAAACATGTTTAGAGTCATTAATTGTATTTTATCAAGCAATTTTTTTCCTATGGCACTGAACAAGAACAAAAAAATTGTAATGTAGGAAATTTTTGTATAACATTCAAAATTGAAATTTGGAATATGTTATCGTAACTTACATGTGTCAACTGGCATTACTGAACACAAGAGTGTCATGTTAAATATTTTGTTTTACGATGATTGTGATTCATAATTTTATTATATATGAAATTGTTATGAGTTCAATTGAGGACATTTTATATTAGGAAATTTTTAAACCCCAATATGTTGTAAAGCATCTCATGTATCACAATTTTTGGAAATGAACGGGTTTTCTTTCTTTCTTATGCCTTCTAACTTCATCGAGAAATATCCGGTAAAAACTTTGGTAGAGTAATTTTGTCGGATTTCAAGTAACTACTAAATTTACAATGAATCACATATATCAATGTTGAAATTATCTGTGAGATGGAATTTATTAATTTACATAGATGTTCTCTTTGTGTACTTTATACTTAAAACCCGTTAATTGCATTTTATTCACAAACGTGAACAACGAAAGAAAATCATTCCCAAATACCTGTTCAAGACAGCCACTGTCATTTAAAATGTCACGCTTCGCTCACATTACATTTTTTAGCCCTAATGCTTAATATTTGATTTCAAGCCACCAAATTGTTTGGCAGAAATTGGTTTTCTGTAACTTCATGACGTGATTAATTATAAACGAAATATAAAAAGTATCATACGACTTACTCTAAGACACACCGAAATAATATGTGAATATTTACGCACTCTAAAGGAAAAACGGAATAACCATATAATTATTCAACAGCAAGTATACTCTACCATGCATACAGCTGCTAGGTAGCTGCGGCGCTGAAGGAACAGATCTCCAGAGCAAATGGAGCTCCCGGAAGTTCATTTCTCAAGAACGAGCTCAATTTGTGTCTCGTACAAGGCCGAATAGCGAATCCTTCTCGTAAGAATAGCATTACGGTATTCTTCCCCGTCACGTTCACAGGGAACAATAATGAATAACTATTACTCTGAAGGGGTTTTTGACTAAAAAATTTACCGTATCCTAAAGCTGAAAGTTCCCTTTTTCCAATGAAATAACTTGAAGGCCATTTAAAGCAAGATATATGGTATAAAAATGTCTTTTAATACGATGAATGACGTTTCCTTGGAACGCATTCTTTCCAGGGCTGCCAATGCTGGGGAAGTTTCCCCATATCTTGGGAACTGACCTTTTGTCTGGGGATATGGGGAATTCCTAACTACTAGCAGGGCCCGTGGAAATTCCACGGAGAATGTCATCAATAAGCTAGGTGGATTCGTGTAAAACATTTGATCAACATTTCTTCCCAGATTTTGAAGTAACATATTCTAACCTAACTTAAATTAACTTAACATATTCAAACCTATCTTCTCCTGACCTATGCTAACAAAATTTATCCTAACCTAACATATCTTAACCTATCCTAACTCAACCCAACCTAACCTAACCTAACCTAACCTATCCTATCCTAACCGGACTTGACTTTAACCAATGTCATCAATAACGTAGGTGGACCCGTGAAAAAATTCGGTCAACATTACCTAACAAATTCTATCATAACATTTAAATCTAACCCATCCTAACATAACATATACCAACCTATTCTATCTTAACCTATTCTATCCCAACAAACTAAAAAAAAATAAAATATTAAAAAAATTCAAAAATATCAAAAAATT
The DNA here is from genome assembly GCA_030386875.1 of Morinoia aosen. Taxonomy (NCBI): domain Eukaryota; kingdom Metazoa; phylum Arthropoda; class Malacostraca; order Amphipoda; family Talitridae; genus Morinoia; species Morinoia aosen. The sequence continues at coordinate 44,584,358 of CM059580.1, forward strand.
TAAAAACATAAAACAAGTTTCATCTCCCCCTGCCCCCCTCCCTCTCTCCCTTCCTTCCTTCCTTCTCACCCTCACTCTCTCTCCCTCTAATGGAGCGCGACCCGACACGAGCCAACCCGTATCATAGATACCGCAATGATGTTGAAGGGCGTGACGCACAGGTTAGCGTATTAATATATAGAAATTTGTAGAAATATTGGGAAATTGTGTTCCTAACAAGTTTATACATGTATTGCTCTGATCCTGAATGAAATAAGTATATTGTTTCAATCACCAGTGAAATGTGCATTTGTTGCGTCTTACAAGACGCGAAATTTTAAAAATTTTTATCAGGCAACATTTTGCGGTTCCGCGCTGGTTCGCAAGAACGACGACGGCGTCCTATTTGACTGAAGTGCTCGTAATACAACAGTGTGTTCCCGGATAATTTAAGTTTTTGTGTGACAACCAATGTGATTACGTGTCGGAAACTTATTAATTTAAACGTGTTCTTGAACTAGCTATATTTGTCGATTGCCTTCATATAATTTGTGTTGATAGCGGTGAACCGCCGGTTTCTAGAGCATTCGAGGATGCTTCTGGCGGCCGGCAGACCACCCACATTGAGCCAGACTAGTCGTTGTGATGTTGTGAATCTGGTGCGTTCTATAGCCAGTATGCTGCAGTGTAATGCTAGAAATGTCAGATTCTAGATTAACAGTATTTTAGCAGAACACTGAATGTGTGATTTTACAGATTTGCCTGTCAAATGATTTTGACTCTGAGGTTAGGCTTAATATGTGCATTCTCATGCTAAGATTCAACAACTCAAGATGGGGAAAGCTGGAGTATCAGACAGGTTCAGTGAATGTGTGGTTTTCACAGGTTTGCCTGTTAAATAATTTTGACTCTGAGGTTAGGCTTAATATGTGCATTCTAATGCTAGGATTTGACAATTCAGATAGTGCACGCTAGAGTGTTTGACAGGTCCAGTGAATGTGTGGTTTTTACAGATTTGCCTGTCAAATAATTTGACTCTAAAGTGAGCTGAACTTTTAACTTCAGTTTAACCCTTGTCAACTCGAACATGCATAGCTTAAAAATTTATTAAGAAAAAGATATAAAATAAAATAAAATATTCTGTCAATCTGTTGGCTCCTCACCTATGAGCTGTGCTGGGCAAGTTGCGCCAGTCAGTAAGGTGGAAGCCTAAAGTTAAAGCATTCTCAAAGGTAGACTGAGAATAGGCACAGAAATTCATGAGACCACTAGCCCATGTGATTTGTGTTTTCAAGGCGACGTTGGTCAATGTGTACTTGTTGCCCTGTATTTAAAATTAAGCCATTTAAAAACTGGCGAGCCGTGTCAAACCTTTTCAGTATTAGGCTAGTCCATGAGATAACCGCTTTTATTTTTAATGATAGGATTTCTTGACAATGACTGAACTGCTGTAACCCAAGAAGCTTGTCCCTGCATCAGAGACCTAATCTTTAATCATTTCCCTTCCCACAGGTAGAGCAAAGAAAAATAAGTAGTCATTCCTCTTGTAGATGGAAATAGGTTATTCCGAGTTTTTCTAGCGTGAGGGACCTTCCCCCACCGTCTGTAAGTATTCTAAAGCGTTGTCAGATTGTTCTATCGAGGATGCAACCGTTGCCTTTGTAGCACTTGATTATACAAACAGTTGGAGGAAGTCGGTACCTAAATTTAAAATTAGTATGTTAACGTGCTGACTGCGAGGTATGAATTTCCTTTCTTGTTATGCGGTACTATATATGTTAACTGGTCAGTCGACTATGATCTTAAATTAGGAATTCTCTTGTCATGCAATCGCTGGTCCGAGTCTGAACTATACCTGTTTGTGCAGTTTACGGCGTCACGGATACCGAAATAAAGAAAGAGTCACAAGCCTCCTTTTTTTCCGTCCTCGCCCGTTAACCCGCGTTGCTGTAGCGAAGATCATAATCCGCAAAGAAACGCGAGAGCATTTCCTGAACAAAAATCTCTCCTATCATACGTCCGTAAACGCGTTCTGTTTTCGTATTGTCTAGTCAATGTCTACGTTTAGTATCGTTTATTACGTAGTGTTGGACCGTCATGGATGCCGCTCTGGAACACTAGCCGGGGACCGGGGTTGCCAGATTGGACATTTCATGGGCAGTTGTCACGGAAAATACTTCAATTCACGGCGATTGACAAGAGATATTTCATGATTTTTTCTGAATTATAACAAAGCATATGAATTGCCGATGCACGTTCAAATATGAAACAATTATAAGTAGTCAACCACGTTGGTATCTGACAGAGAGATTCGTTCAAACGCCGATCATACGTGTTACGTGACGTCTCCGATGCATATTGCCTCTGTTCGGGTAGTGGTACCAGCAGTCAGTCAGTGATTGGTGTGACGTCGCGTACTTACGGTTACTCAGTTATTTTTTCAAAACCCAACCCATCACCAGAAAATGAGTGAACCAAAGAAGCGAAAGTGGTATTCACAGTGTTTCAAAGAAGAATGGTGCAATGAAGAACAATTTAAAAATTGGCTGGCACAAGATAAAGATGATGAGGAACCTAGTTACTGCAAGAGTTGTAACGTCACTCTCAGAAAAGCTAACAAATCTGCATTAATAAAACATTGCAATTTTGAAAGACATGCAAGAAATTTTGAAATTGCTAAGAAAGCCGTTGATATTACTCACTTCTTGAAGAAAGACACTCCAACAGAAAAAGAACAAATAGCTAAAAGTGAAATAGCCCTTGCTTCATTTTTCGCGGAGCACAGTTTTCCTTTGGCCAATGTTGACCACCTTCTTGAAGTATGCAAAGTTGCATTTCCTGACAGTAAGATTGCTAAAAATTTATCAATGAAGCGGACAAAACTTTCGTATTTGATTCAAGACGGGATAGCTTTCGAGGAGAAACGCACAGTAAGAGAAACATGCAGAGAACAAAAGTTTTCTCTGATTATAAATGAGAGCACAGATATCTCTGTTACTCAAATTTTAGCAATTGTTGTCCGATATTTTGATTCAGTATAACAAGATGTTGTAGACGATCTTTTGGATAGCATTGTTGTTGAAAATGGAACAGCTGCCGGTTTGTATAATGCAGTGAAAGTGTTGCTTGGATAGAAACATATCCCTATCGAAAACGTAGTGGGATTTGGAAGTGATAATTTTTCGTCCATGATGGGTAAGCTAAGTGGGTTTCAAGCTCTGTTGAAAAATGACGTTCCTTCCATCTTTGTAATGGGTTGTGTGTGCCATTCATTCTCATTGTGTGCAAGTCACGCTATTAAGGTTTTACCCTCATATTTGGAGGCATTTATTTAGAACATTTCTGCATATTTTTCACGTAGCAGGAAGAGACAGCGTGATTTCTCTCTTATTCAAGAAGCTGCTGCTGCTCCTCTTCATAAATTCCCAAATTATCTCAAACACGATGGTTATCCAGAGAGAATGTTATATCTGCTATACTAGACCAATACCCGGCCTTGCATTTATATTTTCAATGTGAATAAAAAACGGACAAAGTTGATGGTGCAAGTGAAATCTTCCGAATCTTAAGTGATCGTGGTACGAAACCTATGTTACTATTTCTACAATATGTGTTGCGAAAAGTGAACAATCTTAATAATGAATTTCAGTCAGAACATTTTAGGCTGCATGTCCTGTATTCAACGGTGTCAACACAGTACAGAGATATATCTTGAGTTTCTTTTTTAAAGATGAAGTTTTGTGGACGTCTAAATTAGCAGACATCGATCCCAATAATGAACACAATCATAAGAAACTAGCAGACGTTTATCTTGGAGGAAAAGCGTCAGCACATCTTATTACGGAACCTTTAAAAGAAGACACATTCAAAAGATTTAGGAGTGATTTTTTAAAATTCCTAATTGAAATGTGTAATCAATTCAAGAAAAGATTTTGTTTCAGTGAGGATAGCGTGCTTGATAAATTGAATATATTGGATCCGAAGATTGATCAACGTTATCTTCCTTCATCTATTATACCCCTGGGGGTTAATTTTCCATTAATTGTGCCCGGCAATAATCTAAACGATTTGGATGACCAATGGAGAAGCTATTGAACTAATGTTGAACATTTAAAAATCACTTCCCACAGCATTCCAAGTTATTGGTATCAGCTAAGAAACATTAAAGATGGATTGGGCAATATGAAATACAGCATATTATCCGACTTCATGACCAGTCTTACCATATTACCTCACTCATCGGCAGCGGTGGAGCGTATATTTTCTTTCATGAATCACGTCAAAACTAAGCAAACGAATTCTTTAGATGCAAACACCGTTAGCGATAGAATATTCGCAAAGCAATCTATTACAAGAGGAAACAACGACTGCACTAATTGGACCCCAAGCAAGTCATTGGTGACTGATCTGGTAAGCGGTGCGGTCAGTCAACGTTACCAACAAAGAAGAAATAATCAGAAACAAACGATAGTAATAGAAGCTGATGATGGAGAAACACTACACTGACTACAGTAGTATGAGTTTAGGTGAGTAAATTTTAGTTTTAAGTACCTTCTTAAAATCCGGGGATGTTTTTTATAATCTGGGGAAATTTAAACTTATAGCTGGGGAAATGGAAAAATTCTCTTTGGCAGCCCAGATTCTTTCATCAGTGCGGTCTCGCTCATCAGTTCATTACGAAACATGGTCTGAAGAGGTGTGCTACGCTCCTATCAGTCGATCCAGTCTACGTTTATTCTTTCAAGTATAAAAGGAAAATATAATAAGTTATTTTTGTGATAAAACCTTTTATAAACTAATTTTAAGTTATATTTGTTTCAATTTATGGTGCCAATTTTTATTATAAGGTACTTCAAAATAGTTCACAGAAATTCCTTGGATTGCTACATCAAGTTCCAATTTGCCATCGTGTCCAGGCGCAAAAAAGTTCCCTGAAATTCTTCCCTGGTGCCATAGATTTCTGTGTAGCGAGCAAAATATCCTACTTTAAACAATTTAAACAATTTAAACAATTTATTTACCACAGGTGATACAGAGATAAAATGTTTCTTAAGTCTAGTACAATGGTCAAATTTGAGTATAGCTACCTGTGGGCCCGAATATGTTCAGTGACTTCTAGGGCATCCTACCATCAAGGTTAGTCTTAGGAGTACAATAATGTTTAACCTAATTTACTTAAACTAGAGACGCATTAGACTGATCAATGAGATAATTAACTCGAAATTAGACACTTCATTTCACAATATAGTTCATATGGACTAGATTTAACAGTATATTCGACAAACGGTTCAAGAACAGACTGAAGATCGGCGAAATTAACCAAGGCAAATTACATTATTAGGACCAGTTATGTAGGTGACAAGGTTTGACTCTGTGATCTTACACGACTAGTAATCTGAAATTAAAGTGAGACTAAAGATTATTTTAGAATACCTTATAAGAATTACTTTCACGGATCTCCGCAGGTATTGAGTTCCAAGTTTTAGTTCCAACGAAGAGGATACTGTGTTGTGACCGAGCCTTTGAGTAATAAGGAAGCATGAATTTACTTCTATTTCGGGTTAAATGGTCGTGATGACCAGTTTGCGCAGTTAATAGTTGTTTTAGGCTATTGTCGCCATCATTTGTTAATGTTTTGTAAATGAAATGTCAAATGGAGATTTTGTAGAGATCCGAGAGCTTAAGTATTCGTAAATTTTTGAATGAGTCATTTGTGTGAGCATTATATTCTAGATTCTTTACCGCTCTTATGGCTCTTTTCTGCAGGGTAAAAATTTTGTTGGTTTTATTTTTATCAGTTTCGTACCATGCTTCTATTCCGTATTGCAAGTATGGTGAAATGAGCGTTCGGTAGAGCTTTTGGAAGGCTGTTTCAGGCAGGAAATTTTTAACTTTATTTAGGATTCCGATAGATTTTGATAATTTAAAACTAATATGAGCGATGTGCTCTTTAAAGGTTAGTTGTTTGTCTATTATGATGCCCAGGAATTTACTTGAGTTGGTTTCTTCGATTTCACCTTCGCCAATTTGAATGCGTGGGAGAGATATATTTTTCTTGTATGAGAATGTAAGGTTGTAAGGTACTTATGCAATAGTTGTACTCTATTTATATTTTGCCAAAGAATGTAAGTTATTTAAATCTGTGTTATAAAGACTAGGTATCCATAATACCAGCCGCCTTATCTGTCCGGTGATTCGCGCTGGAAGGATTGGAGAGAGTTCTCCAATTGAATCTCTGGTAATTTGCTCTTCTAAATGTGAAATCTTCGTGAAGATAATTAAACTAACGCTCCAATACGAGTATCTTATTGACAACCTTACCTTCGGCCGACTAGCGGTGATCTGAAAATTATTACAGCCGAAGCATGGCTGGAGAGGTGATACAACCGTCAGAGGTTCTCAAAAATTAGCCGCAAAAGCTGATCCAACTACGGCCAGGACTGCTAAACGGTCCGCACTTCCCCTTGTTCAGTGAGTTTGGGCACATATCAACAGCTCCATCCCTGACAGAGGCAAACAAACGGAGTGGCACGTGAAAACAGCACCTCGTTAAATAAAGCCATAAATAACTTATTTCATAATCTAAAATCCAATTTTTTATAGAATATTGCGCGAAAATTTTCTATTTTTTAATCACTACTCGACTGAACTAGTGAAAACACCGATAGTCATTATGTGACGACTCGACATAGCTTTAAAATAAAGGTAGTCTTTGCTATTACCTTCATTTTAAAGCGGTAGTCATGAGTAATACGTTATGATTCAAATTCTAAATAATGTCAATAATACTTGCGATGTCTGAAGCGTTATTATAGCTCATTAAAGCACAAAACTTTTATGCATGAAACTGATATATACGTTACTGTCCTAATTCTCTAGTCAAATTTTGTGCACTAAAGAGGAATTAAAGCAAGCAAGGGAAAACTGTTGCAGTGTGTGGGTGTGTGTGATGCTTCTTTCAATACTGAATCTACAACGCTGGAATTGGCAGAAGTTCAGCCCCCTCCAGTTTTGTTTGCATGAGCTGGAACTCGTGCGTGTCACGGGCGATGTAGTCAATTGTAGCGATTCAGACATACTCATGTTTGTGAAAATGTGAATGGTTTTATAATTGTGTCACACCCACAGCTGGTCCAACAATATAGGGCATACTTTAGTTCCTAGTTATGAATACATGATATAAATTTCATGAACGTATTGCATCCACAGCTGGACCACCAAAACATTACTATGAATAAATCAGTTCCTGAACAAATTTTATCCAATATCATTGTAGGAAATATGTTTATTTGTTCAATCATTGAACTAAGAGTGACAGATTTTTGTTTGGCATCAAAGATTCCTGTATTTTGGTCGAAAAATAGCGAACTTCTTGAAAAAAATTTTCCATAGGTACGTAGACATCTGAAAAGGGTTAACGCTATAGGCTAACGTTTTATATAACAATGCACAGATAATAGTTACAATGTTATAAAAATCAATAAATTGCATTTGAGCGTGATTTATGGGTACTAATTAACACTCTTGCAAATAGAACAGAAAAGATTAGATTAGTCGTTAGTTTTGCCTCCTTACACGCAGCTACAAATGCGATCCAAAGAGAGGAAGGAGAAAGCACCATTTAGTATGGAATTAAGGAAACGCGGATTCTACGCAGAAAGGACATAAAAACATAAAATTGAGAAAGAAGATTATGAAACAAGACCAAGGTTGAAGAAGACAGTAGTAGGTGCTGAAAAACAGGACAGCAGTGAACCGAAAAAAGTGGTCTTTAACATAACAAAAACATTATTACATCAAAAAGAAAGCCTACTTAACTCAGCTCGGGCCCTAATCTTGTCCCCCTGGGAGCGCTAATTCCCATAGATGCAATAATTGTATCCCCCCTGAGGGGATAGAACAAAAAACAACAACACGCTCGGTAGGCAGAAGTCAAGCCGCTTATGCCTTGTTGCGTCGCGGAGGCTTCATAGTTCATTAACGTTTCTGTTTTTACGCTGAATTTCCTTTATTTTGAGGGCATCACGCCGTGAAGCTGGGCATATTTAGAGGGCATTACACCGTGAAGCTGGGCATATTTTGACGGCATCACACCGTGAACCTGGGCATATTTAGAGGGCATCACACCGTGAAGCTGGGCATATTTTGACGGCATCACACCGTGAAGCTGGGCATATTTAGAGGGCATCACACCGTGAAGCTGGGCATATTTTGAGGGCATCACACCGTGAAGCTGGGCATATTTTGAGGGCATCACACCGTGAAGCTGGGCATATTTTGAGGGCATCACACCGTGAAGCTGGGCATATTTTGAGGGCATCACACCGTGAAGCTGGGCATATTTTGAGGGCATCACACCGTGAAGCTGGGCATACTTTGACGGCATCACACCGTGAAGCTGGGCATATTTTGAGGGCATCACACCGTGAAGCTGGGCATATTTAGAGGGCATCACACCGTGAAGCTGGGCATATTTTGACGGCATCACACCGTGAACCTGGGCATATTTTGAGGGCATCACACCGTGTGAAGCTGGGCATATTTTGAGGGCATCACACCGTGAAGCTGGGCATATTTTGAGGGCATCACACCGTGAAGCTGGGCATATTTTGAGGTCATCACACCGTGAAGCTGGGCATATTTTGAGGGCATCACACCGTGAAGCAGGGCATATTTTGAGGGCATCACACCGTGAAGCAGGGCACATTTTGAGGGCATCACACCGTGAAGCTGGGCATATTTTGAGGGCATCACACCGCGAAGCTGGGCATATTTTGAGGTGATCACACCGTGAAGCAGGGCATATTTTGAGGGCATCACACCGTGAAGCTTGGCATATTTTGACGGCATCACACCGTCATTATTATTATTATTATTATATAAGAAAGTTTTAGCCTCCCTTAACCACGACAAAGATGTTCCAAGAGGGGAAGGAAGAAGGCACCATTTAGTATTGAGTTGAGGGAACGCGGAATCTGTGCACAAGGTGCAGAGAAACAGTAAGGTAAGAGAGAAGTTTATGAACCAAGAAAAAATTGAAAAAGAAAGTAGTAGGTGCTGAAAAGCAGAACAGCAGTGAACCGAAAAAAGATGGTCCGGAACAAAACAAAATCCTATTCTATTTCAACAAAAAGGACGCCTACCTAACCTTTAGCTTGGGCCCTCACATGGTCCCTCTGGGAGCGCTAATTCCCATAGGTACAATAGTTGTATCCCCCTGAGTGGACGCACCAGTTGAGCCAAACCACAATTACCTCCCTAATTTTATGGACGGACGGAGCAGAACGCCACTAACTCTAATTCCTATCTAAAACAATTTATTTACCAACCACTCTCAGAGTTAGATTTTCCTTCCAAGTATTTTAATTTCATATCCTGGTAACTAATGAATAAATATTTCTCACCACAGGGTCACTGAATAGATAGGTCCTAACCTATTGTAAAAGTTTGTTCAACAAAGTGCTTGTCAACAGAAGGATATTTTATCTGTATTTAGATGACTTATCAAACTTACAATAACTCACCACAGGGAACATGTTGAGTCGATCTCTCAACCATTTGTTCGATGTTTGACATACTGTTGAGATGCCTAAGTACTTTTATCGATGTGTTTATAGATGTAAATACATGAAAGTTTATGGTAAGCTGTAGTGAATATTGGCATTCGATCTGAACAACTGGAGGTGGTGCGTGTCAAGCTATTATCGAAGGTTAATGAAACGCGTTCAACCCGCGAAATAATTACTTCAATTCCTTACTTGTCTATTGACATACAAATGTAAGTATCAGAATAATCACAAAAACTTCCAAGTGTACTACTATTTTTTTAAAATGAACACATATACGACTTTAGCACGATACATGCATTCTTTCTTCTGGATGACATGAACAACTTGTAGATGCATGGAATTCGGTGATGTTAAGATCTCGCTGCAGTATTTTATTAAGTGTACAGGAGCTTCACGCAAATCATCCTTGTTCATGAACTGACGTCCATTCGCAGGAAGTTTTCGTTTCAGAATCGTCCTCAGGTTTTATTGTTTTTAAATCCGGGAAACTTGCAGCGGACTTGATGTTTAGATGCGAACTTTTTTGGAGCTACTCAGTTTATTTGCATGCGAGAGACGATATTGTGCTTGAAAAAATTCATTTTTATTGAGGCGGTATTTAAGGGATTTGAGTAGCCCATAAATATTCATTTTAATTAATAAAGAGAAGTTTAAAAACTATCAACGCCCATCAAAATTATTTTTGGCGCTACATTCTAACTTAAATGATTACAATCTAACTTACACTCTAACCTAATGCAGTCTTTGTCCCCCGAAATCATTGGCGCATATTTGACCGAGTGAAGACAAATTGAACTGAAGACCAAGGCTGGTCAACGTTAAAAATTTGAAAATTTATATACGCGGTAAAAAATACAGAAGCAGTTGGACATGCTGACATTACCTTTCGAAATATAAAAAGAAACTTCCCTGCTACCACACCCATGATTCTTTGATTAAAAATATAAAACGGTGGAGTTCCTAAGAGTTGATATAATAACTTCAACACGATGATTTTTAGAAAATTCTTAATACAAACAGCCTTATACCTAATTTAACACTATGACTGCGACTATTAAATATTAGGTTCAATGCCAAACTCAAATTTAAAGTCAATTGTGGTAAATTATTTTGAAAATACCAAACATGAACTGGTTCGTGCCTACATTTCGCTCAAATTTAGGCCCTATGCACACGGGGCTACTCAAACGAAACTAAACTGGTTTGTGATTGACGTTACTAACCAGTTACTAACTCATTAGTGATGCGGTTCCGCACACGAGGCTACTAAAATCCGTAATCTCCTCTGGGTGTTCGTGGAAGTAGGACCGCATAATGCAATCATTCGGCAACATTGTGGAAAGCGATTCAAGTGGCGAAGATATGAAACCATATAATCATTATCGTCAGAGAAGAAATAGAAACGACGACAATTTTTTATTCATCCATTCATGGAGGAAAATTTCAACCGCCAACTTTTCGTTGCTGCAAAAGAATTACAACTTACAACCCTATTAAAAATATACATAAAAATAGCTTTTCACTGTATATTCACGCAAAATTAAATTATATATTACTTTCATAGTACATCAAATGGCTAGATTGTTTTATACAGGGTTATTTGTAATTCGATACACACATTTTAAACATATATAGAAAAACGCAAAATAAAACGATTTTCATGAATAATAAAAACCTCAGAACGCCTTCGTTTTCGAGAAATGGTCATCCAGAAGTTTTCCCGTAAGAATTGGCTTACAATACAGCCGTTGAGTAAAATCTAACTGCTGCTAGCGCGCGCTGTAGCATACGAAGAGAAGAAACTGAAATTATTTCAGATCGTTATTTCTTAAAAAAGATGAAATAGTCAGGTTTATGTCACTCGTGAATATAGTTTCTTAGTGTTTTTCTGTACATGGGTAAAATATGTACATCGACTTACACGACACCCTGTACATTATTCAATGAAATTAGAAGGAAATTAAATAAATTACAATAAGTATTGTACGATATAAAAATTTGTTATCCTTCATATTTAGGGCTTTTCCAACTTCATTCCATTGAATTTCTGTTTCATCCATCCTGGAGTAACCTGATGGTTTAAAAAACGGGTATTTTTCCACTTCCTAGACCAATTTTGTGTTCTTTCATTCTGTAGAACGTCCATACAATAGAAGAGTTACCAAGAAACCCAGATACTCAAGTTAAAAGTGACTGGACATGCGAGTCACTCAGCTACTGGTAGCTAACGCATTACCAACGAGTTAGTAAGCAGTAGCTCCGTGTGCAGCGTCCTTATCAATTACACAGAAGTGACTCAATGCGAACTGGTTAATGATTTGCGTCTGTGATCAGTTTCTTTTGAGTAGCCCCGTGTGCGGAGGGCCTAAGTTTTTGTGAAAATTGAATTTGCGACTAATGGTCGGTCAGCAGCATTATGAAAATCACCTCAGTGTACCACCGGTGGCGCACGTCGCAGTCAAAGTGTTAAGGAGAAACTGCAATACTTATTTTCATATGTAGAACAGTAGTTAAATTTACGGAGGACATAGCCATAAAAGTGCATTTCCTTAGCTAAAAATTAGAAAACACACAGAGATGTCAAATATTCTACTCGTAAAATGAAATGGAAATGTTATTTACGTTGATACAGTAACAGTTCGATGGCTTACATAGTTCATTTCCTAAGATGTTGTTGCATGGAATGCATTACAACCAATTCAAATTTTGAATAATGTTAAACTTTAACGGCTCAAATTAAAAGACGAATCGGATGAAGTAGATATTAGTAGCTTTAGGGGTTGAATGTTTGATTGACACGAATGAAATAAAAATTTATTCCCTCGGATTTCTTCACTAACACACCAGGACTGGAAGCCTATCAATACTACTAAATAATGCCTTAGCGCAGTCTCCTCTTACATTCACAAAGGAGCTCAGGCTACCACAGCGATGGTTGATTTGGAGGATGGTGTAATGGCTCGAGATAAATTATTTTGCCTCGAATACGAAAGTCGATGCTTTAGAAATTTGAAACTAATTTTTCCTTCATAAATGTTAATATAAACGTACCTACTCCTGGAAACGTGATTTACAGCACAACCAAATTTTGTCTTCAAGTTTTTTCCAAATAATGCTGGCACTAAAGATTCCCAATCGTACCATACGAGGAAGAGCGGCCGTCGCACAAGGTTAACACACTGAGAGAAATTTTGACACACCTGGGTGTGTCAAACGGTTATTCAGAAATATTTTGATACACATTGAAGTATTTCTTTTGAACACATAGTAAAACGGTTGAGAGACTTGAAACATTTATTCACGCTTCAAACGGCTCAATATTTTTTGTAGAAAACCGAACTGTGTTTAAATTTTGTGAATAGAGTACAATTCACCCCCAAAAAACTTTATATCTTTGGAAATTTTTCTTCTAGTTCTTGGACATTGTCTGTATATCAGTGTAATTAGTAGCTAGTCTCAGAGAGTAAAATATTTATGAGAAATAAAACTGACTTACGCTGAGTGTGTCATGTTTGGCACGCTTAAGTGTGTCGTATAAGCCCATGACACACAAAAGTGTGTCAAAATACATGGGCTAATCATGTATATTGTTGACACACTTTTGTGTGCCGGTTTTGCGACAACTTGACACACAAAAGTGTGCCGCTTTTGCGACAAAATTTTTCTCAGTGCATCAACATTTCACCATCAAAAAGAACCGAAGAAAAATTAAAGTTTGCTGGAAACATAAAATTCAAAACATTGGATTATACGGAACTCAATGTAAAATTACTGAGGCCTACTTATTTTTAAAATAAAAGGTATTCTAATGCCTGGGACAAAGGTTCAAATCAACTATGATCTCTGCAAAATAGTGTTTGCTTTCTGTTTGGGTATCCGAAAATCTACGAAGCACTTGACCGAACAGACCAAAACACCGTCCTCAATGATGTTCAAAAAGTGAAATAGAGTTGCCAAAAAATACAAAAAACAGCACAACGCGCATGTCTAATTAAATATACACGCAGAAATGCAATCGAAGTGTCATTCTATTGAAGGATATATGATAAAATTAATATATATATCGTCTTCGTACCAAGGAAATTAAAGTAGAATTTTTAATTTAATTCTAAAATTTTCGAATTTGAGTTTTTTCAGCTTCTCTCCCTAATCGCAACAAAGACATTCAAAAGGACATGAATGAAAGCACCATTTACGATAAAGTTGAGAAACACCAATTCTATACACAAGGAGTGTTCCTGACCAGGAACCAGGTAAGTCAGACAAATGTCACAAGGATGCGACAAAATCAGTACGAAACAGAATGCGAATAACTGATTTTTATGCACTACACTCAGAAGCAACTCAGCAGCTGAAAATAAGCTCTTATTTCATTAAAAAAAAAAACACTATCAATACCTGAAAGTTGCGCAGAATAGAACGCAAAACGCAGTTAAATAAGGGAATAAAATTTTACCGACAACAACACTATATAGGAGTTAGATTACATTAGATAAGTTCGTTTAGGCCTGCTTAATTATAAAAAATGGTTTTAGGAGAGGAAAGAGGAAGCCATCATTCAGTGATGACATAGGGGAACACATGGTTTATACACAAGGTTCATAGAAACAGGAAATTGAATTAGAAATTAACGAAACACGGTAAGGTTGGAGACGTAAAGGATGTTAGAAAATAGGACTGCAGTAAACCAAAAATAAGATAATTCATGAAAAACCAATAAGATTTCATGCTCACAAAACAAGGCCTCCTCACAGTTCAAAACCTCATATATTCTCCTCGAGAGCGCTAATTCCCACGGACGCAAAAGTTGCGATCTCTTGAGGGAGAAAATCGTAGATCTGTGGCCACACGGAACAGCTGCGAATTATAACATATCGAAGTGAGCAGAAGTAATTAGGTATTTGAGTAGCACATAAATGTGCATTTAACAGTTAGAAGAAAATGAATTGGTGCGACCATGTTTGCTAGCTCGGTGTTGTTTAACGCTATCCTTTTGAGCAGAGGAATAGTCCCAGAACTCACATTTGAACAGCTTTCCTTTACCATGTTTACTGGCTAGGTGTAGCTTATGATAACCCTTACGCGGTGAGAAATATTCACATTAATGACACTTGAAAAACTGACCTTCAAAGTTGTTTCCTAGCTCGGTGTAGCTTGACACTACCCTTGTGAGCAGAGGAATAGTCGCATAATTCACACCTGAATAGCTGACCTTCACCATGTTTGCTAGCTCGGTGTAGCTTGACACTACCCTTCTGCGCAGAGGAATAGTCACATAATTCACAATTGAACAGCTGACCTTCACCATGTTCGCTAGCTAAGTGCCGTTTAACATTTTTTCTGTGCAGAGGAATAGTCACATAATTCACTTGAACAGCTGACCTTCAGCATGTTTGCTAGCTGAGTGATGTTCAACATTTTTCTTCTGTGCCGAGGAATAGTCACATAATTCACACTTGAACAGCTGACATTCACCATGTTTGCTAGCTCGGTGTAGTTTGACATTACTCTTCTGCGTAGAGGAATAATCCCATAATTCACACTTGGACAGCTGACCTTCACCGTGTTTCCTAGCTCGGTGTACCTTGACATTTCCCTTGTGAGCAGAGGAATAATCGCATAATTCACACCTGAATAGCTGACCTTCACCATGTTTGCTAGCTCGGTGTCGTTTGACATTACCCTTGTGTGCAGAGGAATAATCACATAATTCACACTTGAACAGCTGACCTTCATCATGTTTGCTAGCTAAGTGCAGTTTAACATTTTGCTTTAGTGCAGAGGAATAGTCACATAATTCACACTTGAACAGCTGACCTTCACCATGTTTGCTAGCTAAGTGCTGTTTAACACTTGTCTTATGTGCAGAGGAATAATCACATAATTCACACTTGAACAGCTGACCTTCACCATGTTTGCTAGCTCGGTGTTGTTTGACATGACCCTTCTGCGCAGAGGTATATTCACATAATTCACACTTGAACAGCTGACCTTCACCATGTTTGCTAGCTAAGTGCCGTTCAACATTTTGCTTTAGTGCAGAGGAATAGTCACATAATTCACACTTGAACAGCTGACCTTCACCGTGTTTCCTAGCTCGGTGTACCTTGACATTTCCCTTGTGAGCAGAGGAATAATCGCATAATTCACACCTGAATAGCTGACCTTCACCATGTTTGCTAGCTCGGTGTAGTTTGACATTACCCTTGTGTGCAGAGGAATAATCACATAATTCACACTTGAACAGCTGACCTTCATCATGTTTGCTAGCTAAGTGCAGTTTAACATTTTGCTTTAGTGCAGAGGAATAGTCACATAATTCACACTTGAACAGCTGACCTTCACCATGTTTGCTAGCTAAGTGCTGTTTAACACTTGTCTTATGTGCAGAGGAATAATCACATAATTCACACTTGAACAGCTGACCTTCACCATGTTTGCTAGCTCGGTGTTGTTTGACATGACCCTTCTGCGCAGAGGTATATTCACATAATTCACACTTGAACAGCTGACCTTCACCATGTTTGCTAGCTAAGTGCCGTTCAACATTTTGCTTTAGTGCAGAGGAATAGTCACATAATTCACACTTGAACAGCTGACCTTCACCATGTTTGCTAGCTAAGTGTCGTTTAAGATGTCCCTTCTGTGCAGAAGAATAGTCACAAAATTCGCACTTGAATATCTGACCTTCACCATGTTTGCCGGCTAAGTGCCGTTCAACATTTTGCTTTAGTGCAGAGGAATAGTCACATAATTCGCACTTGAACAGCTGACCTTCACCATGTTTGCTAGCTAAGTGTAGTTTAAGATGTCTCTTCTGTGCAGAAGAATAGTCGCAAAATTCGCACTTGAACATCAGTCCATCACCATGTTTGTTAGCTCGGTGTACTTTGATATTACCCTTGTGAGCAGAGGAATATTCACATAATTCACACCTGAACAACTGACCTTTATCATTGTTGCAAACTTGGTGCACTTCATGATGGTCTTTACGAGCAGAGGCATGGTCCTTCAAAATACGAATACCAAGCTGACCTTGCCCATGTTTTCTTATTTGGCGAATTTCGCGCTTAGCAGACAAACACTGCTTTAAGCTTGCTTCATTAGCTGAAGAATTTTCACACACCTCACACTTAGACACCTTCTTGTTGTCTAATGCACCTTCTTCAGGCCCTTCTGACCTGGACTTCATGACTATGATAGAGCCACAGACTTCACATTCAAATTCTTCCCGACTATGTTTTTCAGGTCGCTGTTCCCCCACCATTTTCGCACCAGAATACTGGTAATACCTAAACAGACTTTTCCATTGGTTTTCATTATCATGCTGCTCTCTTATGTGTCGTTTAAAAGCACTCTTGTTCTTAGTGGAGTATGCACACAACTCACACTCGTAACATCCCAAATTATGCCTGGCACGGAGGTGCAGTCTCATACAATCCTTCTTACCAGTGGAGTAATCACAATGTGCACACAGTAAGGAACGTGAGATAAGAGTGTCCGGAGGAGCGGCCTCAACACCACTGCCGTTACCCGACACATCTGATGGGGGCGAGGCACCGCTCTTTTCAGATGCTCCAGCTGGTCCCTGATGAACAGCAGATGTGTTGCACGCGCCAGAGCTGCCTTCTCTCACCTCGTCCTGTGCTTCTGCGGGTCCTGAACATGCTTCGGTGCAGTCTACTTCTCTCTTGAAAGTAACTGCAGAAGAACCTGAACTTGAATTGGCCTGGAAAGAAGAACTTTTTCCGATCACTGGATGACGTTCGTTAAAATAACAGTATTATGGGTTAGATTAGATTATTAGATAGTTTAAGCTTCCCTATCCGCAACAAAGGCGATCCAAAGAGAGGAAATAAGAAGGCACCATTTAGTATGGAGTTAAAGGAAAGTAGAATCTGTGCAGAAAGGGTACAGAAACAGCTTTCTTACCCCAGCCGTGAGTTCAATACAGCAGAACGGACGTTTTTCCATAATTAGGAGTATTTCCTTATCTTTATTTTGCTATTTTTTCTCTTTTCTGTATTAATATTTAACATCCGTATGAAAAACATACCCTGAAATACATTTTGTGTGTACACCAACATACAGGTTTATAGATGTGAGGGTTGTTCAAAGTTTATAATGAATTAAATTTTGGCTAACGTTGTCTCGCTATTTTAATATCATTCTCGAAGATGTTTTCAATCGATTTCGGCTGAGCTGGGGGTAGGGGGTAATTTAAGCATTTTCATTTAGTCTTTTTATATTTTTCCGTGCGTTCAGTGCACACTAGCATTAATCTTTAAAATCGGAAAAAACTGTTAACTTCTGTAATCAAAATTATCACTTTGGACCATTGCTTGATCTACCTATATTAGGGTGGCCCTAATTTTCGAATTATTGAGAACACTGGGCACCCTCCAGAATTGTTCCTTTAGGTGTAAAAACACCATGCCCAAAATATTATGCAAATCCATTATGATTTACTGGTGGCGTCGGAGGTACAAAGTTTAAACCCAATTTCATAGCGCGGCTCACTGCATAGCAACTAATGCTGAAACTATCTTGTGAATTGTTGTTTTGTTGTTGAATCAGTGTTGCATTGGACGCCGCAGAGTGAGGTGGTGTGTTGTATAGTGTAGTGTCTCACCCACTGCTAGTCTCTGTTGCTCCTAACAAGGAAATTAGATATATTTCCTCCTACGTTTTAACCTTTTTTTACTTTATTATCAGGGTAAATTAATGTAATTGCATTCAGAGTATTATAGTGGCTTATTAGTGCTATTCAGAGTATTAGATTGGAGCTTTTTATGAAGTTTTTGAAAAGAATAACCATCATATAACCACCACTGCTATCACCAAACGTAAGTGACCTTGACACAATTCTAATCACTCAAAACATTTGGAAATATAGTGAGTTTAGTGGCATTGGCAGTTTCGTATTGACTATAAAATATTTTTGTTTTCAAAGTGAGTACTGAATTCCTGTAAAAGTAAACATTTTTTCTTCCAGATATGCCATCAAAGCGTTTAGACGAGATCTACTTGTTGGGAAAGCCTTCTCCAACCATCACTGGAAACAAACTCCCATCTAAAAGACAGGTTCTTCAAGTGTTTTTTCACCTTCACAGTGAAGAAAAGAAGACCATTCGGGAAGCAGCTTCAGGAGCAATTTCTGAAGCTTTGCCTTTCTGGGAAAAGGCAAGAATTCTTGTGCGCTTAAAGAAACACCTGATCAAGAAGCTGGAGGTCCTCTTCAACTTGTGGAAAGGTCTCAGGAAGAGCAAAAAAAAAAGAAGTCCGCCGTGCAATCCCAAAAGGAAAAAGATTTTAAGGATGACCTAGACAACCTCTTTGACATGGCTCATCAGGATGCACTGGACATGATCACCATCGTGGAAGATAAGGAGTTTCTGATAGCACAACGCGAAAAAGGGAGGAGAGGATCAATGGCAGGTGTGGACTTGGTTTTAACTGAAAAGGAAGTCCGAGCACAAGAGAGAAAGGTTGCTGAAGAAAAGCGCAAGCTCCGAAGTAAAGAGGAGGAAGAGGAGCCTAAAACAGCTATCCTAGAATCATCAAGCACTGACAATACCTCTTCTGCTGAGTCATCAGAATTAGAATTGTCAGAAGCTGAAACTGTGCATCAAGCCATTGAGACACCCGGACCTTCTCAATGTAGTCCTCCTAAAAAAAGAGCTCGTAAAGATATAGTTTCTCCAGGTTTGGCTTCAGCTCTTGATCGCACCAAGGTGTCTGATAGGAAAGCGGCTTTTGTTATCTCTGAAGCTGTCAAGAGTGTTGGCCTAGATACAACCGAGCCGAGTACAACATTAACCGATCTTCTATCTCCCGAGGTCGACAGAAAAACCGGAGGCAATTTGCCGAGGTGATCAAACGGGACTTTCATGTTGATACTCCTTTAGTGGTTCATTGGGATGGGAAGCTGATGGAACAACTTACAAAGAAACAACATGTAGAGAGGCTTCCAATCCTCGTCTCTGGAGAAGGTTTGGAAAAATTGTTAGGAGTTCCAAAGCTGTCCGGTGGAACTGGGGAGAACCAAGTCACAGCTGTCATTGAAGCACTAGAAAAGTGGGGGATTACTGATAAAGTAATTGGTATGTGCTTTGACACGACTGCTTCCAATACAGGAATAAAATCAGGGGCTTGTCTTCGCATTGAACAGAAGCTTGGTCGAGACTTGTTTTACTTTGCATGTCGTCACCACATCTTAGAGCTGATTCTCTCTGCTGCATTTACTTCTGAAATGGGTTCAACAACATGTGGACCTGATGTTCTTCTCTTCAAACAATTCAAAGCTCGATGGGAAACAATTGACAAAACAGCCTACCAAGTAGCACCTGACGATGAACACCTCCGCCAGCACCTGCCTAAAGACCTGATCCAGAAGGTCACATCATTTGCCACCTCCCAGTTGACCAATCATAAACCACGAGATGATTACAAGGAATTCCTAGAGCTTGCTCTATTGTTTTTAGGAGCAGTTCCCCCATGAGGTGTACGATTTCTAGCACCTGGGGCTTACCATCATGCTCGCTGGATGTCCAAGGCTCTCTACACCATTAAGATCTGGCTATTCAGGGCACAGATAAAGCTGACAGCTCAGGAAGAGCGAGGTATGAGAGAAACCTCTTTCTTTGTTGTGACAGTCTACTTTGAAGCCTGGTTTTCCAGTTCTATTGCAACAGAAGCTCCTCGTAGGGACCTGAACCTAATGAAACGTCTGATCCAGTATGGTGAGATTAATTCAAAAATCTCGAAAGCCACATCAAATAAGTTTCGAAATCATCTCTGGTATTTGTCAGAGGACCTTGTGGCTTTAGCATTTTTTGACCCCAAGGTTCTTCCTTCAGAAAAGAAAAAGATAGTGCTTGCATTGGGAGAAGAAGGCCATGAGGAACCCGTTAAAAGACCACATCCTACTTTAGATGAATTCCAAACAAGGACACTCTCATCTTTTGTCTCCATGAGGACCAAAGAGTCACTCATTAAGTATGGCCTGGATGTTGATGTCTTGGATAATGATCCTTCAACGTGGCCCAATATAGGTTCATTCGAAGAAGTAGTTAATAAGGTATCTGCATTGTCTGTAACTAATGACACCGCAGAGAGAGGAGAAGCCCTGATTCAAGACTACAATAAACTCTTGACAAAACAGGAAGATCAGCTCCAGTTCTTGCTTCAAATAGTTGCTGCACATAGAACTGCCTTCCCTGATTCCCTGAAGTCTACTCTGACCCAGAACAGGCTACAATGAGTGGATTGGGCACCATGAAACCCCTGCCTTTGAGCAGCTAATAATCGGTTAAGACCGGGGGGACCTGGATTACCAGGGTTCAGAGTTTGATGGACCGGCGCCACCAGTAAATTTTATTATATTAAAATAAAATTTTTAACATGATGTTTTCTCTATAAATGGAACAATATGCCACGGTGCCCCATAAAAATTTAAAAAAAAATATTTTCCCATGTTTTAGAACCACCCTAACCTATATGTACCAAATTTTGTAAATATTCTCCACTCAGATGTGATATCCGGCTACAATGTTACTCCATTTTATCCCATGTACACATGTCCGTATAACGCTGAAGAGTTGTGTTGTTTCTTGACTGTAACCTGAGTTTTCTTAAAAATTTCTATGAAGAAACTAAAAACCAGTTCATTTTACGTTTTTCGAAGTCTTCTTTTCCTTTTAGTTATTTTTTTTCGAATAATTTCTTAGGATTACACTGAGCTCAACTGTCATTATTGGTGTAATAGATGGTAGGTTGTTTCTATCTTTTTATTTTATATATGTATTTTTTCTTATATTTCATTCTCAATAATTTTATATATTAATATGTGTGTACGTATGTAGGTATATATATATCTACATAAATATAAAAACATGTTTCTATTTCATTTCTTTACACAAAAACCGTCCGGTTAATAAATTTTATTACACTAGCGAAATGATTCAAAAATAGATCGCTCACTTCCCCAGAGGGCGTCTCTGTGAATCGGATTAATGACAAATACAATTAATAGCATTAATCGGAATTTGAGTGTATGAATCGTGGTAAAATTATCTTTCTGTCCGTATGTTGTACAAGCTATAAATTTTGATGTTGAAAATGAAAAATTTCCTTTGGGAAATTAAAAAAACCATGCCATTTACACGTTTTTGAAGTCCTTTTTCTATTCCTGATCTTTCCTCAGGTTATTTCTTACGATTCATCAAAGCTTTGGCTGTCATTTTAAATATTGAAAGAGCAAGATTATTTATCATGTCTATTAGCATTTTTCTTATATTCATTTTCAATACGTATATATATGAATATGTGTGTTAGTGTGTGCGTGAGTATGTATGTGTGCGCACGCAAACATAAATGTCTATGTATCAGTGTAAACACGCATGTTTCGCACACATATATGCGCACATGTACATATATAGGTTTCTATTTCTACTTTTTGCATAAAAAGCCAAACCTCAAGACAAATTACATTTTACATTTTACCTAAAGCTCTGCGATCAGTAAACACTGCACCGAATTTCAGAAATAAACAAATTGATTGCGCTTGCTTATTGATTTATAAATCGATCTATCACGAACCCGAAGGGCATTTCTGTGAACAGAAGAAATTAAAAGTGTGAACAGACAAATGAAATAATGCGCTCGTGCAAACATTATCTCTATATTTGTATGCCGAGCAAGCCATGCATTTCATTTTTGAGTGTAAGTTTGTTTATGCATTTCTAGATGTGCGTGCTGTATTGCGCGATGTTCTTTACAAATTACATCGAGACTTACATTTTCTCAATACTTGATTGTCATTTACGGTGGTGTTTGAATCTAGTACGGTGTAGCGTTTTTTGTATTTTCCTACTTCGATAATCTTATAAATAATTCGAAAACTACTGCAGAATTCTTCGAAACTCCCAAGTTCTTAGTTGAAATTATCGAAGTAGGAAAAAGGCAGGAAGCGCTGTACCGGAATCTTTTGGAATATAAAATATCCAAGAGATAATATTTCTCATTTCTCATTCAACTACCCTTGACAGAGTTACACTATTAGCACGCCACGTATGGTTTGTCTATTAGTACGCCTCGCATATTTTTTCTATTAACATGCCTCGTATGGTCTATTTATCTGTACACCTCTGATAGTATTGTCTAATAGCACATCTCGTATAGTTTGTCTATTATTATGCCTCGTATGGCTTATCTATTTGTACACCTCGGATGGTTTGTCAATGAATACTCCTCGTATGGAACTTTTGTTTTAGGACGTCTTATATTAAGAAACTTGTAAAAGCCAATATGTTGGCATGTATCTCATGTGGCAACTTGGAAATAAACGGTTTTGCTTTTTGTTTGTTTTGTTTGTACCGGAGTAATAATGAATATTTGGCAGCTATTTAAGCAAGAATTAGTAATTTGAAGCATTATATATATATTATTATATAAGAAAGTTTTAGCCTCCCTTAATTGCACGACAAAGATGTTCTAAGAGAGGAAGGAGAAAGGCACCATTTAGTATGGAGTTGAGGGAATGCGGAATCTATGCACAAGGTGCACAGAAACAGGAAGCTAAGAAAAAAGTTCATGAAACAAGAAAAAGTTGAAGAAAGTAGTAGGTGCTGAAAAACAGGACAGCAGTGAACCGAAAAAAGATGGTCCGTAACAAATCAAAAACCTATTCTATTTCAACAAAAAGGAAGCCTACCTAACCTTTAGCTCAGGCCCTCACATAGTCCCCCTGGGAGCGCTGATTTCCATAAGTACAATACTTGTATCCCCCTGAGGGGGTAATTTGAAGCATTGAAAATTTGTTCTGTATATTTATGTTTCGTTCATTTCCCCTTCAACTAGTACACAGGAAGTAGCAAATAGTACTAAATGTGTAGCAAGTTACTTGTAGAACATTTCAGCTGGTGCAATACATTGTACTCACGTAAGGAGTGGTAACTATGTACGCTCTTAATGGTGCATTGATTGATAATGACTAGTCTTTGCAGAAACTTAAAGTTATGTTGTGATCAAAAATATTTATTGTCTTTATGTTATGATTCCTTGCCAATGAGTAGTCTTTGCCAAAACCTGAAGCTATGGTCTGGTACATAAAGACTTCTAGTTCTCAGGTTATGTTATCAAAATTGATTTGGCTTCCTTGTCTTTAGGTCAAGTTAACATGTATTATTAATAACAATTTCTGCTCATTTCCAAAGTTATTTCTTGAATGTTGTTTGGTTCTTTCAGAGTTGTATTGTATTTCGATATATCATTATCATGTTGAACTTTTATCTTCAGTATCACTCCCCAGTTTTTAAGCATACGCTGAAATGGAGAATTTTATATTATGCTTCTACAATTTTAAACACTGAAATGGTCTCCGTTTTGCAGCATTACATAATTAATTACTTCTTCCTATGGAAGATTTGGAAATGTTGTAAGGTAATCAATATCGGCATTGAGACACATGAAAAATTAAAATACAATGTAAACGAGCTGCAATGAAATAATAACACATTATATTTCCAATAGGGCGATTCTTCGAGAATCTTATTCGTAGAATAAAAAGAAGAACCAGAGTAAAAACGAACATTACATTTATTGCAAACGTTTTGGAATTAAAATTCCATCATCAGTGCTGGAACAGGAGAGAAAAATCATATTATTCCACATAATTCTCTAAATGACTAAAAACCTAATTTGTTCGTTCATACTCAAACAATAGTATACTCCTAATTCACACAAAAACACATGTACACGCTAATTCAGAAAACAACAACGAAACACACTATGCATTCACACACACACACACACACATGCACATGCAGAATTACGTCAGTAGGTGGGGGCAATTGATAACTTTACGGCACTAATGTCTTTGTTGAGGTTAGGTTTATGAGTGAATATGAAAAGGGACTCTAGAATTCTTAGGTCATGCTCACTATTAGCTCGGCATAAAGTTGAAAAATTAATAGTTTTGAATGAATGGTTCGTATTTTCACAGTGATCCCTAATTGCTGATTGGGGTGGAGTGGTTAGTGCACGACCGGTTCTATGAGATATTCCTGCATGTTGGCTATGTCTGATGAATTGTTGGAGTTTGGTACTACCAACGTAAGACTGCATGCAGCAGTCACACTTATAAAAATAGACACAGCCACTCCACAGGCACTCATCCAGTCGTTCCTTCCTGCTAAAAAAGGATGCAATCTTAAAACTATTTCTATAAAACACTCTGACGTCGACCGTTGTAAAAAACCTACTAACCAACGATACTACCTCCTTCTTCAGCTCTGCGTTCAAATAACCCATGAATGGTAACTCGACGTACAAGGTCTGCTTAGGTACGCTCAAGGTTGCAGGAGAGGGGCAAATTTTACGATCTAAAAATTTTTTTACACAATTCTGAATTAGTGATTTCGGATATTTGTTGTTGACCAATAAATTTACAATGTACTCAACTTCAAGATGGAATATTTCATACGTACTGGATATGCGGTATGCACGATGAAGTAAACAGTCAATACATGATTTTATATACCCTTTATATACACAACTAAAATAGTTCATAGTAAGCCCAGTGAATGTTGGCTTCCTATAGACAGAAGTAATGAGTTTTGAATTTGACTTTTTTATGAGAACGTCTAGGAATGGGATCTGATCATTTTGTTCTACCTCCATCGTAAATTTAATATTAGGATGAGATGTGTTAATATACTGAAAGAAACTATTGGCTGCAATTTCAGAGCGAAACAAAACAAATGTATCGTCCAGATACCTTCGGTAAAATAAAGGCTTAAACTCCGGAGGACATTGGTTCAAAAAATGTTTTTCCAAATGGGCTAGAAAGGAGTTCGCTATTAAAGGAGAGAGGTTAGATCCCATTGCAAGTCCGTCAATTTGCTTGTACGTTTTACCATTAAATACAAAATACGAATCTTTCAGCGCTACTTCAAGTAAACGTTTGAATTGGGGTCTGTCGTAACTCAGGATGGTTCGGTTATCTTGAAAAATGCGGTCCAACAAAACATTAATTGCCTCATCCAGTGGAACATTAGTGTACATAGACTCCACATCATAACTACACATGAAGAGATTATCTATGTTGCCAACAGTCGACAAATCGCGAACAAATTCATACGAATTTTCTACTGTATATTTACTATTACAAAATGGGGATAGAATAGGAACTAAGTTTGCACACAGTTTAGAGTTGTGGGTATTGCACGCAGATAAAATAGGTCTCAGCGGTACATCAGGCTTATGAATTTTGGGCAAACCATATAACACTCCAAGTTGAGATCCTACAGAGCGACAAGTTTTATAAAAATCATCCGTTAAAATTCCTAAATCTTTATCTTTTTTAAGTTTGTAGTTGACCTTATTTTCCAGTTTCAACAATAAGGTTTTTGTGTCACTAAGGTCTTCACAAAATTTATCTCTGTCTGATAGAATTGATTCCATTTTTGAAATATAATCCCGTTTGTTAAGAATAACAACACCATTCCCTTTATCGGGTTTGGTAACGTAAATTGAATCATCAGTGCATAATTTCTTAAGAATCGAAAACACACTAGCAAAAGCTTCACTTAGTCACACACATATTGTAACTGAAAGCAATGCACTATCTCAGCTGCAATGGTTGTTACATTTATGCGATAGTGCAAATTTTCTTACCGGAGACGTTTCAAATCGCTCCAAAAAACATGAAATTAGAAGAACATGGGCGTTTATTAACCCGCGCACGGTCGCGCATCCCTCAGAAAAGTAGTCAATTTACCCGCGTTACTCTGCCGTTCCCTGTTCACTTACCGTAATAGGCAGAGATGTAAAAATATGAAGTAATGAGTAAAAAATGTTGCTTTACACTTTGATGTTGTCAGATTTTTGATAACTTGAACCGTTTCTTTGTAATATGTAGTCAAACTCCGTAGATTTTTGCACAACATTGCTTCAAAGAGATCAATGGCCATTTTTGTGTTTTGGGAACAATGTAATGTTTTTCACTGCTATTTTATGCAGAAAATCCTTCCAAACCTGCTGATGTTTTTATTTTTCCTCTACAACAATTAGAAAAAAAGTTATGACCATTTATGTCTACTAGGTGTTATCCATTCTTCGTTTTAGTTCCTACATAAATGCATGTTTGCATGTCTGGTTATATTACTGTAAGTATAGTGTTTCGAAACTTGTAATTTTCACACAATATGAATAAAATACTGCTCTACACGCTACTGACTTCAGATTTGTCTTATTTGCCATTTTTGCGAAATAAGGCGAAATAAGGCCCTGAGTAGTTTCGCTGGTAACTGAGGCTGCCACTGACTGTTCGCACGCACACCCTCTCACGGTCGCCTCATTTACCACACTGACTGTGCTTACCCTTCCCAACTTCCAAGTGGTTGGAGCTCTGCCTTAACCCCCACAATGTGGGGGTTTCTGGCTCCAGCTGTGTAGCACTCGCTGAGACGATCATTTTGGTGTATAACAACTTGGGGTTATGCCTTACGTCTGGCAACCAGTGAGCCTGGTAAATGAGGCGACCAGTTACAGTGCGCGGGTTAAAATACGAAGGTGTCAAACATAAAGTAAAAGGTTAGATGAGAATAAGAGGTAGTATCATATTACACGCAAAGACGCTAAAAGTGACTTTCATTCGTAAACAAGACGTTCCGAAAACTTCAGTCCCCTGCAATCAAAGCAGAACAACTTTTGCCTATTATAGCCGAGATTTATAATAGTGTTGAGCAATAATATGACACCTTTTCTGCATTGTTATCCTGCATAGTGTAGACACAGAAAATAAGAGGCAGTGTGCAAATCTTGCCTACTTTTTCTAGATGTATATCATTTTGTGGATTTTAAGCATATTCATTGAATTAACTATTATAATTTCACTGAATGAGTGTTTACTTAGTAATAAAAGAAACTGTGGGGACATATATGCTTCTCAGTGTAGGCAGTGACTACTTTACCTACTCAGAAGACACTTGTCAGTAATTTACAGGGTGTTTCAGAATAAGAGGCAAAACAAAAAGTTGCCCACCACATAGAAGATGTCTGAATAAAAACTTTTTCTTCTATGAAATTTTCCGAAGAAAGAGACATTGAGATATTAGCCGTTTATTGTTTTAAAGGATGAAATTTAATGACTAAATTATTCGCAATATTTATTTGAATTTACGTTTATCGAGCGAAATCTTTTAGTTGCATGACCTCCTAGATCTCCTTACATGACTCCATTAGATTTCATTTTTTGGAGACACGTGAAGAGCCTTGCCTATGCTACACTCAATGAGTCTGAGGAAGATCTTGTGACCAGAATTGCAGTGGCTGCTGGCGAGATACCTAAATGCCAGACGTGTTTCCTAATATCCGGCAGTCGTTAAGGCCAACATTCGAAAAGTGCATTGATGTAGGTGGAACACATTTTGAACAATTTTGTAAAGTAAATTCAAAATAAATATTGCGAGTAATTATGCCTTTAAATTTTATCATTCAAAACAATAAACCGCTAATATCCCACGACCCCGATTTTTGGGGCTAATTTATTGGAATTAAAAGTGTTTATTTAGCCATTTGCTACTTGGTGTGCAATTTTGTACCTCGTGTTCTGAAACACTCAGTATACAAAATTGTGTACTCGACCCGTGATAAATGATGGGATTTAATATTGTCTATATACGAATTCTCCACATGTGGATTATAAAGAAATATATCCAACCTAATAGTACCAGCGACTAAAATATTCTAGTACTAGTGCACTGGTGAAACTCGCATCACAGATACAGTCATTAAACATTTTTAAGAGCGTGAAAAGGAGACAGACCAACCAACAAAGACGAACAGCCAATTTTATTTGTTCAATGAAATTTCCTGTTGAAAACCGTCCGTATTTCTGATGGCGGCTTTGTGGAAGAAAAAGTTTCCTTCAGATGGCCTGTCATAGTTGACAAACAAGAATTTGAAACTGTTGAAATTAGTTCTTTCTTTTCTTCGTCTTTTTGTTTTGCAGCTACATCTTTTCTTTTCGTTCTTTGTTAAAATTTAACTTTCTATAATTAAGCATGTTTGAGCTTCTACCAGACCTGCATTAACCTAAAATCGCTTAAATTAACATTACTCGTGACGCACTGGCGTTCAATAATTAATTTATATTTGAGCTTACTCTGCTTGGGCAGCATGTCGCCCTTTTAATAAAAGTCGGTTTGGCACCTTTAACTTATTTCTCTTGCGTAAAAAGCAGTCTCTTTCTGCGACTTTAACTCCTCGACCCGGTAAACAGGCACTTATTATTCAAGGTAATTAATTGTCAATTAATAGTTAAAATCTTAGTGTTATATGCAATCTTTCAATAAGATACGATATTCAGCTAGTCGGCGACCAGACATCTTAAAAATCTGTTTCTTTCTACTCAGAACGCCATTAAAACTTCCTACCGGAAAACCGTGCTGATGACCGGCCCCGTCTATTGGTTGTCTTCTATTTTTAAGGAGTTGCGTTTCTAAAACTAACATTTCGTTAAAGAAAATCTTCGGTCTCAGTTTTAAAGGAATTTAATAATAAAAATAGTACAGAGGACGCTGCTGTGCGTACTGCTGGAATCCTCAAAGTTATTGAAATAAATGTTCGAACAGTAGCCCTTAAGTTTTAAATCCTAAAATTCCATTGTAATAACATAGGAGAGATTATGCACAGGAAATACCTAAACCAATTTATTTATTTGTTTCAAGGGACACTTGCCCTTTATTGTATAAGAACAATCAACGCTATGCCAGGTGCCCCACAAAAATGTCCCCGACTTTTTAATTGTTTATATCTCCGCTTTAAATTAACATATTTAAATTTTCTGTGTTTCAAATTGTAGTAAATTTCATTCCCTTTTCAAATAATTTAAGTTTTTGAAAATCAGTTGAATAACCACTTTACAATGATCGATTTACTGAAAAGGGTAGAAAAACTAATTGTTCAAAGGGAAAGTTTGAAAAGTAACACTGGTGTCCTTCTTCATTTCTCAATACCTACTGATAAGAATAATTTCATAATGATGTATCCTACATACCACCAAGTATTCAAGCCCTCTGTGAGGTTTCAAGTGTTTTCAATAACAGTGTTTCAAGAACTGAAAGAAAACGGTGAAATAATATGTAAAACTCTTCGTTCAATGGTGGCCAGAAGTAATACTTGCCTTGAGAGAAATGGAGGGTATGTCGAAGGATACTGAATTACTTATTTGTTTAACGTTATTTATGGTAATGATTTGTTACTTTTTTATATTTTGTTTGTTCATTTTTTTGGAAAGTATAAAATAAGGAAGAGTATCAATATTGCTTTAAAAACTTTTCCTTTGAACAATTAGTTTTTCTACCCCTTTCAGTAAATTGAACATTGTAAAGTGTATATTCAACTGATTTTCAAAAACTAAAATTATTCGAAAAGGAAACAAAATTTATCACATTGTGAATAAAGGACAATTATTATTATTATATATGAAAGTTTTAGCCTACCTTACCCACGACAAAGATGTTCCAAGAGAGAAGAGAGGAAAGAGGAAGGCACCATTTAGTATGGAGTTGAGGGAACGCGGAATCTGTGCACAAGGTGCACAGAAACAGGAAGCTAAGAAAGAAGTTCATGAAACAAGAAAAAGTTGAAGAAGAAAGTAGTAGGTGCTGAAAAACAGGATAGCAGTGAACCGAAAAAAGATGGTCCGTAACAAAACAAAAACCTATTCTATTTCAACAAAAGGAAGCCTACCTAAACTTCAGCTCAGGCCCTCACATAGTCCCCCTGGGAGCGCTAATTCCCATAGATACAATACTTGTATCCCCCTGAGGGGATATAAAGGACAATTCAAATATTTTAATTTAAAGCGGAGATATAATCAATTGAAAAATCGGGGACATTTTTTGGGACACCCGGTATAATAAAACCCAGGTGTCCGTCAATTTGTAAACAAATATATGTTCTCGTGCGTAATTTCTCCTATTTTATTAAAATGGGAATCTGCTTGCTTGGACAGTATCATGAATACCATTGAAATATTATGAAAAATATGGCATCTGGTCACTTTCATTTATAAATAAAATTCATTGCGTCAAAATCGAATCTATTGTCACGAAAATGCAGCTAATCGCAGTAAAAAGGTATGGCAATTTTTTTAAAAACTTCTTGCCGAATAATAATATAAATTATAATACAGTGTTGTTGCTTGCTTGGTGGGTGTGTACGTCTGCGACATTATTAAAGATGCTTAATGACCGTAACTCTGATAAAAGTTTTACCAGTGCACAAGTCCGAGAATACTGTATTTTAATTGCGGGTACTATTAGGATGGGTACATTTGTTTGTCATCTTTATCTTGACATTTTTTTAAAACGATACCATCGAATCCCGTCATTTTTCACTAATCATGTACTCTAGTAATTTGTCAATTAACATTCTGCAGTCAATTTAAAAGTCGTTCGTTGATAAAGAATATAGTGAACATATGTACAGGTTTCAACATCTGCAACCGTCTACTACTAAGAATGACAGTCGTGTGTTTATTTATACGTTTCGTGTCACGCTCTTAAGAATCGATGGGAAAAAATTAGCACTGGCGGTCTTGGTTTCAGTTCACGGTCAATTAATACACTCATTTTCGAACAAGTGCTCTAGCTATAATGCTACTTTCTAAACAATTGAGAGATCCAGAGCCTTATATACCAGAGTTTTAATCGTGGATACTGAGTTCGGCGAGGTATTGTACATTACAATGTACTGTACTACAATACACTATATTGCATTTTACAATATACATACACAAGCTCGCAGTTGCTTTCAATAATGTTGAATTTCTGTACCTAAGATACGACACGAATGGCTATAACTACTTATCTTGCGGCTAAAAATACTGTGTTCCAAGTGTTTATTACTCTAATAAGAAAAATAAGTTACCTTTGGAATAAGTTTAAGCATGGAAACTCCACTCGAGAGAAAATTTGTTGAAGAAAGGTATTGAATCCTGTCATTTTTGACGGACCGTGTGCGCTAGTTAAGAAATAAAATATTCATCTTATAAAATATTAGTAGGTGGAGTTGGAGTCCCAAAATTGCGAATAGGCGGAGTGGGTGTTGGAGTCGCCAAATTTTGGAAAGGTGGAGTCGGAGTCGCCAAATTCTGGAAAGGTGGAGTCGGAGTCGCCAAATTCTGGAAAGGTGGAGTCGGAGTCGCAAATTTATTCCTCCGACTCCGCAACCCTGGGCACAAGTCTGGTCAGCTGAAGCCAGTTTGTCAATCGTATCAAAAAATCCTTAACTCTTTGAACTGCATTTGCAAATTGGCGTCACTCACATAAAATACTGCATCGTCAGCAAATAGGGCACACTTAACACCAGGCAGTGAGGCTATATCATTAACAAAGACGGTGAAAAGAAATGGGCCAAGAGTAGATCCTTGCGGGACGCCAAGCAAAACAGGCTGATCAGACGAGGACGAGTTACCACATGCAACATACGGGTGCGACCATTCAGATATGACCTCATCAACTCGAGTGAACGCCCAGCAACTCCATAAGCCTCGAGCTTCGTGATCAAGAGAATCGGGTCAATTGTGTCAAACGCCTTACGAAGGTCTAAAAACAGGCAGATAGTGAACATTCTTTTGTTGAGAGCTGCAAGACAATCCGAAACTACTGACAATATTGCGGTCGATGTTGACGAACTTTTTTTAACACCAAACTGGAAGTGAGTTAAAATACCACACGAATTAAAATAGGAGCAGAGACGTTTGTGAATAACATTTTCAAACACCTTGTTAAAAACAGACAGAGTAGATATTGGCCTATAGTTCCCCGTTACATTACGGTCACCACACTTAAAAACGGGTACAACTCTCGCTCGTTTTAAAATGCTTGGATATACACCACTCTTAATACATCCGTTAATTATACCAGCAAAAGTGTCCGATATAAAAGGCAACAATTCAAACAAGACCGAATGGTCTAAGTCGCCATGGTGGAACTTCTTATGTTTAAGGGAAGCATTTCCAAAATTTCCAAAAAACTGAAACTTTTTTCTATTGGACTTACGTCTATGAAAACTTGCAGACTACTAGATCTCCACATTTGTAACAACTTTTGTTTAACAAAAATTTTTCCTCAGGGCATAGAAAATTAATTATTTGAAAAAAAAAAATTATATATATACATATATTATTCATAATAACTTCGAAATTTATAAAGCTAGAGCAATGCGGTTTGTTGCATTTGAAAGTCAAACATGATCTCTATCTATATTATGAGGGGATTTTTCGTTACATTTCATTCAGAATTTATATGATTTTTTTTGTAAGGGTCTGGGCAAGAGTTATATTTTTAGGGTAAAAAGTCCACGGAAAGCTTTACAGAAAAAATTTTGAAAATCTCCTCATAAGTTAGATAGAGCACTTATATCACTTTCAAATACAACAAACCGCACTGCTCTAGCTTTGTAAATTTCGAAGTTATTATGACAAATGTCTTGAAAACTTACTTTTTTCATAAGGCCTATATTTAAGAAAAAAAATGCCTCTCCTCCTACAGTTTTTGAGCTACAGTGATGATTTTGGTATCATTGGATGCAGAAAAACAAGGGTTTTACAATGTATTGAGAATTTTTTCAAAATTCATTCTTGTTTTAAAGTTATGACGTCATAAATAAAATATTTTGATTTTTTTCTTTTTAATTTTTCTAAATTTTTATATTGGAAATTTGAGGAAAAGCATTCAAGTTTTTGGAATGTCCACGTTATTCTGCATCCAATGATACCAAAATCATTACTGTAGCTCAAAAACTATCAGAGAAAAAGCATTTAGAAACCCCCCCCCAAATGTAGTTTTCTATGATTTCCCATTTTCTTTTCAAGAAAATCGCATTTTGTCATAAATGATAAATGATTCTAAATTGCATTTTCTATTAGTATACCAAGTTTCATTGCTCTAAATTCAATGATAAAAAAAATATTCGGATGGGGAATGCTTACCTTGAGAAATATGAATGATGAAATATGAATGATGAAATATATATATAAAAAATAAAAAATAAAATTTAAAATTTGAGAATTTTTTTTCCACGTTTTTCTGCATGCAATGATACCAAAATCATCACTGTAGCTCAAAAACTGTAGGAGGAGAAGCATTTAGAAAACCCCCCCAAAAATGTCGTTTTCTATGATTTCCCATTTTCTTTTCAAGAAAATCGCATTTTGTCATTAATGATAAATGATTCTAAATTGCATTTCCAATCAGTAGACCAAATTTCATTGCTCTAGGTTCAAAAATGAAAAAAAAGGTCCGCAAGGGGGATTCTCTCCCCCTCCCCGGGGAGACGTTAGCTCTGGGATACGTTCCTGATATTTTTACAGACATTCGGGGACATATCTCCAACTCATTTAAAGCAATAAAAAAAATCGGGAGAATCAACTTTTGGACTGCAGATGCCCTAAAATGCTTCCCTTAAAATCAGCCACTATGGATTTTATTTCACATGATGAGACCATATAAAAGTTACAGCCGACGCTCACTCCAGGTATGCCAGTCAAAACACTTTGGGTGCGCGGAGGCATGTTTCCGGTTAATTCCATAACGAATTGAGTGAAATAGTCATTAAACACGCGCGCCACATCACTCGGGCAACCAATTACAACACCCCGATCCCCAACCAAAGTAATGTTAGAGTCTGTTTGAACGTCCCATGAGTTCATTCAGTATCCGCCAAGTCTTCCTTGGATTATTGCCATTCTATTTAATTTTTTTAATATAGTAAATTTCTTCAGCTAGTTTTAATACTGTCCTTAGAGTGTTCCGAAACCATTTATAATATGAGTGACTAATAATGCCTCTGCAGTACCTATTAAATAGGTTATTACGTTTACGAATGAGAGATTTTAGGTCCCGCGTGATCCATGGGGAGGGTTTCGACCGTTTATTAATTAATTTACTCACTACCGGGCAACTAGTGTTATATTCCTGCATGATTGAGTGGATGAACTGAGACATGGCTACATTAGGGTTATCCCGCACAATCACCCCCAGGTCAAGCTCACTAACACGGCGTACGAATGCTAGCTTCCTTGCCTGACTGATCAGTCGGTAGGTTACTGGAATCCTGGGCTCTATAGTCTCAGGTATAAAAATTACGTAGGGCAACAGATGGTCAGCCAGCTCATAATCACAAACACCAGTCGCAATTGTACCGGTAAGACTAAAATTTACCCAGATGTGGTCAATGAGACTATATCTTGTAAGCCCGCAACATTTACTGATTCTCGTGGGCTTCGAGATGAGTGGGTGGAAGATTAACGCAGCCATCATTTGAATAAAATTCTCAATAGTACTAAGATAAAATGAGTTGAATAAATTTACGTCAAGGTCACCGCAAACAAGAATGTTGGCCTCTGATGCGAATGTAGATGCAGTCAAATCAGCAAAAAACTCATTGAAAACTGAGATGTCTAGACTCGGGGGCCTATACACACAACACACGTCCACTGGAACTCCATTGATCTCAACCCTAAAGACAAGAATCTCACCAACTGCATAGAGCCGCGATACATCAGCATTGATTGTAATGGCAAGAAAATCACGGTAGAAAACACAGATCTCCCCTCCATTGCGATTACGGTTAAGACAGACCTTACGGTACCCCTCAATCATGAAGCAATCCTACACATTGTCATCAAGCCTGGACTCAGTAATAACTATGATGGCAAAACGAAAGGAAAGAGTACTAATGAATGCCTGCAGGTGACAAAAGTTCCGCGGAAGACTCCAAATCTTAACACACAATATAGCAAATGCATTGCATCCCATTAATGCCCAGCGACTTTCAAGATCACCAATGTTTCCAAGAGAACAATTAACACTTACTATTTCATCAAATTGGTCAAAAAACACAAAATCAGGAATATCCTCCTCAGTACTAACAGGACTAGACATCACAATCAGCATGTACTGGATGCACGACTGAATTAGCATTAACCGAGTCAGGAACCGGGGCCGCAACTGGATCATCCGCAAGAACAACAGACGACGCAGGTGCCGCGCCGGCAGCAGATACATTCAACGATACCACGCCGCTGGAAGAAGCAGCAGCACCTGAAAAGGAGGCAGCAGGACCAGGAGCTGAAGTAGACACGGCTTCCTTCAATTTCTCAAGATCCTTCACAGTGTTGACAACGTGGGGTTTCATACGGCCCTCAACACGGCAATAGATCGAGCCAGATCCGGTATACACTCTCGATATAGAGGGTAGAGTCCGCTTGACCACACGCACTTTGTAAAGTAGTTCTGAGCGTGCTCGTGTCAGATACTCATTGGCAAAAATACCACCAGGTCTCTTCAACTTGATTTCCCTCAAGACCCGCAGCATGGCGTATTTGTCACGGTACTCCACCCGCAGATGCTTGGACTCACGACCGACAACCACCGCCGAGATGACATCTAAGTCAGCGACCAAACGAGGAATAGCCCCGTTGATCATGGCAGACACAAGGTCAACCATCTGAGACCTCCCACCCGCACCAGAGCGACGACACTGGGCGATGGCTGTATCGACGATATCGAGCTTCAGCATTAAAACATTAGACAGGCCATCCTGTTGAACTTGGTCGACAATTTCTCGACATCAACCGAGAGCCGGTTGATCGACACTAGCGCTGAGGACGGCAGAGAAGAGGGAGCCGCAGATGGCAGCGGACCAGAACCGGAAACCACGGCTGCCCTGTACGAGTCAGGAGAGCCCAAACCTTTCACTGTTGCACTAAGTTGATCAAACTGGGACTGGAGCTTTTTGATGGAATCAAGTTTTTTTTAAGCGTTGAAAATGAGGAACTCAACTGATGGGTGAAAATCTCGTCGAACGAGCGCAGGTCATCCACAGTAGGAGATGAGGGGAGTTCATCATTCAACACACTACATGGGCTAGCCCCACTCGCAGTAGCACCGCCGGTATTTTTGGTGCCTCTCTTTGGACGCCCACGAGATCGCTTCCCAGCAGTTGGCTGACCAGGGCGAGTCTTCCCCGGCTGAGAATTCCGGAGACGAGAAGTCACCTGAGACATGAGGCTCTCCATCCGACACACGTCCTCATCGAGACCAAGGTCATTGTCACTACAGTCAGAATCCAGGGAGTCTCGCTCGAGCCGATGCGCCGCGGAGTGCGCCATTAAACTGGCACCACAGACGCCACCGAGGTCCCGTCGGCAGTAATTAAACTCTTTTTTGACAAATACGTTAGAGACGTGCAGGCTCGCAAACAAATTCCTGTAAAGCCTGGGTTGATCTGAAACACACTTTACCAGCCACGTCTCCCGCCAGTAAAAACTTGGTAAAGGGAACAGCGAAAGTTGCAAGCTGCCATTGATGAAAATCAAATCTAAACCACTAGCGAACTGAACAAAACCTTTAATGTAAGTCATATGACCATATATCGGGTAATGAAAAGACTTGGCAAAATCTCAAAGGCTGAGACACAAGGTCACACGCGATTTGTCAGAAATCAACAAGTAACAGCGGGCGACCTGTTGTGATTCACTACGTTCTCATGAACTTCAGGCACCTTTTCTAGACCGAATCATAACTGGCGACGAGAAGTGGATCCTTCACAACAATGTTAAGCGCCAAAGACAGTGCCTAAGTCGTGGTTCAAAGCTAATTCCACAGCCGAGAAATGGACTGCACCCTAAAATAATTTTTTTGAGTGGATGCTGGGATTTGAAGGGAATTGTTTATTATGAATTGATGGGTGACAATCAAACAATAACATCTGAAGTTTACTGTCAGAAGCTACCTCGTTTAAAAGCAGTTTTACAGGAAAAACGGCCTTCTTTGATCAATCGAAAAAGAGTGATTCTGCACCACGACAATACCAGACCCCACACTTCAAGCGCAACCAAAAATCTAGTTGAAGAATTTGGCTGGGAAGTCATGCATCACCCACCATATTCTCCCGATCTTGCTCCAACCGATTTTCACCTTTTGAGCAGCTTACAGAATCATTTAATGGGACAAAAGCTTACTTCAAGAGAAGAGGTCGAAATGTGCGCCATGCGCATCCTTTTCCCCGTTCGCCTCAGAGGCCTTATAAGCAGAGAGCTTACCGGGGCCTGCGCTCAATCGATCACAAACCTCGCCTGTACCTCACCTGCTACGGACCACCCAATAAAGTAACAAGAAGTCTATTGGCGTTTCACTTGCCTGCATATAATGGTGGCCATAGTTGACGGATCCACGGAGTTAACTACAAGTACGGAAGTTTAAAAAGTGCATCATCTCCGAAGATTTGTAGTGCAGCGATAACAGAAGAAGTCAGAAGTAATAGAAGTAATAAAAGAGTCACATCGATGACAGGCAACAACAGCGACACCCGTTTCAGGCAGATACATTCATCGGTGATTATCATCGGGTTCAAGATCCTTTTTTCGGAGCTGTTGGAAACCTACGTAAAATTATCAGCTTGGATAGATACGAAATCTCTTTTTCGCACACGAGTTCTCCTTTTTGATGCTGGAGACGACCTTGAAGTCGTTTTGGAAATTACGTTCGGTGGAGCGGTCTCTACGAGTGATCTGCAGTGATTCAGCGCTCTGCAGTGAATAATACCACATGAAACCGGGATCTACGTCCACTACGTCTGCTACATCTTGGGCAGTCTGCGGCGTCGAGAGCCTTCACGTCCTTCAATTCGACGCATCAAGTTAAGTGAATACTAAGAGTAAATTTTCATTCGTGCTTGCTAGAAGTGCAGTGCTTTGCAACGAGCGCAGAGCGAGTGAGTAGTGAGTTCTTTTTGCAGCCTGTTTCTTGCGTCGGCCCAAGGCCGCATGTCAGTGAGCGTGCGCGAGCCTTTCTGTATTGCACAGAAGCGTCAGTAACAAATTGTTGCAGTGGTGGATAGCTGTCTTACTTAACGGATTAACAAATGTACGCGGGGTGGGACGGTTTTTTCAGGTAAGTGTAGCCTGATTGTTATTTTTATTGACGTTGAGCGTACCCAATTTTTGAGTTCCTTGCATTAATTAGAACCTACGTGATAGTGTAGTATTACGGAGTAGTGTTAGTGGTGAAGTCGATTTGAATATCTCAATACCTGGTACTGATAGAGTACTTAAAACTAGTGCTTTAATCGTTAAAGATGCAAAATTTAATAATGATTTAATTTTTGGAAGAGATGTGCTGGATAATGCCATTAGTAATTTCAAGAACGGTGCCCTCGAGTGGGAGGGGATTAGTGTGCCTTTCAAAAAAATAGATGTTGAACCAGCGATTAGTAGAGAAGCTGTGTTTAAGAGTATTGTAAACAGTGATTGTTTACTTTCTGATGTGATAGTTGCCGAGAGTAGCAACAGAGGCCGTAAGAAAGTCAGTCAGCGCGCGAAAAATGGTGACTGCGAGGAAGGAAAAAAATCGTGCTCAAGCAAGCGGCAGTGAAGCAGCCAAGGCCAGAATTAAAAAAGAAGAGATCTCCTCTAGTAGTTCATTGCACTACGGTCGATGTACCGGGTAATTCAATGCGATTAATTTACGGTTTTGTTAAAAAGGCAGAACCCGGAGAGTATTTAGTTTTGAAACGAGGTTTCGAGAACTGAGGACTATTAGCTGATGTAGTAGAAGTAGTATTAGCATCGATTTGTTAGCGCTTCAGTAATTCGTACTATATCGCGCCGTAGGTCTCACAGTTCAAAAAAAATACAACATTCACATCATTTCAGCAAAAGACCATTATATAATCTCTATTCAAAGTTTATCACAATTACCATTATGGAGACATAGCAACATCCATCACAAAAACCGCTTTAATTTCAACCCACATTTTGTCATCTTATAAGAGCCCCAGTTGATCTTTGAAGAGATCATCTACAGATCCACGCACACTTTGTTAGCGCGGGCAGCCAAAGGCCCCATAGGGGATTTCAGCTGCCCACCCATTTATGGCCGGGCGCCTTACCCACGCTGAAACCCCCAGTGGCATCTACGCAGCGCGCCCGGCCATATTGCAGTTTAGTCTTCCACATCTCAGATGTGAAGAAGTTCCTTGCTTACGCTGTTCATTCTCTGGTTAAATTTCTGACATCAGATTACACTTCTCCAGGAACATTTTAAGCGCTGATACATCGAAAGTTGAGCGTAAAATTTCCCCGAGCATTCCGATCATTACATCCTCATCAGGACCTCGCAGTCTCGAGAAACACACATTCCTGGCAGCTGCATATCGAGGGCACTCAACAAGGAAGTGTTTGACAGTCAGAGGAACGTGGCACCGCTCACATCGTGGCTGTGGCTGTCGCTCCATCAGTGCCCACTCCTGTTGCCACAAACTTCTCACTGCAGCCTTTATCAGAGGGTAGTAGTCTCGGAAAGGGACCATCAAGTTCAACGTTTCCCCATTTGTCTCCGCAGCTCGCTTAGCCTCCCGGTCAGCTCGCTCATTGCCCGATACTCCCACATGTCCGGGCACCCAGCATAACGTGACACTCTTACGTCTACTCGCAAGGTTTATTAACATTACGAGAATCTCAGCAATGAGTGGGTGTGTACTATTATACATTTGCGTGGCCTCGATTACGCTTTTCGAGTCAACAAAAATTGTAAAAGAGCCACATGGGTAGTCCTCAATCAATTTCAGTGCCTCCATCACACCGTACAATTCTGCTGTGAAAATTGATGAGTCTGGAAGTAGTTTCATTGCACTGACCCTTTCCCCAGACACGGCGGCACATCCCACGGCGTCTCCCGTTTTGGATCCGTCAGTGTACAACTTCACGGAGTTTGCGTGCTTTTCAAGTACATGGTCCATGAAAATTCCCTTCAGGATGTGATCGGGCATGGATTCCTTCTTGGGCATCCGGCATCCTGGGCAAAAATTTTCTATAGGGACGCACCATGTCGCAGAGTTGTCCAAGAGTACTGGGAGTATACGCATGGGTCTCAATTGCATTGCGGCCGTAATCGCTAGGTAATCCACAGATGCGGGTATGAAATGTGGAAAAGGCAGGCGTCGACCAAGGGGCGCGTGCACACTGGCCCATGAAGGAGACAAAGGGACTTGCTCCAGCCTGGCTAGGTACTGTAAGGTTAGTTGCACACGTCGGAGCCACAGGGGTGGCTCTCCGCTCTCCACGCACAGGCTGTAAGAGGGTGAGGATCGAAAAGCACCAATGCTTAGCCTGATAGCTGCATGGTGCACTGGATTCAACTAAGCGAGTGAGGATTCTTTGCCATATT
Source organism: Morinoia aosen (assembly GCA_030386875.1). NCBI lineage: Eukaryota > Metazoa > Arthropoda > Malacostraca > Amphipoda > Talitridae > Morinoia > Morinoia aosen. The sequence continues at coordinate 44,625,150 of CM059580.1, forward strand.
GATATACTATACAGCCATAGTCTATCTTGCTCCTGATGAGGGTTCTGTATAGTCGCAACAACGTCACTCGATCTGCTCCCCACGTTATTCCAGATATACACTTTTAGAGATTCATTCTCCGAGCACACTCAACCTTGAGAGCAGCCAGGTGGGGTTTCCAGTTGAGCTTATCATCCACAGTCATCCCCAAAAACTTAACGCTGCGCGCAAAAACTATCTGTCCCTCCCCCAGCACCAGTCGAGGAGGATCGCAGCGGCCGCGGCCTTGGAAATGAAGGCCTACAGTCTTCTCAGTAGAAAACGTAAAGCCATGCTAAAGAGCCCAATTGTTTACACTGTTGATGGCTTTCTGCATTCTGCGGGTCGCCGCAGGCAAAAATGCAGACGTTGAATAGAGCATAAAGTCATCCACATACAGCGAGGCCAAAATGCCAGGAGGAAGGACTGTAGTAATTCCATTCAGGGCGACATTAAATAACGTGCAGCTCATGACGCTACCCTGAGGCAAGCCTTCACGCTGAAGCTGCAGTGAGGAGAGCGTACCACCCACTCTGACACGGAAGGTTCTCTCACCAAGGAACTTCTCGATATATTAGCTGAGTCAATTGTTCACGTTGAAGAGGATGGAGTAGTGCCGGTAATGATACTAAATGCTCAAGATGATGCGATTCATTTCAGTGAGAATACGATGTTGTGTAACTTAGAATTAGTTGCAGCTGGTGAAGTTGAGAGTGAGTCATATTTGACTAACGTAGAGGTTCTGAATGACACTAATAACGCAGAGAGAAGCTTTGAAGCTAAGTCGGATTCAATTACAGTCATCTAGGATCGTAATGGAATTAAGACCATGGCCAAGGAGAAACTTGAGTGGGAGCATGACGAACGCTGCAGAGATCGACTTCTTTCTAGTAATGAGGAACTGGGAGTTAATGCACACGTAGAACAGGTGCCAATTGTACAGCAGGACGTACGTCGTCCGTTGACGAATGATGACATTTCATGCCACGAAGTTGACATGCAGTTACCATTGGTAACATTGAATCAATTCCGTGATGTAATAACGCTAGAAGGGGAAACGGTTGGAGTTACTAATGTTATGACTCATGCCATTAATTAATACCGGGTGCACCAGTCCTAAATATAATCCCGTATAGAATTCCTCATAAATATCAGGAGGAATTAGCTAAGATTACTAATGGAATGCACTCACAGGGAATAATTGAGGGTTCTATGTCTGACTATATCTTCCCCGTAATCGTTGTTAAGAAAAATTGTGAGCTTAGACCGGTAATAGATTTTAGGGCTCTGAATAAGATTGTGGTGAAAGAGTCGTATCCCATACCCAGAATCGACGAAATCCTATCGACCTTAGGTGGGAACACTTTATTCACAACGTTGGATCTCCGTTCGACGTTCCACCAGGTTGAATTAGACCAAGAGAGTTGGAAATTTACAGCTTTTAGTATAGGTTGTCGAAAATACCAATTTAAACGCATTCCATTCGGGCGGAGCTCTAGTCCGAGCGTGTTCCAGAGGGTAATGACCTCTGTTCTTACACCTATTCTAGGACGATTGTACTTCGTCTTTCTAGACGACATTTTGGTATATTAAAAAACTGTCGAGAATCTGTTGAGAATAATCAATTTTTGCGAATTTAAAAATGAGGATTTAGGGAAAAATTTTAATTGTGTGTAATAAATGTTTGGCTTTTTTTGGCCTACTTACAAATATCTCAGAAAATCCCAGCAGTACAGGAGGGTCGCTTCAACATGTATGTTTTTATGCCTGTAGGTTTTCTTTTAACTCAGCAATGTTAGGAGGCCGCGATAAGGTGCGAGAGCCAAACGATGTATGTTTACAGTGTGTGTTGTTTCTGGAGGGGACTATTTTGTGGTGATAGCTAATTTTTTTCATGCGGGCGAGCCCTTGGGAAACTCGAGACGGTCGAAAAAATGCCTACCCATGTGCAAAACAAAGCCGCCTTGTAGTCACATATAAATCGATACTCAGGCCGAGGGAAAGGGCAAACTAACGGTCGACTTCGAAGGTGCTGGAGCGTGGGATACAATGAGGCTAAGAAAAAAAAATAAAGACGAACTGCGGGACTACCAATGAGAAGAGAGGTGGGCAGTCACTGGCAAGGTCTGAGGATTCTTATAGGCCGAAGGTGAGAGTGAACAACCCTCGAAGAAAATACGCCAGGGCTCAAGGATCGGAGGAACATTAGGCAGTTCGACCGGTGAGATCGCGACGCGAAGTATAAAAATAAACCGCGGGTGTGTTCACTGTAACAAACGTGCTCAAAGATATAATGAAAAGTGGTTATTGGATATATTGAAAATCATACTAAGTTTCACGCCAAAATGTGATCATGGCATTCATACATGTTTTCGTTTTTACTTGCAGAAGAGAGCAAATTAAAACCCCGACCAGCGTGGGAATCATTTAATGGAACATTTAGGCGCAACGTCTTTGGGGAGGGTAAGAGCGAAGCCATTTCTTGGGAAAAGATAATTCTTCGTTATAAAATTTCTGAAATTTATTGGCATACAGTGATGTAAAGATTGAAATGTGTTCAGGGGGCTTAATGGGTGCTATCATAATTAATGGGTTATAAATTGATCTTGCAGGTGGGACGGAGTCATATGTCTGAGGATTGATCAGCTCGACTGAGGGAAATCGATGTGTGAATATTCTGAAGCGGAATAAGCAAAATAACGTCATCACTAGACATTTTCTGAACAGTGAATATGATAGGCCTTTGAACTGAAGCGAGTCGCGGACGATTTTGTGGTTGAAGTGACCATTGCTCACTGTACTGCTGGAATAACTGAGATAGAAATAGGACAGGATAGATGAATTCTCATGTGTAACTCTTGCAAACTTAGCGGCGGCCGGCCAGCCAATATTTCTGTGTAATTATGTGACGTAAGTCATTTGACGTATGCTATTTGATTTCATTACTTAATTAGCATTATTCCTAACACCATTCATTGTGTGTGCGCTCATTAATGTTTGTATGACGTATAGCTGGAAATTATAAATGTTAAGCATAGTTCATCCTGTGTATCATGCCCCACAATATTAGAAGCGATCCATCGTAATACCACGGAGGGCGCCCAGAAAATGCGCTACGTAAGTGGGTCAGCGATCACCGGTGAGTACCTTTCTTTTTTTAGTATATATACTGTAGTGTCAAGTATTCTCCATGAATTTTTTTGTCGTATATGTTTCCTTTGGAGGTGTGCCATTCCTCAATTCCGAGAGCCGGATCTTCCTGTTAATGACATGTTAACAAGGAGGTGAAGGGCACATGTCTCGTGACAAAACTAAAACACAACATTTGTCCTACATTGAAAGTGTCCTTACGATGCTTCGGTCTGGGAATTTGTCAATAAAACTTGAAAAATGTCACTTCTTTGAAAAAGAGATTGAATATCTGGGACATATTGCTGCGGATGGTATAAGGTGCAAGAGATCGGAAAAAGTGCAAAACTCTAGGGCTCCCATTAATGTGAAAGAGTTGCAGCAGTTCATAGGTCTAGCAAACTATTTTAGAATTTATTTACCTAATTTTGCGGAAATTGCCTATCCTCTGTACAAACTTTTAAGGAAAGATGTTTTTGATTGGAACGACGAATGCTAAAAAAGTTTTCACTATATTAAATCTGCTCTGACGTCTGAGATGGTTTTACGACATCCTGACTATACGAAAGACTTTCCATATTTACTGACGCATCAAATTTTGGGAACGGAGCCGTTGTGATGCAGGCCGAGGATTCAAGCGATAAAATAATGCGTCCTGTAGCTTATTTTACTAAAAGTTTAAATTCTAGCCAAAAACGCTACAGTACGACCACGAAAGAATTTTTCGCCCTTTATTCTGCTCTTAAAGCGTTCAAATATTTAATAACTGTATATCCTATCCGTGTTTATACGGATCATCGACCCTTGGCTCCTCTTTTTGCAAGGAAACTCCCAGAGGATACAGCCATGGCGAGGTGGTGTATAAATGTTCATTCGTACGACCCTATTGGTAAATACCTACCTGGTAGGCAAAACGTTGTGGCTGATTACTTAAGCAGACTACCCATAGGCGATAATCAATTAACAATAAAAGAACTAGAGAGCTGTGAAGCTCTGCACACTGAGCCTGTATCAGAAGCATGCATCGCAGACTCGGTCTCAAATAAAAAGACTGTCTAGACAGCCGAACGATCCCAGTAACTCGTTGCCGAGCGACAATACCAACGCTGTCTTGACACGTAACGAGACGCAACCGAAACTGATTGATTACGTACCGACAGAAAAAGAAATTTCTTGGACTATTAAAGAGTTTATTGACGAGCAAAAACAAGACCCTTTTTGTATTGAAGTTAGAAGTGTTACTTCATGAAAGTGCGCCCACAATCCCTGACTTAGAGTTACTTAATTATAAATGATATATTGTTCCGACGGCGACGAATTGACACACGTCCAAGTACTATATTAACTTCAGTGGTGCCAATTTCCCTAATGGAGAAGGCAATTTTAGCCATACATTCGACGAACCATACCGATGCTTTGAACACTTTATTCAAATTTAAACTGAAGCATTACAATAATTTGGAGAAAACGACTGCAAGGAAATTTGTACAAATATGTGAAGTTTGCAAGCTTCTTAAAGCACGACCTTCTGTGCCCATTAAAATTTTGACGGCTCCTATAGCGAAAGAACCTTTTGAGGTAGTTTCAATGGAGTATCTTGGTCTCCTCAAAACTACTGATAGTGGTAATATATATATATATATTGGTTACCATTGATCTTTTTTTTCTAGGTATTGCAAATTATACGCGACATCTAACCGTCAAACAGACACAGTTATAGCATGTTTAGAAAATTGTTTTAGCATTTTCGGATACCCGAAAACGTTAATAACTGACAACGCACTTGAATTTAAATCACTAGCAGTGAAGCAACTTGCCAACATTCACGCAATTGCGAAGAAAGAAGTTCTAGCTTTCAGTCCTCATTCGAACGCTATTGTTGAAAGGAACAATGAGAAAATTACTAACTTGTTAAAAATGTACGTCAATTCTTTGGCTCATGCTGAGAGGGATCAGTGCTTAGAAGTCGTTGAAAATGCTTGAACAATTTGCTAAATTCTACACTGGGGGATACTCCCATTTACATAGTATTTAACAGGGACACGTGTCCTTACTTCCAAGGCGAAAGTTTCAACACCGTAACTTACAGTTATGATGAAGAGATAGATTTTGTTAATTTTCGAGCCAAAGAGGCAGCTCGTACTGTAGAAAATAATAGGAACTTAATATTGAATACTACTGAACGGAATCTTTACCAAAATATTAAGAGAAGGGACAAGAACATCGATGTCAATGACCGAGTCCTTTTAAGGAACCACAGGAAGAAGGATAAGCTAAAGCTGACATGGCTAGGACCTGGTGTAGTTTTGATAGTCAAGCGTAATTGGGTCGAAATTAAAATTGGCAACAAGATTCACATAAGCAATATGAATCACGTTTTACCTTTACGGAGAGTTGAATAAATTCTCCATTTTTACTGTACTTACGACTTTCGTTTTTGACGTCTTGACGACTCGACAGGATACGATTTGCTATAAAGGATAACTGTATTACTCAATTTAGCATTTTCCTTATGGGTTGAGAATTTTTCGCTGTGTTAGTTGCTTTACCAACGTATTATTTGTGTTACTTGCTTTACCGCATTATAATCCCATATGCATTAATTTCAGGGTGGTTCAGCTATGCAGCTGCGCCTATTAAAATTAGTTAAGTTAAGTGTTGTATTTGTATTCAATGTTGTATTTAATCTCGAGGTTAAAGGAGATGTTTATGTACCTCTAAAGATGTCTCTAAAGGATTTTTTCATGAATTTATGCAATTCGCTGTTGTTTGGTTTGTATTGTGCTGTGCACATGCAACTCTAGGCGTGCATTCGCTTCGACGTTGTTGCTGAATTAACAGATTAAATGGTGAGCGAATTCAGTGATTGCTAAATGCAATCGCTGACATTGCAGCTCATCTCATGAAACGGTCGATCTTGATGCTACAGCGAAATTAAAATTCTCTTTTTTACTTTTGGTTGAAATGTTTTATCATCAGCACGAAATGATTAAATTTTTTACAATGAAAGGAAATTCCCCGAACGGAAGTCTGGATGCAGCTCTTACTTGAAAACTAGTCTTGCCGACGAGCAACATTTCTTCTTATTTTTAGGATTGCCTCGAATAAATTTTATTCTGTTCATTATCAAGCTGCAGTTCGCCTTGAGCCAGACTTTATGCTTGTGTTTCCAATTAGTATATTATTTAGGTTTGTTAAACTTGCATTTATTTTTATTTTGGTCATGCTAATCGTTTTCGTTTCAATTTCAGCTTCGCGTGGGCGTACGAGCTCAGCGTGTACGGGTGACACCTTCACGCACTGTACTATGGGTGTCCAGACGGCCTGGCGCCAGAGCGCCTGTCAACTGAGGCGGCCTTGACGACAGTTGAGCTTCCGCGCGCTGCAAACCCATACTTATTAGGGATAAAACACCTTCGTGAAAAGGAAGGAAAAGAACGGTGAACCATTGACGAACTCAAAAAATAACAGACTTCACTTGTCTTATTCGGTGCTAACTGAAAAAGCGTGTTTATCTTTTACTGTGTTACTTTACCATAGACATGTGTTGAAAACGTGGTTTAATAAATTTAGTACCGTGAAATGTGGTAATTATAACCTCAGGCTCGTTCAGAACTAAGAACTTTGTTTATTTTGCATTAGGATTGGATAACGAATATTTGAAAATATTTATTCTCCTTTATGTTTGCAGGGTGCGAAGCCCGATTTTCATATTCTTACTCGACGTTTCAATTTAGCCAGCCACATGTAACCGACATTATTAAGGGGACGGTCTGGGTAGAAAAAAAAGTCCGTCTGTTCTCGACGGATTTGTCCATGATTTTCACATTAGGCGTCAAATGATGCGGCATTTCTTTTTGAACTCGTGTTTTTTTCGTAAATTCATGAAAAATATGGTTAAAAAAACTGAGAAAAAGGGTGTTGCAGAAAAATACACCTCGCCAATGATTATAGAGTTACAGAACTGGATAAAGGTTTTCTGGGTAGATATATGTCGTGTCTTGAGATCCGGTGGTAAGGTTTTTCGATAACTTGATTTTTTGAACAATGAGAATTTTTTCCTAATAATCGACCACTTTTTCCTTTTTTAAATTCTTCTGCTTATAATTTTCAACATGGTTTGGAATTAAAAAACTGTACCACCGCCTCTCTAAGATATTTATATTGCTATTGATTGATATATTTGCCATTCCTGTATCTTCAAAACTGTGGGGGGAGGTGTCTCTTCAAAGATCAAATAGTTAACTTTTCAAATGATCCATTTTTCTAAAAAAAAAACATTTCGTTTTATTTCTAAACTAATCACTAGTTTTTAATAAATTTTACAGCTATTGTAGATCTTTCCAATCTCTATCGATTGCTACATTAGCCATTCCTGTAACTTTAAAACTGTGGGAAAGGATTTATATAAAAAACAATGAATCCAAATTTCAGTAAACCATTCATTTTTGAAAAACGATTTTTTTAATTACATAAAATTTTTAATTTTTTCAACTCTTTCTCTTGGTAGCTCTTCTTGAGCCCTTTCGAATGATATATTTGCCATTCTCGTACCTTCAAAACTGCGGGAGGTGATTGTATGTTTACAAAACAGCTAATTAGCTGATGATGCAGAGCAGCCGGACTCAAAACAAACACTCAGTTACATCATCATAATCAACACTGAGAGTTGGAATGTTTCGTTTGAGTACTAAAGCACTTCAAGCAAGGCCATGAATGAACTCTCCTGCTATTCCCATAGAGAAACACTCAATACTGACTCATAATGGGGGGGGGGAAGAGGGAGGTCACCCATCCATTGGCGCGCCCCAAGGTCACGCTAGTGCGCATCTTTTACCCCATCTAAAAGACGAACCAATGTACGTACTTGAGAGCGATATATACCGTTGGATGCGCAAGAAAATACTTTATGAGATGAATTTATAAACCAAAATCCTACCATAATCCGGAAGTGGACCCAGACCGTTCCCTCAAGTTTTACGAGTTACGAGCCTACGGCATTTTGTTTACTCCGTCATTGTTTTACAGTTAGCTTGAAAAAACCTTCCTAATTGCGCGATATTTGATTATAACATTATCTAACATTATTATTATCATAATTAGCTAACGTTTATTTTGTAATCTACTGAGGCGCAGGCGATGTTTTGCAATAGTTCTCTACCGCAATTTAATTTTCTGGAGAAAACTTTAATGATTCTTAGATTTGATAACCTTTTGGATTCATTACCATTAAATACTGCGCACTCATCTTTTATTACCTACGAGGTCATAGTTTTTGATTATATAATTTTTCGAAATTGCCTAGACGAAGAACTCGTGTTTTACTCGCAGCCAATCTATAATCCATATATAATAACTGTAATCACTAGTTTATTTTGTTGTTAACAGTAACACTTGTGTTTATGCGCAACTTAATTAACGTCAAGTAACGATGTTCAATTAAATTGGTGATGATATCAGTAGGGGTAATTTTTTGTGGTAACGTTTCTGAAATTATCCATGTGATTACATGATGTCTAAATTGTTTGTCATTTAAAATACGTAGTTGCGATGAGTGATAACTTCTAATTGCAAAAGAAACAAAATTATTTGTCGAAATTATTCGTTTGGACCATTGGTTGTTTTAATGAGATTATCTGGCATTTCATTTACTTTCCTTGCCGTATCTTGTTGACGTAAGTGAGTATATTGTAAGTTCATTAGTTGTCCTGTTGTTTTTCTAGCAGCTAGTTTTTATTTATTCTCAATGTTGAGGAGAAGGCCATTTTATTATGTTGCTTCAGCCGCCTTTATACTCCCAGCTTGTGTTGCCAAGTATTATTGATACTTTTTGGGCAAGGTACTATTACTAAGTTTGACCAAATTTATTCGTAATGATCATTAAAAGGAAAGGAAAACGATTTATTCCTGTATCAGTGTATTTTAGGGTTGATGATTTTGTCCTTGAGTTTTACATGCATGTAAGGTGGAGATAGAATTGGGTGTGGTAAACATGTTTGAAGTTAAAATTTGTTGTTGTTTTTTCCCGCCCAAATATTGTTTTTGGATATACTGTTTATTGCCCAAACATTGTTTACATTTGTGTACCTAACTTAGGTAAGGGGGGAGGTATGTGCGCCATGCGCACCCTTTTCCCCGTTCGCCTCAGAGGCCTTATAAGCAGAGAACTTACAGGGCCTGAGCTCAATCGATCATGTACTTCGCCTGTACACAATAAAGTACCAAGAAGTCTATTGGCGTTTCACTGGCCTGCATAAAATGAAACTAGTTTCTCTTTGTGCATCCAAACTGGCTAAATTTTACAAAGAAAAAGCTTATGGCAAAATGGGAGGACGTAATTAATAAAAATGGTGACTATATTTTAGATTAAATAATTATATTTTTGAAAGGATTTTCACTATATTTTAAATCTAAAAAAATGGACAGAACTTCTGTTATAACCTGATAGAAGACAGTACTTTAATAAGATGTAGCATCACCATGCTCCTCTGACAACATCCTGGAGGTAACTGAACTGAATCCGTGAGTCGCCATGACTGCCAAACTTAATTCTCGTTTAAATGATTGCATTTTGTTTTAAAAAGACAATTTTATAGCATAATTCTTCCAGTATTTGGACATAAATTAATGTGATGGGAAAGAAAAAACTTTCAGCTTTACAAAAAGGCAAGTTTTTCCACAAAAAACATTCATAGTTACAGTAAATTGTTATTGTTCCCCTCACACCGAAACGGACAGAATAAACTTTGGTCTTTTCAAAGGAAGATATTAGTGCTGGATGTAAATGAACTGCAGAGAAGTTCCTTTGACATCCTAACCAAAGGATTGTAATGTACTGATGTTAAATTGAGGATGTAATGATGTATTGCAATATGATACATTTAAAATTGTAATCCAAGAAACGTGATGTCAAAGAGTTGATATGTAATTCCAGTTTTTCCCTTAAATTGCACATAAAATCACATTTTTGTGTCCATTGAAGAGCGTAGTGTGAGAATATTTATCTTTGAATAAGAATTTGAAAAGGTTTTATCACTTGGTTCTTTACTGCTTATATTTTATATTCACATTTGTAAGGTATAGTTGAATGATGCAATAATTTGAGTGAAGTGCTATTATTAAACTTAGGGCAAGGACATTTGAATGCCTCATATATGATGGATAAGTTTGTTCTTCCAAGGTAATGCAATTGGGTATATCCAAATAAAATCATCATAAGACATGAATGTTGAATATTATCAAAATAGTCACTTGAGGTTATTGTTTAAAAAACTCGAGCAGGAAACAGAGTTCAATTTTAGAAAATTTTACAATCCTTGATTATTTACTGATCATTAAAAATTTAATGCCTAAGAATTTATGAAATGGCATTGAAGAAATATAAAATTTAAACATTGAAATGGCCCAAATGAACCTTCCATCAAGAAGTAATTCGATATTTTTCAAGTCAAACTGAAAGAGAAAAAATGAACTATTTACACGGTCATTTGCAAAAATTTTGGAACATTTCTCTATTTTGTGCCCCCCAATCATGAAATTACATCCCACCTAGAAATGCAACTCAAAAAACTGTGCTGTTTTTAAAAAAAAACATGTTTCTTTTTACAAAAAAACCTTGGCTAAAAAAACAAGGATATATTTTTTCAAATACTTTGTTTGAAAATAACTCAGCAAGGAAAAGAACCACTTTACATTATTTGTTTTCATGTCAGATTATAAGATAAAGCAGCATACTTCCTAATTCATGGTTTTCTATGGTTTATTTGAATTTTTTATTTTCTGTGGTTTCATGTTTCGATGTTTCATTTATTTTACAATGCATGTGAATCACTTTCAACTTTCCAAATAGTGTGTTGTTATAATATATACTTACTTATGGTCATTGATAGAGATGTGATAAAAAAACATGCTCTTTTTGTTTAAAAACATGTTATTTTTACAAAAATACATGGCTAAAAAATACGGATATTATTATATTTCATGTGACAAAAATAACAATGCTGTTTTATTTACAGAAAAATCATGACTCAAAAAACATGAGTGTTGTACAAAATTAACCATGCTGTTTTTTGAAACATGTTTTTCTACAAAAAATTCATGACTGAAATAACATGGGCACTATTATCTTTTATGCGACCAAACAACATGCTTGTTTTTTTCAAAAAACCTAATTTTTTACATAAAATCATGACTAAAAAATGTAGATATTCGTATTTTATGTAATCAAAAACCATGCTTTTTGTAGAAAAATGTTTTTTATGCAAAAAATGACACAAAATGGATATCAATTATTTTTTGTATAAAACATTTTTTTAAACAAGCATGGTTTTTTGGTCACATAAAACATATTAACATCCATTTTCTTCACAGAAGTCATGACAAAAAAATGAATGTTAACGACTCGTAAAAAAACATGTTTAAAAAAATGATTTTTTTGGGGTCAAATTAAATATATTTATATCCATATTTTTTAGACCTGCGTTTTTGTAAAAAAATGGTCAATATGCAGTTTAATGCTATCACGGAAATTAAAATTTCAGACCAAAGAATCGCTAGGAACACATTTAAAAAGGTTTTACAAGAATGTTCTGCTTGCAGGTGCATTATTTTTAGGTTATTCAAGTTTTGAATTTTCGTCTTCCATAGCAGTTCTGTTGCACGCTTGAGCTGTTAGAGTACGCTAGGCTACTTTGTAATTTATTAATGGCCCACCTCACGGAGCCTGAACCCACTTGTAGGATGTTTTAGTTAATAACACAATACAGGTTATCCCCCCAATAATATTAGTGGGACTGGGGTAGTGAATACTAAAATCGATATGCAGTTGACATCAGTTTCAATATGGCGGCCACTGTAGAACATTAACAAAAGCGTAGGAGTGAATACTGTACATTTAAGTATTCACTTCCCCAGCCTTGCCCCTCAGGGGGATACAGTTATTGTATCTATGGGAATTAGCGCTCCCAGGGGGGACAATGTGAGGGCCCGAGCTTTAGTTAGGTAGGCCTTCTTTTTGACGAAATAAAATGTTTTTGTTATGTTAAGGGAATCGAACAATTTTTTTTGTAAAAAACGTCATAAATTAATAAAAAATATTGCAAGAGCATCAGGAGCGAAATAAGCATGGAGGTATTCACAACATGTTTAGAACATTCGAATGGATGTTCAGAGCCCTAAAACTTTTTAAAATTGCCCATACCCCCCTCCCCCCTCAGGGAAATTTCTAAAAAACCTAATTTCTCAGCTAATATTGTACATAGAGACAATTAGTTTTTTTGTTAGATTCACAAGGCAAATACCTACCAAAGTTAGGGCCATGTGTTGGGTTTAGCTTTAAAAAAAAAATTTAGGAAATTTTTAAATTTTTTCAAATAAAATATATGAACTTTTAGTTATTACTTTACATTTTGGTAAAAAAAACTTCTAATTGACTTATCAATGAAAACTAAGCAGGTTTGTAGTACTCACCTTGATCTTTACGATGCAAGAAAGATCTCCTCCATAAGTAAAAAACTGTTGGAGAAATGATTAAAAAACTGGAACGCTTATTCCTCATCACAAGGTTTTTATGGCTGTGCGGTTCAATTTCTCCTACAGTTTTTCACTTATGAAGAAGATCTTTTTTGCATCGTAGAGATCAATGTGAGTACTATAAAAAGAATGATTTGTTTTTTGGAATATTTTAATTCTAAACTTTTAATTGTCCATGAAGGCCCGAATTTCAAGGCTCCTTCATTTCGTATTTTTCAATAATCTGATACTTCTCGGTAAAGACAAACGAGGGCGCTCCATTTGTGTCTTCGTTATAATATAAGATTACAAAGATGATGACAAGATAACATATAACACATAACACAGTTTCAAATTATTGAGTTCTTGGTAAAGATTGATCTGAAACAAACGATATATTCTTAGTACGAAAAAATAATCAAAGTTCAGAACAAAATAGCTTTGAGTTAGTTGTCCACATTTATCGGCAAATATTCATTCATTAATTACACAGGTTGGTTGTATGACAAATCTAAGCGTACAAGATGAGGAACGAAAATAATATTTATCATAACAGTGCTACCTAAAGGCATTCCTATAATCGCAGTTAACAAAGTGGTATGCAAAGCGAAGCTCATGAGCGTAGATGCTTACGCTACGATCTTGTTCTGCATGTTCGCATACACGAGTGCAGGATGGCGCTTACAGTCCATATAAAGAGAATTATTATGTTTTTAATGTTAAAATGGGCATAATTTTTTTTTTAGAAAATCACAAACAAAAACATTTTTTTTGATGGATATTTGCATTGTAAATCTAACAAAAATAAATGTTTGTCTCTAAGTACAATATTGGCTGAGAAATTGAAAGTTAAAAAAAAATTTTTGAGGGGGGGGGGGGGGTAAATTTTAAAAAATGGGTAAATGGGTAAATTTAAAAAAAATTTGAGCTATAACTGTCTATTCGAATGCTATAAACATGCTGTGAATGCTCGCAAGCTTATTTCCCTCGGGAAGTATTTTTTTATTTTTCAAAGATTTCATAGGAAAAATCGTTCGATTCCCTTAAGGACCACCTTTTCTTGGTTCACTGCTGTCCTGTTCTTCAGCTCCTACTACTTTCTTCTTCAACTTGGATCTTGTTTCATAATATTCTTTCACAACTTAATGTATCTATGCTATTTCTGCATAGATTCTGCGTTTCCTTAACTCCATACTAAATGGTGCCTCCCTCCTTCCTCTCTTTGGATCGCATTTGTAGCTGGGTAGGGAGGCTAAAACTAACGACTAATCTAATCTTCCCAAGCCTCGCTAATATTTTTGGATGATAATGTTTATTGTGTTATTAACTAAAACATCCTAGAAGTGGGGTCAGGCTCTGCAGGGTCGGCTAATAATGAATATCAAGTACCCAAACGTACTTTAACAGCTCCAGCTTGAGCGCGCAACTAGCTGGAACTGACTGCTATGGAAGACAAAAATTTTAAAGTTATATAACTCAAAAATAATGCATTAATGACCAGAATGGCATGATGTAAAAGGTTTTTAAACGTGTTTCTTCAGTGATCCTTCAGAACTGAATTTTTAATTTCCGTGAGCGCATTACACTGCATATTGACTGAAAAATGTGAAAAAAATCAGCATGGTTTCATGGTCACATAAAATATATTAATATTCATGTTGTTTTACAAATTATTTTTTTTCAAATTGATTTTTTAAAAACTCATGACTTTTGATTTGTAATTTTTTGGTCACTTAATATATTAATATCCAGTTTCTTAGTCATGATTTTTAGTAAAAAAAACATTTTTTTTTTAGAAAAAACGGCATGGTTTTTTTGTTCACACAAAAACATTAATATCAATGTTCTTTAGTTGTTATTTTGTTTAATATAAACATCAAAAGGAAACCATATAGTAAAAGTGATGGCAGATAACCCACAATTACCATGAGGAGTCTTAACCCTTCAATGCCCATGTGGACTGTACAGTCCTCTTTCGAAAATAACAATAATATATTGTATTTCTTATTCAATTTATTCACTAATGTGTCCTTTGAACTTCACTGCCGAGTGGCAGTTCCTTCCACATCCTGAGAACAGTGACTACCTAATGCCAGTGTTGGTTTAGTGATAGTGGTTGTGATAACGGTCATATGAGTATAAAAATGTGGGCGTTAAAGGGGTAAAAGGAACAGCAGGAGCCACAGAACTTATATAGATGGAGTCAACATTCAGAGCTTACTATCTCTACTGTATCAAATTATTTGATCACATAAAAATAAAATCATAGTAGAGATAGTAAGCTCTAAATTTTGACTTCATCAATACAAGTTCTGTGTCTCCTGCTGTTCCTCTAGGACTCCACTCCTCTAGGTAATTGTGGGTTTTTGACTTCATCAATATAAGTTCTGCGTCTCCTGCTTTTCCTCTTAGACTTCTCTTGGTAATTGGGGGTTATCTGCCACACTTTTACAGTATGGTTGCTTTTTGATGTTTTTATTACAAAAAATCATGACTAAAGAACATGGATATTAATGTATTTTGTGACCAAAAATAAACAGACATATACCTCACAAAATTTGGGTGGGTGCAAAAAAAACAAAAACAATAAAATGCATAAAAAACACTTTTTTTGCAAAAAAAACACCATCAAATAAAACCGTTTTTTTTTTGCAACACTAATCCCACCATACGGGAATATTTCACATAAACTGCGACAATTTGCTAATGCTGGGAGAAACAAATTTTGAACAATCTTAATACACTTTATACCTATGTACATTATTTTCAATTTTCAGAGAATTATTCCACTTCACAATTTTTTACCACCCAGAGGTAAATTTTACTACTTTTTACTACTTTACTACCTAGTAGACACCCTGATTATTCAGACTGATGCATGCTGGATATTACAGACACATAAGGAAAATATTTGGGGCCACGCCTACAACAGGAATAACAAATTTGAAAAAAATCAATTACAAAACTGCCAATTAGGCATCCATATAGACAAGAAACCTCAATTCAACAGAATAGAAACTCAAATACAATGGAGTGTGCAGCAAGACTATTTTCTGAAACCAGGGTAAAACATTGCCAGGCAGCCAATGAAACAGTTTAGGCAATAAATTAGGCTAATCTACCATGAGAGGCATTTAATCATTCAAAAGACAGTTCAATATAATGAAATTCACTGAGACAAGTTTTATCAATTTTGTCAGAAATGCTCAAAAAATATGAGAGGTGAGACCAGTGATAATGCTATGTCACTAGATAGTGGCCAAGAACAGGTAGAGACAAACAACATATGAATGAAATTAAAATTTTGAGTGAAATGATATATGCTGCACTAAAATCAAACAAAGCACTCAAGAAAAAAGTAAGCAACCAATTCAAACACTCAAGAGAAGAGTAAGTATCCAAGTGATGAGTGAGCCACCAACCGGATGCACTCAAGAAAAGAGTAAGCAATCAATTGGAAGCATTCAAGAGGAGAGTAAGCCACCAATTCAAAGCACTAAAGAGAAGAGTAAGCCAAAAATTGGATGCACTCAAGAGGAGAGTAAGCAATCAATTGGAAGCATTCAAAAGGAGAGGAAGCCACGAATTACAGTACCTGGAGTTCCTGGTGCCAGTCAATGGGCTCGTTCTTGACAGTGACTGCTTCAAGCTCAGCATCAGGCACTTCACTTTTGATGTGAATTTTTTCTAGATGGCTCCCAGAGCTCACCCTGTCACCTGCAAGCAACAAATGCTTATCGAGAAAATTACATCTGAGAATATCAATCTGGAAACAGCTGTATACTGTTAAAAATGTTAAATGACAGTTTTCTTTGTATTTTAACATTTGGAAAACTGTAGTCATGTACCAATACCATTTCTTTTGGCCAATACCGATACTCATTTCTTGGCCGATACCTATACTTTTCCAATTATATTAAAATAAAACCATTAGAAGGTCTACATGGGTGTTATAATAAAATTATTGCTTAATATATCCAATATTGAAATTTATCAATATTGTTTATCGAATTTACCACTCAAAACAAAAATGGTTCCAAAACAATCTCTCAAAACAAATCAGAAAAAAATAAAAATGGTTCCAAAATAAACTCTCAAAACAAATCTCTCTTAACAAATCAAAACAATCTCTCAAGAAAAATCAAAACACAAATTTAAACCATTATTTTTAATCCTGGAAATTGAATAATCTCAAATTGAAATTAAGGAACATGAGCATCACTCCATTCTCAGGCTTCAGTTTATTCCTGTGAGGAGTATACACATTGCCTCCAATGCTTAAAGATCTCTGACTCTCAACTGATGATGGCAGACATGATAAGAGTTTGTTAGCAACAGTTGGACAAATTGGGTATAAGGTTCTATTTTTTACCCACCAATTTACAGGGTTAGATTCTCTTGATATTGTTGAAAGTGAGATGGATTCATCAACTTCCCTGGTCAAAGAAGATGAAGAAAGTTCGAGATGAGTAATTCTAGATTTCTTATATGCATTGTAAAATAGCAAATTCAGTTAGCTGGCTTGATTAAAATCTAGAACTCAACAGTTAGCTAACTAATTTACTAGGTATAAACAGGCTCTTTATTTCATTATACTTTTACCTTCATGATTATGACCATTTTTAGGTATGATAAAATTCGTATTATAGGTAGTATCGGTAAAGTATCAGCTGGATTTTGCCGATACCAACACCAGTGAAATGACCGATACTGCTGATACCAATACATCGGTATATCAATAGAAAACTGGAACAATTTTGGTAAGATTTGAAAGGATATCTATTAATATTTCTTTTCAGCAGTTTCAGAAAATAATTTTTCTGCTAAAGTGCTATTATCTGAAGAATACGTGGGATCAAAATTAACTGAAACAATTTTAGCTTACACAGAGAAATCAAGTCTTCAGAATGAAAAGGACTTGCAATTCACGTTTAACTGGCAAATCTGTCAAAAATTGGCAATAAAATATGAACATTACACTGTTAATATTCTTGGAATAGGTTATCTGAATTTAAATTGAAAAGAAATGGCCTTGCAGGAGGAAGTTTCACAACAAATACAAAGACCTTAAGGAGACTGTCTACGTGGAAATTTGAAGAAAAGTTGCCGATTTTCTTGCGTTTCCATTGGTACTACTTGCTTGCGTCTACTCCCATTGGTACAGCTCCCCCAGAAGGAGGAAAACGAAGGGGTGGCATGACCTTGATGCAGTGTGACCCCTCCCATCCCTAATATTGGGGGTCAGTTGGGCGTGTTTCTTTGCGGCAATGGCAATAGAGTTCATTCATGGGCTACTCAAATTGCAAATTTTGATAATTTCAAGATTTCAGCTATTCTGTTTACTTGTACACAAGGAGTTCCGAGACTCGAACTCAGGACTTAGAAATTACCGCGCCGGCACGCTACCGACTGAGCTATAGATCACCCTAAAAGGTGACCGAAGCCCAACGATAGCAATGCTTGGCCCAGTGCAGGTACGTGCAGTCCCGACATATATTTTACTCCCTATTTTTTATCGAGAGTTCACAGTCTAGTAAACTCCCAGAAACAGATAATGATTCTGGTACGAGAAGCTGCTGCTTCCACAAGTTGAAACGAAATAAATGTACACAAGGAGTTCCGAGACTCGAACTCAGGACTTAGAAATTACCGCGCCGGCACGCTACCGACTGAGCTATAGATCACCCTAAAAGGTGACCGAAGCCCAACGATAGCAATGCTTGGCCCAATGCAGGTACGTGCAGTCCCGACATATATTTTACTCCCTATTTTTTATCGAGAGTTCACAGTCTAGTAAACTCCCAGAAACAGATAATGATTCTGGTACGAGAAGCTGCTGCTTCCACAAGTTGAAACGAAATAAATGTACACAAGGAGTTCCGAGACTCGAACTCAGGACTTAGAAATTACCGCGCCGGCACGCTACCGACTGAGCTATAGATCACCCTAAAAGGTGACCGAAGCCCAACGATAGCAATGCTTGGCCCAGTGCAGGTACGTGCAGTCCCGACATATATTTTACTCCCTATTTTTTATCGAGAGTTCACAGTCTAGTAAACTCCCAGAAACAGATAATGATTCTGGTACGAGAAGCTGCTGCTTCCACAAGTTGAAACGAAATAAACTTCTGTTTACACACGCTTTCATTCATAGCTTGATGACAGCCGTGATATCATAGCTACGGCTGTAGCGAGCACACCAATCAAAAGGGCTTGCAAAGAGCTACAAAGCAGAAGATATCACTTGAAAAGAATACGTAATTTGGTAAAAAAAAATTTGGGGGGGAATATAGGTTTTGAAAAATTACACTTACTGTCTTTTGATGTAGATTTTCTCCCAGAGTTCATAAGCTACAACAATGTCATATATATGAACCAAAAGTGCTCAAAATTCACAACAAAAGCTCATGAGTTCATTGTAGAAAACACCTAGTTCAAAAGATAGGAAGAAAAACAATTTTTTTTTGTAGAAAACACACTTTCTGGAAATTGGCTCTTTCAAATCTATCTTCTCCCACAATTTTAGGGTTACATAAATGGGATACATACCATTGGATAGGGCTTAGCAAGCTATAGTTAAAAGCAATACAAAATTTTTGAACAATCATTATTTTGAAAATTACACGACATGAAAGAAAATTTTTTTTTAAATTCCTAAAATTGCAAACAAATTCATCAAAATTCCACATTGCTTATGGATATATGGGTATATAAACTATATAAAAAAACAAATTTTCGGTTCTG
This sequence comes from Morinoia aosen, assembly GCA_030386875.1. Taxonomy (NCBI): domain Eukaryota; kingdom Metazoa; phylum Arthropoda; class Malacostraca; order Amphipoda; family Talitridae; genus Morinoia; species Morinoia aosen. The sequence goes on from CM059580.1 coordinate 44,644,550, forward strand.
TAACTTCAAAATTGTAGAAGATAGTTTTAAAAATAAACTCTTTTCTTGTTTTTCAAAAAAAAAGAAAAAAGTGCAGATACAAAAAAAAAACACTTCAATAATGAAATGATATTTGCAACATTGCACACCTACTGTGAAAGTTTCAGAGAAATTCCTCCGCAAATAAAGATTTTGTTTGGGTAGACGACCTCCTTAACTCAACAAAATGTCTCATACCAATGAATACTGATATTCTCATGTTCAACAGAGCTAATTCAAAATTTTGGTCACTATTTTAGGGTTTCTTGACATTACAAACAAAGAATGAAGGAATATTACAACTTAATCTTATGATAAAAATGCAATGATACACTCTAGTATATTTGATCCTATAGTTTTATAAAAAAATTTTAAATACATAACATTACACTCAATGCCTGGTGTCATGTCCCTAGTATGAACCGTTAAGTTCTACCACAAAAAGGAGTGAGGACGGTTGAGCGTGGGCCTGACGTCTGGTCTGCTACAAAAAGAATTCCGCAAATTCAGCACAACACGGCGTGGAAGAAGGCGACGCTTGCGCAGCGACAGCTTGGCGGTTATAAAAAAAGAGGGACTACCCAACCGAGGAAGGCGACGCCTGCGCTCTCAGCTGCAGCGACTGGCAACTGGCAACGTGATCTCAACGACGGCGCGGCCACGAGCTTACAGCAAGAGCAGGGTCTTAGCAACAGCAACAGCGACCAGCAGCAGTACCCGACGACGTGGGCAGCTGCGGCAATGGTGCCCGCACCTGCTGTAACGGTCGCAGAAGCTGCGGCAGCCCCAGCAGCACGAGGGTTACTTAAAGGGTATGAGGACAGTTAGAGGGATCATTATACTCCGAGAACTCGTCACTGAAAGGTCTCCTGGTGCCGCTTCATTAACTTGTTAAGTTTGCATACGGCTGGCACACCGTATTTGACTCCGACATTGTGTTAAATTTTACGTAATAACTTAACGTAAAATACGAGACCCTACTATCGTACCTCGTCGTTGCTGCATACTCCAAGTTACGTGTAATAGTATTGTAACAATTGTTATTCCTGAATTTGCAAGTCCCATTAATCTCTTGTCATAATTATGTGTTCATCCTTCATTAAAACAAGTAAAATTTGTGGCCAAATTGAAAGAAATGTATTTTCTTTCTGAAAATAACTCCTTTGATTTGAAGATCTGACTTGAAACGACTGAAAATTTGAAACGATAAACCTGGATTCGAAAGAAAAAGTAGTATATGACACTGGTTCATTAAATCAAGAGTATCAGCAAGATAAAGTTTACTCTGAGAGTAATTCATATTAAGACCCATGGTGTGAATGCTCAGATTGTTTATACTAAAAATTGTGCCTTGAAAATGAATAATAAATACGGTATGTCAATGATGTACCCCAGAGATATAAACGCAGTTTTACATTCTCAATTATTCACATATCATCTCCACTCAACATATGGCTGTTTACACCAAAATGTAGGCTGAATGACAGCATAAACCCAAGATATATAAGTCACAGATAATGTTGAGAACACTCAAACTATTTGAGTGCATAGTTGCCACATCTACATTCACAGGGTGGGATTTTGAATTTGTCTATGTGCCTAAAATTATTCACAAAATGTATGAACAATTGCAGTATATTCAAACTTTGTTGGATCTTCTGTTTGATTTGGGAAATTCCATTCAAATCAGAATTAGCTATACAGCCCATGTCAAAATATTGATAAAGGAGAAATGTTCAATTAGATATTTATTTTTTTGACAAAAATTTCACAATAAAGTAACAGGCAGGTCTTGTCTATAGGGGGGTCACTTCAAGATTTCAATTTTTTATTCTGATTCGTTTGATATTTGGCCATTACATACATTGGTTGGAAAAAACCGTAAGTTACTAAGACTACTTTTTTGATTAGGGCCTTATTTTTTTAATACAAAAAATTAGTTTTTTGGTAAATTTTTAAGGATAATTCAAAGGAATAGAAATTAGTGAGTTTTCATGCTATAACCAAACCAAAGACATTTTCAGAATCCTCATAGCATTTCTAACAAAAGTACAATTGAAAATTTTCACATTTATAATTTTTAATTTTTTATATGCATTATTTTATCACTAACTCATATATACACTAATTTTGGGTTTAGACCTTGAAAATTTTTTTTGTAAATTGGGAAATTTTCTACTGAACTTTTGTTAGAAATGTTATAAGGATTCTACAACTGTTTTTGTTTTTGTTCTAGCATGAAAACTTACTATTTTGTATTTCGTTTGTCTTTTGGCCTTGTCATATTTTCTATATTTCTATTTGCTTGTACAGGTGTTAATAATTGCCTGAGTTCAAGCTGAAACGTTTATACATTAAGATGATTTTAAAATCAGCTACCTTTGCTATCATTTTTATTTTAAAATAAAATCATTATTACCTCTACATTGGTGTTATAATAAAATTATTTACTAATAAATCTAATAATATAACAATATTGACAATAAAGTTTTCGATTTACAGCTTAAAATAGTACAAAAAAAAACAAACAAACAAAAAAAACTAGAGAGATTTGTACAGAAAACTTACAGGATATCCTGCAATCATTTAGTTAATTAAATTTAAGCTTGTTTCCTCACAAACTTAAAATTAAGGACTAAAATTGAATTAACATTTAACTTATAAGTAAAACTTAATCTCTGAATATTAAATTTAAAATTAATGTAGCAAAACATTACTTTAAGGAGACCATCCCACTTTTTCAACTTTTTTAGTCCGATTTGTTTGAAAGTTGGCCAGTATATGTATTTTGTAAAAGTAAACCTTTTTTACTCATGTCATTTTTTCGATTTAGGCCTTACTTTCTTCTTTTTGACCAAAAATGTGTTTTTGGTATATTTTTATTGAAATTTCAGATTGGGACTCCTCCTTCAGTTTTGATGCTAGAACAAAAACAAAGACAGTTTTAGAACCCTTGGAACATTTCTAACAAACGCTCGTTCAGTTTTTTTCATATTCAAATTTTTTCAAAAATTTTTAAAATTTCAAAAATCAGCAACAATTTTTTGGGTTTAGAGCTATATATTTTTTGAAAGAATTCGAATTTGAAAAAAACCGAACGAGCGTTTGTTAGAAATGCTTCAAGGATTCTAAAACTGTCTTTGGATTTGTTCTAGCATCAAAACTCAAGAACTAGTCCCAGGATGAATGTTGAAAATTCAAAGTGTTGGGTATAAGCAAATAATAAAATTTTGTGTTGAAGTGTAATATAATGAACAATTGGTGTAATTGAATGCAGTTTTAATTTTTATTTTGATAATTTCCATACATAACTTCATATTTGAAGTGTGAATTGTGATTTCAAAAAAAAAAAAAAAAAAAATTATTTATTTTCAACAAAATGATTTTTTTTATTTTCAGTCTGATTCTTATAAAATTTGACTATGATATGTAACCTTTGAAAATAAACACAATTGATTCCATTCATTTTTTTGATTCAGGCCTTAGATTTTGCAAAAATTTGACATATTGGTTTTTAGGTATTGATATTTCACTAATATTGATATTTCAAAATGGGACTCCTCCTTCAGTTTTGATGCTAGAACAAAAGCAAAGACAGTTTTAGAATCCTTGGAACATTTCTAACCAACTCACATTGAGCTTTTTTTCCATTTCCTATTTGTTCTCTTTTTATATGGGGTCAAAATCGGGAAAAAATTTAAAATTTTGGGTGCTTTTCATTTATATTGATATTTCAAAATGTAACTCCTCCTTCAGTTTTGATGCTAGAACAAAAGCAAAGACAGTTTTAGAATCCTTGGAACATTTCTAACAAACTCACATTGAGCTTTTTTTCCATTCCCTATTTGTTCTCTTTTTATGTGGGGTCAAAATCCGAAAAATTGAAAAAGTTTGGTCGCCTTACCCCCCCCCCCGGGGGGGAAATTATTTTCCGTAGCGCCATAAAATTTTAGGAACGAATAGTCTACCACCTAAGGGTCCTTTTACAACAAAAACATGAAAAATGACCATGGAATCGACAGCATCTGGCAAGGGCCTGGGATGGTCTCCTTAATAGATGAAAATTTCATAACCCAGCTCTAGGCTCGCCTTTGGTTTTTGAACTTTAGTTTACCATCCTGAATACAGCCAATTGAATACACCATTTGAGCCAAGCTGCATTGACCTCTTAAATTTTCTGGATACCGATTCAGACCGCCTCCAGCCATTGACCACACAACTTCATCATCTAACTTTATTACTGAAGCCTACACAGCCTTCGCCGTTTCCACCGGCCTCCGCATTCCCAGCGGAATCTCCCGTGCTGCCAACTCATGGATGCCAGTAGGTTTTCCTTCGCTTCGCTGCGCTTCTCCATCGAGGACCAAACGGACGGGGATGACAGGCTAAGGCACCCTTCTTGCTGCTGACTGCTCCGCTCACCATCCACTCGCCTGACCCCGCTTCCCGGCATGTCCTGATGCTCACGAGCTTATTGGAGGTTAGTGTACTATTAGTTCAGTAACCAATTACTTGCCATGCCGTGAGCTGGGTACTTAGGACGACGTTTCCCCATGCATTCTTAAAACTTATAACTTACCTTAAAAACTTATAACTAACCTTAAAAACTTATAACTTATAAACAAACTTACTTTACAACGATAAACTGTATTAAACCTAAGACTAAACACTAAATCATAACTAACTGCAACTAACTCCACAGAGCACGGGTGCTTGCTTCCTACAACGGCAGTCAGAGATCACAAGAGGACCGCCCGCCTGTCTCCCAGAAGACCGGCTCTGAAGGACTCGTACTTTTGTTACCCTTAATTTTAGTGCTTTGGTCTTGTCCAAATGTCGTTCTGACATTTGATGTAATAAAATACGGTAAATTTTCCCAATACGGAACTCCTTGTATTTCTCTCCAATATATATTATTAATCAATCTATTTCTAACTGAAATGATGATAACATTGAATTTAGAGCTGGTTTCAATTTTTCCATGTAAAGAGATTCTGGTATTTGTAGGTCGTTTTTATTTGCACAGAAACTTAAAATTGAAAAATCAGATTTGCTTACTATTACATTACACTGTTCTGCGTGATCCCTAATGGCTGAAAAAGATGGCTTAGCTAAAACTCTACCCATTCTGGAGCTCCTACCAACGTGCTCGAAAAATCTAGTTCTAAAACTACGCTGGGTACAACCCACGTAGCTAGACCCGCACAGCAAGCAACAATACATGTAGATTATGCAAGAGCACAGTACAGTAGGCAGACGGTCTTTAAATATAATAAACGATCCTATAGTACGCTTGTTTGTCAATATTGGAATAATATCTAAGCAATTATAAAGTTTCTCCACCAGCTTAGGAACTTCACTGACTAGCTTCTTGGACTGTGCACCACAATAAAGCAAGTCACTATAGAATTTCACTTTCTTCACAGTTGTCTCAGAGTAGGTTGGCATATATTTTTTGTCTAAAAATAGCCTTATAATTTTAGAGATTAGATTATTTGGAAAACCATTGTTACTGAAAAAGGTTTGTAGAAAATTAAATTCATCATGCATATTGCGGTACGTTGAACTTATGTGAAATGCGCGATGCAACAAGGCTTTACCGCTATTGAGTTTGAAACGAAATGAACAAAAACTAAAAAAGCTAGTACCCAAACCCGTAGAAGTATTTTTCTTATAAACAGAAATTGTGAACCTTTGATTTTGTTTTTTGACGGAACTGTCTAGAAAAGCAAGCTTATGATTAGTCTCACATTCCATCATAAATTTCAAATTGGCATGCTTGGAATTGATGTAGTCCCAGAATTTCCTTGTATGACACTCCTCATAGAATAGAACATAAGTGTCATCAACATAACTCATGTAAAAAATTGGCTTAAAGTCTAGCGGACACTCTGACAACCAGTTCGCTTCATGATGACACGTTAAGATATTTGCAAAAGTCGGTCCTCATGGGAGACCCATTCCTAAACCTTCTGTCTGCCGATAAAACCTACCTTGAAACATGAACACTGAATTCAGCACAGCCATTTTGAGCAAGGTTTTAAAATAATTCACAGTCAAACCTACCACTAATTGACTAGACTGTGACAGGCACCATAAGCAAATTTGCACTGTCTCATGTAGAGACACGTAAGTAAAAAGATTTTCAATGTCGTACAAGACCATAAAAGAAGGGGTATCTATTTCCAAGTTACTGATTTCAGCAGCAAATTGTTGAGAATTTGGAACAGTGAACTGGTTAGAAGTGTATGGGTTCAAAACAGGGACAAGATATTTAGCTAGTTTAAAGGTAGGGCAATTATTTGCAGCAAATATTGGGCGCATTTTAAACCTTGATCAAAAATCTAATTTATGAATTTTAGGAAGACCGTAAAGTACACCAGGTGCTGAGCCACCAGGTTCTTTTGTTTGTCTTTTGGCCTCATCACATTTTCTGTATTTCTATTCGCATTTACAGGTGTTGATAATGGCCTGAGCTTAAAGCCAAAATGTTTACGCATTAAAATGATTTTAAAATCAGCTATCTTTGCCATCATTTTTAGTTTAAAACTGGGAAGTGTGCTTCAACCTTAATTTAATCAAATATGATTTTATTTTATATAATTGTAAAAGTATCGGTATTGGTAGAAGATTCGGTCAAAGTGTCAGTATTTCCAAGTATCGGAGTATCGGTATCAGCCAAAAAAATGGTATCGGTACATCACTAATCTTAGTCTCACCTAGTGATGTGACTCAAAAAAAACCATGCCGATTTTTTAAAAAAAAACACGTTTTTTTTGCAAAAAAAACTGTGGCCAAAAAAAACGTGCATATTTTTTTTTTTTTTAATATTTTGTCTTAAAATAACTCGGCAAGAAAAAGAACCACATTACATTATGTGTTTTCATGTCAGATTATAAAATAAAACAACATACTTCTTAATTGGTGGTTTTCCATGGTTTTATGAAATTTTTCATTTTCTGAGGTTTCATGCTTTGATATTTCATTTATTTTACAATACATGTGAATGACCTTCAAGTCCCAAAATGGTGTGTTATAATAACATATCTTTACTTATGGTCATTGATAGGGATGTGACTAAAAAACCATACTGTTTTAAAAAAAAACATGTTTATACAAAAATTATGAATAAAAAACATGGATAATAATATATTTATGTGACCTTAAAAATCAAATGCTGTTTTTTTTAAAACATTGTTTTTTAACCGAAAAATCTTGACTAAAAAAACATGGCTATTATATTTTATGGGACCAAAAAATTGTTTTTTTTAAAAACATTTAAAAAAATCATGACTAAAAAAAACACGGATGTAAATATCAGGAAAGGTTTTTTTCTTTAATCGAATTGTCTTTAGAAACTTATAAACAAAGAATGCTGTGAATATTGAAATCATGTTTATTAGAACTGTACTAGGTCTTAGAATAAAGTATCTACAAAGAATCTATTTACTCCATAAAACCTTTTGGAGACCAGCTCCATCCTCAGTCATTCAGTAAAATTTGGTGAAATGGACAATGAATTTTCACTGTTCCTTTGAAAAACATTTGACTGAATGACTTACTGAGGATGGAGCTAGTCTCCGAAAGGTTTTATAGAGTGAATAGATTCTTTGTGGATATTTTATTCTAAGACCTGGTTGTTGTGTCCCGAGTACGAACCGTTGAGTTTTCGCCACAAAAAGGAGTAAAGGGCAGTTGGACGTGAGAGCTTACACCGAACTCTGCTATCAGGAAATCTCAAAGCTCAGCAGTATACAACGCGCCAGATGTCGATGTGTACACAGCGAGGGCTCGACCGTTACGAAAAAGAGGCAACACCTGCGCTCCGAGGGGCAGCGTGGCAGCGTGGCACCAGTGTGGCAGCGGACGGCAACAGCAGATGGCAACGGCTGGCGCTACTACCCGAGGGCGCGGCTGAGCCTAAGCGACGACAACGGTGTTCAGCTGCGGCTTTTTGCTGCATGCCCCAGAAGTAACGGTCACGGCGCGAGTCTACTTAAAGGGTACGACGAGGGCTAGGGTATCATCATTAGAGAGCGAAGCTCCGTCACTAGAAGGTCTCGTCGTGCCACTTCACTTATTTTGTTTGCATACGGCTGGCACTCCGTATTAGTCCCTGACTCTGTGTTAACTTCACGTAATAATTTAACGTACAATTCGAGACCTTAACCCGCGCACGGTCGCGCATCCCTCAGAAAAGTAGTCAATTTACCCGCGTTACTCTGCCGTTCCCTGTTCACTTACCGTAATAGGCAGAGATGTAAAAATATGAAGTAATAAGTAAAAAATGTTGCTTTACACTTTGATGTTGTCAGATTTTTGATAACTTGAACCGTTTCTTTGTAATATGGAGTCAAACTCCGTAGATTTTTGCACAACATTGCTTCAAAGAGATCAATGGCCATTTTTGTGTTTTGGGAACAATGTAATGTTTTTCACTGCTATTTTATGCAGAAAATCCTTCCAAACCTACTGATGTTTTTATTTTTCCTCTACAACAATTAGAAAAAAAGTTATGACCATTTATGTCTACTAGGTGTTATCCATTCTTCGTTTTAGTTCCTACATAAATGCATGTTTGCATGTCTGGTTATATTACTGTAAGTATAGTGTTTCGAAACTTGTAATTTTCACACAATATGAATAAAATACTGTTCTACACGCTACTGACTTCAGATTTGTCTTATTTGCCATTTTTACGAAATAAGGCGAAATAAGGCCCTGAGTAGTTTCGCTGGTAACTGAGGCTGCCACTGACTGTTCGCACGCACACCCTTTCACGCTCGCCTCATTTACCACACTGACTGTGCTTACCCCTCCCAACTTCCAAGTGGTTGGAGCTCTGCCTTAACCCCCACAATGTGGGGGTTTCTGGCTCCAGCTGTGTAGCACTCGCTGAGACGATCATTTTGGTGTATAACAACTTGGGGTTATGCCTTACGTCTGGCAACCAGTGAGCCTGGTAAATGAGGCGACCAGTTACAGTGCGCGGGTTAATATCGCACTCCGTCATCGCTGCATATCCAAAGTTGCGTGAGACCCTCGTAACAATTGTTCTTAAATTTGCTAGTCTCATCTACCCCATTGTCATATTTTGTGTACATCTTTCATCATAACAAGTAAAACGACGTGGCCACGTTGAAAGAATCGTGTTTTCTTTCGGAAAATAACTCCTTTGATTTGAAGATTAGACTTGAAAAGAAAGAAAATTTGAAAAATCATAAACTCGGATTCTACAAAAAAAAAGGGAGTATAAAATGGTATGATTCTAATGGATATTAATATATCTTATGTGACCAAAAAATCCATGCTATTTTTTGAATGTTTTTGTAACAAAAAGTCATGACTAAAAAACACGGATATTAATATACTTTATTTTACCAAAGACAACCATGCTGTTTTTTTTAAAACATCTTTTTACAGAAAAATCATGATTTAAAAATGTGGATATTAATATATTTTATGTGCCAAAAAAACCATGCTAGTTTTTTTTAAATCATGTTTTCTTTACCAAAAAATCATGACATAAAAACATGGATATTAATGACTTTTTGTGAAAAAAAAACATGGTTTTTAAAATGTCATGTTTTTTTTGGTCAGATTAAATTTAATAACACTCCTGTTTTTTGTAAAAAAAATCTTTTTTTCAAGAAGCATGGTTTTTTTGGTCACCTAAAATGAATTAATATCCATGTTTTTTTACAGATTAGATTAGTCATTAGTTTTAGCCTCCCTACCCAGCAACAAATGCGATCCAAAGAGAGGAAGGAAGATTATGAAACAAGATCAAAGTTGAAGAAGACAGTATTAGGTGCTGAAAAACAGGACAGCAGTGAATCAAAAAAAGGTGGTCCTCAACATAACAAAAGCATTTTATTTTAACAAAAAGGAGGCCTACCTAACTCTCAGCTTGGGCCCTCACATTGTCCTCCTGGGAGCGCTAGTTCCCATAGATACAATAGTTGTATCCCCCTGAGGAAGTGTTTTTTTTACAAAAAAGTCGTGACCAAAAAATGAATAATTTTTTAATGAAAAAACATGTTTAAAATAAAACAATGATTTTTTAGTAACAGAAAATATGTTAATATCCATGATTTTAAGACAATTTTTTATGAAAAATGCATAAAATAAAACAGCATGGTTTTTTTGGTCGCATAAAATATATTCATATCCAGGTTTTCTTATACATCATTGTTTGTAAAAAAAACAATTTTTAAAAAACACCATTTTAGGTCTCAAATATATTCATGTTTTTTAGTCATGATTTTTTAGTACAAAAACATTTTTTTAGTGTCATAAATATATTCATGTTTTTTCAGTCATGATTTTTTAGTAAAAAACATGTTTTTTTTTAAACTGCATGGGGCTTTTTAGGTCACATAAAATATATTGTTTTTTAGTTATGATTCTTTGTAAAAAAACAGCATGGTTATATTTGGCACCAGAAAATATATTAATATTCATTTTTATTAGTCAGAATTTTTTGTAAAAAAAAACATGTTTTTAAAAAACTGCTTATTTTTTTGGTCACCTAAAATATATTAATATCTATGGTTTATAGTCATTTTTTTGTAATGAAAACATAAAAATGAAACCATACAGTGAAAGTGGTGGCAGATAACCCACAATTACCTAGAGGAGTCTAAGAGGTACAGCAGGAGCCACAGAACTTATATTGATGGAGTCAAAATTCAGAGCTTATTATCCGTGCGAGCGAGCATGCCTCCCTACCCCTGTGCTCAGAGGTCTTATAAGCGGTGAGCTCTTTAGGGCCCGCGCATTTGGTCCGCATCCCTACCTGTACAACATCGTACCAGTAAACGTCGCAATTCTCCATTGTTATCTCTGCATATACCTCTGCTATGTCTGATTTTTTTGGTCACATAAAAATAAAATCAGACTTAGTAGAGATAGTAAGCTTTGAATTTTGACTCCATCAATATAAGTTCTGTGGCACCTGCTGTTCCTCTTAGACGCCTCTAAGTAATTGTGGGTTATCTGCCACCACTTTTACTGTATGCTTTCTTTTTGATGTTTTTATAACAATAAAATGACTAAAAAACATGGATATTAATATATTTTAGGTGTCCAAAAAAAACCCAGACATATACTTACAAAATTTAGGTGAGCAAAAAAAAACAAAAAAAAACAAAAAAAACTCATAAAAAACACGTTTTTTTTTGCAAAAAAAACCGCAACCAAATAAAACCGTTTTTTTTGCATCACTAGACTCTCACCTTGTGCCCCGTTCTCTGCTGCAGCTTCTTGTTTGATGATTTTTTGCCTGCAACACAGCCTCTCCACTTCAGCATCTGTCAGCTTGTGCACCGTAACCACTGCATGCTCCATGCTGGGCGTTTAGGTACTTAAGCAGTGGAATGCTTGTCTGCTCTAATATTTGAAAAAACTAAAGCAACACCCTGCAAAAAAATTAAACACATAACAAGGTTTATACATCATTGTAGAAAATAAGTCGCCAAACATTTCAATGATGCAATATCCATATATCAAGTGGATTGGACCATTGAAAATCAATTCATTAATGAATAGGATAAGAGAATTTTTGTCCAAGTGTTATAGGATGAACCATTCAAAGCTTCTCTAGTGAAAAAATGAGTTTGAAGTTAAAACAATTATTTCATTGATATGAAACCTATTTTTTATATCCTTTAGTTTTTTAAGTGAAACACACACTACCAAATTGCTTTGTACTCCCTGAACAGTTGGAATTTTTGGATTCAAATGTTAAAGCTTCATTACCATAGCATAAATGTATTCAAAGAGGAAAGCCACAAAAGACATGGTATAGACTAAATAAAAACTGTAGTCAATGAACATACTGTGTTCTTATAGAAGATACCCTAAGCATCAAGCCAGAAAAATTGGAGGGAATAAAAACTACAAAGTATAGAAGAGGTTTGAAAACCCATAGAACCTGACGTGTGCACTGCAAGAAACACAAGACAACACACAGGCCTATTCAAAGGTGAGGTAACTCACCAGCCAAAGGAAATTTTCCATTTAGCTCAGGCTAACTAGATGAATAGTTGCTTCATGATTACTAGGGACTTCTCCAGCTAAACCTCGAATTCTCTAGATGTACTTCTAAGTCAAGATTCTGCCATGAAACTGATCCAAAAGAAAGTTTAATAAAAAAATAAAGGCTGTGATGGCAAGTGTTTGATAATGAGGGTAGAACTAGAGACTTCAATGATTTTATCAAAAAGAAAAAGATCTTTAATAGTTTCTGCCTCTTCTTAAACTTTTGAAATGGCCACAACAAAATTCAAAGCATACAACAGAGAAGACATTTGCTAGAACTTCTTGTACTAAGTAAAGACATGGATGGGTGTAATGACTTCTCAAACCTACAAGTAAATGGTGAAAAAAATTATGCCTAGAAACATAACCAAATGATTGTGTAAATTGGAACTACAGGTGTGGTCAATGATTTTAAGAAAAAATCTTCTATTCGAGAGCTTTATTACAAAATATACTTATGCCTAATTGTTTTACACACTCCAATAATGAAGCAAAATTGCTTGGAAGCAAGAAAAAAATAACAGATTTTTTTGAAAGTTGACCAATTTTGTTTATCCTTATATTTAACTCACTGGTCTCCACCTGACCCTTGCTGCTCTGAAGGTAAATGAGGAAAAACAATCATAAAATTACTGGTTGTGAGACGATGACAATGCATCCTATCATACAAATGTAATAGCAATAAAAGAGGTCACTCATAAATATATGTGCAAACTAGAGAGAAAATGTGACTTTATATTTTAACTATATTTCAACATTATCTCAACAAATAGTTAAATCCTGTAATGCATAAGAACTATAATGATTGAATTCTGCCAACATAAGCTGTCTCTGGATAAAAGATGAATGACTTACCTAATGGGAGTCCTGATTACACAAGATATCCTTCTAACAATGAAGATGGTTTAGTAAGGGTATTTCAGTAATATATTTTTTATTTAAATTTCTATTATCAACTTATTCTCTGTTTACCGTTAAATGAAGCTGAAAAGAAATAAAACAACATTCAGTAAAGGAACAAACCTGAATAAAATAAAGCAAAATTTAAATACAGAGGAGAATTAAGTAGATTCAACCCATGAAACAACAACTCGTCTTGATTTGCTTCCAGTACAATCCTCTCTTAGCATTAAAAGTCAGGCACCTTTTAACAACTGCTTACAAACTTCCCCATGCTTTGTAACATCTTCTAGTTTTCACCTTCTCATCTAATTTATTGTTAATAGTCCCGAGCAATTTTAATACTAGAAACAGCTCCCTTCTTTCATTTAAACTTACATTAATTCTCTACAAACCCCTTTTCAGAACACTTTTCAACTTATTTCTCATTTACATTCATCTGGATTTTTTTTTAATAACAGATCCCCATAAGCTCTTTCACCAATCAACAGTTTCTCATCGATGTAGCTACTTCTGTTACAATACTAGCACAGAGTAGCTGCTAAGTATTGATGACTGTGACCTGTGCGACTAACATTTCCAACCACAACCAAATTGTCCTGCCTTTACATTACACAAAACTCCATCTGTTAACATGTTTAACAAATAATGATTCTAAACAACACTGATGCAAACTCACAAGAATTTCATACCATTCATGTACTATATTTCCATTCTCAAACAACAGCTTGGCTATCAATGTGATAACTCATGACCTTAGGAATCTAACTCCTTACACCAGGCCCTCTTAGCACTTCCTCTAACACTTGCTGATCAACTGTATCAGCCACTGCATTAAATCTTTGTAAGCTCAAAATGCCTCTTGCTTCTATCCTATTTGTTGAGCTTCTGAAATCAAATCCTCAACTTTTAATTGTGCCAAAAACTGCACAGCTTATTTCCAACTGCACTTTCTGTTCATCTTTTACATGATTCAATAGCACCTCTGCCACACAGATTACCAACCATTTTCAATACACTTATACATATATTGAAGCTCTTGCCCCTACCATCTTACTTTTATACAATGGAATCACAGCACTAACTCCTCAAATCTATTAGCAATGTTCCTACAATATTAAATTCAACAACTGCAATAAGCAATATATGTCACCCAATGTTTTTTTTGTATGCTCAGATGATTCTGTGTTCTTTCCTGTGTAAGTGACAGCTTTTACTCTCTTGAAAATTCAATTTTAGGGCTCTAACCACTAAAATTCTACTTTCCTTTTTTCTATTTTAATATCAGAGAAGTAAAATTTATTAAAATGATGATTTCCAATTTCATTTCATACAGCTTATGTCACAAAAAAATATGTTGCACGCGATTACTTGTTTAGCTGACATTATACGTTTATTCAGAGAATTCAAGTTCAAAGACTTTTCTGCCAAAAAATCACTTACTGATTACTAATGAATAAATTCTGTCAAAAATGATGGCAATTAACATCAAAATAGTTTGAATGAATGCTGTGCATAAATTTTTGTTAGTGAGAAAATATAAAAAACCATTTTAATTTCTGACTAATTGTGTTCAAGAGATAAACATGAGATAAAAGGGTAACAGGGATCACTTTTCTTTCCCCATCTGAATCTTACACATGCCCGCAAAAAACTACTATATCAATCTTGATATCTTCAATTTAAATATACATCATAAGGTGAGGTAATGGAACTTTTCTTCAATAATGCACTGTTGATATATCATGACCTGTAACAGACAAACAAATTCAATTACACAACAATGATGATTATGGATTACTCTATTCATATCATGAATATCAAATATATGTGCAATGCTAGGAGCACTCCCAGCATATATCCTGACAGATATTCTTGTGCAAAATTGCTTTGAACACTATCACTGTAATTATGCAGCTTCATGCACAAGGATCTGTTGAAATGCACTCTCTAAAAAGATTTTAAACAAAATCATTACTGTAATAACATAGATTTATGCACATTTTTTAGAAATGCATCCTAAAACTTACACTTATAGCATCAAGAAAAGGCAAAAAAATGTGATACAAAAATGCTCCCCTCATAATATCAGTCCTTGTAAGATGTCAGACTGCGCTTTTATCCCAAGCCCCTGCTGCATTACTCAGAAATATGAACATATTGATTAATGCAAACTCTGCTTTACCAAATGTTCTAGAGACAATACACAACGCCATTAAGGAAGCCAATATGAGTTAGTCATCAAATGAAATTTGCAAAGCTTGGGTTCGGTTGCAAGCATCTCTTTCTATCAGCTCCGAATTCAGCAAGTATCTTACTGCTTCTATATTTTATTTAACAAGATTCATAGCTACATAAGGAAACAAATTAAGTGGAGCACTATTATTAAATTCAGTTCAAGACTTAAATGTTCTTTAATTTTATATTAATAAATATTATTATAATTAGACAGAAATGTTGAATTATAGGATATAAAAATATCCACTTTAACTTGCTCTTAAAAATCTTTCTTAAGGAGACCGAATGGGGGTCCTTTTGGGTCGAGACATCATATATGAGATTTTTGCGTGAAAATGTTCCTAAACCCTTCCTACATCACGTACTTAAAATGGGAACATGTATCTATGGAAATTAGCGCTCCCAGGGAACTATGTGAGGGCCCGAGCTAAAGGTTAGGTAGGCTCCCTTTTTGTTGAAATAGAATAGGTTTTTGTTTTGTTCCGGACCATCTTTTTTTGGCTCGCTGCTGTCATTTTTCAGTACTTACTACTTTCTTCTTCAACTTTTCTTGTTTCATGAACTTTTTTCTTTGCTTCCTGTTTCTGTGCACCTTGTGCATAGATTCCGCATTCCCTCAACTCCATACTAAATGGTGCCTTCCTCCTTCCTCTCTTAGAACATTTTTGTCATGATTAAGGGAGGCTAAAACTTTCTTGTATAATAATAATAATGATATATTATACTGGCTCCATCTAGGTCACTGATTTTGGATCTAGAAACATTTTAAACTAGAGATCATTGATTTTAATACTTTGGTAATACACACAAGCTTTATTTGCTGTCTCTGGATCAACAAGATTAAGAAAGGTCTTGACAATGTTCTTGAAGACTCGTTCATCAATTTTGAAATTAATGTGTACTTGGCTTTTGAAATATATTTTAAAATGGCGTTTATTACGCTGAGGACTAATTTTAGTGCTCAGGGTTTGGTTCAAAAACTTAGCAATAGTTTCTTCAACTAGAAAATTAGGAAAATTGTTATTGACCAATGAACAGCAAGCGTTTAACTCTTATCAACTAACTACCGTTTTTGTCTGACATTGGGCAGAAAGATCTGTCAACACAAGAAGAAAACAGTTGATTTCCAATAAAGTTTAAAAATAAAAATATTGATGTCACCCAGCGCTTTGATGTTCCATGTTCAAGATGACTTATTTTAAGTAGCTTAAGAATTATAAGATATGAGTGATGTGTGTTTTATTATTCCGTCATAGATTTCTGTGTAGCAAGCAAAATATCCTACTTATGCAATAGTTGTACTCTATTTATATTATGCCAAAGAACGAAAATTATTTAAATCTGCATTATAAAGACTAGGTATCCACAATACCTGCTGCCTTATCTGTCCGGTGATTCGCGCTGGAAGGATTGGAGAGAATTCTCCAATTGAATCTCTGGTAATTTGCGCTACTAAATGTGAAATCTTCGTGAAGATAATTAAACTAACGCTCCAATACGAGTATTTTATTGAAAACCTTACCTTCGGCCGACTAGCGGTGATCTGGAAGTTATTACAGCCGAAGCAAGGCTGGAGAGATGATACAACCTTCAGAGGTTCTCAAAAATTAGCCGCAAGAGCTGATCCAACAAGGGCCAGGACTGCTAAATGGTCCGCACTTCCCCTTGCTCAGTGAGTTTGGGCACATATCAAAAACCCCATCCCTGACAGAGGCAAACAAACGGAGTGGTAAGTGAAAACAGCACCTCGTCAAATAAAGCCATATATTACTTATTTCATGATCTAAAATAAAATTTTTTATAGTATATTGCGCGTGAATTTTTTATTTTTTAATCACTACTCGACTGAACTAGTGAAAACATCGATAGTCATTATGTATCAAATTAGGTTGCACGACTCGACATAGCTTTAAAATTAAGCTAGTCTATGCTATAACCTTCATTTTGAAGCGATAGTCATGAGTAATACGTTATGATTCAAAATCTAAATAACGTCAATAATATTTGTGATGTCTGAAGCGGTATTACAGCTCATTAAGGCACAAAACTTTTGTGCAGGAACCTTATATATACGTTGCTGTCCTAATTCTGTAGTCAAATTTTGTGCACAAAAGAGGAATTGAAGCAAGCAAGGGAAAACTGTTGCAGTGTGAGGGTGTGTATGATGCTTCTTTTAATACTGAATCTACAATGCTGGAATTGGCAGAACTTCAGCTCTCTCCAGTTTTGTTTGCATGAGCTAGAACTCGTGCGTGTCACGGGCGATGTAGTCAAATGTGGCGATTCAGTCATACTCTTGTTTGTGAAAATGTGAATGGTTTCATGATTGTGTCACACCCACAGCTGGTCCAACAGTATTGGTCATACTTTAGTTTCTAGTTATGAACATGATATAAATTTCATGAACGTATTGCATCCACAGCAGGTCCAACAATATTGGGCAGACTTTAGTTCCTAGTTATGAATATATGATATAAATATCATGAACGTAGTGCATCCACAGTAGGTCCAACAATGTTGGTCATACTTGAGTTCCTCGTTATGAATATATGATATAAATTTCACGAACGTATTGCATCCACAACTGGACCACCAATACATTTCTATGAAAAAATCAGTTCCTGATAAAATATTATTCAATATCATTGTAGGAAATATGTTTATTTGTTCAATCATTGAACTAAGAGAGACAGATTTTTGTTTGGCATCAAAGATTCCTGTATTTTAGTCGAAAAATAGTTAGCGAACTTCTTGAAAAATTGTTTTTCATAGGTACGTAGAAATCTGAAAAGGGTTAACGCTACAGGCTAACGTTTTATATAACAATGCACAGATAATAGTTACAATGTTATAATAATCAATAAATTACATTTGAGCGTGAAAATTGGGTTCTAATTAACACTCTTGCAAACAGAACAGAAAAGATTAGATTAGTCGTTAGTTTTAGCCTCCTTACCCGCAGCTACAAATGCGATCCAAAGAGAGGAAGGAGAAGGCACCATTCAGTATGGAATTAAGGAAACGCGGAATCTACGCAGAAAGGACATAAAAACATAAAATTGGGAAAGAGGATTATAAAACAAGACCAAGGTTGAAGAAGACAGTAGTAGGTGCTGAAAAACAGGACAGCAGTGAACCGAAAAAAGGGGTCTTTAACATAACAAAAACATTATTTCATCAAAAAGAAAGCCTACTTAACTCATCTCGGGCCCTAATCTTGTCCCTCTGTGAGCGCTAATTCCCATAGATGAAATAATTGTATCCCCCCTGAGGGAATAGAACAAAAAACAACACACTCGGTAGGCAGAAGTCAAGCCGTTTATGCCTTGTTGCGTCGCGGAGGCTTCATAGTTCTTCAACGTTTCTGTTTTACGCTGAATTTCCTTTATTTTAAGGGCATCACGCCGAGAAGCTGGGCATATTTAGAGGGCATCACACTATGAAGCTGGGCATATTTTGAGGGCATGTAGTGAACGCCTTCTGCCGCACTTCAGTCTAAATTTCATAAATTAATAAAACTACCTTCTAAAAATTAAATGAAGCTAACGCAATCATTATTACAATTTTAGATCACTATTGTCATTCAACATTACCCCGAAATCTATTAAAATTTGACCAGAAATATTCAAACATTTTTCGAGCTTCAGCTTTCATCGCGTTTTCACGCAGAATTATTTCGCAGGCTTCCGATAGCCATTTTCAGGCAGAGTCGTAATTCTCGTATCGATTCTCCTGAGTAGTGCTTGGGCCCCAGAGCGGGCATTTGTAAGTATCAAGTGTTAATGTTAAGTATTTCATTATATTTTTATTGACTTGTCTGTTAAATTAGAGTTTACTCATTTAACTGACTTTAGGAACATGCACTATGTTTTCTCTGTGCCAGTGTTAGTTAGGCACAAGCTTCAAGCTCACTGCCCTATCTTTGTCATTGTTTTCCCTTTTTGTAATTGCTTCTCCGATGAATCCTTGTTGGCTCTCAATATTATTACAATGTTGCATTAGCTCCTTAGATATTTTATCAGTGCTGAGCAAAGTGTTTTAAGACACTTTACTGTCCACAGGGATCATTAATGTGTAAGCTAAATATTGTTTCCCTGAATTTAATTGAGCGTTGTTAGCCTTTGCTAAGTCACTGTAACTTTGTTTTCCAGCTTTAGTTTGTTTTACTGCTGTGTCTTTTCATATACTACTCCTTTTTATATGTAATTTTTCTGCGCCTAGAAGCAGTTCTGGCTCAGCTGAATTATAGAAAACAAGAGTCCTCACCTTTTCTCATGTTATTTTGTGTACATTATTTTACTTCTAGTTGTTAGTTCATACTCAGTCATGTTTTGCCTTTAGAAATTAGTTCCCTGTACGGGAAATTTAAATCTTCAGTCTCATGCTGAGTTGTAAGTGTAGTTTGCTTTTGACTCAAGTTACAACCGCCAACTGACAGCAGTTGGCTGGCTATTTTCGGAATACCTGGAAGCCAAACCAGTATAATTAAATTCCATTAGCAAATTACATAACGATTATATACTCAGTTGTGTTGCTGCTTGTGATATCAGTGGAGTTTTTGACCAGTTGGTCTTGAACACCGGTTCTGGGTGTCAAGATGATTCAGGCTGCAACTCGGGCGCTAGAGCTGCGGAACTGACTTAGCACTAGACTCTTCCATTGTTCCTCTGTAAGCAGCAGACTGCACAAGTCTTGCACATGTGTATGAATAGGCTCGTTATTGTACAAAGTAATTCAAGTCACTTGTTCCTTCACAGGACCATGGACAACACATTCCCCTCACTCACATTCCCCTCACTTGAGGGCAGCCCCCTCTGCATTGATAGCCTAAGGAGCTTACCTCCTCCAAGTGTTCCCTACAAGTTTCTCCTCCTCTTCAAACTTCACTAAACTGGAAGGCCTGCATCCCTGCAGCTAAGCCGCTAAAACCTCCAGTTGAGACTATTAAATCAAGAACCCCTTTTCCTACCGAGTTTTCCTAACCGGTAGCTATTCCCATACTCATCACTCAATCGCCGACCCACTTAATGTCGGAACCTCCCACCTTACATCATCCTCAACTTCACACTCCAGCACACGCTTCCACAAGCCTGAGCTGAACGCATCGTCTGAAGTTCTTCAATCACCTTCCCAGGTAGCAAGAAATTATTAGGCCGATATTGGGTTGATAATTATTTATTGACCTGATATTGGAATCTTGGATTACAATAATAGGCTAATAACAAGGCAACATCGAAAAAAGATATATTTATTTATATCAACTTGTTATTGGGACAATGTAGTAAATAGTTTTCTTTCTAATATTAAATTAACAGTGTATATATAAATATGTACGATATTCATATAAGTGGAAACTCTCTCACAATAATTAAAAATCTCGCAATTTGATAAAATTTGGTAAAACATAAATTATTATTGCCCAAACATTGGGTTGATATCGTACGCCAATAATACGGAGTAATTTGCATAAAATGTACCAATTAATTCAATGTATAGTTATTTTAGTCATTATTGAGTGCAGATATATTTGACAGATATCAAGAAATGTGAATACGTTACAATAATATGTATATTCAGAGTTACTGTAATCACAGGTTCACAGTTCTACGAAGTCCTTCATATAGATGATATAAATAACTTAATTTCGTAACGATGGTGCTGAGTAGGCTATTCTTAACATGTAACCCATTTGGCATGCATCATTCTTTGAGTAAAGTGCTTTCCTGCAATTTTTCAATCACGTATAAATATGCTGCTTAGATGAACGTAGCGTGTGTGGTTTTTAAGTCTGATTAAATAATCCGGTATTGACATCAACCGACTGAAAAAAATTACAAAGTATAGTTTTGTTTGCCAAAACTAATTCAGTTGTGTGAAAAAGCTATTTGAAAAAGTCATAAATACAAATCCTTGTATTTTAGAGGGGTAAATTTAATGATTAATCTGTTTGTTACTGATACAGCCCTGAACTCGGACGTCTTGTGTGCGATATGTTAAGCTCGACAGCCCGCAGCATGACTCAGGAGGGAATCGCGCTAGTTTGAATTTAGTTTCTGGTTGACGTGGAATAGACGCAGTGCCTTTCATGGTTAGGACATTCATTGCTTAGCTATCAACAGCAAGAGTGCAGTTAACGTGATCTTAAATTCATATAAGTAACTGAAATAAACGTGTTACCTTTTTTTGTTTTATTAGGGTTTCAACAACTATATTTTCGAAAAAAAACCTTTCCCGCGCTTCAAATTTAACCGAACTACGCGTGGATAAACGGCTTTCATACTCCGATCACATAAAGAGTAGACATAATTTGTGGTACAACTCATTGTAATTCAGTTGTTCATGAATTAATGGTCCATAGAAATCTATATTCAGCCTTCGTCATATTCGAGTTCTTGTGCAGTGAAGGGCGTGAATAATAGGCGTGAAAAACCTTGTTCTGCACGCATTGATGACAACGGCGACCTCACGATTGGTACAATTGAAAGTGTGGGAAGCATTGAATAATTTATTTTTCCAATTATTGATGTTGTAAATGATGTTATAAATATCGTTTATGAAAAATATTTGTGAAACGATTTATTTTCAGCAGGACAAAATTTTTACACGGGTGACCAAAACTTATGTATTATTTGCTTGGAAGGCTCCTCATTTAAAGTGTATTCTATTGTAAGTTTTGCAATTTTACAATTTGTGTAAATAACTACAAATGTGATAGCTTTCTGAGTGTGCTCTCAATGCACATAATGTATGTGAGTTCTTACTATTACATTATTTGAGAAAACTTCATTATTTTTTCTTTAATTATCTTATTTCATTAATTGATACAATTTTTTTCGATTTTTACAAGTTTTTGATATAATAGCTCTATGTATTGTGCATATGTATTCCTAATTGTTGATGGTAAGTGATTTTAATGTATCGGAAATAATTCCTCAAAATTGTATGTCTTGTGTGCGTCTGTCGAGAGCGTGGTTCTGTGAGTCCGAGGTTGGCTGTTCCGGTCGGATCGAAGCTGAGGTGGGTCGTTGTGTCATGAGGTTTTGGCAGAATGCTTTTGAACTCCTTACAATTCTTTTGAAACTCCTTAGAATACTTTCAATTCCCTTCACGTAATTACCGTGGAAGGTTACCTCAGTTTTTAATGACGCCAGTGTAAGGATTGTATGTTTGCTTGGAGGAGGCTTGTTCGGGGCCTTCGTTGGATGGAGTACGTTGGAGCATCGGGCTGCATCGTGGCATACGCTGCGCTCTCCACCTCTTGAGACGGGACGGTGATGGAGGAGGCTGTACTTGGCTGGAACTGGGGCAATTCATTATTCTAAATTCTTCCTGTGTCTGTTACCTCTTTTCTGAATTTTTGTTTGTGTGAATGATTTATTTCTTTAATTTAAGTTGCTTACTTTTTGCTTAAATTCTCTAAGTGTCCCTGGCAATTAACTCGGCCAGTTGGCCTTTAACTACAGTTACTTCGGTAACCTTAAATATTAACTTATAAGAAAGCGGTTCTGCTAGTTTCTAGGTTGCGAAAGCGACCTGGTATCGACCTGCACTCATTTACCTTATTTCTAACGCATTTGAACCTCTTACTATACTTACTATCTTTCACGTCATGGACACTTTCCTACTACTGATTTCTACTTAATTTCTTAATAATTAATTCTTCGCCTTAAAGTTCCTACACTGAGTGCCATTTATAAGCTCAGGTGTGTACTGTTATTTATTTATTGTCTAATCAGTCTAATTGGTCGTATAACGTGAAATTCTTTGAACTTGTCGATTTGTTTCGTCAGCTTTTGGTATCGGTCGTTAGTCCTTGTTCTAATACTAAGTAAACTCTTTTCTGCAGTACTTCTTATCGTCGCAGCTCCGGTTCTTCCCCTTGATTGTCAACAGTCTGCTCCATTGAGGGATTGAACTTAGGTAATTAAAACTGAAATATTTGTTTTTAGGCTACTGTTGAAATTTGCACTCAATCTCGTTTGTTAGTATGTATCGTTTGGTTTTCGAGTTCTCGGTTGTTTTCAGTTTTTCGTCCATTTAATTTCGAATTGTCTTCCAGCTCGTGCTGAGTGTTGGTGGCCATCCCTTCCACTCCCTGGTGTCGAGAGTGATTCTTGATAATCACTTTGAAGGCGCGGCAGTCTACCTTCTGCGGCCGATCTCCCTGCGTGACGGTGTCTTGCCACTTTGACGCTACTACTGTCTCACCTGATCCTTCAACTTACGCTCTGAGCCTGCCTTTCGGACCTCAAGCTACGAACCTACCTTTCGAGCTGGCTTACCCTTCGACCTTGCCGGAGTGGTAGAACGTAAATTAACTACCATTGCTGTCAATTTTAATTGGGTTATTTTGCCCATTTTAAAGCAATAAACGTGGATCCTTATAAATTTTAAATGTAACTCGAATAAAGATTAAACGGCATACTCTGCCTGCGACCTTAATAGGTCTCGCTGTTGAGGCGCTGACCGCAATTTACTTATGTTACTCTGCCGTTGCAGTTTATTAAACGTTCTAAATTAAATCTTTGCGAAACTTCTCGTTCTTTCCTTATCTCGATTGTGTGAGGGCTTGAGGCCATTATTCCTCACACAAGTTAGTACTGAGCTTATAAACTTCTTCCTTCCTTCTTTCTTTTCTTGTCCTATTCCTGGGAGAATTAATAATTACTTTGTCTTAACATTTTTTATTCCAGCGGTTCCGGTAAACTTCCAATTGGGCTTGCTCTCCAGATAAACATTTCCCTGTGTGGGTGCTAACTATCTATCATCAGGATGGACGGAACTCTACCGAAAAAGCGAGGCGTGTATAAAAGGAAAATCACTCTCGGTCTTAAGAAGGCGAGAGAAGCGCGGACTGCTGGATCCGTTGCCGAGCTGGACGCCCATTGCGACCTCGTGAGGCATAATTTGGAACAGGTGAGAGTATTTGATGAACCGATAACGAGTGGGATGGTAGAGAAGAAATGTTCTGATGACGATTTGAATACTGAAATAGATGAGCAATTGGCTTATGGTGTTGAAATTGAAGTGGCTCTGGGAGACCTGTGCAAACCTGAGCGTCCTATAGCTGGGGCGAAGGAAGAATTTGTATTGGCCAAAGATGCCAAATTACCTCAATTAAAAATAGAACCCTTTAGAGGAGATTCTGAAGATTCATTGCGGTACCATTCGTTTCTTGTCCAGTTTAATGATGCGATTGGGTCGAGGAAAAGTCTATCTAATTCAGCAAAGCTGACCTATCTCAAGAGTTTTCTGTCAGGTTATGCGGCCA
Organism: Morinoia aosen; assembly: GCA_030386875.1. Classification (NCBI taxonomy): domain Eukaryota; kingdom Metazoa; phylum Arthropoda; class Malacostraca; order Amphipoda; family Talitridae; genus Morinoia; species Morinoia aosen. The sequence goes on from CM059580.1 coordinate 44,669,019, forward strand.
AATTGGTTAGTCATTTGACTCTCAGTGACGATAATTATGCCGTAGCGTTGGCTCTTTTAGAGAAAGAATTTCTTGATAGGGAAGCAGTTGTTAGGGATTTGAGTTTGAAATTGTTTGGTCTGAAGTGCAAGTTTGACAAATCTTTCGGTGAAATTCGAGTCTTTATTAGCGAAATCAGGGGTTTAATATCGGATCTAAAAACATTTGGATGTGACATTCTAGGAGAACATGCTAGTAACATTTTAGTGGGCCACTCTGTTTTTTCAAGGCTACCTGTTCTTTTCAAGCAGGAGTTGGTAAGAAAGCTAAATAACAATTATCCCTCCTTGAATGACCTTTTGGATAATTATCCGGAGGTGCTTACGACTTTAAATATGAGGATCACTGTTGGTAATGAAGTTCAGGGTGCCAGTAAACCAGTCGTAAACCTGCCCCAGGGGCCTAAGCAAGCGGGTAGTCAGGTTTTTGCAAATCCTGTTTACCGTCTGAACGAAGAGCTTGTAAGTTCTGTTTCAGCCGCAGTCATAGTATGTTGCACTGCTCGGCTTACCCTACTCATCAAAGTAGGCTAGATAGGTGTTTAGAATTGAAAATTTGTCAAAACTGCACTAGTACAAAGCATGATAAGAACGCGTGTAACGCGGCTTTAGATTACGTGTGCAAGTTTTGTGACCGTAAAGATCATGTAGCCGCTCTTTGCAGGAAGGTAAAGGGTCCTGCCGTGCAGGCAAACTATTGTTTCAATTCTGCATCCGATTTTCAATCTGGTTATATTTTGCCTACCCTTACCCTTCCAGTGAGTAGGGGAAAAAGTGTGACCCAAGCCAGGTTTTTGTTAGAAAGCGGATCTCAACGCTCCTACCTGCCGAAGAAAATCTTAGATAAAATAGATTGTTCTTCAGACCTGAGGCTAACGAGTTTCACGGTAAATACTTTCTTGGATCAGGGTGTGAGAAATTTTGCTGAAGTAAGTATTTATATTGATGTGCTTGACGGGCGTAAGCCACTGCAGGCCCCCGTTTTAGTGGATCCTAATTTCCACATAGCATTTGAAGTTAACTCGTTGCATAAGGCAGTTTCAAATTTAAGAAAAAACTTTTCTTTGGCTGACAGTTCCTTTGAAAGCAGTTCTGCTTCAGATATGGTTGCACTTGACGGGATTCTTGGAATTGACCTATTGCAGTGTCTGGCGGAGTTAAAAACTGTTCCATGCATGAATGGGGCTGCGTTCTCGTACTTGAACAAGGTAATCCCTGTAGGGAACGTGGAACATTTCTTGAGCCGTAAAGAGGCGGTGTCTATGTATCATAGTTTGCATTTGGCTAGTGCAAGTAGAGAGTCGGCCATTAATTTCGTTATGGACCCACGCCCATGTAATCCTGACCCTATTGGTGGTGTGCTGGAAGACAGTAACGTTGAGTGTCATTTGGATAAAATTTTCCAGTTGGAATCTATCAGGCTGTCAGATGATGCGGTGAGTGAATCTGACCAAAAACAGGTTGACAGGTTCGATTCTGGTATAACGCTAAAAGATGGGAACTATTACGTAAAACTGCTTTGGAACGACAAGATAACCAATGTCAATAACAATTTTGCTGTGTCTAGGGCAGTCTTAACTAGAGTTGTGCAGAGACTGAAACAAAAGGGTGTCTATGAGAAGTATAACGAGGTTTTTCGTCAGCAGCTGGCAGACGGTGTTATTGAAGAAATTCCGTTGACTTCACATGACGAAAGAATTTTTATTCCCCACAGAGAAGTTATTAGGACTGACCCAACTTGCACCACTAAAGTACGACCTGTTTTGAATTGCAGTGTAAAGGTGGGGCAGAGTCCTTCACTCAACGAGGCCGGCTTTACTCGTGTCGATTTAATGGCAAATTTGTTCGACCTTCTGATCGGGTTGCGTCAGGATAAATATTTGGTTTTGTCGGATATCCGTAAAGCATTTCTTCAAATAAAACTAGCAGATGAAGAGGATAAAAATAGATTTTGTACCTTATGGGAAAGAGACGGACAACTTGTTGCCTATAGATACACCACCATAGTGTTTGGTTTTGTTGCTAGCCCGTTTATTTTAAATTTTGTAATAAGGCATCATTTGCAAAAATACCCTGATGATTTGTGTAACTTTTTCTTGAAGAATAGGATGTACGTTGATAATCTTTTCTTAACTGGTTCTAATCCATCTAAGCTGATAGAATTGTATCGTCAAGCTCGTTCCCGTATGCTCGATGCTGGGTTCAATTTGGTATCCTGGTCGTCTAACTGTGAGTCATTGCAGCAGGTTTTTGTGACGGACGAGGTGAGTGCTTGTCATGAACAAAGCTTTGAGAAAGTATTGGGTTACAGATACGCTAAATCGTCAGACCAGTTGAGTGTGCAGATTGAGGATGGTATCCAGGAGGTGGGCGTTACAAAAAGAGCTGTGCTTTCCCGCTTGGCTCGTTGTTTCGATCCTCTTGGCTTGGTAGGTCCGGTAACTGTTAGGGGTAAGAATTTGATGCGGGAAATCTGGAGAGCGGGATTGACGTGGGATGAAAAACTGCCGGACAACTTACTTCTAACTTGGAAATCTTTAGCTGGAGATATGAGTAAATTGTGTAATTTTAAATTTAATCGTAGATCATTTGACTCCGGGGATAAAATTAAATTGGTTGTGTTTACCGACGCATCCAAGAGTAATTATGGATTTTCTGTTTATGTACTTTCCGAAAAGGCGGATGAATCGTCTTTATTATTTAGTAAGACCAAAGTGTCGCCCTTAAAAACTAAAAGCTTACCTACTTTGGAGCTACTAGCTGTTTATATTGCCTTGAAATGCGTTTTGAAATTGATGCGAAATTTAAATAATGTCACTATTTCAGATTTGTTCGTAGCCACCGATTCACAAATCGTGTTATCCTGGATACTGAATAAAACCGTTAAATCTAAAAATGTTTTCGCTGATAATCGAGTGAAAGACATTTGTTCGTATCTAGTAACTATCAAGCAGAATTTCAATCTAGACTGTTCCTTTCGCTATGTTTCCTCTGGTGAAAATCCAGCCGATTTGATCACTCGTGGATTAACTTTAACTGAATTTACTAAAAAACTAACTTTCTGGCAACAGGGCCCTCAGTTCCTGCAGTACTCAATGTCTTGGCCTCCTAATTCTTTGGGATGCATATCCGAGGTTAACAAAAAGTTGATCATGTGTTCTTCTCAAACGACTTCTCAGAAGGCGCTTAAACCTATCTTTCCAGCAGAGAACTACTCTAATGTTGATAAACTTATTGGAGTTACTGCTCGCCTTTTCGCATGCTCATTTAGGGCTAGACAGTGTAAATTTACTAGGTTAGACTGTATTAACGAAGCTAAAATTTACTGGCTTAAATTAGAGCAGAAAATTCATTTTGCCGAGGCATATTCTTACCTGCTTACTGAAGATTTTTCCGCTCCTCCTCCACAGGTTGTTAGAGACCTAAATCTCTACATAGATGACAATGGCCTCCTTCGATCGAAGGGTAGGCTCAATAAATGCCTTTACGTAGACTCCCATGTTGCTAACCCGATCTTACTGCACAGGGACAGTTATTTAACCAAATTGATAGTGAGAAACTGTCATGAGCTTTGTAAGCACATGGGATTCAGCTCCACCCTCAATGTTCTTCGGAACAAAGGGTTTTGGCTACCAAAAGGTAGGCCTCTGATAAAAGAAATTTTACGTAGTTGTGTGCTGTGTAAAAAATACAATTCTTTGCCTTTCCGTTATCCGAAGCCAACAGATTTCGTGAGTGATAAAGTAAACTTAGTTAGACCCTTTCAAAATGTAGGCGTAGATTTTACAGGTCACTTTAATGTAAACTATGGTAACCAGTTTGTAAAAATGTATTTAGTAATATACACCTGTTTAAGCATTCGTGCAGTGCATCTTGAGCTCGTACCCGATATGTCGGCAGCAGCTTTTCTGGCCTCCTTTGTTCGTTTCACTAATAGGTACGGCTTTCCAAGTGCGTTGTACTCCGATAACGCTCCTACGTTTTCCCAAGCAGCGGAGTTCCTTAATTCTTCCTTTTCAGACGATTATGTATCAGAGCATTTATGTCGAAATAATATAAAGCATGTGAAAATTCCACTGTACAGTGCCTGGTATGGTGCGGCTTGGGAACGCTTGATAGGTGTTGGTAAAAAATGTTTATATAAATCTATTGGAAAAAGTAAGATAGAATATTTTCAGTTCTTCACGTTACTTTCCGACATACAGGATGCGGTTAACGCCCGTCCATTGACTTACCGAGACACGGATGACCAATCGCACGAAGTTGTCTCCCCAAACGCATTCCTCAAACTTTTACCTTCTGCAAGCTTAACTTTTGGACCCGTAATCGGGAGTGAATTACCGCGTCCTTCTCGTGAGGTTCTAGTAAAGTCATTAGAACTTAGAGAAGAGAATTTAGAAAAATTTAAAAATTTGTGGTATACAGAGTATTTGCTTTCCTTACGAGATCGTGATAAGAATTCTTTCCAGCCCATTTGGAGTGATAGAATTAAATTAAATGATATTGTACTTATTTCTAATCCTGTAAAACCTCGACCCATGTGGGCTATGGGTAGAGTAGTTAAATTATTTACCGGCTCTGACGGGCGTACTCGCTCTGTTGAATTGATTAGATCTGACCGATCTGTAGGGCAATATGCCGTATCTCTTTTGTATCCTTTAGAACTAAATTTAGATAAAATTTCTTCTTACACTCTTCCTGTCGACAGCGTTGATCCTGGTGGCGACGGACCGCGGGTCGCGGCTGGAGCACGGCCTCGGAGGGCGGCTGCAGAGCGATGCTTGTTGAGGCTTACAGAATAAATTAAATTTTCTCTCGCCCCCGGGAGTGTATCGGAAATAATTCCTCAAAATTGTACGTCTTGTGTGCGTCTGTCGAGAGCGTGGTTCTGTGAGTCCGAGGTTGGCTGTTCCGGTCGGATCGAAGCTGAGGTGGGTCGTTGTGTCAGGAGGTTTTGGCAGAATGCTTTTGAACTCCTTACAATTCTTTTGAAACTCCTTAGAATACTTTCAATTCCCTTCACGTAATTACCGTGGAAGGTTACCTCAGTTTTTAATGACGCCATTGTAAGGATTGTATGTTTGCTTGGAGGAGGCTTGTTCGGGGCCTTCGTTGGATGGAGTACGTTGGAGCATCGGGCTGCGTCGTGGCATACGCTGCGCTCTCCACCTCTTGAGACGGGACGGTGATGGAGAAGGCTGTACTTGGCTGGAACTGGGGCAATTCATTATTCTAAATTCTTCCTGTGTCTGTTACCTCTTTTCTGAATTTTTGTTTGTGTGAATGATTTATTTCTTTAATTTAAGTTGCTTACTTTTTGCTTAAATTCTCTAAGTGTCCCTGGCAATTAACTCGGCCAGTTGGCCTTTAACTACAGTTACTTCGGTAACCTTAAATATTAACTTATAAGAGAGCGGTTCTGCTAGTTTCTAGGTTGCGAAAGCGACCTGGTATCGACCTGCACTCATTTACCTTATTTCTAACGCATTTGAACCTCTTACTATACTTACTATCTTTCACGTCATGGACACTTTCCTACTACTGATTTCTACTTAATTTCTTAATAATTAATTCTTCGCCTTAAAGTTCCTACACTGAGTGCCATTTATAAGCTCAGGTGTGTACTGTTATTTATTTATTGTCTAATCAGTCTAATTGGTCGTATAACGTGAAATTCTTTGAACTTGTCGATTTGTTTCGTCAGCTTTTGGTATCGGTCGTTAGTCCTTGTTCTAATACTAAGTAAACTCTTTTCTGCAGTACTTCTTATCGTCGCAGCTCCGGTTCTTCCCCTTGATTGTCAACAGTCTGCTCCATTGAGGGATTGAACTTAGGTAATTAAAACTGAAATATTTGTTTTTAGGCTACTGTTGAAATTTGCACTCAATCTCGTTTGTTAGTATGTATCGTTTGGTTTTCGAGTTCTCGGTTGTTTTCAGTTTTTCGTCCATTTAATTTCGAATTGTCTTCCAGCTCGTGCTGAGTGTTGGTGGCCATCCGTTCCACTCCCTGGTGTCGAGAGTGATTCTTGATAATCACTTTGAAGGCGCGGCAGTCTACCTTCTGCGGCCGATCTCCCTGCGTGACGGTGTCTTGCCACTTTGACGCTACTACTGTCTCACCTGATCCTTCAACTTACGCTCTGAGCCTGCCTTTCGGACCTCAAGCTACGAACCTACCTTTCGAGCTGGCTTACCCTTCGACCTTGCCGGAGTGGTAGAACGTAAATTAACTACCATTGCTGTCAATTTTAATTGGGTTATTTTGCCCATTTTAAAGCAATAAACGTGGATCCTTATAAATTTTAAATGTAACTCGAATAAAGATTAAACGGCATACTCTGCCTGCGACCTTAATAGGTCTCGCTGTTGAGGCGCTGACCGCAATTTACTTATGTTACTCTGCCGTTGCAGTTTATTAAACGTTCTAAATTAAATCTTTGCGAAACTTCTCGTTCTTTCCTTATCTCGATTGTGTGAGGGCTTGAGGCCATTATTCCTCACACAAGAAAGGCATATGTATTCCTAATTGTTGATGGTAAGTGATATTAATGTTTTTTAACTATTATTCTCTGTATTTTTACTAGTACTTCAATTTTTTTATTGTCCATATCAGCTGATTAACGGTTTAGTCATTAAAATACTGTGCAGATACTACAAAAATGAAAAAGAATTATTATGCCTTTCTCAAAAGTGTGAAGTAAAGATGTACATTCAAGCTAGCAAAAACACTACTCAATGACTCTGTCGCGCTAACCACCAAAGCGCCAACTTCCAGATAAACCTGGCATTGACATAGTCTCTTCTGCATTAAGTTAAATGATAATATGACAAGCAAAGACAATAAATAAGGATTGCGCACCTGAACTTCGAAGAAAAGTTGTCCAGGGAACACTTCCTCAATGATAGCCGGCTCTCCGGGCTCTCAGATGCCCGAAAGCAGGACCGGTTTAGAAGTCGTAACGCACAAGGCACGTGCTGCCGACTCCATAGGTGGTTGTCTTCTGACGTGTCAGCCGGCGAAGGCCTCGACGTCACGTGCGCTCCGAATCCGTTGCTGTGACTTCGGATGCAGCTCGCAAAGATAAACGAACACATTAAGGATGTTCGACATACGCATTTGTTGCCAGGAAGGGGAAGCAATCCATTATTGCCTGCTTGTCATATTTAATTAATATAATTCTTTTAGGTCAATTAAGAATTGATTTTGACCCAGTCCCTTATACTACAAGATATTAATTAACTTGCATGGGACATACAAGAGGAGCAGGCTGGAGTTGCGACACAATCCCGGCAAAAGAAAAAACGGAGTTTTCATTTGAAAATTCCGTGAAATACACAAAGACATGCAATGTCCTTCCAGCTCAATACTGGAAAGGACCAAGTAATAATATCTGCGCATAACACATAATTGAAAGGGTTTACAAATGCCCTTTCTTAATAAGATAAGTTAATTTACTACGTTGCTGACGCGCCGCTTGCCTAAGAGGGCGGTCAGCAGGAGTAACTACCGGTTCTTCGGACAAGACCGAAGAATCCGTATCAGAAGAATTTGAAGAATTAAGCTGCTGAACTCTAGGGTGTTCAGAGGTAGAACTACCCCTTTGAGTTTCAAACCTCGCGGGAGGCTCGGAACGAGGGTATGATTCCGCGTCCGAACCACTCCCGTCTGCGCTATCTCCCACCTCCTCTGGAGTAGGATCGGTCACAACTAACTCCAGTGGGTACAGTAACGAGACTTTAATGACGCTTTCGGTGTTATCAGCCCTTATAATTCTTACAACACGGACCTTGCCGTCGCGACCAGGAAGCAAAGCACTGATGCGAGCCAAGGCCCAAAATGGTCTGGGTTTTATAGGGTGTTTTACAAGTACCACTTGACCCACAGATAAGAATTTATTTTGCAAAGGTAGAGATTTCAGAGGATATGGACCTCGCAAAGAAATAAGATACTGAGAATACCAAAGCTCCCGGAACTTAGCGACCATGACATCGCGTCTCTCCAAAAGAGTAAGCAAATGCTCGCGATGCTCAACATCGTCAGTCTCCAAGTCCGGAAGCTCATCGGACAGAATAAGAGAATTAGATGTAGGATAAAGCTGAAGAAATTGAAGGGGCATTATAGGTAGAATCGAGTCCCCCATCTCAGTGTAAGAGAGGGGACGCCGATTAAGGTTAAGAGAAATATCAGAAATGACAGTAATGAAGGAAGAATAAGAATAAGTGCTACGTCCAAAAAGTTTATATATGCAATCCTTTATGGACTTGAACAGGCGTTCCCATATCGCTCCAAATTGAGGACTATAGATAGGAATAGTTTTGAATTTAATATTAAAAGGTCGAAACCGCTCTTCATACAAAGAGGAAGTTAACACTTCCGATAGAAGATCGGGAGCGGCGGTGAAAGTTCTAGCATTGTCAGAATAAACAGTGTTAGGAATGCCCTTTTCGTTTGTAAATCTAATGAAGGCAAAGCAAAATTCCTCCAAAGTCATAGATGGAAGAACTTCAATGTGAATAGCCCTAGTCTGAAAACACGTAAATAACAGTAAGTACACCTTTTGCTTGTGACCAAAAGGGTCTAATACCCAAAAGTGGGCAGAGAAATCCATGCCAGTTGTGGCAAATGGCCTCACGAAATTAGTACGCGAGTCAGGTAAAGCAGGAGGATCGGGATAGGAAAAAGCTTTGGCGTTTAGCTTCTTGCATACAATGCATTTAGCCAAGACGCCGCGAACTGTGCGCTTGCAGCGTGGCACGACATAACCGTCTACCTTAAGTTTCTGAACGGTGATGTCGAGCCCCTGATGGTTAAGAAGTTTGTGAGTGTGCGAAATTAATAAATGAGTCAAATGTGAAGAACTAGACAGCAAGATGGGGTTGCGAGTGTTATAGTCTAATTCCTCAGCATTCGCAATACGACTATTCGAACGAATGATACCGTGCGAATCGAGAAAAAGGTTTAAAGTTCTAACTAGCAGCGGCGGCCGAGGACTTTTGTTTTTCAAGGCCTCGAGCTCGCCTGCAAAGTGTGTACTTTGCATAGAAGAAATAAGGAACAGGAAAGCTCGCAATTTTGCATTGCCCAAATCTGCATGTCGAAAAATAGCGACAGCTTTAAACACCTTCTCAACCGTACCTAGTAACTTAGGATAGGAGGAGAAGCGTTCAATCTCCAGAATAGGAGCTTTACACGGAGGGACAACATTAACATTAATACATGCAGAGGATATAAATTGATGGGGAATGCATCCCAAGTGGCCCTTGGGCCACTGGTCCTTACCTTCGCGAATCCAGTCAGGACCTGTTAACCATACATTTTTACTCTCGAGAAACTTTGATGCTTTTATGCCTCGAGTTAACATATCTGCCATATTGTACATGGTGGGAACGTATTCATAGTGAAAAGAAGCTTTAGTTGTACCTTCCAACGTTAGTCGCATGCTGTCTATATCCTTAATTCTATTACTGACAAAAATATTCTTTCGGGGAGGCTTACCACTCAATAACCAAGCCAGGGTAACCTGGGAATCGGTAAGAAAAGTTACACTTGAGACCGTGTAGGGAAAATTGACGTCACTTATCAGAGAAACAAGACACTGGTACGCAAGATACACAGCCAGAAGTTCTAGAGAAGGAAGAGTTCGTTGCCTAGGAGGTGAAACTTTAACCTTAGAGAAAAGAAGTGAGCTGCGCTCTTTTTGGACACCGTACATACAGGTTCCAAAAGCTCTTTCACTAGCATCACAGAAAATTACGAGGTCAACTTTCTCAGTTTCAACAAGATTCATCCTAGGGAACTCAAATTCATGCAATTGAGAAAATTCCTGACAAAAATTACGCCATTCTTTACAGATATCATCTGGAACGTCTTGATCCCAGCCTAGTCTCAACGGTGTTAATTTACGTAAGATGAGTTTTCCTCTAACAGAGAAAGGTAACAGAATTCCCAGCGGATCATACAACGAAGCAATGTCTGACAGCATACTTCTACGAGTTTTACAGGAAGGATTTAAGCTTTTTACAGATATGGAAAGAGAATCAGAAGAAGAGTTAAAGTTGTAACCCAACACTCTGGAGTGCTCACTGGAGCTACAAAGAGAAGGGTCAATCTGAGACAGAAGATTAGAGTTATTAGACTGCCATTGACGCAGTGGAAAGCCGCTTTCTTTGAAAGCTTTGTTTGCGCGTTGAAAAGTGTCAAGCGCAAGCTCGGGACTATTAGTTGTGAATATAAGGTTATCAACGTACAGTTTGTTAGACATGATGTCTCTAACCACCAAATCACTAATAGTTTTAGCATGTAGTTTGAGAAGAAAATTGAGAATGTAAGGGGAAGCGACAAAACCGAATAACAAGGTTGTGTACCTAAAATATTTATATTCCCCATTTTGAAAGAGAACAAAACTAAACTGATTTCGGTCAAAATTTTTGGCTAACTTCACTTGAAGGAAAGCCTTGAAAATATCAGATAGCACAACAACAGAATTAGAGCGAAAATACACCAACAAGCCAAGCAAATCATTCATGAGGTTAGGACCTACGTATGAGGCCTCATTTAGACTAGGCAATTTACCTCGCTTGAGCGAGCAATTAAACACTGGGCGTATCTTGGAAGTGGTAACGTGTTCTCTCACGACAGGCCTATGTGGTATCCACTTATGTTCACACACATTTAAATTCTCGAGAGAAAGAGGCTCAATTATACCTAGCTCGAGTTGTTCCTGAAAGACATCGTTATATTGCTTCTCTATCCCTTTACGAGAGTTAGAAGCAGCAACTTTCTGCGCGAGATAGCGCGCCAACCCGAAACTATGTGGAACTTTCGCTAGTATATTACGATTCCAAGGTATGTGAACATGATAGCGGCCTTCGTCATAAACTACGCTACTCTTAAAGTCTTTTAGCTCTTTATCATTCTCCACTTCCTTAGCAGGCACCCCTATTAATTCTAAGTCTAGAAGTCTATCAAGACCGGCCTGCACATCACACTCAGTTCCATCCAAGGCAGAAGAACAAACTTTAGGAGGTTCAAAAAATGCCTCCAACACACCATGATAACGCTTAGCTTTAGGTTTACTCTTTTTTGTTTGCTTTTTTTGTTTATTTGCAATAGTCAAGGAAGAAGAAACTTTATGCAGAGCAGAAGAAGAGGAAGAAACGTCAGGCGAAACAACAGAAGGAGAAGAATTCTTAGGCGAAACAACAGAACAAGGCGAGCCACCGTCTTGCTTTTTAGCGGCCGAAGCCACAATAGGAAAAGAGGATTTATAACATTTTAGATCCCCGAAGGGTAAAAAACCGTTAGCTACACGCATAACTTTATAGCCAGCGACGTTTTGCAATTCAAGCACTCGAAAAGCTTGAAGAGCATCAACCCCCAGAATGCCGTTGATTTGAATATTGTCATCAACGACTTCAGGAAAGGAAGTAGACAGAGGAAGCTTAGTCTTAAGGAGCTCGAGTTTAGATTTCAAACCCTTCATCCCCATCTGTAGGTGCAAATTTTGCATTGCAAAAATATCAAGCTCATGCTTCTCACAGTCAGGAAGCACGAGCTCGACGTTAATGTGCTTGCCCCGCAACGGGACAGAGGCACCAACCGTGTTTACAGTAATTTGCTGCAAATCATCGTTAGAACTATTAGAACTAACGGTATTCAGGTCAATCAACGTTTGTTGACTTCCTGAGTCAATGACGAAATTTACACGTTTAGAAATATTATTAACTTTAGTAGAAAGAGCGATTACAGGGCACATTCGAAAACGTGCCTTTAACCGTCAAGAAGATGAGGCGGCAAGAGAAGAAAAACTTACAAACTTAGGGCATAACGGGCTAACGTGGGTATTAGCCTTACATAACGAACAATGAAAGGGCAAGCCTCTGCTTTTTGCAGGGCAAGACTTAGCTACGTGGTTGTGACTAAGACATACGGAACACAATTGCAACTCGCCTACTTGCTTCACGCGTTTTTCGTGAGTATCAAATTTACGGCAAGAAAAAGACGTGTGACCGGTCTGCTTACAAAACCGGCACACTTTCACGTTAGGAAGGTTAGAAGATACAGGAGAAGATTTAAACTTAGTTTCAGCTCGAGTCTTCTCCTCCACCCTATCATTGCGAAGGGAGAGACATTTCTTAGGTTTGGATTTAGTTTCCAACAGAGACAGCACATGATGCGCGTTCTCAAACATTTCTAAAGAGAAGAAACTAGCTTTACAGTAACGAAGAAGTTCTAACAAAAAAAAGTCAGGCAGTTTGGTTTTAATTATAGCAGAAAACAAGAGATTGCCTGATTTCTCGTTACGAAAATCTACTCCAAGCTTAGAGAGCTCAAGTAGACGAAACTTAACTTTAGAAAGAAAAGTCCCTATTTCTGCAAAGCTAAAGACACTGGGAGAATTTATTAATTCGTCCAGTGCAAGAGAAACTAGTTTGTCTGCGTTCAAAAATTCCTGCTTGAGCAAAGCCCAAGCAGCTTGGAAACAATTCTCATTGGGAAGTCCCTCAACCAGACTAAGGGCTCTTCCCTGTAATTGATTTTTTAAGAATATAAACTTTTGCTCCTCGCTCATATTAGGATAGGCTTGAAGAGCATTAAGAAAAGATTCCTGAAAATGGAGAAAAGAAAAAGGACAGTGTTCATTATCACTGAACTTTCTTAAAGTTAACTGAGGAGCTCGGAAAATGTTTAATGGTACATCCACAACAGAAACCTTACTAGCCTCAGAAGGAGGCGCGGTATCATTAGAGTTTGATACCTGTGCCGAAAAACCTGAATTTTTTAATTCAGCTATTAATTCAACAATTTGTACTTCATATTCAGCTCGTCTAACTAACTCCTCCTCAGAAATTTCCTCAAGGTCAGAAGGTAGAATAGAGGAGAGATGGCGAAAGTCCTTTAGAAGGCTACTCAACTGAGGAATAGCCTCCCTTAGGAAAGAAGGTGCACAGCCAGGAGCTAGCACTTTCTTTCGCAAGGCGGTAATACTACATTTTACTCCCCGCATTTTCATGCTAAGGGCTGAGGCGTTAAACGTTTCAGTCATGTTACGTTTGCAAAAAAAGTAATAAGTAAATAGTTAATAGGCTTATTAGAAAAAAGTTCAGCTAATAAAGGTCTACACTTTTTTTAAGTGGACAAATTAGGTTACATCCCTATATTATATAGATAGAAAAAATAAAAAAGACACACAGAATACACAAAAAGGTTCTTCCCCACCAATTAAAGTTTGATCACATTATAAATGGTTACACAATTAAATTTTTCACAAAAATATTATTTTTAAATTTTTGCCTCAATATATTTAATTTACTACTTACATACTAATACACAAAAGTGCAATCAGAAAAATTCTAATTGTGCAAGGTAAACAAGAGACTAGCTTCCAAAAGCACAGGGAGCCAGTAATACGAACAATAGTACCTTGCACAAAAAACGACACGAAAAAATGCACCTTAAGCTAAATGAGAAGAGAACCACCCCGGCTTCAAGCCCGGAAAGCTCGGCAATCAACAAGATTTTCCTAATTACGGAAAATTTATTACATTTATTTTAAGTTTTTTTTTTTTATGAAAAACAGTTATTTAAACTGGAGAAAGAAGAAACAAAAAGATATAGTCACCAGGATTATTCCTGAAGCAACTCCAGCCTTACTTAGCAGCTGACGAACGAATTGCGCACGTCAGAACTGCGAACTTTCAAATGAAATGAAGAATTTTATAATTTAAGAAATTCTTCATATAAATGAATAATGAATTGAATTTCAAAGAATAAAGATTTTGAAGATTAGATCACTTTCTTCAAACGAAGTATTTGAAGATTAAATCACTTTCCTCAAAAAGTTGCGAAGATTACAATTACGTTACACTTCTTCTTCGAAAAAAGGAACTTTCGAAGATTACGAATATAAAGAATTACATAACTTTTCTTCGAAAAAAAGAACTATGTCGCGCTAACCACCAAAGCGCCAACTTCCAGATAAACCTGGCATTGACATAGTCTCTTCTGCATTAAGTTAAATGATAATATGACAAGCAAAGACAATAAATAAGGATTGCGCACCTGAACTTCGAAGAAAAGTTGTCCAGGGAACACTTCCTCAATGATAGCCGGCTCTCCGGGCTCTCAGATGCCCGAAAGCAGGACCGGTTTAGAAGTCGTAACGCACAAGGCACGTGCTGCCGACTCCATAGGTGGTTGTCTTCTGACGTGTCAGCCGGCGAAGGCCTCGACGTCACGTGCGCTCCGAATCCGTTGCTGTGACTTCGGATGCAGCTCGCAAAGATAAACGAACACATTAAGGATGTTCGACATACGCATTTGTTGCCAGGAAGGGGAAGCAATCCATTATTGCCTGCTTGTCATATTTAATTAATATAATTCTTTTAGGTCAATTAAGAATTGATTTTGACCCAGTCCCTTATACTACAAGATATTAATTAACTTGCATGGGACATACAAGAGGAGCAGGCTGGAGTTGCGACAACTCACAAGATTGCCAACATTCCTCCCTTTGGAACGTTTTTGTCGTGTGGTTAGGGCTGCCTAAGCTAACTTATAATCTAATCTTTCCTGGTAAGCATCAATGTTAGTGCCTGTTAGTGAATGACATGTATGGTACCATATTAAATTTTGAACCACACGTTATTCATTAAGCAAGTCAGCCACAATGAGTGGGCTATGGCACCCGTGATACCCTTTCGTAATACTCATTTGCAAGTGACAAAACTTCATTTGCTTACGTTCAATAAATTATATTTGCAGGAACAAATTGCTCTTTACAGCACTTTTCAATGTAAAAATTAAATTCTTGCAAATTGGGGACTGACGCTCAGAAATCTACCCAAAAGATCCCAATGAGACTCAGAAAACATATACTGATCTGTGTGAAGCTCAACTTCTGCTCTTTCTATGAGGTTACCCAGTCTAACTTTTTTGCCAGGGCATGAATAATTTTTGTTGCCCAAGCAATTCAATTACTTGGGCAGCGAAAAACATGCATGCAGGCTGCAAAAATGTTAGACTGGGTATACATGTACGAGTTCAAACAGTGATGTGGATTGGCGCTTCAAAAGACAAGGATGGTAACTTAAATGTTTTTAAATTTACTTATTTCATCATACCAAGGGAATGAATACTGCTCGCATTATGTTCCAATGCTGTGCTTGCTTACTTTTAATGACTAATCAGTTTTGTGAGGGATTATCTGAATTAGTTGGCCTATCTTGTCAAAGAGACCAGAATAGATCAAAATATTTAATTTCTAGAGATTTACGTTGTCTTAAATTAATGTAATGAAAACACCCATATAGTTTTTTCACTTCAATTCTTCCCACCTCTTAAAGATGCATGTGTATAGAGACGCAAGTATATTGCAGCTAAACTTTTCCTGTGACCATCAAAGATTAGATTAGAATATTAGTTAGTTTAAGCTTACCTATCCTCAACGAATGAGATCCAAAGGCACCATTTAGTAAGGAGTTTAAGGGAACGTGGATTCTATGCAGAAAAGGCATAGAAACAGTAAGATGAGAAAGAAGTTCATGAAACATGATCAAAGTTGAAGAAGAAAGTAGTAGGTGCTGAAAAAACAGGTCAGCAGTGAACCGAAAAAAAAGATGGTCCGTAAAAAACAAAAACCTATGTTATTCTAACAAAAAGAAAGCCTGGTAAATCTGAAGGAGATGACATTTGTCGATTTTGTAAATTTCGATGCCTTAGCATAGTTAATTAGATCGAAATAAACAAGTTTTCTTCTATGCACTTTTTGTCTCAAATGAGTATTTTATTAGTTATAGCGGTAAATGACTTACCACAACTCCAGTCTTTGAAGCGGAAAGAAATTCTTGGATCGAGCTGTATGGCAATACTGCAATGGCGTCTCGCTTCCAGCGCTCTGTCTTGAAAGACGAAACCAAACCTACCGCTATACCTCGTTAAATACTCATTTGACGAAAAAAGTGTATAGAATAAAAGTTGTTTATTTCGATGTTATTACCATGTTTCACGCAACAAAAATTCGAAAATCGATGAGTAGCTGTTTATTCGAGCGCATTCGTCATCAATGACGAAACTAAACTTACCGCTATAAATCGTAAAATACTCATTTGAGACGAAAAAAGAATAGAAGAAAACTTGTTTATTTTGATTCAATTAATTAGGTTCAGGCACCAAAAAGTGGAAAATCGACAACTGTCATCTCCTTCAGATTTACCGAAAGCCTACCTAACCTTTAGCTCGGGCCCTCACATTGTCCCCCTGGGAGCGCTAATTCCCATAGATACAATAGTTGTGTCCCCCTGAGGGGTCCTGTGACCATCTATAAATCATGTTTTTATATTCCTCTTCACTATGAAAATCACAAATTTACAGTAATACTACCATCTATCATACATTGTGCTACAAATGTGAAAAGGTATAATTATTTTTCAGTTATATCATATGGGCCCCATGTTTGTATATACTTGGGTATTGTTCGATTGTGCTGATATTTTTTTACACCTTGTTTTTATGGTATTTCCTAAGTTTTTTATATCCTGCTCATTATTATTTCACGAATCAAAACTGGATTGAACATTTTCACTCCCTATTATGTATGTATATCTAGTTAGTATTTAGCTACTAGTAAGCTAGGCTAATATGTAAGTATCCACACATTAACAGTTAAAATAGTGATGTAAAAATAATGGTGACATAAAAGTACTGGACTTATATACAAATATGTACCTAGAATATTATATAAACCTGAATGGTAAGTTGCCCTGTTAAAGAAGACCAATTCAATTTTTTTTAGTTTGAACCTAATCTGAAGCTACACTGACGGTATTTTTATTTTGTTTGTTAAACAAACTGTATTTGTAATTTTTTTCAGTTCAAATGTTATAATTTTAATTCTAAATGTAATTGAAATCATGTATTTTTTCAAGTCAGTAATGAATATATTTTCATGCACATTGGATTTAGTATTACCTTAAGAAATTTTGAAACAAGCCCGCTAATATTCTTGAAGCAGTCATAATTTTTAAAAATATTTCAGCTGTATATACAGTCACCTTTAATCCAGTATATACCTCAGTTTTTTACTACTTAACTTGATGTAATTAATAACTAAATTGGCTGCTCTTGAACATTAGCATTCGTGCCACAATGAAGGATTTGGGCTGTCCTGAAACCCTCATCAATACCAAGATGTATCGTACTGACTACTAGTCGTGAGCATAACCGGCCCTTCACTCTTTTATAATGACAAGAACGCAGTTTCATTCAAGAACGAAATTCTGGGAACTCGATTAGCTACATGTTTTCAATTTAATGTAAACTATGTAACCGCGTTCTTATTTTTGCTTGCAATAAACCGAATAACTGTCGCCACAAAACGAGCGGCTGCCACTTCTGCCATTATCGCTGGCAGTAATTTTTCAGTACTTTTAATATAATTATAGCAAGTTTACTAATTTGAAATACATCATTTGGCGCATTTTTGAGCTAAAATGATATATCTTGGGGGGACACGATTTCTTTTCAGGTCAAACGGGATCAAACCGCATGTACAGGTTGCCCGACCACTGGTACGTGCAACACAAAATTTGGACTTCTACCCTACTGTAATATAGCGAGTAGTGTAAGTTCTAGTTAGAGAGACCAATAGTTGGCAACGCTCGAGACAGCAACACTCGCGGCCAGTCTACAAGTGAACTCGGGCTCGACAACAAGTAAATGTTGACCGAGTGTGTAAATAATATTACGGTTATTACCTACTGTGGTTGGTATCTAACTTCTTAATTTCTAAACTAATGTACTAATTCTATGCTACCCTATTCTATATATTCCTTTCTATCTCCGCTCTGCTCTTGCTAACCACATTCTGATATCTGAGTATCTAGTTATGTTGTAAGGTATCCAAGAGGTGAGTAAACTATTTTACCTAACTTGATGTCTATGTGAAACCTATACTGTGCTATAGTGTAGGATGTGATATTGGCGACGAGGATTTGGTAGAACTGCTGGAAGTGACTAAGTGGTAGGACTACTGACTAGTGAGGGAGCATAAAAATTTGCCTAATAATTTTTTTATTGTTGTTGTGCTGCTCACTGGTGTTGCTAGACTGGCTAGACTAGTGAAGAATCTCAGAATTGAGCAAGGGATTGTACTATTTGTGCTGTGAAAATTTTTTTTTACAGTGTGTTTTGACTTACTAAAAATTCAATATGCCATTGATAGGTTCAGTAGGAGAATTTAATCCTGTAGAGGAGGAATTTGGAGACTATGAAACTAGGTTACACTGCTATTTTTTAATAAACAAAATAGAGGAAAATAAAAAAGCCCCCACCTTAATTTCACTAGTGGGTCCTAAAATTGCTAGGTTGATAAGAGACCTCGTGTCTCCTAAAAAAGTCCTTGATGCTACTTATGACGAGATTGTGGAAGCGTTGAGACGGCATTTTAAGCCAACAAGAAACCAGATCTTTGAGAGATTTAGGTTCCATAAGCGGAACCAGAGACAAGGGGAAAGCATTGCTGATTTTGTGGCTAGCTTGAAAGCACTTTCTAATACCTGTAATTTCAAACAGGAAGTGCTAGAAGAGACCCTGCTGGATCGTTTCATTTTGGGTGTGTCCAGTAATGAAATTCAAAATTGCTTGCTAAATGAGGCTGGCCTGACATGGCAAAAGGCCATGGATCTAGCTACTGCTAAAGAAACCACACTGAGAGAAACAGTGGGGTTGAGGCAACCAAATTCAATTCTAAATGTAGGCCAGAGCAGAGTTAAGCAAACTGCTATTAAGCCTCAGGGCAAAACTCAGACTCAAGCTAACCCCAAATCAGCATGCAGCGGCTGTGGTAATCTGCACTGGCGGAGAGATTGCCCCTATAAAGACAGTGTTTGTCATGGTTGTGGCCAAAAAGGCCATCTTAAGAAATGTTGTTTTAAATTGACAATTAAGAAATCTGATAAAGGCAACAAAAATAATTTTGTGCATGCTATGCATGAAAAAAGGGGGAGGGAAAACCACCCTAACCCTAATGGAACTAGCAATGGAACCAGTGCAGACTACCCAGCCCCCAATCCAGAATGTTATGGGGACATTTTTGCTTTAGCCGAGGAAATGAAACCCCCAATCAAAATAAAATTGTTACTAAATGGTGTGCCATTAGAGATGGAGGTAGATACAGGTGCTGCCAGGTCTATCCTTTCAATGGCCACCTACTCTAAAATTCCAGCTAAGTCAAGACCCGAGCTGAGACCTTCTGATGTTAAGCTTAGGACTTATGGGGGAGCTGAGCTGGTAGTTTGTGGGGAGATTAGGGCTAACATCCAGCGTGAATCTAGTGGTATGGTTCCTCAGCTAGCAACTATTGTGGTTGTAGACAGGGAGGGGCCAGCCTTGCTGGGTAGGGACCTGATTGATTTCCTTGGGCTAACTATAGTTTCCAATAATGTCAACAAAGTGATCACTTGCCCTGAAGAGTTAGCAAATAAATTCCCCGACCTTTTTCAACCAGGTCTAGGTTGCTTTAAGGGAAGAAAATTCAAAATAGAAGTGGATCCAGCCATACCACCAAAGTTCTGTAAGGCCAGGAACGTGCCTTACACACTTAGACCTAAGGTGGAGGCTGAACTTGATAGACTGGTGCAGGAAGGTATCCTCACCCCTGTACAGTATTCAAGATGGGCGGCGGCGATCGTCCCTGTGCTCAAGGCTGATCAAAGCATCCGCATATGTGGGGATTACAAACTCACAGTCAACAGAGCCACTAGGCTTGATACCTACCCCATACCCCGTGTGGAGGATCTATTTAGCGGGTTAGCAGGAGGAGTTATATACTCCAAGCTAGATATGTCTCAGGCATACGCTCAACTACCCTTGGATGAAGACTCCAAGGAACTCACGGTAATAAACACCCACAGAGGTTTATTTGCCTACAACCGTCTCAGCTTTGGAATTGCGTCCGCACCTGGAATCTTTCAGCGTGCCATGGAAGGACTATTGCAGGGCCTCCCAGGAGTGTTCTGCTACCTGGATGACGTCCTGGTGAGTGCCACTAATGAGAAAGAGCACAACAAGCGTCTCTATCAAGTCTTATCTAAACTACAGGAGGCAGGGCTAAAACTGAAAATGGATAAATGTCAAATTGGAGTGCCACAGGTATCCTACCTTGGATACCAAATCGACAAGGACGGATTGCACCCCACTGCCGAGAAGGTAGCAGCAATCCAGAATGCACCAGCTCCTACTAATGTGACTCAACTGAGAGCCTACCTGGGGCTGTTAAATTTCTATAGGAAATTTCTAAAATCATCTGCAACCATGCTGGAGCCCCTAAATACCTTACTGAGGGATAAAACCCCTTGGAAATGGGATGCAAGTCAGGAGAGAGCCTTCCAGAAATCTAAACAAGCCCTCCTGGACTCTCAGACTCTAGTCCACTTTGACCCTCAGAAACCCATAGTGGTAGTGGCTGACAGTAGCGCGTATGGTGTGGGAGCGGTGCTGTGTCACCTTATTGATGGGATTGAACGCCCCTCCTATTTTGCCTCCCGAACTCTAACAGCAACAGAACGCAACTACTCTCAAACTGAGAAAGAAGCCCTAGCTATGGTGTTCGCACTTCGAAAATTTCATTGCTACCTGTGGGGACAGGATTTCGCTGTGGTTACGGACCACAAACCTTTGTTAGGACTATTTGATCCGGGTAGAAGCATTCCTCCGATGGCATCCGGGCGCATCCAAAGGTGGGCTTTACTACTGCAGTCCTACAAGTTCACCTTGCGTCACCGGTCTGGCGTGCTGTTGGGTACGGCTGATGCTCTCAGTCGTCTACCCTTGACAACTCCCGAGGAAGCCACACCTATTCCTGCGGAATGGACGTCCTTAGTAAACTTCCTCGAGTCAGCTCCAGTCACCAGCACCCACATCCGCGACAGCACCCTAAGGGACCCAGTACTTTCAAAGGTATACAAATACTGCCAAGTAGGCTGGCCTTCGATGGTAATTAGTGACCCTGATCTCGCTCCGTATACTAGGAGGCGAGACGAATTGTCCACACAAAATGGCTGTGTGCTCTGGGGGGCAAGAATTATTGTACCCCAAGCTCTCAGACAAGCCATTGTGGAGGAACTTCACTCTGGTCATGCTGGATCATCCAGGATGAAGGAGTTAGCTCGCAGCTACGTGTGGTGGCCCCTTCTGGATAAAGATCTAGAAGAAACAACTAAGTCATGCAGCGAGTGCCTGAGCACTCGAGCCGCACCGACGAAAGCTGAACTCCATCCGTGGGAATGGCCTGCAAAGCCTTGGCATCGCATACACATTGACTACGCGGGCCCAATGGATGGAAAATACTACCTAGTGATCGTGGATGCACACTCTAAGTGGGTTGAAATTTTTCCCACATCTACTACAACCTCTAGCGAAACGATCTTGTGCCTGAAACACACTTTTGCGACATTTGGATTCCCAGTAACAATTGTTTCAGACAACGCAACGTGTTTCACATCGGCTGAATTCCAAGAATTTGTGAAGGCATGTGGTATGCGACATATTACAAGCGCACCATACCACCCTTCAACTAATGGACTGGCAGAGCGCATGGTACAAACTTTCAAGAAGAATATACGGAAGTCAACGGAACCCCTACGCCTAGCACTAGACAGGTTCCTGTTCAACTATCGGCTAACACCTCACACGACAACAGGTGTTACGCCTGCCGAACTGATGTTAGGCAGGAAAGTCCGCTCTCGTCTTGATCTGCTTTGGCCGTCAGAAGCAATCGCGTCCAAAGTTGCTCAACGCCAGGACGCTCAGAAAAGATACCACCCAGGGTCTCGCGCGGTTGACATTCCGCTGGAGTCACCTGTGATGGTCCGTCAATACACGCCGGGTTCCCCAAAATGGACCCCTGCTACCACCATTGAGAAAACAGGCCCGGTATCCTACAAGTGCCAACTGAAGGGGGGAGAGGTCGTTCGTCGACACCAGGACCAAGTTATTACCTGCTCGAACACCATCCCTGAACCCTTGGAACAACCTACGGAGGAAACCGTTGTGTTTCCACAACCTGCTCAAAATTCATACCCACCACCTCCGACCCATGAACCTGACTCCGAAACACCTGATTACCCGATTCCCACCCAGGAGGCTAGGATGCACGAGCCTCCAAGCGCTAGCATCTCGCGCAGGTCTACCCGAGCTCGGAAGCCTGTGGTGAGAATGGACCTTTAGGATTGACTATATTGAATAAGGGGACTGGGGATACAGGGGGGGGTTTCTAATTAAGGAGGGAGGGGTGTAATATAGCGAGTAGTGTAAGTTCTAGTTAGAGAGACCAATAGTTGGCAACGCTCGAGACAGCAACACTCGCGGCCAGTCTACAAGTGAACTCGGGCTCGACAACAAGTAAATGTTGACCGAGTGTGTAAATAATATTACGGTTATTACCTACTGTGGTTGGTATCTAACTTCTTAATTTCTAAACTAATGTACTAATTCTATGCTACCCTATTCTATATATTCCTTTCTATCTCCGCTCTGCTCTTGCTAACCACATTCTGGTATCTGAGTATCTAGTTATGTTGTAAGGTATCCAAGAGGTGAGTAAACTATTTTACCTAACTTGATGTCTATGTGAAACCTATACTGTGCTATAGTGTAGGATGTGATACCTACGATGGCAAAGAGGTTTGTAATCATGGATTTTAGATAAAATTTGAATGCTGTTTAGTTAATATTTTTAACCCAGTATCAGCTAATTATTGTGTCAATATTGCATTGCTATTGAGGTGTTTCCTAAAACAACACTGGCTCAATAAATAATTTCTAATAACACAACAATATTGAGAAGTATTCAAAGACCAGAAATATATATAATTCTGATAACTATGTTATCTGATGTACATACCTACACACCCACAAGTGTGTAGGTATGTACATCAGATAACATAGTTATCTGTCATAGTTAGCCAGTGTCATAGTTAGCCAGTGTCAACAGTGTCTCCGTGAAGTGAGGACGTACTTTGTCTTTGCTCGGAATCAAAGTGCACAATTGGTTAATGAACATGCATTTCTAACCAAAAAGAGTGCTCACTCAGACCATGAGAATCTGAAAGTAAATTTCATCTAACCAAAATCCAAACAATCGAACAAAAAGTGTGATATTCCCTCAAAATAGCACTCAACCCTTGCTTCTTTTTCGCAAGTGTCTCCTTTCTCACAAGATGGCGGACAGAAAGGCAAACAAGAAGAACAATGAGGGTACGCTGGAGCTTGACTGTCCAGACATACAAAACCTGTCAAAACCAAATAAGCAAATGGCCTCCATCATAATTGATCACTTCAACTCAGTAATGGAGAAATTTCAAAGTGAAATTAGTGACTTGAAAACGATGATTGAAACACTAACGAAAAAAGAATCAAATCAAAAGGCAGTGATTGAAGAGCAAAATAAAAAGATAGACAGGCTAGTCTCCCGTCTAGAGCAATTCGAAAGGAAAGAAGAACGGGAAGAGTTGGAAAACAGAAAATGCACTCTGGTTATCACAGGGGAACTACCGCAATCACATTCTGATGAAGACTGTAGACAGACTGTGCGGGAGCTCCTGAAGGACCAAATCAACGTCAGCCTTAGTAACTCTGACATCACTACAGCGACTAGACTGGGTAAAAAACCTGCCCCTGGAAACGTCGATAGGAGAAACATTACCTTTGAGCTACGACAATACGAAAAGAAACAAGAAGTTTTGTCAGCCTGCCGAGTGACCAAGCCGAAATTCTACGTAAACGAATACCTCATCCCTTCGCGAGCTAATATTATGTACACTCTGAGATTGGCCAAACGAAAATTTCCCGACAAAATAGGTCTCGCAAGAACTCTGGATGGTAATATCAACGTCTACTCTCCTCGGATACCTGGACAAGAAACTCCTAGACCTCACACCATCAATACACCTGAATCACTTGACCAGTACTTACTACAACGTGTCGGCAAGTCCTCAGAAGAAATTATTCGTAATTAGAGACTTATGTACTGAATTTAATAGCATTTTGATCTCTGTCCACATGATTTCTTTTGTTTTCTGATAGAATCGCCTTTGGCTCTTCAAAGCAACCACGCAGAATTTGCAGCTTTGTTTTACTGCTCACTAAATTGTTTTTTTATCTACTTTTTCTCATTATTCATAGAAGGCTCATGCCGGATTTTCTACTCTGATTTAAATATTATGTTACCACCTGTCTCAAAATCTGAAAATAATCTAGATACTCAAGATCTTTATATTAATTAAATAACTTCGCTGTCACTTCGATTCTAATCCACTTCGTTCTTTGCTATATCGTATGTGTTATATGCAGATACCACTGGTATGACAGCCTTGTAACTACACTATTCGCAATTTATGATCTCTAATGCTCCCACTCATGGACTGAGTTAGCCATCTCCTTATGAAATCATTCTAGATTTTAAATAATTTTAGACTAATAATCTCTGTGTGTTTTAGTTTCTCTCTATTTCTTAAATTTTACTATAAGTAGGAATGTCTTTACTTTTAACTTGACCTTGTAGTCTGTATCATCTTCTTTATTTTTTACGTCACATTTTACTTACTGTTTCTTAATCTTCATGACTGACCATGTTGATATTTTCGATGATATTGATCCAGATCTCAATCATTTGAATAGACTGCATCCAAACCTAAATGAAACTGGGAATTGTAAATACCTAAATATTAAAGAATTCAATGAATCGATGAGAAAAACCTGTAACGATCTCTCAGTATTATGTTGGAACTGTAGGTCCATTTATCCGAAAATAGATGAAATATCTTGTACTATCACTGAGCTAAACAGCAATTTTGATGTTCTCAGTTTCACCGAAAGTTGGCTAGATGACTCAACTAAAGACCTATTTCAAATTCAGAACTATAATAGCCATCATTCACTCCGTAGCAACAAACGTGGTGGTGGCATCAGTACGTACATATCTAAACACATATCATCGAAAAACATTATAAGTGCGACTATGAATCGTGAACATATTGAGACTCTATTTATAGAACTAACGAAAAATGGTAAACGGATTGTACTTGGGACTGTATATAGGCCCCCAACAGCTTGCAACATTTCTTTCCTGAACGAGCTTCAAAGCATAATATCTCAGTTTAACAAATCTCTATACAATGACATTATAATTTGCGGGGATTTCAACTACGATCTTCTTCAATATGAAAGCTGTGAACAAATCTCAAACTTCATAAATGTTTTTCAGTCTAACTCCTTCCTTCCAATCATCACGAAACCTACGCGTATTACATCCGAATCTGCCACGTTGCTCGATAATATTTTTATGTTAGATCCGACTGATTTTCTTACAGGAATAATAATTTCTGACTTATCTGACCATTTTCCGGTGTTTCTCATCAAGAAGAATGTCTATAGTCCCTGCAACAGCCCACATGCTGAGACTTTTTCATATCGTTGTATAAACGAATATAACTTGGGGACAATGCTAATGGATGTAGGTTAAGAAGGCGAGACTCTTGGAGTTTGTATAATCAGTACACACAGCAGGACACACGTTTACATTACGAAGGGTAGTGGTGGAGTAGGCTCCAGCCAAGCCCGAGAACCACGAGCAGAGATCCACAAGAACCATGAGCTCAGTTCTCAACGCATAGTGCTGTCTAAATACATTCTTACACAAGAGCACTGTAACATTATCAGTATTATACACATATACATTCAAGGTGCTACATGAAAGGTTTCAACACTCCTTCTCACATTGAATGTGTGTCAGATGAGACCATTCCTAACTTCGTTCTTAGTCTAGAGAACTTTTCTATCGGCAGGTTCTTGGTGAATATGTCGGCGAGCATTTCGTCGGTAGGGCAATACACTACGTCTATATCTTTGTTACTTACAAGATCCCGTACATAGTGAAACTTAATATCGATGTGCTTGCTCCTCCCATGATATTTGGGATTGTTGGCAAGACAGATGGCTGACTGGTTGTCTTCGTTTATAACCATTGGTTCCATAGTCCCAAAATTTAGATCACTGAGTAAGTGCTTCAACCAGACAGCCTCTTGAGCCGCACCGGCAAGAGCAACGTATTCGGCTTCTGCAGTTGAGAGGGCTACACAAGTTTGTTTGTTAGATCTCCACGTAATTACCGAATTACTGAGGGTGAAACAGTAACCAGAGGTAGACTTTCGGTCATTTTTATCACCAGCCCAGTCAGCATCTGAATAACCAATGCAAGTATCAGAACATTTGCTATACATGAGACCTAGTTTAGAGGTGCCTCTCAGGTACCTGAATATTCTCTTAACACACATCCAATGCTGTTCAAGAGGTTTGGAGCTGTATTTAGCAACATTATTCACTGCGAATGCAATGTCAGGTCGAGTTCTGGTTGACAAATACAAAAGGCTACCTACAGCACTTTGATAAGTGGCAGGGTCAAATTCGACATCATTTGGGGAGCATATCGGATTTACGTTTACATCGGCGGGAGTTGCAACAGGTTTACAATTATCAAAGCCAAATTTTGACAACAGAGCCTCAATGTAGGCAGTTTGATTCAAGAGGACATTGTTTTTAAATTGTACAACACTTACACCTAGGAAGTAACTCAGCACACCAAGGTCCTTCATTTTGTATTGGGTAGAAAGGCTCAACTTTATTTGATTTATTTCATCACCAGACTCAGAAGCAATTATTAGATCGTCTACATACACCGCCACAATACACAGTTTCTTATCTTGAACACGAGTGTATATACAAGCATCACTCTTAGATTGTACAAAACCCAATTTCTTCAAATAGCTATCTAGTGTAGTGTTCCAACACTTAGGGGCTTGTTTTAGTCCGTAGAGCGATTTTTGTAGTTTACACACCAGATTTTCTTTGCCTTTGACAATAAAACCGTCAGGTTGAACCAGATATAGTTCTTCAATCAGTTCTCCATTAAGGAAGGCTGTTGCAACGTCCATGTGATGGACTTGCATGTTGCATTTGGCAGCCAAAGCTAGTACTGTCCTGACAGACTCAAATCGAACCACGGGACTGAAGGTCTCGTCGTAGTCGATGCCATATTTTTGTGAGTAGCCCTGAGCCACAAAGCGAGCTTTGTACGAGCAAATGCTTCCGTCGGGTCCGGTTTTTCTTTTAAAGATCCACTTTGATTTGATAGGTTTTTTGTCATTAGGACACTCTACAAGGGACCATACTCTGTTTTGATTTATAGACTCCATCTCATTCTCCATAGCTGTTTCCCATAGTTTTGCTTCTGGTCCACTGAGTGCTTCTTGAACACAAGATGGTATATCAAGCTCATTTTTCATTAAATACACCCATTCACCAAACCTATCAGGAGCCCGTCGATATCTGGCTGATTGTCTAGGCTGCACTCCCTCCATCCCAGCATCTGACTGTCTATGCTCCACCCCTCCCTCAGAGTCTTCTGGTTCTGGATCCTGAGGAAGAAGAGTAAAATTACCATCATTTACTTCTGAAGGCTCCTTCTCAATTGGCATCTGCTGAGATTCATTGAACATAACGTCTCTACTCAAAAATATCCTTCTACTGTTTATGTCATACAGACGATATCCCTTGGATCCACTTCCATATCCTACAAGAACACAGGGTTTAGATTTTGGATCAAGTTTTTCCCTCTCATCTTTGGGGACATGAGCGTACGCACTGCAGCCAAAGGTTTTGAGGTGCTGTACGTTGGGCTTGTGTCCATTAAGGGCCTGATAAGGGGTCATATCATTCAATGCACTAGCAGGGCTCCTATTTTTGACATACACGGCAGTTGATATAGCTTCACCCCAGAATGATTTTGGTAACTTTGAACCAGACAGCATAGCTCTGACAGAGTCAAGAAGAGTTCTATTCATTCTTTCTGCAACTCCATTTTGTTCAGGTGTCTTAGGCACAGTTTTTTCATGGATAATTCCTTCCCTTTTTAGGAATTGTTCAAAGTCATTAGAGATGTATTCCCCACCGTTATCGGAGCGCAGAATTTTAATTTTGTGATCATAGTGATTTTCTACCAAGGATTTGAACTCCTGAAACACTTTGAAAACATCACTCTTATGTTTGATAATGTACACCCAAGTATATCTGGAGTGGTCATCTATGAAGGTTACAAAATACCTTCCACTCCCAAGTGATATGGGATTAAGCTGGCCACACACATCACTGTGGATAAGTTCTAAGGGTTGGCGTTTCCTTTTGTGATTTGTTTTGGGGAACGGAAGCCTATGATTTTTACCATCACAACAGTTTTCACAAAAAATGTTATCTCCACTCACAGAACAATCAAAACCTCTAACAAGATTCCTAGTGGCTAATTTCTTAAGATTATTGAATCCTAGATGACAAAATCGTTTATGCCACAGAATTTCATCAGAGGAAACGTTCATGCATTTCGCGGCTGAATTAAGGGTGCAATTAAGTTTATACAATTTTCCTGCTTTACTGCCTAAGGCAATTAATTCATCGTCTTTATTTACAATCTTACATGAGCTTTCGTCAAAGTAAACTGAGTTTCCACTTTCTGTAATCTGAGGCACGGAAAGTAAATTGTAGGCTAAGCCAGGTACATACAAGACATTCTTAACAACACAGGTATCTACTCGACCTTTAGGCAACAACACCATAACTTCAACATCACCTACACCAACACCTTGCAAGTTTCTACCATCACCAACTTCAATGTTAATTGGACTAGATAGCTCATTCATACAAGAAAAATCATTCCTATTATTACACATGTGTGCTGTTGCACCGGAATCAATTACCCAACAATTATTGATATTTATCACAGACAATGCACCGATATAATTTGTTTTACCTGCTACAAAATTGTTTTGGTTTTCTGTGTGGTTCCCATCTTCTTTCTTCAATTTTTCTTGATAGATCCAGCACTTGGTACGTAGGTGTCCCAATTTTCCGCATTCGAAGCATCGTGAGTTTTTCAATTTGGAGGTCACAAGGGATTTTTCACTGAAGTCTGAAGCACTTTGGTTTTTCAGTTTTGCTTCTTCATTCAGAAGACGCTCTGTCACAATATCCCATGACGGTAGTTTTTCATGAGCTTCCAGTGCAGTCACCAGTGTGGAGAAATGGTCGGGAAGTGACGACAGCAAGATTATTACACGACTTTCTTCATCAACAGCGTCATCAATCACACTCAAGGACTCAAATATTTCGACAAATGCTTTGAGATGAGTTTGTAAGTCTTGGTCTTCTTTTAGTTTCATGTTGTAGAGTCTTTTGCGTAGTCTGAACTTGTTAGACCAAGTTTTCTTCTGGAATGTATCTTCAATCTTATGCCATAGTTGCACAGGGTCAGTAGGATCACCCAACAAATAAAGTTGACTTGTTTCGACACCAAGCACAATTGTTGCAAGTGCACTGTCACGTCTTTCTTCAAATTTTCTTCGAGCAGTCTCGTCCGTAGTCTGTGGCATGGTTTCCGTTCCTCGAACCAAGTTCCACAGTTTTTCCTTCATCAGAATCATCTTCATTTGCAGCTTCCACGTAGGATAGTTTTTATCATTAAGAGCCGTGAGGCAGTTCTTTGCACTTTCACTTACGGAGCCTGCCATGTTTCTTTCTCTTTCACCGTTTCTGTCTCACACAGCACTAACAAATCACCAACTTCTGTTCTCGCTGTCCCGGGCTGTTTTTCGCTTCGGGACTTAAGATAACCTCACTTGATATTGCTTCATCGGAAGGTTTACTGGGCCCATAACCTAATGGATGTAGGTTAAGAAGGCGAGACTCTTGGAGTTTGTATAATCAGTACACACAGCAGGACACACGTTTACATTACGAAGGGTAGTGGTGGAGTAGGCTCCAGCCAAGCCCGAGAACCACGAGCAGAGATCCACAAGAACCATGAGCTCAGTTCTCAACGCATAGTGCTGTCTAAATACATGCTTACACAAGAGCACTGTAACATTATCAGTAAATGCGAACTGTTCTAGAAGAATTAATGCCATCATTGGACATCTATGAACTAGACAATAATGCGATTAACATTGACCAAGCAATACTAAAACTAACTGAAACTATAACGACCGCATATAACCAATGTTGTCCAATAATCACCCGCACAATTACGCCGAAAAATAGACAAAAACCTTGGATTACTGAAGATATCGTGATCAATATAAAGAAACGTCAAGCATACTTAGCCTTACTATACGAAGGACGAATCTCTAGATTAACGTATAACAGATTCAGGAATCATGTGACAAATCAAATACGAACATCGAAACAAAACTACTTTACGCGCAAATTCACTGACTACAAAACTGATATTAAAAAAACTTGGCGCCTGCTTAATTCATGCTATAGACCGAATAATAACGCTAAAAAAACGATTGAATCCATCGTTCACGAAAATGTAAAATATCATGATAAACAAGATATTGCAACAGTGTTCAACAACTTTTTTATAAATATAGGAAATAATATAGCCGATAGTGTCGTTAGTGAACCTACAGACCACTTGCAATACATGGACCATGTCCGTGAACACAACTCTTTCTTTTTCCCGCCAACTAACCCCTCCGATGTAATTACATGCATAAACAACTTGAAAAATAAATCAAATGGATTAAATACATTTTCAGCTAAAGTTCTTAAGGCTATTGCTGATATAATAGCACCGTGCATATCTGATATTATCAACCATTCGCTTTCTCAAGGTATCTTCCCCAACTCTCTCAAAACTGCCAGAGTCACCCCTATTTTTAAAAATGGTGATAAAAACTGCGTTAATAATTATAGACCTATCTCTGTTTTACCAATTATGAGCAAAATATTTGAAAAAATTGTGTATAAAAAAGTGTATTCGTATTTTGAACAAAAATCTTTTCTCTATGACGGACAATTCGGTTTTCGTTCTAAGAAATCAACGACACAAGCTGTATTAAATCATTTACAGTACCTTTACTCTAATATAGATGAAGGAAAGCTTGTTTTCTCCGTTTTTCTTGACTTTCGAAAAGCATTCGACTGTGTGGACCATAAGATATTACTCTCGAAACTACACTGTTATGGCATTCGAGGAATTGCCCATGATTGGTTCAAATCATACCTAACAAATCGGAAGCAATACGTTGTCGTTGACGACGCAAAATCGGACCCACAGACAATTAGCCATGGAGTTCCACAAGGGTCTGTCCTAGGGCCTCTCCTATTTCTGATATTTATAAATGATATTATCAAATCAACAACATTTTTCAAATTCATACTTTTTGCCGATGACAGCACGCTTTCTACGGTCCTTCCGAGCCAAAATCCCGCTATGATTGCGGAGAGCATAAATAATGAACTCCATAAGGTTTCATTATGGCTTAAAGCTAATAAAATAAGCCTCAACATCGAAAAAGCAAAGTATATTACATTCTCATACAAGAAAAGCATATCTCTCCCACACATAAAAATTGGCGAAGGTGAAATCGAAGAAACCAACTCATGCAAGTTTCTGGGCATCATAATAGATAAACATCTGACCTTTAAAGAGCACATCGCTAATATTAGTTCTAAATTATCGAAATCCATCGGAATCCTGAATAAAGTTAAAAATTACCTGCCTGAAACAGCTTTACGAATGCTCTACCGAACGCTCATTTCACCATACTTGCAGTACGGAATAGAAGCATGGCACGGAACTGATAAAAATAAAACCAAAATAATTTTTACTCTGCAAAAAAGAGCAATCAGAGCGGTAAAGAATCTAGAATATAATGCTCACACAAACGATTCATTTAAAAATTTACAAATACCTAAACTTCCAGATCTCTATAAAATCTCCATTTGTAATTTCATTTACAAAACATTAAGAAATGATGGCGACAATAGCCTGAAACTATTATTAAGTGCGCAAACTGGTCATCACGACCACTTAACCCGAAATAGAAGTAAATTCATGCTTCCTTATTATTCAAAGGCCCGGTCGCAACACAGTATCCTCTTCGTTGGAACCAAAACTTGGAACTCAATACCTGCGGAGATCCGTGATAGTAATTCTTACAAGTTATTCAAAAGAAATCTCGAGACTCACTTCCTATCGGAATATTAGTCATGTAAGATCACCAAGTCAAATCTTGTCTCCAACATGACTGTTTCCAATAATGAAATTTGCCATGGGTAATATGTAATTCGCCTTCAGTCTGCTGTTAAATCTTTTATCGAATGTACTGTTAAATATAGTCCACATAACCTATATTGTAAAATGAAATATCTGATATCGATTGAATTATCTCACTGATCAGTCTAATGTGAAACTAGGTTAAGTGATTTAGGTTAAACATTATTGTACACCTTAGAATAATGTTGATGGTAGGATGCCCCAGAAGTCGCTGAACTTATTCGGGCCCACAGGTAGCTATATTCAAACTTGTCCATTGTACTAGACTTAAGAAACATTCTACCTCTGTATCTCCTGTGGTAAATAAATTGTTTAAAATTGTTTAAATTGTTTTAGGAAACACCTCAATAGCAATGCAATATTGACACAATAATTAGCTGATATTGGGTTAGTGAAAATGTAATTATCGGGACAATATGTATTATCAATATCAACTTGATATCAGGAATTGGAGTATTAACCCAATGTTATTGTAGTGAACACCTCATTATCAAGTCAATATTGGTGCAATAATTAGTTGATATTGGGTTGATGATAATATTGTTATTGGGCCAATATATTTTTCCAATATCAACCGAATTTTCCAAAATAAGGTATTGCCCCAATGTTCATTTTGAATATCCAGTCAATATTGAGACTGTATATTGGCTCAATATTAGGTCAATAAATTTTGCTACCTGGGTTGGACTCTCCCCAAGAACGTCTCACGGACCAAGCCTCAAGCCTCGTACTTCGGAGTTCAACCTCCGATCTAAATACACTACAAAAGGCGAGCTATTTGTTCTCTCATTTTCCCCAGTGTTGGCTGTATGGTGGTTTTTGTTGTTTCCTTGTTTGATTATAAGACGCTAGAAATATTGCGTCCGAACCCCATCCTTAACTCCTTCTGAGTCTTGCAAATCATCTAAATTCAATGTGCGTTAACACGCACTGGTGACCCTGCCTTATCAAAGAATACCAACCCTGTTTCAAAGAATACCAATCAATCCAATTCTCAACCTTTAAATTGCCTTGCTCTTCAAGCTACAAATTCAAATGATTAAATCAAGTTCCCCACTTTGGGTGAACTTTAGACTGGTATACCCCAGAGTTAGATAAATAATCAAACAATTAAATTACCGCAGCCATCATTTGGAGGTTTTTGAGCGCATGTCGAGGCTGTTTGCAGCTGTTGCATGTTGAACCTTGGAGGAGGTAGTGTTCCTTTCCAACCTTTTCCTCTAATTCTCAGTAATCAAACATAGTTTTTCCACTCTAAACTCTTCCCCAATAATAAGTTATTGCTACTGCAGCCTATTCTAACAAATTCTTCATGTTTTTCCATTGCTACTGAAGCCACCTTCTACAAAACTCTTCATGCATTTCCATTGCTACTGAAGCAAACCATAGGAGACCTTCTAGGATAACTTCCATTGCTACTGAAGCTCCTTACTAATAACCTTCGCAATTTCCATTGCTACTGCAGCACCATTGCCATTGAAGCACTAAAGCGAAAATGTCTATGTACGAAACACCAATTTGAACAAATTAACACTAACTTCATAATTGTATAGACTAGCGAAATACTTAAGATGGCGCCAAAAATATGCCCAATCATAAATTTGAACTCTGCGATCATTTCGAGGAGACTGCCGTTTGTGCACCGGTTGTCTTTTATAAGTTCCCCGTATCCGATACGGGTTACGAAATGATCCGCAAAATCTTTCAGCATCACAAATACCAAGCTCTTTCCCGATCTTCCATTTTTTTTTGTATTGCTGCCTGGTCGGTGTGTTTGTAGCCTTGGGGACGCCTGAGGAGCACGCACGTTGCCTAGGGAGGCTGTGCAAACGACTTACGTCACACACTTGCCGTTTTAACCGGCATATGTGTTTTGGGAAAGAAGGAACTGCTTTTCATTACTATGGCATATTATATCAACCCAGACGGCGATTTAGCCTCAGGTCAACACCTGTCGAACCAACGAATTCGAACGTGTCTGAGTGCCTTGAAGTGCCAAAGACCTGGAAGGCGACGTATTCTTGTTCCCCGGTATACCGTTCAAGGAACGCAGTAGGAATCGAGTAATGCAGGCGCCTCCATTTCGGCGGATACTTTTGGCAATATTGTGCCCAGTGATGTGAACCTCACAGATACTTTTGTTTTCTCAGTTGGGAATCCGAACCGAAACTTTCACAGCTCCACAGTTTAACCTTCCTATTGCCCCTGGGCGCCGTGGCAGTTACGGCGGACCAGTTGTCCGCCGTCCCGTTACGCGCAGACCTTGGGCAGTACACTTTGATCTGTCAGTTTTTCCCTATTTTCCTTGTCAAAGCTTCTTTTTGTATCTTCCCTTCGTAATACCTTCGAGCATCTTACAAGTAACAGCTTCACTGTTACCAGACCTTTCGGTCCACATGCGTTGGGGGGTAGCTGTAGTGAACGCCTTCTGCCGCACTTCAGTCTAAATTTCATAAATTAATAAAACCACCTTCTAAAAATTAAATAAAGCTAACGCAATCATTATTACAATTTTAGATCACTATTGTCATTCAACATTACCCCGAAATCTACTAAAATTTGACCAGAAATATTTAAACATTTTTCGAGCATCAGCTTTCATCGCGTTTTCACGCAGAACCATTTCGCAAGCTTCCGATAGCCATTTTCAGGCGGAGTCGTCATTCTCGTATCGATTCTCCTGAGTAGTGCTTGGGCCCCAGAGCGGGCATTTGTAAGTATCAAGTGTTAATGTTAAGTGTTTCATATATTTTTATTGACTTGTCTGTTAAATTAGAGTTTACTCATGTAACTGACTTTAGGAACATGCACTATGTTTTCTCTGTGCCAGTGTTAGTTAGGCACAAGCTTCAAGCTCACTGCCCCATCTTTGTCATTGTTTTCCCTTTTTGTAATTGCTTCTCCGATGAATCCTTGTTGGCTCTCAATATTATTACAATGTTGCATTAGCTCCTTAGATATTTTATCAGTGCTGAGCAAAGTGTTTTAAGACACTTTACTGTCCACAGGGATCATTAATGTGTAAGCTAAATATTGTTTCCCTGAATTTAATTGAGCGTTGTTAGCCTTTGCTAAGTCACTGTAACTTTGTTTTCCAGCTTTAGTTTGTTTTACTGCTGTGTCTTTTCATATACTACTCCTTTTTATATGTAATTTTTCTGCGCCTAGAAGCAGTTCTGGCTCAGCTGAATTATAGAAAACAAGAGTCCTCACCTTTTCTCACGTTATTTTGTGTACATTATTTTACTTCTAGTTGTTAGTTCATACTCAGTCATGTTTTGCCTTTAGAAATTAGTTCCCTGTACGGGAAATTTAAATCTTCAGTCTCATGCTGAGTTGTAAGTGTAGTTTGCTTTTGACTCAAGTTACAACCGCCAACTGACAGCAGTTGGCTGGCTATTTTCGGAATACCTGGAAGCCAAACCAGTATAATTAAATTCCATTAGCAAATTACATAACGATTATATACTCAGTTGTGTTGCTGCTTGTGATATCAGTGGAGTTTCTGACCAGTTGGTCTTGAACACCGGTTCTGGGTGTTAAGATGATTCAGGCTGCAACTCGGGCGCTAGAGCTGCGGAACTGACTTAGCACTAGACTCTTCCATTGTTCCTCTGTAAGCAGCAGACTGCACCAGTCTTGCACATGTGTATGAATAGGCTCGTTATTGTACAAAGTAATTCAAGTCACTTGTTCCCTCACAGGACCATGGACAACACATTCCCCTCACTTGAGGGCAGCCCCCTCTGCATTGATAGCCTAAGGAGCTTACCTCCTCCAAGTGTTCCCTACAAGTTTCTCCTCCTCTTCAAACTTCACTAAACTGGAAGGCCTGCATCCCTGCAGCTAAGCCGCTAAAACCTCCAGTTGAGACTATTGGGTCGAGAGCCCCTTTTCCTACCGAGTTTTCCTAACCGGTAGCTATTCCCATACTCATCACTCAATCGCCGACCCACTTAATGTCGGAACCTCCCACCTTACATCATCCTCAACTTCACACTCCAGCACACGCTTCCACAAGCCTGAGCTGAACGCATCGTCTGAAGTTCTTCAACCACCTTGGACTCTCCCCAAGAACGTCTCACGAACCAAGCCTCAAGCCTCGTACTTCGGAGTTCAACCTCCGATCTAAATACACTACAAAAGGCGAGCTATTTGTTCTCTCATTTTCCCCAGTGTTGGCTGTATGGTGGTTTTTGTTGTTTCCTTGTTTGATTATAAGACGCTAGAAATATTGCGTCCGAACCCCATCCTTAACTCCTTCTGAGTCTTGCAAATGATCTAAATTCAATTTGCGTTAACACGCACTGGTGACCCTGCCTTATCAAAGAATACCAACCCTGTTTCAAAGAATACCAATCAATCCAATTCTCAACCTTTAAATTGCCTTGCTCTTCAAGCTAAAAATTCAAATAATTAAATCAAGTTCCCCACTTTGGGTGAACTTTAGAGGCATCACACCGTGAAGCTGGGCATATTTTGACGGCATCAAACCGTGAAGCTGGGCATATTTTAAGGACATCACACCATGAAGCTGGGCAGATTTTGAGGGCGTCACATCGTGAAGCTGGGCATATTTTGAGGACATCACACCGTGAAGCTGGGCATATTTTGAGGACATCATACCGTGAAGCTGGGCATATTTTGACAGCATCACACCGTGAAGCTGGGCATATTTTGAGGGTATTACACCGTGAAGCTGGGCATATTTTGAGGACATCACACCATGAAGCTGGGCATATTTTGAGGACATCACACCATGAAGCTGGGCATATTTTGAGGACATCATACCGTGAAGCTGGGCATATCTTGAGGGCATCACACCGTGAAGCTGGGCATATTTTGAGGACATCATACCGTGAAGCCGGGCATATTTTGAGGACATCAAACCGTGAAGCTGGGCATATTTTGAGGACATCACACCGTGAAGCTGGGCATATTTTGAGGGCATCACACCGTGAAGCTGGGCATATTTTGAGGACATCATACCGTGAAGCTGGGCATATTTTGAGGGCATCACACCGTGAAGCTGGGCATATTTTGAGGACATCATACCCTGAAGCTGGGCATATTTTGAGGACATCACATCGTGAAGCTGGGCATATTTTGAGGGCTGTGCAGAAAATTTACAGGATTTCCTGTATTAGTTATATGTAACCTTCTTCGCTCATGAACTTAGTTATAAGGCTAAGGTTAATTGATACTGAACTGTAAGTAAAATGTCGAAACCTGATATTAAGTTTATTTACAGATAATTTATCCAATTCAATAACTTAATAAGCTACAATTGGTACAACCTAGCGCCATCGGTGGCATGTTTTTGGTTTTTGAACTTTAGTCAACATTTCTATGAGAACAGCGTCGTGAACGCACCATTTGATTATTATTATTATAATTTAAGTAAGTTTTAGCCTCCCTTAACCACGACAAAGATGTTCCAAGACAGGAAGGAAGAAGGCACCATTTAGTATGGAGTTGAGGGAACGCGGAATCTATGCACTAAGTGCAAAGAAACAGTAAGGTAAGAAAGAAGATTATGAAACAAGAAAAAGTTGAAGATGAAAGTAGTAGGAGCTGAAAAACAGGACAGCAGTGAACCAAAAAAAGGTGGCCTGTAACAAAACAAAAACCGATTTTATTTCAACGAAAAGGAAGCCTACCTAACCTTCAGCTCGGGCCCTCACATAGTCCTCTTCGGAGCGCTAATTCCCATACTTACAATAGTTGTATCCCCCTGAGGGGACGCACCAGTTGAGCCAAACCACAATTACCTCCCTAATTTTATGGACGGACAGAGCAGAACGCTACTAACTCCAATTCCTATCTAAAACAATTAATTTATCAACCACTCTCAGAGTTAGATTTTCCTTTCAAGTATTTTAATTTCATATCCTGGTAACTAATGAATAAACATTTCTCACCACAGGGTCACTGAATAGATAGGTCCTAACCTATTGTAAAAGTTTGTTCAACAAAGTGCTTGTCAACAAAAGGATATTTTTTCTGTATTTAGATGACTTATCAAACTTACAATAACTCACCACAGGGAACATGTTGAGTCGATCTCTCAACCATTTGTCCGATGTTTGATATGCTATTGAGATGCCTAAATACTTTTATCAATGTGTTTATAGATGTAAATACATGAAAGTTTCACGGAATGTTGCCACTTTTTGTTCGCGTAAACTAGGAAAAGATTCGCTATCTAACGATAAGCTCTGTTGAATATTGACATTCGATCTGAACAACTGGAGGTCGTGCGTGTCGAGCTATTATCGAAGGTTAATGAAACGCGTTCAAACCGCGAAATAATTACTTCACTTCCTTACTTGTCTATTGACTTTTAAATGTAAGTATCAAAATATTCACAAAAACTTCTAAGTATACTACTATTTTATTTAAAATGAACACATATACGACATTAGCACGATACATGCATTCTTTCTTCTGGATGACATGAGCACCTTGTAGATGGATGGAATTCGGTGATGTTAAGATCTCACTGCAGTATTTTATTATGTGTACAGGAGCTTCACGCAAATCATCCTTGTTCATGAACTGACGTCCATTCGCAGGAAGTTTTCGTTTCAGAATCGTCCTCAGGTTTTAATTGTTTTTAATTCCGGGAAATTTGCAGCGGACTTGATGTTTAGAAGCGAACTTTTTTGGAGCTACTCAGTTTATTTGCATGCGAGAGACGATATTTTGCATGAAAAAATTCATTTTCATTGAGGCGGTATTTAAGGTATTTGAGTAGCCCATAAATATTAATTTTAATTAATAAAGAGAAGTTTAAAAACTATCAACGCTCATCAAAATTTTTTTTGGCGCTACATTCTAACTTAAATGATTACAATCTAACTTACACTCTAACCTAATGCAGTCATTGTCCCCCGAATTCATTGGCGCATATTAGACCGAGTGAAGACAAATTGAACTGAAGACCAAGGCTGGTCAACGTTAAAAATTTGAAAATTTATATACTCGGTAAAAAATATAGAAGCAGTTGGACATGCTGACATAACCTTTCGAAATATGAAAAGAAACTTCCCTGCTACCACACCCATGAGTCTTTGATTAAAAATATAAAACGGTGGAGTTCCTAAGAGTTGATATAATAAATTCAACACGATGATTTTTAGAAAATTCTTAATACAGACAGCCTTATATCTAATTTAACACTATGACTGCGACTACTAAATATTAGGTTCAATGCCAAACTCAAATTTAAAGTTAATTGTGGTAAATTATTTTGAAAATACCAAACATGAACTGGTTCGTGCCTACATTTCGCTCAAATTTAGGCCCTCCGCACACGGGGCTACTCTAATGAAACTAAACTGGTTTGTGATTGACGTTACTAACCAGCTACTAACTCAGTGATGCGGTTCCGCACACGAGGCTACTAAAATCCGTAATCTCCTCTGGGTGTTCGTGGAAGTAGAACAGCATAATGCAATCATTCAGCAACATTGTGGATAGCGATTAAAGTGGCGAAGGTATGAAACTGTATAATCATTATCGTCAGAGAAGAAATAGAAAACGAAGACAATTTTTGATTCATCCATACATAGAGGAAAATTTCAACCGCCGACTTTTCGTTGCTGCAAAAGAATTACAACTTACAACCCTATTAATTAATATACATATAAAATAGCTTTCCATTGTATACTAACACAAAATTAAATTATATATTACTTTCATAGTGTATCAATTTGATAGATTATTTTATACAGGGTGTTGATAATTCGATACACACATTTCAACCATAAATAGAAAAACGCAAAATAAAACGATTTTCATGAGGGATAAAAACCTCAGAACGCCTTTGTTTTCGAGAAATGTTTATCCAGAAGTTTTCCCGTAAGAATTATTGGCTTACAATGCAGCCGTTGAGTACAATCTAACTGCTGCTGGCGCGCGCTGTAGCATACCAAGGGAAGAATCTGAAATTATTTTAGATCGTTAATTCTTAAAAAAAGATGAAATAGTCAGGTTCATGTCACTCGTGAAAATCGTTTTTTTAGCGTTTTTCTGAACATGGTTGAAATATGTGCATCGAATTACACGACACCCTGTATATTATTCAATGAAATTAGAAGGAAATTAAATATATTACAATAAGTATTGTACGATATGAAAATCTATTACCCTGCATATTTAGGGCTTTTCCAACTTTACTCCATGGGATTTCTGTTTCATCCATCCTGGAGTAACCCGATGGTTTAAAAAACGGGCATTTTTCCACTTCCTAGACCAACTTTGTGTTCTTTCATTCGGTAGAACGTCCATACAATAGAAGAGTTACCAAGAAACTCAGATACTCAAGTTAAAAGTGACTGGGCATGCGAGTCACCCAGCAACTGGTAGCTAACGCATTACCAACGAGTTAGTAAGCAGTAGCTCCGTGTGCAGCGTCCTTATCAATTACACAGAAGTGACTCAGTGCGAACTGGTTAATGATTTGCGTCTGTGATCAGTTTCTTTTGAGTAGCCCCGTGTGCGGAGGGCCTAAGTTTTTGTGAAAATTGAATTTGCGACTAATGGTCGGTCAGCAGCATTATGAAAATCACCTCAGTGTACCACCGGTGGCGCACGTCGCAGTCAAAGTGTTAAGGAGAAACTGCAATACTTATTTTCACATGTAGAACAGTAGTTAAATTTACGGAGGACATAGCCATAAAAGTGCATTTCCTTAGCTAAAAATCAGAAAACACACAGAGATGTCAAATATTCTACTCGTAAAATGAAATGGAAATGTTATTCACGTTGATACAGTAACAGTTCAACGACTTACATAGTTCATTTCCTAAGAAGTTGTTGCATGGAATACATTACAACCAATTTAGATTTTGAATAATGTAAACTTAAACGGCTCAAATTAAAAGACGAATCGTATGAAGTAGACATTAGTAGCGTTAGGGGTTTAATGCTTGATTGACACGAATGAAATAAAAATCTATTCCCTCGGATTTCTTCACTAACACACCAGGACTGAAAGCCTATCAATACTACTAAATAATGCCTTAGCGCAGTCTTCTCTTACATTCAGAAAGGAGCTCAGGCTACCACAGCAATGGTTGATTTGGAGAAAGGTGTAATGACTGGAAATAAATTATCTTACCTCGAATACGAAATTCGATGTACTAGAAATCTAAAACTAATTTTTCCTCTATACATGTTAATGAAAACTAACCTACTTAATTCGGAAACGTGATTTACAACACAACAAATTTGGTCCGCAAATTTTTACCAAGGTATTGCTGCCACATAAGATTCCCAATCGTACCATAGGAGGAAGAGCGGCCGTCGCACAAGGTTAGCCTCAACATTTCACTATCAAATACAACTGAAGAAAAATGAAAGTTTGTTGGAAACATAAAACTCAATACATTGGATTATACGGAACTCAATATCAAAATTACTGATGCCGGCTCAGTTTTAAAATAAAAGGTATTCTAGTGCATAAAAACAAAGGTTCAAATCAACTACGATCTGTGCAATAAAAGTGTTTGCTTTCTGTCTGGATAAACGAAAATCTACGACGCACTTGACCGAACAGACCAAAACACCGCCCTCAATGATGTTCAAAAAGTGAAATAGAGTTGCCAAAAAATATAAAAAACAGCACAACGCGCATGTCTAATTATATATACACGCAGAAATGCAATCTAAGTTTCATTCTATTTGAGAATATATGATAAAATTCATATATATATCGTCTTCGTACCACGGAAATTAAAGTAGAATTCTTGAATTTTTTCTAAAATTTTTAAATTTGAGATAAGTTTTTTAGCCTCCCTCCCTAATTGCAACAAAGACGTTCAAAAAGGACATGAATGAAAGCACCATTTAGGATGAAGTTGAGAAACACAAATTCTATAGTGTTCCTGACCAGGAACCAGGTAAGTCAGACTAATGTCACATGAATGCGACAAAAGCAGTACGAAACAGAATGCGAATAACTGATTTTTATGCACTACACTCAGAAGCAACTCAGCAACTGAAAATAAGCTCTCATTTCATTCAAAAAAGAAACATTATCAATACCTGAAAGTTGCGCAGAATAATACGCAAAACGAAGAACGCAGTTAAATAAGGAAATAAAATTTTACCGACAACAACGCTACATAGGAGTTAGATTACATTAGATAAGTTTGTTTGGGCCTGTTTAATTATAAAAAATGGTTTTAAGAGAGGAAAGAGGAAACCATCATTCAGTGTTGACATAGGGAACGCATGGTTTATACACAAGGTTCATAGAAACAGCAAATTGCATAAGAAATTAACGAATCACAGTAAGGTTGAAGACGTAACGGATGTTAGAAAATAGGACTGCAGTAAACCAAAAAAAAGACAGTTCTTGAAAAAAACAATAAGATTTCATGCTCACAAAACAAGGCCTCCTCACAGTTCAGAACCTCATATATTCTGCTCGTGAGCGCTAATTCCCACGGACACAAAAGTTGCGATCTCCTGAGAGAGAAAATCGTAGATCTGTGGCCACACGGAACAGCTGCAAATTATAACATATCGAAGTGAGTTGAAATAATTAGGTATTTGAGTAGCACATAAATGTGCATTCAACAGTTAGAAGAAAATGAATTGGTGCGACCATGTTTGCTAGCTACGTGTTGTCCAACGCTATCCTTTTGAGCAGAGGAATAGTCCCAGAACTCACATTTGAACAGCTTTCCTTCACCATGTTTACTGGCTAGGTGTGGCTTATGATAACCCTTACGAGGTGAGAAATATTCTCATTAATGACACTTGAAAAACTGACCTTCACCATGTTTCCTAGCTTGGTGTAGCTTGACACTACCCTTGTAAGCAGAGGAATAGTGGCATAGTTCACACCTGAATAGCTGACCTTCACCATGTTTGGCGGCTAAGTGTTGTTTAAGATTTCCCTTCTGTGCAGAGGAATAGTCACAAAATTCGCACTTGAACATCTGACCTTCACCATGTTTGGCGGCTAAGTGTTGTTCAAGATTTCCCTTCTGTGCAGAGGAATAGTCACAAAATTCGCACTTGAACATCTGACCTTCACCATGTTTGGCGGCTAAGTGTCGTTCAATATGTTCCCTCCGTGCAGATGAATAGTCACAATACGTACACTTGAACAGCTGACCTTCACCATGTTTGGCGGCTAAGTGTCGTTTAAGATTTCCCTTCTGTGCAGAGGAATAGTCACATAATTCACACATGAACATCTTCCCTTCACCATGTTTGCCAGCTCGGTGTACTTTGATACTACACTTGTGAGCAGAGGAATAGTCACATAATTCACACTTGAACAGCTGGCCTTTACCATGTTTGGAAGCTCGGTGTGCTTCAACACTTCTCTTCATAGCATTGGAATAGTTACATAATTCACACATGAATAGCTCACCTTCACCATGTTTACTGGCTAGGTGTTGTTTAAAATTATTCCTACGAGCCGAGATATATTCACATAATTCGCACCTGAACAGCTGACCTTTATCGTCGTTGCAAACTTGGTGCACTTCATTAACGTCTTTACGAGCAGAGGAATGGTCCTTCAAAATACGAATACCAAGCTGACCTAGCCCATGTTTGCTTATTTGATGAATTTCGCGCTTAGCAGACAAACACTGCTTTATGCTTGCTTCATTAGCTGAAGAATTTTCACACACCTCACACTTGGACACATTCCTGTTGTCTAATGCATCTTTTTCAGGCGCTTCTGAACTGGACTTCATGACTATGATAGAGCCACAGATTTCACATTCAAACTCTTTCTGACTATATTTTTCAGGTCGCTGTTCCCCCACCATTTTCACACCAGAATATTGGTAACACCTAAACAGACCTTTCCATTTGTTTTCATTATCATGCTGCTCTCTTACGTGTTGTTTAAAACCACTCTTGTTCTTAGTGGAGTATGCACACAACTCACACTCGTAACATCCCAAATTATGCCTGGCACGGAGGTGCAGTCTCATACAATCCTTCATACCAGTGGAGTAATCACAATGTGCACACAGTAAGGGCCGTGACGTAAGAGTGTCCGGAGGAGCGGCCTCAACACCACTGCCGCTACCCGACATATCTGATGGGGGCGAGGCAGCGATCTTTTCAGATTCTTCAGCTGGTCCCTGATGAACAGCAAATGTGTTGCACGCACCAGAGCTGCCTTCTCTCACCTCGTCCTGTGCTTCTGCAGGTCCTGAACGTGCTTCAGTGCAGTCTACTTCTCTCTTGAAAGTAACTGCATAAGAACCTGAACTTGAACTGGCCTGGAAAGAAGAACTTTTTCCGATTATCACTGGATGACATTCGTCAAAATAACAGTATTATGTTCAAATTGCAACTAAAAGCAACAACTTGTACCTATTTTATTTTCTATTGAGACAAAGTTATGCACTTGATTATCAGTTCTAAATTTAATCCGAAGGAAATGCACCTCACCTGTTCTAAACAAAATGCAAGAAAAATATTTTAAAAATAATAAAGGA
This sequence comes from Morinoia aosen, assembly GCA_030386875.1. Lineage (NCBI taxonomy): Eukaryota > Metazoa > Arthropoda > Malacostraca > Amphipoda > Talitridae > Morinoia > Morinoia aosen. Next base: position 44,713,706 of record CM059580.1, read on the forward strand.
AGCAAGAAATAAAGGAAGCAAGAAATAATGATAGCACGAAAGAAATCTAAAAAGCACTTTCTCTCTTCTCAGACGGTTATTATTTTAATACAGAGCAAAAATTAAACTACATATTCATGCAATATCTCATACATGAAATTTTACTATATACATTTTTCGCTTTAAAACACAAAACTAATACCACCATTTTTCTTATACTTATAAGTAACAGCAATTGTATAAGGACTATTGTCCTTTAATAACTGAGAGAGGCTCAAGTGATTTCTTATACTACTTAAGCAGCTACAAATATTCATTCGTTTGTCTCACACACAAAGCAAGAACACATATAAAAGTAAAAAATCTGACTACTTGTTATTCAGAAATAATTCATACGGTTTCAAGTGTGGCAAAAGTTCACACGGACGTCTTTTCATAAAAAATTTGGCAGCAAATGTTTGAAGAAGTTGAGTTGGGAAAAGGAAACAAGAAAGGATCTTACAACGATCACTAGAGTAAACCAGTAAGTTGCATCATTTAAGTTAATTCACTGAAGCACAATGGAATCAAGAAAAGGCTCCCTGACTGGGGGTACAAGAAGCATGGTGAAAATAGCTTTTATACTATTGATGATGTGACCATAGCTCAAACAATACCAGCTGTGGTTGGGGAACGGGAACAAAATGGAGCACATGGAGAAATACAACACAAAAATAAATACCAGCAGTCAAAAGATACTATCACGCAATGACAGTGTAAGAGGGCGGGGGACTAGGGGTACTAGCATTTACCCATCATTACACATAGCTGTTTGTGAACCACATAGTGAGGGAGTAATGAAACTGGTTTAGACAAATGATAGTTGAATGTGATTGGATTGAACAGGTGATTGTTCATGCAATGACAAGTGACAGGGCTCAAAAATAGTGAAGATAAATCAGAAGCCAGTGAATAAAAAAGATCTGAAAACAGAGATAAAACAAAAATAAAAATGCAGGAAAAAGAAAATAAACCATACCAGACCTTTTGGATTCCTCAAAATTAAACTTCAAAATAAAGTAAGAAGCAGAACAAAATAAATCATGCTAAAAATAAATTCATGATAAATAAAGACAATGCATGAACTAAAAATGAAACCAAGCAACTGAAAGAGACTATGAAATGGATATGAATGAAACCAAACTCAAATTAAATCATTCAACAACAAATTCAACGGAGTAGCTCAGGAAAAATATTACAACAAAAATGTTCTTGAAATCTAGCAAAACTGAAAAACTTGACCTTTCAACAAAAAGAAATGAAAGAACCAATATGCCGAAAGAAAACATCATGCTCAACATAAAGTAAATCTTAGCCTAAAGCAACAAAAAATATATACAAGCAAAGCAAACTGTACAATGAAGCAACACCTCACCAGATCAACACTTGGTTTTATAAGTTGAAGGAATAGCTTTGCCAAGAAATAATTACACTAGTTTCACTGTAAATCTGAGTGACAAAGTGAAAGAAAGACAGTGCATTAAGATACTATTCATACACAAAAACACAGCAAAATCAAGAACACAAAACAACCAATGAACACTTAATAACACACATTTACACTCTTATCACTATACTTAACATAAAAGATCATACAAAAAGGACTGGAGAAAACGGAACAAATTCAGACTGATGCATGCCGGATATTACAGACACACAAGAAAAATATTTGGGGCCACGCCTACAACAGAAATAACAAATTGAAAAAAAAAATCAATTACAAAACCGCCAATTAGGCATCCATATAGACAAGAAACCTCAATTCAACAGAATAGAAATTCAAATACAATGGAGTGTGCAGCAAGACTATTTTCTGGAACCAGGGTAAAACATTGCTAGGCAGCCAATGAAACAGTTTAGACAATAAATTAGGCTAATCTACCACGAGAGGCTTTCAATTTTTCAAAAGACAGTTTAATAGAATGAAATTCACTGAGACAAGTTTTACCAATTTTGTCAGAAATGCTCAAAAAAATGAGAGGTGAGACCAGTGATAATGCTATAAATGTCACTAGATGGTGGCCAAGAACAGGTAAAGATGCACAACATCTGAATGAAATTGAAATTTTGTGTGAAATTATAAATGCTACACTGAAATCAAACAAAGCATTCAAGAGGAGAGTAAGCCACCAATTCAAAGCACTAAAAAGAAGAGTAAGCCAAAAATTGGATGCACTCAAGAGGAGAGTAAGCAATCAATTGGAAGCATTCAAAAGGAGAGGAAGCCACGAATTACAGTACCTGGAGTTCCAGGTGCCAGTCAATGGGCTCGTTCTTCACAGTAACTGCCTCAAGCTCAGCGTCAGGCACTTCACTTTTGATGTGAATTTTTTCTAGATGGCTCCCAGAGCTCAGCCTGTCACCTGCAAGCAGCAAATGCTTATCGAGAAAATTACATTTGAGAATATAAATCTGGAAACAGCTGTATACTGTTAAAAATGTTAGATGACAATTTTCTTTGTATTTTAACATATGTAAAACTGTAGTCATGTACCAATACCATTTTTTATGGCCGATACCGATACTCATTTCTTGGCCGATACCTATACTCATTTCTTGGTTGATACCTATACTTTTCCAATTATATTAAAATAAAACCATTGGAAGCCCTTCATGGGTGTTATAATAAAATTATTGCTTAATATATCCAATATTGAAATTTATCAATATTGTTTATCAAATTTATCACTCAAAACAAAAAAGGTTCCAAAACAATCTCTCAAAACCAATCAGAAAAAAATGGTTCCAAAATAAACTCTCAAAACGAATCTCTCTTAACAAATCAAAACAATCTCTTAAGAAAAATCTTGACAAAAATTTAAACCATTATTTTCAATACTGGAAATTGAATAATCTCAAATTGAAATTGAGGAACATGAGCATCACTCCATTCTCAGGCTTCAGTTTATTCCTGTGAGGAGTATACACATTGCCTCCAATGCTTAAAGTTCTCTGACTCTCAACTGATGAAGGCAGACATGATAAGAGTTTGTTAGCAACAGTTGGCAAATTGGGTATAAGGTTTTATTTTTTTACCCACCAATTTACAGGGTTTGATTCTCTTGATATTGTTGAAAGTGAGATGGATTCATCAACTTCCCTGGTCAGAGAAGAAGATGAAGAAAGTTCAAGTTGAGTAACTCTAGATTTCTTATGCGCATTGTAAAATAGCAAATTCAGTTAGTGGGCCTGATTAAAATCTAGAATTCAACAGTTAACTAAATAATTCACTAAGTATGAATAGGCTCTTTATTTCATTATACTTTTACTTTCATGATTATGACCTTCATTTTTATGTTTGATATAATACGTATTATTGGAAAGTATCGGCTGGATTTTGCCGATACCGATACCAGTACAATGACCGATACTGCCCATACCGATAAATCGGTGCATCACTAGAAAACTGGTACAATTTTGGTAAGGTTTGAAAGGAAATCTATTGATACTTATTTTCAGCCATTTCAGAAAATAATTTTTCAGCTGAAGTGCTATTATCTGAAGAATACAAGGGATCAAAATTAACTGAAACAATTTTATCTTACACAGAGAAATCAAGTCTTCAGAATGAAAAGGACTTACAATTCACATAAAACTGGCAAATCCGTCAAAAATTGGCAATAAAATATAAACTTTACCCTGTTACTATTCTTTGAATAGGTTATCTGAATTCAAATTGAAAAGAAATGGCCTTGCAGAAGGAAGTTTCACAACAAATACAAAGACCTTAACTCAACAAAATGTCTCATACCAATGAACACTGAAATCCTCATGTTCAACAGAGCTAATTCAACATTTTGGTTACAATTTTAGGGTTTCTTGACATTACATACAACGAATGAAGGAATATTACAACTTAATCTTCAAAGAAAAATGCAATGATACTCTCTAGTATATCTGATATTATAGTTTTATAAAAAAATTTAAATACAAAACATTACACTAAATGCTTGGTTCAACAAATCAAGAGTATCAGCAAGATAAAGTTTACTCTGAGAATAATTCATATTGAGACCCATGGTGTGAATGCTGAGGTTGTTTACACTAAAAACAGTGCCTTGAAAACGAATAATAAACACGGTATGTCAATGATGTACCCCAGAGATATAAACACAGTTTTACATTCTCAATTATTCATATATCATCTCCACTCAACATATGGCTGTTTACACCAAAATGTAGGCTGAATGAAAGAATAAACCCAAGAAATATAAGTCACAGATAATGTTGAAAACACTCAAACTATTTGTGTGCATAGTTGCCACATCTACATTCACAGTGTGGGATTTCGAATGTGTCTATGCTCCTAAAGTTATTCACAAAATGTATGAACAATTGCAGTATATTCAAACTTTGTCGAATCTTCTGTTTGATTTGGGAAATTCCATTCAAATCAGATTTAGCTATACAGCCCATGTCAAAATATTGATAAAGGAGAAATGTTCAATTAGATATTTATTTTTTTGACAAAAAATTTTGAGACACAATATCCAATAATTTTATTTTCTTTGCTTATATGTTACACTTCACAATATAGTAACAGGCAGGTCTTGTCTATAAGGGGTCACTTCAAGATTTCAATATTCAATCTGATTTGTTTGATATTTGGCCATTATATACATTGATTGGAAAAACAATTTGTTACTAAGACTACTTTTTTTGATTAGGGCCTTATTTTTTTAATACAAAAAAACAAAAAATTAGTTGTTTGGTACATTTTATACATAATTCAAGGGAATAGAAATTATTGAGTTTTCATGCTAGAAAAAATTCAACCCTTTAACGCCCACAAGGACACCAGTGTCCTATTTCAAAAATACCATCAATATATTGTATTTTTTGTTTAATTAGTTCCCTAATGTGTTCTTTGAAGTTCTCTGCCGAGTGGCAGTTCCTTTCTCATTCTGATATCGGTGACTGCCTGATGCCAGCGCCAGTTTAGTGACGGTGGTTGTGTTAACGGTAATATGAGTACAAAAATTCGGTCGTTAAAGGGTTAAAGACATGTTTAGAATCCTTATAGCATTTCTAACAGAAGTACAATTGAAAATTTCACATTTGTAATTTTTCATTTTTTTATATGCATCATTTGATCACTAAATCATATATACACTAATTTTGGGTTTAGACCTTGATAAAAAAAATCATTTGTGCAATTGGGGAATTTTCTACCAAACTTTTGTTATAAATGATACAAGGATTCTACAACTGTTTTTGTTTTTGTTTTAGCATGAAAACTCACAATTTTGTATTTTGTTCTTCTTTTGGCCTTGTCATACTTTCTGTATTTCTATATGCTTGTACAGGTGTTGATAATGGCTTGAGGTTTAAGCTGAAACGTTTATACGTTAAAATGACTTTATAATCAGCTATCTTTGCTATCATTTTTATTTTAAGGGAACCATTTCCAATAAACTGAAACTTTTTTCTATTGGATTTACGTCTATGAAAATTTGCAGACTCCTAGATCTCCACATTTGTAACAACTTTTGTTCAAGAAAAATTTTTCCTCAGGGCATAGAAAATTAATTATTCATCAAAATAAAAATAAATGAAAAATTTTGTTCATTATAACTCCGAAGAAAACAAAGCTAGAGCAATGCGGTTTGTTGCATTTGAAAGTAAAATGTGCGCTCTAGCTATAATACGGACGGAATTTTTCATTTATTTCATTCCGAATTTATATGAATTTTTTTGTCAGAGTCAGGGTAAAAGTTATAATTTTAGGGTAAAAAAGTCTACAGAAAGCTTTACAGAAACAATTTGGAAAATCCGTCCATAATATAGGTAGAGCACACATTTCACTTTCAAATGCAACAAACCGCATTGCTCTAGCTTTGTAAACGTTGGAGTTATAACGACAAACGTCTTGAAAACTTGTTTCATAAGACCTATTTTTAGGAAAAAAAATGCTTCTCCTCCTACAGTTTTTGAGCTACAGTGATGATTTTGGTATCATTGGATGCAGAAAAACAAGGGCTTTACAATGTATTAGGAAGTTTTTTCAAAATTTATTCTTGTTTCAAAGTTATGACGACATAACTTTGAATTTTCTTGAGAATATTTTGATTTTTTTTTAATTTTTTAAATTTTTATTTAGGGAATTTGAGGAAAAGCATTCAAGTTTTTGGAATGTCCACGTTATTCTGCATCCAATGATACCAAAATCATTACTGTATCTCAAAAACTATCAGAGAAGAAGCATTTAGAAACCCCCCCCCAAAATGTCGTTTTCTATGATTTCCTATTTTCTTTTCAAGAAAATCGCGTTTTGTCAGAAATGATAAATGATTCTAAATTGCATTTCCTATCAGTATACCAAATTTCATTGCTCTAAATTCAATAAAAAAAAATATTCGGAAGGGGGATGCTTACCTTGAGGAATATGAATGATGAAATATATAAAAAAAGAAAAAAAAATTGAAAATTTGAGAATTTTTTTTGAAAGTCCACGTTATTCTGCATCCAATGATACCAAAATTGTTAACTGCACTCTAGCGGTCCTTGTGCTCACCTGAACACCGCTCGTAGCCAACTGAGAGCGTGGCGAACTACGCGCCGCCCACATTAGGTTGAGCCGGCACTAACTACAATCACCGGCATGATCAGCACGCACGCGCCAGTTTTACACAGACTAACAATTCTCCCTCTAAATATTTAAAAGGAACTTAATCTACAAAATAAGAGAACACAAAACAAACCCCACAAAAAGATTTCAAACCAAAACGTCAATTTATAACACAAAACGAAGGAACAAAAGACTATTTACATAAAGGGCACGAATCTGTGGATCATTCAGGGTGCCCCGTACTGCCGGTAACAGCAGCCAGAAGTGCGTCACTGGACGCACCGCGCTTGGTGAGACAGTTGGCCAACATGCGACTCGTACGAACCCACGACACCTCAGCTACATCACCACGAGATAACATATCCTTGAGAACAGCCAAGTTAATTCTCAAGCACTTGTCTGCCACTGTTTTAGTAGAATGCAATGATTCTACAAGCGACCGATTATCCACACAACACCTCACCTGGACAGCGGAACAGGGAACATTAATGTATTCACAAAGGAGTTTGGCATAATAAACTCCCGCCTCCGCAGCATCCAGTAGGGCTAGAGTCTCTGCTGCGAGCGTGGACTTTACCACACGCCTAATACGTCGCGACTGCCACGCAATAGGACACCTGTTATCACCGTCAACTACAAATATCACATAGCCTCCCTGCGAACCCCCATCCACCAGATTCCCGAAAGCGGCATCACTGTGGCATTCTATGGAACATTCACTAATACTGCGAACTCTTGGGAACCTAACTATCACCTCCCGCAACTTGAGCAACCGAATGACCTTGTTGGCCCTCAAAGCATCTTCCAGTGTTGCAATGTCCAAAACCGAACTGAGTAGGCATACTTCAAACGCTATATCTGGGCGAGTCTGTGTTGCTACCCAATTCAATTGACCAACCACACCGCGAAATTCGTCTTTATCCAACTTATCAAGCGGATCAGAACGATTGGTGTAACAAGATTTTATTTTAACTTCCCTTAAGGGAACCGTCTAGTCAGAATCAAGAAAATGGCCGTCCCCTTTTTTGTATGGTATCTAGATCTATGAAATTTTGCATACGTATGTATTTTAGAAAATGAATAAGGGTTATATTGGGCACTTTTTCCGTTTTTGCCATAATTACGGAGATAACGAAAAATATGGAATGAAAAAATGGGGTATATTCAAGCCACTTCTTCTCAAAAAGTAGTCATCGTAGAGAAATGATTTAGGTATCATTGAATGCAGAAAGAGCTGCTGTATAAAGAGTCAGAGGATTATATTGAAACTCCCAATAATTTATTTGTTATGGAATTTAAAAAAAAAAATTTCAAGTGTCATTCATTTTTCCGTAGATTTTTTAATGTAACTGAAAATCTCCTGTGAATTTCAATATAATCCTCTGACTCTTTATGCAGCAACTCTTTGCGCATCTAATGATAACAAAATCATTGCTCTACGATAACAACTTTTTGAGAAGAAGAAGCTTGAATGATGACATTTGTATTGCTCAGAAAACGCGTTTTAGTGCCGAGACAGGTTTCTTTTGTTTGCAAGCTACATTTCTTGGAGAAATTGGTAGTGTTGACGTTTTGAATATCATTTTTGGAAGTTATTGTGGTTCCTTGAAGGAACCAGTACCACAAGTGGTACCAAAAATGTCTAAAACGCACCAGGAGCATAAGCTTAGGCGTCCTTGGCATCCTAGTAGGCTCCTCTTATAGGATATGGAAGCGCCACGCAGAGCCAAACGCTTCTATCACTACATTAGTACCGAGCAATCAACGTCAAATCCAGAAAAATCTTGATCTGCTATCGATAAAAAGCCTTCTAAATCTGAATAAATCGTCGGTCTGCAACAACTAGATCAGCTAACGTGATATATCTACGCAAGCAGATCGGGCGAGCTACCAACCACCCTCTTTCCCCCCGAGGGAGGAAGGGGTGGAGGTACCGAGAACTCAACTTGCCAAATCTAAAAAATTTTGATCTGCTAGCAGATAAATGCATATCTAATTATGAACAAACCGTCGGTCAGCAACAACTAACTCAGCTGATTTGGCACATGTGCAGTAGCATGCTGAGCGAGCTTCCCCCACCCTCCTTCTTCCTCCTGAGGGAGGGAGGGGTGGAGGTACCGAGAATTCAACATGCCAAATCTCAAAAGTTTTGACTTGCAAGCAGATAGATGCATACCTAATTATGAACAAACCTACAGTCAGAGGCAACCGGCCAAGCTCGTGTGGCACATCTGGGCTAGCTGGCCGGGCGAGCTTCCCCCCACCCTCTTTCTTACTCCCGAGGGAGGGAGGGGTAGAGGTACCGAGAATTCAACATGCCAAATCTCAAAAGTCTTGACTTGCAAGCAGATAGATGCATACCTAATTATGAACAAACCGACACTCAGCACCAACCAGCTGAGCTGACGTGGCATATCTGGCCGAGCGAGCTACCCTCCACCCTCCTTTCAAACCCCCATTTGACCCACTTTGGGAGACGGATCGTTCTGACGCTTTGCAGGAATGAAGTTTAGGACTTTCTCAATCAAATAGAGCAATAAAAAAATAATATGATGGATTTTGGATTTTCGACTGGTCGGTGCCCTTAACGTGTCAATATAGCTCAGTTGGTCTACTTCGATTAAATCTCCAGTCCCAGAAACATTCACACCAACAAATTTAAATGCTCCATCAGCATGGGAACCAATCAAAAATTCTTTTTTCAGTTGGGCAATGACACTTCTTTGAAACAAATCGCTACCAGCCCAGAAAAAATCGTCGACATGGACACAAATGACACCAGCCAATCGTCCTTCATCGTGCCAATAAAACAATGCCTGGTCAACCGAACACATAATCATACCCATCGACAACAAGACATCCCTGACGCGGAAATACCAAGCGCGTGCGGCGTCACAGAGGCCATAGACGGTCTTCTTCAGCTTCCACAAAGAACCATCGTAGAACTCTATGGGTGGTTTAATGAAGGCATCTCTAGTGATTGCATTGCCTTGCAGGTAAGCAGCTCTAATGTCAATAGATTGACACTGCCATCCATGGGCAGCTATTGCAGTCATAGCGAGTCGAAGGGAGTCCTTTGCGCAGGTAGGAGAGTCTGTTCGCTGCTCGTGCATATCTTCCTCGAAGCCTCTAACTACAAGGCGAGCTTTAACTACAGTTTCTACATTTTTAACCTTTTCAGTGATTACCCACCGAACCGACATTGTTTTCTGGCCGATATCGTCGACTATTTCATAGACGTCATTTTGTTTCCAATTTTCGATCTCTGCAATCTTTGCTTCCATTCCCTTCACATCACTGTCGCACAAAAGGACCTGCTCTTCATCAGGAATCAGTCTCCATTTTTCAGTTTGTCTGGCTAAATCAATCCATTCCATCTCGCCATTATTTCTAATAATATTGTAACACGCACCATATAAACCACCAGCTTTACCGGCCCTGCTGTGTACAGTTGCTGTGAACTTCTCACCATCTTTAGGATAAACTTCAATCCTTTGCCCGGTCTTCGGATTATTCTGATTTATCCTGCTAGGAGTGATTAAGGGTGTCTCATTGGGCGGTCCTGCAAGGGCTGATGGAGGCCGGTCTTGATTACCAGACGACTCCACAGTTTCCACATCCGAATCGTCCTCAACAACAGCTGCCTCCTGGGAAACTACCGCTGCAGACGGCCGGTCGCTCTTTGATGCTGTCTCACTACCATGTAGGTCATCACTTGAATTAGCATGCTGCAACCTACATGTGTGCACACGTACATAAGTTCCACCGTGCTTCACCAGCACTTGCTTCCCATCTTTACCAATCACCACCCCAGGTCCACGCCATCGATCGTCGTCCTTCCGTTTGTAGTATACACAGTCACCGTTCACGAGGTCATTTACATCGGAGTTGCGAGTTTGCCGCAAAAGCGCCCGACTTATTCGTTCACTGGATTCATTTTTCACAAATTCGACTCTTGCGTTGTGCATTGCATTAAGATTGTCCGCAATCATTTGCGATGTGGTTTTCATTTCCAGTGCAGGCAACGAATTGCTGCAAATTGTGGGAATCACAGGGTTCCGTCCAAATACGAGTTGGTTGGGAGAAAATCCATGGCAGTTCTGCAGTGCATTTCGAGCAGATACAGCCCAACCCAAAGCAATATCAAGGTCACACGTGCAGTCCTCCACTATCTTTTTAATACTGGTTGTAAGAACACTGTTCAACCTCTCACAGATAGAGTTGCTCCAAGGGCTTTCAGCAGCAGTGCACAAAATTTTTATACCAAAACCCTCTCCCATTGACCGCACCAATTCGTTGTTAAATTCACAGCCATTATCTGACAGAAACTGCTTCGGTGCCCCAAACGTCATAATCCAACTTGTAAACAAGGATTTTACAATTGTTTGCGGTTGTTTATTCGTTATGTAAGCTGCGCTGCAAAACCTGGTGGCGTGATCTACCAAAACCAGAAAATATTGTCCATGAGACCACACTTTGAGATCCATGGCAACTAAATCATTGAATGATTTGGCCATCGGTAATGCCACCACCGGACGGGGCTTTGGTTTCTTGTAGCGTCGGCACGTATCGCAGGACTCGCTAATTCTCTTGATCGCTGCCTCTAGTTCTGAGTTGTTGCGCCCCGCTTCCTTGAGCAGAGAAAGTAATTTCTCAGAGGTGGGATGTGCAAACTGCCGGTGAAGTTTCAGAGCAACCTCATCCGGTTTAGCATTAGAAGTAGTGTTCACTAAAGCGTGTTCCACTCGAGTTGTCGTTAGTTGTCTATATATAGGGATAGTGTAGTGACCCATTGTTGTAGTCCTGAGTTTTACTCTCTGACCAAAGACTTCCACTGAATCGGCAGGCAGGTTGATTACCATTCCAGCCTTTTTCATAGAAGGACGGCTGAGCAGAAGCGGGATGCTGCTGTCTATCACATCAGATCTAATGTTGATGTTCTTTCCGGCCATAACGCACGGAAACACAACACTTTTCAGTGCTTTTGTTTTCTGTCCATCCCCAAACCTGTAAGTTGCATTCGAGGGATGGAACGAAACTTTTTGCTTCTCTGCATCATTCAGAGTTAATAAAAACTCTTTCAACCAGAGGTCACCACACACAGTTTTTGAACATCCCGAATCTAGCAGCACGTGACCTAAAGCCTCGCCCAGAAGCAAATCCATTTTTGGATCAAGAACTTCACCAGTGATTAATGTGATGTTCACCTCCTCCTCTTCTTCAATTTCGGAGGTTGTTTCTCCAAATAGACTAGATTGTCTTTCATGAGCATGTGGACATTTTCTAGCCCAGTGCATTTTAGATCCACACACCGCACACATTGTTAGGGCACCGAGGCAAGTCGGTCACCCTGAACACAGGCTAAAGGTCCCGGTAAGGCCAGTATAGTACCGACACAGTTAGGAAAACAGGAAACTCAAGGAATAATTAACAAAGTATAATTAGGGAACCAAAAGCAACCATAAGGTACGAACCTCAGGAAGCAAACAAAATTATCACGTTAACTGAATTAACACAATGACACATAGCTGGATAAACACGAGTGAAAACTCCATAAAGGTGGCTAATAAATGAGAGTACAGCTGACTACCAAAAGAAAGATAACACAACTCAGCACTCTGCAGTAACTAAAGGTGAACACGACTGAGGGCAGAGTAAACTGAGGATGGCCAGCTGGTTGAGAACTAAGGGTAATCTTGACGGGAGAAAATCTTGAATGGAACAAAAGGTGAACGGAGACAATCTTGGACCAAGGTATAACTGGAGAATGGAGAACCCAAGGACAGACGGCAGACTTGTAGCTAAGTGCAGAGCTCGGTAAGAAGGCAAGGTCAAGCTACCGGTGACGCGTCAGGTAGTTTTCATGGGTAGTCACGACCCAACAGGGCCCTCTTCCAGGACGGAGGCCACTCAGCTTACCTCTTACAGGACAGGCTTACTACAGCGAGATACCAGGCCCACACTCCAGCTTCTCCAGGACAGTGCAGGGGCAGGAAGAGACTCTGATAGCCTCTGAGCAGAACAGCTCCTGGCCTCCGCTCCACTCTTGCTGCTCTGAAGTCACAAAATACCAAACAATAACCTACAGCCTCCTTGGAGATGCTAATACCTCAGATGTAAAAGTCCATGAACCGTAGATAGTTAAATACATGAACCTGTGTTTATGCAAGAAACACTAGAAAAACATGTAGCTAACATAAACAAATCTTATCCGTTACCGTGAAATAACCACTAAGAACAACATAAATATCATGACAATTACTGTTTAATGACACTAGCTAGCTAAAAATTCTCTCTTACTTATTTTATACTATTTACAGAACCTAACTTGGGACAGAGATGAATGACTCACCTGATAAAGAGCCTTTCCAGGCAGGTAATCTTCGGTAGTAGCTATAGGAGTACAGTAGCTAATAATCACGCAAAATGTTGCACCAGAACTCTCAGTTTTGAATTAACTATTATTTACCGTTTTAATCATAACTGTGGGGGGAAACAAAAAGAATGCTTAATTCAAAGGAAACAATGAGCACAATGTGACTTATTCAGAAAATAAATACCAGGTAAATCTCATTTCCTAACATTCCTCCCCCCCAAGTGCCTACCATACAATGGGAGCACTTAATTCTAATGACTTGTTTACTACATATGTCATGCATCTCTGTCCCTTACATATACTCCTACCCTATCATTCTACCTTGTGCACATTACGGCGCCTAATACATCCAGTTAATACCTACCTAATAGCAGTATTTACAACCATTCAGAACAGGGTTTTTTTTTTTAATTAACAAAGTATAATTAGGGAACCAAAAGCAACCATAAGGTACGAACCTCAGGAAGCAAACAAAATTATCACGTTAACTGAATTAACACAATGACACATAGCTGGATAAACACGAGTGAAAACTCCATAAAGGTGGCTAATAAATGAGAGTACAGCTGACTACCAAAAGAAAGATAACACAACTCAGCACTCTGCAGTAACTAAAGGTGAACACGACTGAGGGCAGAGTAAACTGAGGATGGCCAGCTGGTTGAGAACTAAGGGTAATCTTGACGGGAGAAAATCTTGAATGGAACAAAAGGTGAACGGAGACAATCTTGGACCAAGGTATAACTGGAGAATGGAGAACCCAAGGACAGACGGCAGACTTGTAGCTAAGTGCAGAGCTCGGTAAGAAGGCAAGGTCAAGCTACCGGTGACGCGTCAGGTAGTTTTCATGGGTAGTCACGACCCAACAGGGCCCTCTTCCAGGACGGAGGCCACTCAGCTTACCTCTTACAGGACAGGCTTACTACAGCGAGATACCAGGCCCACACTCCAGCTTCTCCAGGACAGTGCAGGGGCAGGAAGAGACTCTGATAGCCTCTGAGCAGAACAGCTCCTGGCCTCCGCTCCACTCTTGCTGCTCTGAAGTCACAAAATACCAAACAATAACCTACAGCCTCCTTGGAGATGCTAATACCTCAGATGTAAAAGTCCATGAACCGTAGATAGTTAAATACATGAACCTGTGTTTATGCAAGAAACACTAGAAAAACATGTAGCTAACATAAACAAATCTTATCTGTTACCGTGAAATAACCACTAAGAACAACATAAATATCATGACAATTACTGTTTAATGACACTAGCTAGCTACCAATTCTCTCTTACTTATTTTATACTATTTACAGAACCTAACTTGGGACAGAGATGAATGACTCACCTGATAAAGAGCCTTTCCAGGCAGGTAATCTTCGGTAGTAGCTATAGGAGTACAGTAGCTAATAATCACGCAAAATGTTGCACCAGAACTCTCAGTTTTGAATTAACTATTATTTACCGTTTTAATCATAACTGTGGGGGGAAACAAAAAGAATGCTTAATTCAAAGGAAACAATGAGCACAATGTGACTTATTCAGAAAATAAATACCAGGTAAATCTCATTTCCTAACAACATCGATACTGATCCATCATTGTTAGTTGGATTCAAACGTGAATCCTTGCTTCCAGCATTGAAGGTGGTTCTGCGGCTGTTGAAGTTTCCCCTTCTCCATCTTCCCCTACCAGAAGCACCATAAGCGTACATGGCGTCTGCAGGTTCAATTTTCACCGCCAAGTCAGAATTGTTCATCACCAAATTACCGTTCTCAGTAAACAATCTTTTCAAAGTTTTGCGCATATTTTCCAACGTCATCTCCGTTGTAGTTGACAGTGCCAGTTGAAAATGAATGTCTGAAAGATTACAGCTTTTCAAGAGTCTGCACGCCACTACCGCATCTGGTAAACTAACACCAACCTCCTTTAACTTGTAATGGCGGTTATCAAACTCAGACAAGTATTCGTCCACAGAACATTCCGCAGGGCGACTGTAATTTTCGAACGCAAGGTACGTATTGAACACTTTCCAATTAGGATCTTGTAGAAACACTCTATCTAACTTCAATAGTAGTTTGTCCAGACCGTCATCACTCTTCAATTCGCTGACACTAAGTTCTGATGACGCTGCACGTGCTCTTCCCGTCAAAGAGAGATGAACTGCGATGCCACACTTATTCGCCGGCAAATCCGTGAACACTTTCCATAGTTCAATGTCTTTTTTCCAAGAATCAGAATCGCTTTCCTCTTCAAACACTGGCGGACATTTACTGAACGATTTACTAACGGTAGACATTACGCTCTGCTACCATTTGTTAACTGCACTCTAGCGGTCCTTGTGCTCACCTGAACACCGCTCGTAGCCAACTGAGAGCGTGGCGAACTACGCGCCGCCCACATTAGGTTGAGCCGGCACTAACTACAATCACCGGCATGATCAGCACGCACGCGCCAGTTTTACACAGACTAACAAAAATCATTACTGTAGCTCAAAAACTTTAGGAGAAGAAGCATTTAGAAAACCCCCCAAAATGTCGTTTTCTATGATATCCCATTTTCTTTTCAAGAAAATCTCATTTTGTCATGAATGATAAATGATTCTAAATTGCATTTCCTATCAGTATACAAAATTTCATTGCTCTAGGTTCAAAAATGAAAAAAAAGGTCCATAAGGGGGATGCTCTGCTCTCCCCCTCCCGGGGGGGGGATGCTAGCTCTGGGATACGTTCCTGATATTTTTACAGACATTTGGAGACATATCTCAAACTCATTTAAAGCAACAAAAAACAATCGGGAGAATCGACTTTTGGGCTGCAGATGCCCCCAAAAAGGTTCCCTTTAAAATAAAATCATTATTACCTCTACATTGGTGTTATAATAAAATTATTTACTAATATATCTATTAATAAAACAATATTGACAATAAAGTTTTCGATTGAAGTTTTAGATTAAAGTTTTCGATCTACAGCTTAAAACAGTACAAAACAAAAAGAAAAATAGAGAGATTACATTTCAATTAATTTGTGAAAATCAGACTATTTCTAACTGAAATGATGACAACATTGAATTTAGAGCTGGTTTCAATTCTTCCATGTAAAGAGATTCTAGTATTTGTAGGTCGTTTTTATTTGCACAGAAACTTAAAATTGAAAAATCAGATTTGCTTCCTATTACACTACACTGCTCTGCGTGATCCCTAATGGCTGAAAAAGATGGCTTAGCTAAAACTCTACCCAATCTGGAGGTCCTACCAACGTGCTCGAAAAATCTAGTTCTAAAACTACGCTGGGTACAACCCACATGGCTAGACCCGCACAGCAGGCAACAATACATGTAGATTATGCGAGAGCACAGTTCAGTAGATAGACGGTCTTTAAATAAAAAAAACGATCCTATAGTACGCTTGTTTGTCAATATTGGAAAAAAATCTAAGCAATTGTAAAATTTCTCAACCAGCTTAGGAACTTCACTGACTAGCTTCTTGGACTGTGTACCACAAAAAAGCTAGTTACAATAGAATTTCTCTTTCTTTACAGTTGTCTCAGAGAAGATTGGCATACATTTTTTGTCTAAAAATAGCCTTATAATTTTAGAGATTAGATTATTTGGAAAACCATTGTTATTGAAAAAGGTTTGTAGAAAATTAAATTCATCATGCATATTGCGCTACGTTGAACTTATATGAAATGCGCGATGCAACAAGGTTTTACCGCTATTGAGTTTAAAACTAAATGAACAAAAACTAAAAAAGCTAGTGCCCAAACCCATAAATGTGTTTTTCCTATAGACAGAAATTGTGAACCTTTGATTTTGTTTTTTGACGGAACAGTCTAGAAAAGCAAGCTTATGATTAGTCTCACATTCCATCATAAATTTCACATTGGCATGTTTGGAATTGATGTAGTCCCAGAATTTAATTTTATGACACTCCTCATGGAATATAAAAAAAGTGTCATCAACATACCTCATGTAAAAAATTGGCTTAAAGTCTTGCGGACACTCTGACAACCAGTTCACTTCATGATGGCACATTAAGATATTTGCAAAAGTCGGTCCTCATTGGAGACCCATTCCTAAACCTTCTGTCTGCAGATAAAACCTACCTTGAAACATGAACACTGAATTCAGCACAGCCATTTTGAGCAAGGTTTTAAAATAATTCACAGCCAAACCTACCACTAATTGACTAGACTGTGACAGGCACCATAAGCAAATTTGTACTGTCTCATGTAGAGACACATTAGTAAGAAGATTTTCAATGTCGTACAAGACCATAAAACAAGGGGTATCTATTTTCAAGTTAGTGATTTCAACAGAAAATTGTTGAGAATTCGGAACAGTGAACTGGTTAGAGGTGTATGGATTCAAAACAGAGACAAGATATTTAGCTAGTTTAAAGAGAGGACAATTATATGCAGCAAATATTAGACACATTTGAAACCTTGATGAAAAATCTAATTTATGAATTTTAGGAAGACCGTCAAGTACACCAGGTGCTGAGCCACCAGGTACTTTTGTTTGTATTTTGGCCTCGTCATATTTTCTGTATTTCTATTCGCCTTTATAGGTGTTGATAATGGCTTGAGCTTAAAGCCGAAACGTTCACGCATTAAAATGATTTTAAAATCAGCAATCTTTGCAATCATTTTTATTTTAAAACTGGCAAGAGTACTCCAATCTAATATAATCATATATGATTTTATTTTATATACTTGTAAAAGTATCTGTATCGGTAGAAGTTTCGGTCAAAGTATCAGTATTTCCACAAAAACTGGTATCGGTACATCACTAATCTTAGTCTCACCTTGTGCCCCGTTCTCTGCTGCAGCTTCTTGCTTGATGATTTTTTGCCTGCAACACAGCCTCTCCACTTCAGCATCAGTCAGCTTGTGCACCATAACCACCGCACGCTCCATGCTGGGCGTTTAGGTACTTAAGCAGTGGAATGCTTGTCTGCTCTAATATTTGAGAAAACTTAAGCAACACCCTGCAAAAAAATTAAACGCATAACACGGTTTATACATCATTGTAGAAAATATGTTGCCAAACATTTCAATGATGCAATATCCCTATATCAAGTGGATTGGACCATTGAAAATCAATTCATTAATGAATAGGATAAGAGAATTTTTGTCCAAGTGTATATATAGGATGAACCATTCAAGGTTCTTTAGTGAAAAAATGAGTTTGAAGTTAAAACAATTATTTCATTGATATGAAATCTATTTTTTACATCCTTTAGATTTTTAAGTGAAACACGCACTATCAAATTGCTTTGTACTCCTTGAACAGTTTTAATTTTTGGATTCAAATTTTAATGCTTCATTACCATAGCATAAATGTATTCAAAGAGGAAAGCCATAAAAGACATGGTATAGACTAAATAAAAAGTGTAGTCAATGAACATACTCTGTTCTTATAGAAGATACCCTAAGCATTGAGCCAGAAAAATTGGAAGGAATAAAAACTACCAAGTATAGAAGAGGTTTGAAAACCCATAGAAACTGACGTGTGCACTGCAAGAAACACAGACAACACACAGGTGAGGTAACTATTCAAGGTGAGGTAACTCAACAGCCAAAGGAAATTTCCCATTCAGCTCAGGCTAACTAGATGAATAGTTGCTTCATGATTACTAGGGACTTCTCCAGCTAAACCTAGTATTCTCTAGATGTACTTCTAAGTCAAGATTCTGCCATGAAACTGATCCAAAAGAAAGTTTAATAAAAAAATGAAGGCTGTGATGGCAAGTATTTGATAATGAGGGTAGTACTAGAGACTTCAATGATTTTATCAAAAAGAAGAAGACCTTTAATAGTTTCTGTTTCTTGTTACACTTTTGAGATGACCACCACATAATACAAAGCATACAACAGAGAAGAGATTTGCTAAAACTTCTTGTACTAAGTAAAGACATGGATAGGCACAATGACTGTTCAAATGTACCAGTAAATAGTGAAAAAAATGTTGCCCAGAAACATAACCTGATGATTGAGTAAATTGGACCTACAGGTGTGGCCAATGATTTTAAGAAAAAACCTTCTATGTGAGAGCTTTATTACAAAATATACTTATGCCTAATTGTTTTACGCATTCCAATAATGTAGCAAAATTGCTGGGAAGCAAGAAAAAAATAACAGATTTTTCTGAAAGGTAATCAATTTTGTTTATCCTAATATTTAACTCACTGGTCTCCACCTGACCATTGCTGCTCTGAAGGTAAACAATGACAAACAATCATAAAATTTCTGGTTGTAGGATGATAACTATGCATCCTATCATACAAATATAATAGCAATAAAAGAGGTCACTCATAAATGTATGTGTAAACTAGAGAGAAAATGTGACTTTATATTTAAACTATATTTCAACATTATCTCAACAAATAGTTAAATCCTGTAATGCATAAGAACTATAATGCTTGAATTCTGCTAACACAAGCTTTCTCTGGATAAAAGATGAATGACTTAACTAATGGGAGTCCTGATTACACAAGATATGTATTTAACAGTGAAGCAGGTATAGTAAGGTTATTTTAGTATTATATTTTTTGATTAAATTTTTATCATCAAGTTATTTTCTGTTTACTGTCGAATGAAGCTGAAAAGAAATAAAACAGCATTCAGTAAAGGAACAAACCTGAATAAAATTCAACAAAATTTAAATACAGAGGAGAATTAAGTAGATTCAACCCATGAAACAACAAATCGTCTTGATTTGCTTCCATTACAATCCTCTCTTAGCATTAAAAGTCAGGCACTTTTTCTTAACTGCTCACAAATTTCCCCATGCTTTGTACCATCTTCTAGTTTTCACCTTCTCATCTAATTAATTATTAGTAGTACTGAGCAATCCAAAATACTAGAAACAGCTCCCTTCTTTCATTTAAACTTACATTAATTCTCTACAAACACCTTTTCTGAACACTTTTCAACTTTATTCTCATTTACATTCATCTGGAGTTTTTTTAATAAAAGACCGCAAAAAGCTCTTTCACCAATCAACAGTTTCTCATCAATGTAGCTACTTCTGTTACAATACTAGGACAGAGTAGATGCTAAGTATTGATGACTGTGACCTGTGCACCAAACATTCCCAACCCCAACCAAATTGTCCTGCCTTCACCTAACACAAAACTCCATCTGTTAATATATTTAAAAAATAATGATACTAAACTACACTGAAGGAAACTCACAAGAATTTCATACCATTCATGTACTATATTTTCATTCTGGACAACAGCTTGGCTATCATCATGATAACTCATGACCTTAAGCATCTAACTCCTTACACCAGGCCCTCTTAGTACTTCCTCTGACACTTTCTGATCAAATGTATCATCCACTTCATAAAATCTTTGTAAGCTCAAAGGCCTCTTGCTTCTATCACATTTTTTGAGCTTTTGAAATCAAATCCTCAACTCTTTATCCTGCCAAAAACTGCACAGCTCATTTCCAACTGCACTTTCTGTTTCATCTTTGACATGATTCAATAGCACTCTGCCACACAGATTATCAACCATTTTCATTA
The DNA here is from genome assembly GCA_030386875.1 of Morinoia aosen. Classification (NCBI taxonomy): domain Eukaryota; kingdom Metazoa; phylum Arthropoda; class Malacostraca; order Amphipoda; family Talitridae; genus Morinoia; species Morinoia aosen. The sequence continues at coordinate 44,734,187 of CM059580.1, forward strand.
CACTTATACATATATTGAAGCTCTCACACCTACCCCCTTACTTTTATACAATGGAATCACAGCACTAACTCCTCAAATCTATTAGTAATGCTCCTACAATAATAAATTCAACAAGTGCAATAAGCAATATATGTCACCCAATGTTTTTTGTATGCTCAGATGATTCTGTGTTCTTTCCAGTGTAAGTGACAGCTTTTACTCTCTTGACAATTCAATTTTAGGGCTCTAACCTCTAAAATTCTCCTTTCCTTTTTTCTAGTTCAATATAAGAGAAGTAAAATTTATTAAAATGATATAAAAAATTTATCACTTTGCTTGAATCGCATTGCTAATAGAAATTTAAAAGCAAAGGAAATGCTAATAAAACTAGTCATATTTACTCAAATTGAGAAAAACAAACTCAAAAATGTTTCTGAGTCCAGCTCCATCTTCAGTTCTGTAAAATACAAATAGGCCTAATTCAAAAAAAGTGCAAAAAGTACAAACATTACAAAGAATACAAGCAATACAAAAAAGTAAAACAAACACAATTGTATCAACAAAAAGATAAATAAATGTCAAACTATGCCTAAAAACTAGCAAAAAAGTAACGAAAAAAAAACACACTATGAAATTACTATTTAATAATGAAGGCATCTACGGATGCTTTATTTCCAATTTCAAGCCTGATACATATCACCTTGTACATTGGATTTTCAAATGCCTTATAACTAACGCCAGGACGCCATTACGCTTTCCCCCGGTCAAGACCGGTACCCATTTCAGACACCTGGGTAGAGTGGGGTATTGTGCTTGGAATTTTTCCCCTATACCCAACAGAGAAAATCGCCACCAGCGCCGGGACTCGAACCAGGGTCTGCCTGGACGGAGGCAAGTTCGCTAGTCTCACGACACGACGAGCACTCTCACGACACGACGAGCACAATAATAATGTATTGAAGGGGATATGAACTAAGCATATTATTTTAAAGGTTTTCCTTTAAAAATATGAAGGGATTCTAAAATTCGTAGGTCAAACTCATTGGGAGCGCTATCAATGACTATAAAATCGTCCTCATGAACTACTATATTGCACTATTCAGCATGGTTGCGTACGGCTGAATGAGGAGGATGTGCAAGTAAGTTACCGGTACGGTGGCTCCTACCGCGGTGTTCTGTCTCAGACTGCAATTCTTGTGTAAATACTGCGTGACGTCATCCCGACGTACGCCAATGTGCACTGCCCACAACTATATTTATAAATGACACAAAAAGGCATTAGACCAGGGATGGATTCCTTGTGCCGAAAAAAAGAACCTATTTTTGCCTTATTAATCAAAATTACACGCAGGTTGAAAGTAGAAAAATACCTATCAAAAAGAGACTTTAATTCACGGGCCAGTTTTTCAGATGGGGAACCAAAATAGGGTAGAGTACGTAATGAAAACTATCGGATCTGACATCTATGTCTTACAATAAATAGATGTTACAAAACTTGCACCATTCTTTGAGATCAGACAATCAAGAAACGATAATTTGTGACAGATTTCCATTTCCATTGTAAATTTAATGGATATGTGTTTCACATTCAGATAATTCAGGAAAGACACGTTTCTTGATTGTCTGATCTCAAAGAATGGTGCAAGTTTTGTAACATCTGTTTATCGCAAGGAGCTTTAATGGAATGGAGGCGGCATCGCTATCTTTTGCCAGTCAAGCGCGTGAAGCCACTTTTGCCGACCCAAGCCCCGCCCACCCAGCATTGGGTCCCAGTGCAGTGTTGCCAGATGCAGGGAAATTTCCCTGCTTTCGGGAAATTTTAGGTCCCAAAGGGAAAAAGGGAAAAAACTTTGAAAACCGCATGAAAACAGGGAAATTTTGCTATTAGGCTTCATTTTCAAGTAAAATTATATCTTAGTGATCAGCCATTTAGCATTTTGTGCTAAGCTACTCAGTATTTACATTTTTTAACTCATATCGGACATGTTCGAACTTTGATACACGTACTGTATTTATTGTACGCGTACATACAGACTTGGAACAGTCAGAGGCGCGCGCCACTGCGTCGCAGCCGCTCAGCGCCAGTACAACTTTACGTATTCACGCTTTACAGAGTCGCAGATCCTAATCATCACAGTTGTATAAGTCATTATAATGATTGTATTGAGAGGAAATTGAAGCGACGCACTTCAGCATTAGTGAAATTTTTGAAGTGAATTAATGTATAGCGGTGGGAATGAAACGCCAATATCAAAAGTAATAAGTAAACGTTTAATTCATACTCAAAAGTACCTAGAGTTGTGGGAAACTGAAATGAAATTCAGAGGGTGGCTCAGTAAAAATAAAAAGGAATATAATATTTTCGTAGTAAATTATATGATGTAAGTAGATGGAAAAGCTGGCAAATCAGAGGTTGAAAACCATGCGGGAAGGAAAAATAAAAACTATAGAAATTAGAAAAAAAAAACAACTAGAAGTTCTTTGGATACGCACAGCGGCAGTAAACGAAGAAAAAATACACAAGTAGAAGAAGGTGAAATTAGACTTGTTCAATTCCTATACGAGCATAATCTTCCGCATTCTATTGTTGAATATTTAGTCTCAGTTGTGGAAGCAGCTTGTCCTGATTCGGAGATTGCGATAAACTTCAAATGTGGTAGGACTAAGTGTATTGCAATTGTTAAGAATGTTTTAGGAGGCGAAGTGAGTGATAATATTTATGAATTCTTGAAGAATCATTATATTTCACTGATAATGGATGAATAAACATATAAATGAAGTACAAAGCATTTGGCATTGTTGGCAAGGGTTGTTACAAAAGTTGTTAAAGATTCATTTGTGACTCTCATCACACTCATTAGTGCTAAAGCAACATGCTTGCGTGGAAAAATCAAAGAGATATTCACTAAAATAGGTATTTTCTGTAAAAGGAATATGATTGTATGTATGTACGTAAGTATGTTTTAAGAGTTTACAAAACAGGGAAATTTTTAGTCAAAAAGGGAAATTTTGAGACCAAAACAGGGAAATTTAGGTTAGACCATCTGGCAACCCTGTCCCAGTGTGAAGGCGGTGTTGCAGTGGAGGGGTAGCACCACCTCCATCATCAGCGACTGAAGACCGCGCTGTTAAATGGCAGACTTGCGCTACTCTGTGCTATACGTTTTTTAGGCATATATTTCAATTGCGTCCTTGAAACGCGTCATATTGGAAAAACTCGTACTTGACCGCAGCTTGGATAAGCGGCGCCCTACCACGCTGAGTGCCTGACACGCACTGAGCCCCATCTCCGTGTGTGTGCCCGTATACCCTACAGCTACTGAAAATTGGCTTCACTTTGGAGCGCTGATGCCGCCTCCATTCCGTTAAAGCTCCTTGGTTTATCGTAAGCTAACATTTACTGGTTTGGGTACTAGTTTTTTTAGTTTCTGTCATAAAATTTTCAAGGTAAATGTAGCAGTCACTATAAAAATGTCTCAATGCATTAAAAATCTCATTAACATTTGAATAACATTATTTTTTGCATTAACTATCATACTTTGAATTATTATTAATAATTTCTACTTATAATTATTAATCATAAAAGTTTTTGTGTAAACAACAAAAAGAGAATAATATCGACAGTCGTTCTAGTCTGTTAACGTTTGGTGGGGATGGCCAAACGCTAATCGTAAATCGATAAGGTTTTCGAAGTTGCAAAAGAGGTCAATGACGACACATGATTGGGATTAGACTCAGCTGGGAGGTTTCTTTATTGAAGGAAGCCGTGGTGAGCGATGGCGTGTTTGGCTTCTGAAGATCTTCTCTTAGATGGGACAAACTCCGTGCAGGCGAGGTCCGGTGAGCGAGGACGTTGACCAAATGTAAGTGAGCGTATTTTTGTGGAGGTTACTTTCAGATTTGCTGGCAATTAAACAATCCCCAAGAAATTCGTTGGCCTTAGGAATAGGCTTCAATTCTGCTTAATTTTAGCAGGTGAATGAGAAGCAATTTTGGAAAGCGTGATTGATGTTGAGAGATCGATCTTTAATTTATGTCGGATTTTAAAATCGTTAAACGCTGACGACAAGAAACCAGGGTTGGAGCAGTTAATAACTTAGCCAGTAATTTGATAGTATACCAGGCTGTAAACAGCTCGAAAACCGAGGTGAATGCAAGGCAACTCAGGTCGAGTTAAGAGTCCGACTCACGTCTCACATAAGCCCTTTAAGTGGTGTATCTCGATGGTTTAGTGGGAGATATTAAACCACAGGAATTTAACTTGTGAAGCTCAAAAAGAACCCAAGGAATGTGTGTTGTGGTGTTTTGGTGCCGTCGAGGATCTGCAATAGTCGAAGGCGCTGAATGAGAAGGTTCTCGAAGAGGCATCAAAGAAAAATTTCACAACCGACATTCCCTACACTGCAAAGATAAATTTTCCCATCACGGAGAAAACCTGAACCTTTTCCATAGATTTACTCAAAGCTTTAGTTCCCTTAAAAGGCTCAGGAAGAAAATATAGAAGAGATAAGCAAGACTTGTAATTTACAGATCAGTAATGATCTGTTATTCATTTAGTGACATTACGGAATATACATGTGACTTAAAAACACATGATTCGAGGAATAGCAAGGAAATATGAAAATAGCTAAAAATGAATGAATATGAATGAATAATTTTCGTACTCTATAACATCTCTATATCCGTACGAGAATTAAAAAGAAAACAGTCCTAATTTCATTAAGATATCAATCATACTGAAAACACTGCAAGTATCTCTTGTAATAAAAAGAATAATATCTACACTGAGAAAAGAAACACTAAACGTATCTCTTGCAGCAAAAGAAGATATTCAAAACGTAATACAGTGAACATAAAAATGAAATGACAAAGCAGTTTTAGCGTTCGCCATCTTCCCGCGAAAACGCCGGCATTCCGCCGTACGCTCTCACGAAGTATTTTTATACGTGAGTAGCAAAATCACCATGACAGATGCAAGTATATATCTATGCCGCAAGAATAAAAAGAACGTGATTGAATGTTGATAATAAAATCTTGACACACGAAATGCACATGACATGCAAAATTCACGCTATGTCATGTTGAGATAGCACTCTGAATAAACCATGCTACATCACGACTTCTACGCATAACTACGTATTTAAATAATACGGCACTGTCACAATTTATACTTAACCTGAACACGAAGAAGGAACACGATATTTTCTAACACAGAATTACTTACGAGAAATGCTGTAACACCAAGCTAGAGAGACGCGCAAGAGAGAGTGAGTTTCAAAAAGAGACGCGTCACCGCGCAGTATTGCCATTCAGAGGCTTCTCTCTCGGAAGTGTCGAGTGTTATTTTATATCTCATGCATTTACACAAAAACTTCAAGGATTACTAATTATAAGTAGAAAATTATTAATAATAATTTAGAGTAAGATTTTTGATGTCAATAATTATTTTATTGAAGTGCGAATGAGAATTTTTATAATTTTACACTTATGTAGCAAATGCTACAAGTCTGAGCTAGGCGTTGTGGCAACATCTCAACGCACGCCATTCCCTAAGCGTTATTTCGCATTGTGATTCGGTGTGGTGCAGAGCTCGTCGCGTAAGTGGAAATAAAGTGTTTTAATTCAGTTAGATCTCACTTAAAAGTATTACGTGCTTCATAGTAGCTCCTAAGTGTATTTTACCAGTGTTGTTTAGCATTTCTAAACTGTTCTAGTTAATGTCGTAGTTGTGATAAGTGTATTTTTTTACCAGTGTTGCTAGCCTTTCTAAGCTGTTCTAGTTAATGGCGTAGCCGTGATTAGTGTGTTCTACGTTTCCATTATATTCCGTATATTTGGCAGTGTTCAATATTTACATGTATAGTCAGCACAGTGACAGCGTATTTGCTGCCTGAGGGTTTCGTGAAATAGTTGAAACTCTTTGTGCCACAAACATTGGTTGTAGCGTCACATGGACGTATTATAAATTTGCCAGGATTCATATTGATGATCGTTGGCTGAAAATTATTACGCCCGATCGCGTACAGAAGTCGCATGTAGTTTCTACTAAAATGTAAGAAGTCGGTTTTTTCTTCCGCTCCAAAATCTCGTGTCTTTAATTCATCATTTCTGGTTCTTTTCTGATAAACTCGCTCGGCACGGCGTTACGTTAAGAGTTAAGAGGGTAGCGCGGAAGTGCTGCCACCACCGGGCGAACCCGGAACTAAAATTTAGTTAATTATTGAAACAAACGTGAATTATTATTTATAGGTAGCGGCCGAGTTTCAGGCACGCGTTTCTAAGGGCGAGTTCAAGAGAGACGAGAGAGGAAAATGTACGAGGCCGAAGCCTTAAACATTTATTGGAAGGCAAGTAAGGACGGCACGAGTACGGGCGAGGTTATAAAAATCCTACATAGATACCCGAGGGTCAGCCCACACGTACTGACGCCCTCAGGAGACAAATAGTGACAACTGCCAACAAGAACCGACAACTCGAGCTCGGATGAATATTTTGCATATACTCAATCGCGGTCTCGCCGGGTGTTTAGCAGACACCCCAACTCAATCCAATGAGCGTTTTCAGACACTCGACTCAACCCAATGAGCGTTTACAGACACTCGACTCGATCCACCAATACAACAATTGGAGCACAACACAACAGCCTGATTCAGACATATACAAACTTGCTCGAATCCTGGACTTAACCTTCAGACCATCTCTCCCGGACTCTACTTGACGCCAGTGTCCGGCCTCAGATAGTTCCCTCCCGTCCGGAGCCTTTGACTGCGCACCAAACTGACCGGCGACTTAATGCCCTCCTCACTCTCCGCCAGCCCAGTCGTGGGCTCGCACTTCCCCAAAAGGGAGGGTGCGGTTGGGGGGGGGGGGGGGGGAAGAGGGGTAAGTTGTGGGGAGGTGGGGTGCAGGAATATGCTTTGGTGGGAGGCCAGCTTTCTCTTTAGCCATGGCAAATCAACGACTCGTCCCACGCTCCGTTCCCCAGCTATACGATCGGGACCGGCCCAGTGTTTTTATATTAATGTCTTGATATTTTACAATCCCTGGCCAATTTATCCGACCGGCGCTAACCCGCACCAGCGTCTCTCAGCTCTGTGTAACCGCTGCATCCGAGCGCGTCAAATTATCGAATTTAATATGGGGAGTGTTTCTTATGAGAACGTCCCGATCGTCTATTTTCCAAAACCAATGCTCGAGAGCCGGCTTACATTTATGACCCGTGTAAATTCAGAGATGCTGTCTTCCCGTGCATGCTATTCTGTTTGCTCGGCAAATGTGAGATAGGGGATGAATCTGACTTCATACAAAAATGTCCAACAATTTACGATTTTTGACACAATTAATTTCTTGTTGTGTCCGGCTTATATTGAAATCGAGAGCATAGTAGAAGGATATATTGCTAGCATGTTTAATCTGTCCTTATTCTATCATTGAGTTTAAAATAGAAATAAAGCGCGATGAAAATCATTTGGCTAGAACTCAGGGTTTCTCCGTAATGGGAATTTAGAGCTGCTGGGAACAGCTGTTTGTGGGTTTCTTGGTGTGTCCTTCCGGAAAATTGGCATTCAGCGTTCTCGAATATTTCCAGATTCTCCGACGTCACCAACACCACAAACATCCATCCCTGGGCCTTTAGCCTTGCATATTTTCTAATTACGGGCCTAATTCTAGACTGCCTCCAATTTCGGGCACAAGTTAATTAGCCCTCATTTGCTGAATTCAGAGTGCCCTTGATCTTTAATTACTAACCAATTAAGATCTATTATCGTCATCAATCACGGCACAAAATTGATATCACTCACCTGCTCAAATCCAGCAGGCTTTAGCCCACACCTGAAATCGCTCCGATTCTCGTGCCTGTTTTAAATTGCCCCCTCATAAAACTGAATACCTTCAAAACACCAATATACACCTTCGACCTTGTCAACTTGCCGGAGCCGTTTGCCTTCGCGGACTGCAAAGTATCTTCAGCCAAGATCACCGGAAACAAGTCTCGGCGATCCTCCCGGCTCCTTCAAATAAACCATACACAAAGCTGAGTTCCATATTGTGTTTTCATTGTCCTCTGTCACGTAATTGAGAACCTTCTCGAGATCTTTATGTTTTGAAATTGGTATCAACTCTAAAAGTCTAACCATACCAACCAAACATAAAATAAACGAAATAAAGACTCTGTTAAATAGGGCTTATAATATATGTTCATCGTTCAATGATATACATGAAGAATTTGAGTTTTTACGAGATTTTTTCTATAATAATGATTTTCCTACAGGAATCGTAAACTCCCAAATTAAAATGCTTTTATCTGCAAAATATTCTCAGTCGAACATAGATGTCAGATCAGATTAATTTTCATCACTGCACTCTGCCCTATTTTGGTTCCCCATCTGAAAAACTGGCCCGTGAATTAAAGTCTCTTTTTGATAGGTATTTTACTACTATCAACCTGCGTGTAATTTAGATTAATAAGGCAAAAATAGGTTCTTTTTTCGGCACAAGGAATCCCTCCCTGGTCTAAAGCTCATTTTACACCTACGATGTGGATAGACAGTATGGAGCGACAGTGTACTTGCTATAGCTCCTCCCACGAGAGGATTGAGCGTCAGTGCACACCGACTTGCTTTTACATTGCCGCTCAACACGACGCTCCTTCCCGAGAGACAGCAATCGTCACGCAGGGCTACCCCTTTGGTTTTTTCCACCCAGATCTGTTTTTTTTTTCGATTCCTCCTGGGTCGCTAGGTTTAATTTTTGATATATTGCTAAATATGTTTTTTTTAAGTCAGACGGTAAATTCATTATTCCCTGACGTTAATTTAATAATGCAGTTAAGAATTATTGTTTCAACACCGTATGCAAATGAATATCTGATTCAAAACCACGCCTATCGGATGGGGTATAACGTGTTCAATCTGTTTCTTGACCTTAAAAACACGTAACGAACGAATATCTTACGAACTTGCAAGCCCGGCCAAGCCAGGGATACTGGGATAGCCGGCGCTCCACTTGTGTTGCTTCGATTTGCTTGGCACGTTGCAGTGAGATGACGCGCATTTTGATCGTAAAAGTGGTCGTGCATTCCTTTAAATGAATGTCTAAAAATTAATTTTTTATATATGAAAATTTTCATATTATTGCCGCACTAGTATTCAAAATGTCTCGCCCTCCTAAAACGATGTCTAAAAAGAGGTATACGCAGTCTTTCAAAGAAGAACGGTTAATGGAAAAAATTAAAACCCTGTCACGGTTGGAAACCTAAGCCGAAATTGGTAAGAGATGTCATCAACGGAGTATGTCACCAGCGTAATGAAAAACGCATTGCACAACAGAAAAGCCGTCTTAAAGTTGAAATTTGCGCTGCAGAAGAGAATTAAGAGAGACAAAAATAAAATCAGCATTAAAATTAATTAAAGTTTCGCATGTTAAAACGTGAAGTTAATATTCAAAGTTGAAAACTACTGGTAGATATATAAAAAATATTAATGTTGAAAGTTACTGATTGAAAACAAGGCCTGCCGCACATTTTTAACATCTCTTAATTTTGAACAACATAAGTATTTGTTCTTCAAGAACTTCTGCGTTTCGTCTCCTTTGCCGAAAAAAATCGGATAAAAATATCTGAATTCACAAATAAATATATAAGAATAATTATCAGATACTTTAAGTTAATGAGGGGAGACTGTTCACTGTTCAGATTATTATCACTTGCAGCCCTGGTTTACTGGCAGTGCACACCGCAAATATATAGCATGCAGAATGTTGCCCCTTCTTACCGTGAGCGTGGCAATAAGGGTAATTTTGCTCTGCTGTGGGCGGAGCTTATTTGGCTGGCGGGATGGAGTGTCGGTGTGGAGCGCGAAGACACTGCCAATGTAAAAGGGCCTTTACTTGCACATCATCCTCCATCAGCCGTACGCAACCATGCTGAACAGTGCAACATTGTAGTTTGTGAGGAAGATTTTATAGTCATTGATAGCGCTCCCAATGAGTTTGACCTACGAATTTTAGAATCCCTTCATATTTTTAAAGGAAAACCTTCCCTAAATAATATGCTGAGTTCCTATCTCTTCAAATAGTAATTTTATAGTGTGTATTTTTCGTTCCTTTTTTGCTAGTTTTTAGGCATCGATTGACATTCATTTATCTTTTTGTTGATACAATTGTGTTCGTTGTACTGTTTTGTATTGCTTGTATTCTTCGTAATGTTTGTACTTTTTGCACTTTTTTGAATTATTTGTATTTTACAGAACTGAAGATGGAGCTGGACTCCGAAACGTTTTCGATTTTTTTTTTTTTAGTTTGAGTAAATATGACTAGTTTTATTAGCATTTTCTTTGCTTTTAAATTTCTATTAGCATTTAGATTCAAGCAAAACGATAAATTTTTTATATCAGATTTTGTGCTAGGATTCTGTCCTTGATACTGAACTCCTTTTGAAACTTTCAACCTCTAAAATTCTAACTTTCTGCTAGGTTATGACTTACCTCTGACGCAGAAAGAAGATTCTTTTTCCCGGCGTTGCCAGAGGAGCACTTAAGACCGACAGGGCTGAAGTTACTTCTGAGTGCGTCAAATATTCCTATTGTAATTTGTAATTGACATTTTTTAAAAATGTGATTGTTGCTTAGATAGCACCGGAAGTCTACCTCGTTCCGGTCAAGAACCATGAGACATTCTTTTTTTTATTTTATGTATATAGGCTAGATTTAGTATCTACTGATACTTAAATCTAAAACAAATTTAAGACAGGGAGGAGGGTGGGAAAGAAATGTCTCTGGCAACGCCAGGAAAAATAATCTTCTTTCTGCGTCAGAGGTAAGTCATAACCTAGCAGAAAGTTAGATTCTTCTCCTGTTGCGTTGCCAGAGGAGCACAGAATGACAAGCAGAGTTTTAAATTTGTATGTCAGGCAAGTTGTTAGTCGTATTAACCATGATGGTTCACTATAATTTGAAAACTAGTAAATACAAGAAGAGATGATAACTTTATTTTTAACCTTATTTCATAAATAACTATATTTTCCCTAGTTAAAAATTCAAAATATTAACCTATATATCAACCTATATACATATATATATATACACGTTTACACCTGGAAATCAGTACATGTTTACTGAATCCTATCTAGTGTTTTCTATCAGTAGAAAAGAAATTTTAAAAACACTTGTATAAATTCTAGGATGAAATAATGAATACTAGAGTTTAGGTATCAAAGTAAGTTCTTTAATCATTTTATTTGTACTCACTCAATAAGTTAGTGAGATTCCAGGCCTAAAATTATTTTGCCCACTGAAGAGTCAGTGGTAGGGGCCTGATAATAGTTTTTAAAGGTATTGACACTTTTCCAATCTCCCGCCGTGATAATCTGGTGAATTGAGGCCCCTCGAGCATGTGCAGCAGACTAACCGGCGGGAGAATTGATTGGTATTTATACCCGCAAGTTTCAAAACTTGGGTTAGCCATCTTGCTTGAGTTTGTCGAGTTACTGGTCTTTTTGATGACCAAGAGAGGAAAAGTCTTGTAGGCTTAGGCTCCCCTTTTAAGCAGCACTGGGATCTCAAGGAAAGAGTTCTGTTCATATACGTATAAACATAATGACTGGTATCAAGCTCTGGCAGCGATGACGCTGAGATGCACCGCACCACCGTCGGTTTCAAAATCCTTCTTGTGGTTTTAAGGGGTTCATAAATCACGAACGATACATCGTTCTCTGAGAGCTCTGCTTTCTCAATGTCCAATAAGTGGAGAGTCTGACCTCGGTCTGATGAAGTTAGAGCTACCAGGGCAAGGGTTTTTAATGTAAGCAACTTAAGGGAAAGTGAAGCATGAGGGTGCAGGGTTTTTAAATAATCCAAAAGGATGTTTACAGGCCAAAAGGTAAAGTGTTTTGGCCTAAAAGGCCTGGCTCGAAAAAAATCGAAAGAGCCTATTTTTCTGATTATTCTCCTTAATATTTAAATCAAAACAAAATAAACTCAATGCACTACGGGCTGTATTAATTGTAGGTGATTTAAAACCTTTATCAAAAAGAGAGATAAGAAAGTCGCAAATTAGGGGAATAGTGGGGTGATTTGAATACCCTTTGTTCTTAAGCCAATCGAAAAAATATTTCCAGAATCGTTCATATGTGGCGAGGGTTTGGGGAGATATGCTCTTGAGAAGCGACCGTGAAGTATTTTCTGAAAAGCGTGCACTTTTGCACTGTTGCTGGAAATACTCCAAGCCACTAGATGGAAGGGGTGGCGAGTTGGAGTTGGTCCTAGAAGATGAGAAGCTGATATAAAATAAGGATCGGCTATTAGGAGAGGGATAATTGCCGTGATTAAACAATTTAAACAATTTAAAAAATTTATTTACCACAGGTGATACAGAGGTAGAATTTTTCTTAAGTCTAGTACAATGGTCAAATTTGAGTATAGCTACCTGTGGGCCCGAACAAGTTCAGCGACTTCTAGGGCATCCTACCATCACGTTATTCTAGGGTGTAAAAAATGTTTAACCTAGTTCACTGAACCTAGTTTCGCATTAGACTGATCATTGAGATAATTAACTCGATATTTTATGCTGTATTTTACAATATAGGTCAAATCGTCTATATTTAATAGTATGTTTGATAAAACGATTCAAGAGCAGACAGAATATTGGTTATGGTACCCAAGGCAAGTTACATTATGACATTATCATTAGTTACATGTAGGAGGCAAGATTTTGACACGGTGATCTTACACGACTAGTATTCTGATAGGAAGTGAGACTCATGATGTCTTTTGAATACTTTGTACGAATTACATTCACGGATCTCTGCAGGTATAGAGTTCCAAGTTTTGGTTCCAACGAAGAGGATACTGTGTTGCGACCGGGCCTTTGAATAATAAGGAAGCATGAATTTACTTCTATTTCGGGTTAAATGGTCGTGATGACCAGTTTGCGCAGTCAATAATTGTCTTAGGCTATTGTCGCCATCATTTCTTAATGTTTTGTAAATGAAATTACAGAGGGAGATTTTGTAGAGATCCGAAAGTTTAAGTACTTTTAAATTTTTGAAAGAATCATTTGTGTGAGCATTATATTCTAGGTTCTTTACCGCTCTGACAGCTCTTTTCTGCAGAGTAAAAATTTTGTTGGTTTTATTTTTATCAGTTCCGTGCCATGCTTCTATTCCGTATTGCAAGTATGGAAAAATGAGCGTTCGGTAGAGCATTTGTAAAGCTGTTTCAGGCAGAAAATTTTTAACTTTATTTAGGATTCCGATGGATTTTGATAATTTAGAACTAATATGAGTGATGTGCTCTTTGAAGGTTAGATGTTTATCCATTATGATGCCCAGAAACTTACATGAGTGGGTTTTTTCGATTTCACCTTCGCCAATTTTAATGCATGGGAGAGATACATCTTTCTTGTATGAGAATGTAATATAATTTGTTTTATCAATATTAAGGCTCATTTTATTAGCTTTGAGCCACGATGAAACCTTGTGAAGTTCAGTATTTATACTCTCTACAATCATAGCAGGATTTTGGTTCGGAAGGACCGCAGAAAGCGTACTGTCATCGGCAAAAAGTATGAATTTGAAGAATGATGTAGATTTTACAATATCATTGATAAAAATAAGAAACATGAGAGGCCCAAGAACAGATCCTTGTGGAACTCCATGGCTAATTGTCTGTGGGTCTGATTTTGCGTCGTCAATGACAACTTATTGCTTGCGATTTGTTAGGTATGACCTGAACCAATCATGGGCAATCCCTCGAATGCCATAACGGTGCAGTTTCGAGAGTAGTATTTTATGGTCCACACAATCAAATGCTTTTCGAAAGTCAAGAAATACAGAGAAGACAGGCTTTCCTTCATCTATATTAGAATAGAGGAATTGTAAATGATTTAATAGAGCCTGTGTTGTTGATTTTTTAGAGCGAAAGCCGTATTGTTTATCGTAAAGAAATGATTTTTGGTCAAAATAAGAGTACACTTTTTTATACACAACCTTCTCGAATACTTTGCCAATAATTGGTAGTACGGAGATAGGTCGATAATTGTTTACACAGGTTTTTTCACCACTCTTAAAGATAGGGGTTACTCTAGCAACTTTGAGGGAGTTCGGGAAAGTGCCTAGCAAGAGAGACTGGTTAATAATATTTGATATCAGCGGGGCTACAATGTCAGCAATAACTTTAAGTACTTTAGTCGGAAACGTTTGTAACCCACTCGATTTTTTTTCATGTTGTTTATGCACGTAATTACATCGGAGGAGTTTGTAGGCGTAAAGAAAAAGGAGTTGGGTTCTCGAATATGATCCATAAATTCCAGGTGATCAGTAGGTTCACTTGGAACACCATCAGCTATAGTTTTCCCTACGCTTACGAAGAAGTTGTTAAAGAGATTAGCAATTTCTTTCTTCTCGTGGTATTTTACATTATCTTGAATAACATATTCAATTTTCTTTTTATCAGCATTATTCGGTTTACAGCAAGAGTTAAGGAGATGCCAAGTCTTTTTAACGTCAGTTTTGAATTGAGTAAACTTGAGCGTAAAGTAGTTCTTTTTTGATGTTCTTATCTGGTTTGTTACATAGTTTCTGAATCGGTTATATGTTTCTCTATATATTCGCCCTTCGTAAAGGAGGGCTAGGTACGCTTGACGTTTCTTTATATTTATCACGATGTCTCTAGTAATCCAGGGCTTTTGTTTATTTTTCGGGGTAACTGTACGAGTTACAATTGGGCAACACTGATTGTATGCGGTCATTATAGTTTCAGTCAACTTTACTACTGCTTCATCAATGCTCTTAGCATTATTATTTTGTTGAGAGATGTGCAATGTAGGCATTGATTCTTCTAGAACGGTGCGCATTTCTTCAAGATTTGATTCGTTTATTTTACGATATGAGTAAGTTTCAGCCCGTCCCTTGGTGCAAGCAATATAGACATTTTTCTTAATAAGAAAAACTGGGAAGTGATCTGATAAGTCAGAAGTAATTATTCCAGCAAGAAAATCACTTGGGTCTGTCATAAAGATATTGTCAAGCAGCGTAGCACACTCTGAGGTTATTCGTGTAGGCTTTGTAATGATCGGAAGGAAGGATTGAGACTGAAAGGTTGTTAGGAAATTAGAGATTGGTTCATAGCTTTCATGTTTCAGTAGAGCATAATTGAAATCACCGCATATTATTATGACCTGTTGAATTGAGAAATAATACGATTCAGCTCATTCAGGAAGGATATAGGACAGGCTGTAGGAGGCCTATACACCGTTCCAAGCACAATGCGTTTACCATCTCTAGTCAGTTCTACGAAGAGTGATTCTATATGATCCCGATTCATTGTTGAACTTGCTATGGTTTTCGAGTCTATGTGGTTAGATATATATGTGCTGATGCCTCCGCCTCGCTGGTTTTTTCTTAGCGAATGGTAACTATGATAATTTTCAAATCGAATCATGCCTTTAGTCGAGTCATCTAGCCAGCTTTCAGTGAAGCTAATCACATCTAGGTTATATTTATTATTGGATTTATTATTTTTATTATTGGATTGTTTGTTTTATTTTTATTATTGGATTACTAGGCCAAGCTGGAGTAATCAAGAGAGCATATGGGGTCTTATCTTTGAGAACTTTATCAATACATTTTTTCAACATAGTAATAGGGGGAAACATATAAATATTTTCTTTCCAGGGAATGGAAAATGCATCAGTTGCAAAGGCCAAAGGATCATGATTTTTTGATACAAATTTTTCCATTTTACAATTCAGTCTGGTGGCAAAAAGATCAATATTTGGCAAAAATTTTACCTTGCTAAGTAATTTTGAAAATGCTTCTGGGGACAAGGAATATTCATGAACAGAGGGACTCATGTTTCTGGACAAAAAATCTGCTTGAGAATTTGAAGCTCCTGGAATAAATTTGGTTGTTATTTCGATGTTAAATTCAATACAAAAATTCCAAATATCTATGGAAAGTAAGCAGAGATTACGGGAGTGAGTCCCCCCAAAATGGTTTGAATAATGAATTACTGCACTATTGTCTGAATGGATTACCACCTTAGAATTGATCAGTTTTGATTTAAAACATTTGATAGCAAATTGGACAGCTCTGAGCTCCAAAAAATTAATGTGAAATTTGCTTTCCGATTCAGTCCATCGTCCTGAGGCTTTATCTCCGTTAGAGAGAGTTGCACCCCAACCTATCTTGGAGGCATCTGTATGTAAGGACCAGTTTGCTGCAAAGGGCAGTAAAGAACGCGAACTCAAATTATTGGGGCATAAACTCCACCAAGTAAGATCTGCACGTGAGGAATCGTTTAATTGAAATATTGAATCCCAAAGTTTACCAGATGAGACCAATTTTGTGATCTGCATCTGAAATGAACGATAGTGTAAATGAGCCTCGGGAAATCCTGGTGAAAGACTAACCAGAAATCCAAGCATTGAAGAGGCCTTTCTAAGAGACACAGAAGACTCTCCTAATAGATTATTAGCAAAAGCTCTAGCTTTCAAAACTTTATCTGAAGGAACTGAAACTGACATGTTCTTTGAATTCCATAGAAAACCTAAATGAAGCAAAGAGTTAGAAGGGTTTAGACGAGATTTTATTAAATTTGGCTTGAAGCCTAAGGAACTGAGGAGGTTTAGCGTGAAATTGATCTGTTTTGAGAGTTCAGAATCTGAAGGAGCACAAAGAAAAAAGTCATCCAAATAGGCCGAGATTTTAAATCCTCTGCTACGGAGAAAAGCAATGACTGGTCTCAATACTTTAGTAAAAATCCTTGGGGAAACAGTGCACCCAAAGGGAAGTACAACAATATCTTTGGTTATTAAAGGAAAACACTACAAATTTTCTACTCAATGGATGCAAGGGAATAGAGAAAAAGGCTTCAGATAGATCAATAGAGGCTAGAAAATCATTTTGTGATATTAAAGAGCTTATTAGAGAAGAATCCTCTATTCTGAAATGAACCTTGTTCAGATGAGTATTGAGTGTGGACAGATCAATAATAAGACGATTGTCTCCTGACGGTTTTTTGACTATAAAAATGCGAGACACAAATTGGTCTTTACTTTCTTCTATAGGGCTTATAGCCCCAATGGAGCATAAATAATTTATTTCTGATTTTAGCATAGAAAAATTTCCTAAATTTTTTGGGGTTTAATCAATATTTGTATATAACTCTGGAGCTGAAGAAAACTGAAGTTTGTAACCATCTTTCACTATCTGTAAAATAAAACTATTAGAAATTAATTTACTCCAATTTTTGAAATACCTTTGAATATTTCTTGCAACCACGATGGACGATGTTTTATTGTGATCGACGCTTGCCCCTGTAGCGGCCCCGGCCTCGGAATTGGCGGTTTTGTTGGCCACGAAATGTCTGAGAGGCTTGGCCTTTACGCTGAAAATTACTAGGATTTTGAAAAGCAGGTCGTTGATTGAAATTCGGATTTGGTACCACGAAAATTTTTGATAGTGATGACTGTTCCTTAATTACTCTATCGGTAGATTTATCGAAATCATCTTCGCCAAAAAGGGAATTATGCGTTACCGGTAATGCTAGGAAAGAATTGCGCATAGGTCTTTTAACAAGAGGGGACACCAAAGCTCGCCTGAACCTATTCAGTTGTAAGTTCGATGAACATAGCAGTTGAATAGCTGATGTCAATTTAGATTTTTTATCTTCATCTTTTTCAGTCTCCAGAACGGACAATCAAGGCATGATGGCAGAGTACACGCATGATTGTGCCTTATATACTACTCTCAGCTGAAAGCCCATTGTTGGAGTAGGTTTCAAAGTTTGCCAAATGCTTTCAGGCAACTTTGGGGGAGTAAAATGTGAAGCACATTCCTCTGGTGGTGTAAAACGTTTTTGTATTTTCTTCAACTCCTCGTCTTTGAGGGAAATATCAGACACCTTGAGGTACCAGTTGTAAGCTTTTTTAGGTGGTAGCCACTTTGGCTGAGAAATCTCACCCATTATAGGGAAGCCATCATCGCTTGAGTTGCCTTCTGCATCCCCTTCGAGCATTGCATTTTCAAACTGACCAATATCTGAGGTATCATCACCAAGGTCATTGCTAGGGGAGCTAGCATTCTCATCCAAATTAGCGGCATCGACAAGCTCCAAGCTGTCATTGTGGGAATACTGCACTTCGTACCCCACGTCGTTCAACTTTGCACTTTTATGTTTTGGCCCTTCTTGTCCAAAATCGGAGGCTTTTCTTTTTAATGATTTCTTTGAATCACTGATTTGTTCACCACTTGTACTAGGCACATTGTTATTTTGATCACTGATGTTACTCGTTAACACTTTTATCGCTTCCGCATTTGATTTAGTCGATTCAGCAATGGACTGCATGAAGTCCTCAATTTTTTCCCAATTTGAAGGGGTAAAAAGATCAATGGAATCTATAACTATTTGTTCCGCCATCTCTGTAAATGAAACAAATATGAAATTAGAACTTAAAAAATTAGGTATTTAGCTTAGGAACGCAGCTAGAAGCCCTTCGCCACCGCGTAAAAAAAAGAATGGCTCATGGTTCTTGACCGGAACGAGGTAGACTTTCGGTGCTCTCTAAACAACAATCACATTTTAAAAAAATGTTAATTATATATTCCAATAGGAATATTTGACGCACTCAGAAGCAACTTCTGAGGCGGTTTTCCAGTCGTAATCTCTAAGTGATCGAGTAACCCTCGGAGTTAAGCTCATTTTACACCTACGGTGTGGAGCGACGGTATGGAGCGACGGTGGACTTGCTATAGCTCCGCCCACGAGAGGACTGAGCGTCAGTGCACACCGACTTGCTTTTACATTGCCGCTCAACACAACGCTCCTTCTCGAGAGACAGAAATCGCCACGCAGGGCTCTTCATCCTGGGTTTTCCACCGAGATCTTGTTTTTTCGATCCCTCCTGGGTTGCTAGGTTTATTTAATTTTTGATCTATTGCTAAATATATTTTTTTCAAGTCAGACAGTAACTTCATCATTAACTGAAGTAAATTCAATAATGCAGTTAAGAATTATTGTTTCAACACCGTATGCAAATGAATATCTGATTCAAAACCACGCCTATCGGATGGGGTAGAACGTGTTCAAACTGTTTCTCGACCTTAACAACGCGTAATGAACGAGTATCTTACGAACTTGCAAGCCCGCCCAAGCCAGGGATAGCCGTCGCTCCACTTCTGTTTCTTCGATTTGCTTGGCACGTTGCAGTGAGGTGACGCGCATTTTGATCGTAAAACTGGTTGTGCATTCTTTTAAAAGAATGCCTAAACATTAATTATTTTAAACATTCAAATTTTCATATTTTTGCCGCACTAATATTCAAAATGGCTAGCCCTTCGAAAACGATGCCTAAAAAGTGGTAAATGCAATCTTTCAAAGAAGAATGGCTAATGGAAAGAATGAAAAACCTGTCACGGTTGGAAGCCTAAGCCGAAATTGGCACGAGATGTCATCAACAGAGCATGTCACCAGCGTAATGAAAAGCGCCTTGCACAACAAAAAAGTCGACTTAATATTGAAATTTGCGCTGAAGAAAAGAATTAGGATGAAATACAGGAATAAAATCAGCATTACCATCATTGTTTCTACTGACGTATGTTAACTTTTACTTATTTCTTATTAAAACTACACTTCTCCATTTATTTTTAACGAATCTAGGTTTTTTCATGTTCAAGCTAGGTTTATCTAAACATATTCAGTGTGAGTTCTGATCGTCAGTATTGCTCTTGCACTACTGACAGAATGCTTGGCAGAACAATTTGCAGAATATTTACAGAATATTTTGCAGAAGTAAAAAGCTAATATTCTTAAAAACTTTAATACTACCCAATTACCTTCAAAAACACTAAAAAAAGAAAGAAAAAATTAATACCAACTACTAATTTGTAGGTGTATTTTTTTACTTCTCCTTTAATTTCAATAATCTTCTAATGACAACTGCCGAATGTTTTTCGTCTACTTGAAGTACTTTTCCTAAGAGCCAAGCACACTGTCCAATTTTAATTGCACTGTAATTAATTTAATGTTCACATACGCTGTGTATGCTTCTTTGATTTTTTGAATAGTGATAGCTGTTTCCTATCTTGGCCTATCAGTGTTTGAATTTTCATTTTAACCATTAAAATATTGTATTTGTGGAAGTGAGACGCTATACTTTTAAAAGAATCTTCTCTGGACGCTCTGTTTTTATACTCTGCGAGCTTAAAGTTCCATAAACATGGAAATTCTTTACATTTTTCGATAGGAGTTTTAATTTCTTCTTTGCTCCATAATATGCAAGCCATGACTACACATGCTCTCTATGGTCTCAAGAGAAACTGAATGCTGCTGACCGGCAGTGCACACCGCCAATATTTAGCATGCAGAATATTGCCGCTCCTTACCGAGAGCGTGGCAATAAGGGTCATTTTGCTCTGCTGTGGGCGGAGCTTATTTGGCTGGCGGGATGGAGCGACGGTGTGGAGCACGAAGACACCGTCAGTGTAAAAGGGCCTTTACGCGGGTTACTCGATCCGTCAAAAACAGTGTTTCCAAAGGTGATCCGTCGCCAAGATTGCTTTTAGAAACACCGGTTAGTGTCACCCGAGTGACTTTCTCCGTAACCTCGTTTTGAAAAGGATTATTAGCGGGTTGGGTTATGACGTCACTAATGTTTACTAACAAAGTGTTAGGCGCGAATATTCTAATGGAGTGACATATTTACTTATGAATGAGTGATCTTATAAGATAAAATTAAAAGATTAATCAATTATTTTTATTATTTAAGCATATTGTGCGAAGTTTTTAGTGCTAAAATGGTAAATTATTTGAAATAAACGTTAAATACGTACACAAACAGTATCAATTTTATTTCGTTTAATGCAACACTGTGGAAAATAAATTACCATCCAAATTCATATATTTCTCATTGTACAAAAACTAAGCATGTATGTAATGGTATTTCTTTGAATGATTATTTATTTTTCTTCGATGGGAATTAGGTTTCTAAATTTCTTTTCACTCTTTTATGAACCAACTCTTCCCTATGAAGGATGAAAACCATAAAATTTATTTTCAAATATTGATTTTTCAAAATGTAAAGTTTAAGAGATTATTTTCAAATATTCTTCCAATGTAAAAAGCTTAGAAGATTAGACCTCCAACAAGACTTTTGACTGGTTAAACTTTGATCAAATCTGCAATACAATTCACATTGCAAGACTGCAAATCTGACATTTTTTATATCAAATATTTTTATTACATATATTAATTATCCAACACTCAAAAAAGTTGAATTATAGAATGGTTTTGCCTAAGCTACTTGTGAGAAATTTATCATTGTATCAACAAAAAGGTTCTTTCTAATATTGTGGGATGGAACTTACTATATATTAAATGCAAAAATGTTCATTTTTTCTCAAGTAAAAATTTCTATCTTTTGATGCTAATATAAACTTTCATTTTATTTCAGCTTTATTAACTGACTTGAAGTGATAATTTTAGTTTTGCTCTACCTAGGCCTATAGCAAATTTAGGTTTAATTCTCCTCTGTAAAAGGTAAGTAAACTAAAATTAGAAATTAAGGTTATGTCTCTTCTTAAATTGCTTTAATAATATCAAAGCTTAGTATTTATCCTTGTACCAAATTTTGCTAAATTTGAGGGCTGAGATGAAATGTTTAGTTTTTCATGATACCTATTTCCCTTAGTTGAAGTTTTTTGAGTAATTAAAGTCTTGTTAATAATTTGAATCAGTAAACTGATCAACACACTTGAGCACTGAGTGAGAGAGGTACTGATATATCCCACAAATGAGTATTGACTCTGGGAAAGTCCGTAGTGTTTGAGGACCAAATGGGGATTATTTTATAAAAAGTATTTTGGTTTAATACACTTGTAAGATGAAGAGATGGGTGCCCTATAAGACAAAGTCTTAACCTCCCATGCTTTTGAACTAGAACAAACTGTTAAAAAGCAGTTGATATTAAACTCCTACACAGTAAAAAATTGAAGGTACGCATTCAGACATAAGGTAGACTTTCCTTTTGTTAAATAAGTGTATATATCTATTTTTTGCAGGTGACTGCCTACTTTTTTTGGCACCAGCGCTAAGCTTTTCTGTCATTTATGCATCTATTATTTTTTCATGATTTTCTATCATGTTATGTTAAGCTGACTTTTTATGCATAGGGTGTTGCAACACACCTTGTTTATTTAATACTGTATTATGAGGCTTCTTTTCCCTTCATGGTGGGGTTTTAGTTTGGAAAGCTATAAGGGTAGGGAAAGCTTTAATCAATTTATGTTCTTGTCCAATAATCTTCTCCACATAAAAAATTTATAAATTAAACACACTTATAAATTTTGTTTAAATCTAAATAAACTTTTATATATGATATAGAGGTCATAAGTACAGCTTTATATATACTAATTTTCTCCTGAATGAACTCACAGATCATAGGCACTCACATTTGTGTAATTTATCATGATCATATGAAAATATATTAATTAGTTTTTTTATTGCAGAGAATGTTGCAGAACTTCACCAGTGAGCAACTGTTCCAAACTGCAAGAACAACGTTCCAGCTTGTAACAAATACCTCAGTCACGGCAGAGTGATGGCTGTGAGCGGCGAGAGATGGCGGGTGTGAGCAGCAAGCCGGGGCTAATATGCGCAGCAGGATAAAAGGTGTGGGCAACAAGAATATAATTATTGTGTCTCCGTGTATAGAGTACATTATTAGCAAAAGCCCTGTGTGATGGCTGTGATTTAAAAAGATTTATCTAGTCGGTGTGATATATTAGCAGACTTAATTAAGCATACCACCACATCTATTTGCATAGAACCTCTTGTATTGTAAAGCAACTCGTCTCTTTTTTATTGGAAAAATCCTACATGTATATTTAATTTAGTGCTGATGAAGTTCATATATATATATATATAAGGTACTTGGCATTATTTACACTTGCTCCCAAACATCACCAGCTTTTGCTTCATTACGAATGAGGTCACCTGCTTTACAGAATAAGGAAGAAGACATTTTGTTCTTGGAAGAAGTGTTAGTATATATTGACGGTCAAAATTTAAAAAATTGAATCTCTTTGAACCCAGTATTCCTCAATTATCTTGTTCATAAATGTTTAGAAAACTGGGCTGCTTTCCATCAGGAGTTTATTTTAACTTCAATCAGAGTAACATGAGAGTAAATTAGTGCTGTGGAAAGAACCTCAGGAGCAACAAAAATATGACTCTTTGGTAAAGCTTGCTGTATATCCAAATGTTCAACACTTGTGCAGGACAGAAAACTAGTAAATGCTGATGCTGGTATGTATTTCATAAAATTACTGAATATATTGTTCTATCCTCTTATTATTTATTTAAGTTATTAAAAATAGCTTTAACAATGTTTCTTGTATTCAAGAACAATTGAAAGCCAGACACCTTCAAACTAGTAGTTTTTTCATATGCATGTGTGAGAATTTTTTTCTGAGCAAGTATAAGCTAACTCCATTTTGGGTGGCTGGTAGTGTTAATGATTTAAAAGTTCTCAAATATTAACCCCTTTTATTTGACAGTTACTAAAAAATTGGCAAATTTTTACTTATATCCCAACTTTCGTACTTCGTGCATACTTCAAATTTCTAGTCAGACAGAAGCATTTTTTCTTGCTTTAGCTACAATCTGAATGATAGCAAATATAAAAAAATCTGCTGAGTTAATTGATGCATTGCACAAATTTTCATCTACGTGATCATTGAGTCATGCTGTCCCCTATTTCATTGAGAAAGAATTGCAACCGTAATTTTTTATACTGTTTCAAAGAGCTTATGGTATTATATAATTGTACTGAGTGCAAATTGGCTCTGATACTTCATTTCTTTTGCAAGGTCTCATCATTTTGAAGTAATTTCGTGACCATTCCATTTATAATTGACATGTCATCTAAAAACTAAACTCGGTTTGCAAGTTACTGTGTACTAACTGGAGCTTGAGCTTGAATTTCTTTCAAAACAAAAGGCTTGATTTTCAATTTTTCAAAATTATCTGTGATATTCCTGAATTCTAAATAAATTTAGAGATTATCATGCACGAATTTAAAGTCATGCAATGAAAACTTGTGTTTTTTCAGTTATGGTGTGTGAAATGTATGCATCTATAGAATAAAGTTTTAAATTTCTGTGAATCAAATTTTTATTGTCAAATAAAGTTTTAAGCTACTCTTTTTTTTCATTTCACTGTATTCAGCTCTAGGGTATGTATTCTTTTCATACCAGGATTAAATTGCTTATATACCGAAAAGTCCAGCAACAAAGTAATGCATCAAAATAAGCTCTACAGTAACTGTGTTATTGGTTTAAATGATACACAAATTAGTTAGATATATTATTGAAAATAAATAAACATAAATGATGAAACTAGGGAAGTTGACACAACACTGTGGTAATGGTTAGTTGCACATTAAAATTTTTCAGCTCCCATGGAACTAAAACAGGTCATGCTAGTAGAAATTTTTTTTGACAATTTTATTATATTTAGTGGTGAAATCAAGATGATTTTATTCAAAAGTAATAAAATAAATAAATTTTAATATAATTACTTGTTGGAAAATACATTAAGAGAGTTATAAGAACTCTATCAAAATACTAATGCAGGGTAATAGGGTATACAATAATTACCCAATCGCATGCTACCTATACGGAGAATAATAATTTGTTGTTCCACAGTGAAATTCTTTAAAATATCAGTAACATATGAAGAAAGCCAAGTGAAAACAAAATTTTACCGCAGACTAACTTCCACATTAGAGTCATTATTTGTTAAATTCGTTACATCAAATACAGTATTTTTTCTCAATTTAAAAAGACTAATAGATTTTTAGGCAGAAGCAAATAAATTTTTATTAGAAGTTTGTGTACTGAAAATATATTAGGATAAATAGCAATGAGGGAACATTTGGGCTTAAGTTGATAACGATTAATATACATTGCTTGAAAAGACGGCGAACAACATATCATTCAATGAAAAATTCTTCGTTATGTATCAACAGAAAAATCGGCATTCTTTTTCGATACAATAAGATCATAATTTGAACGAATAAATATCCGACCAAACATTTGTAGTGAACGCCTCAGCCACACGTCAGCCTAATTTCATAAATATTAAAAACTTACATCCTAAAATTAAATTATAAAAATGTAATTATTTCTATAAATTTACAAGACCGAATTCATTCGATAAAACCCGAAATTTTACCAAAAATGGGTTTCGAAAATATTTGCCGATCACGTTTCCGTCCGTCACTTCCGTTGGAAACATTGCGCAGAACCATTTCGCAAGCGCTCACAGCGTATATAAGGCCGGCTTTCCAGGCAGAGTCATCATTCACGTAGAGATTCTCCCGAGTGTAGTGCCTGGGCCCCAGAGGGGGCATATGTAAGTAACAAGTGTTAAATGCTTAGTGTTTTATTGTGTCTAAACTAAATTATATTAATCTGTGTAGTGAGAGCTCATTTTTGTGATTATCTTAGGAACATTCACTATGTTTTCTCTGTGCCGGTGTTAGTTAGGCGCAAGCTTCAAGCTCACTGCCCCATCTTTGTCATTGTTTTCCTTTTGTATTTACTAGTCTCCGATGATTCTTTATTGTGCTCTCAGTATTAGTACGATGTTGGCATTAGCTCCTTAGATATTTTTTTAGTGCTGAGCATAGTGTTTTAAGACACTTTGCTGTCCACAAAGATCATTTATGAGTAAGTTCAATATTATTTCCTTGAATTTAATTTAGCGTTTGCTAGCCTTTTCTAAAACACTATAACCTTGTTTCCATCTTTAGTTTGTTTATACTGTTGGGCCTTTTTATATGCTACTGCTTTTTATATGTACTTTTGCTGCGCCTAGAAGCAATTCTTGCTTATAGAGGCTGTTGTGGGATGTGCAAATCCTGAGACCCAAGGCCTCAAAGCCGAGCTCCCAGAGCTCGGGTCGTCTTCCAAACCTCCCCTACAGCCGACACCAGACACACACCTGAGCTCGTGTGTCAGAGGGCACACCCAGTGTGAACAAACGCTGCTGTGAAACGAACACACTTCACGGCAGAAACGAAAGCACACACTTGCTCCGAGCTAGTGAAAACACTTCACGGCTGCAGGTCTGTTGTATAGTGACGCACTGGTGGTATTTATTTTTATTTATTCACTGGTGGTATTTATTTATTCCGGGGGCGGAAATTTATGAGTCTCGCTCGGCACGGTCACATGTATAGATAGGGCATCCGCCAGAAGAGCCGATGAGCGGCTGGCGTTTACGAGCGCCGGATAGGTCGGAAGCGCCCCTATTGCCGGCGCCGGAAATGTCCATTGTTGCAAACTAGACTTAAGAGCAAGCTGTGTGAACTACAGAGTCAGTACAATATTAGTAGTCCTGCTGTTCGTTTTGCTATCCTGCTGCCTGGTTTACGGCTAGGCAAACCGATCTACTAGTTCTGTCAGTAAACCTTATATCGTGCTGAAATTCCAAGATATTACAACTGGCGACGAGACTTGAACCTCCTAAGTGAATTTGAACTTTACAAGTGCTCTGAAATTAAGATGGCGTATTCTACAGTCAGCTGTCCTCCGTTCGACGGAGTGGAAACAGTGAGTGAATTCTTAGAGCGCTGGAAAGTCCAATGTGTAGACGCTCTTCAGAAAGCAGGAAATAATGGCGGTAAAAAGCTAGTATTTTAATTAAAGCTTTGCCTGTAAACATAATCACTGATCTACAACGAAGAATTAAACCTACGTTACTCACTGAGGCTACATATGAGGAACTTGAAGAAAAATTAACACAGCAATTTGAAATAAAAAATCCATCGTCGGTGCATCGGTTACATTTCTAAATAGAAAACAAGGTGCTAATGAATCCATAGAAAGTCATGCTAAAACGTTAAATGACTTAGCATCTGCATGCAATTATGGCAATTGCTGTCGTGATCGTTTATTGAGAGATGCCTTTGTGGCTGGGCTACATTCAGCGGAAATTCTCAGCGCGGTTCTACAGAAGTGCGATGGCAAGTACTTCAACGAATGCATTGAACACGCAAAACTTATCGAACAATTAAGCTCCGGCGCTCAAGATATTATTCGTGAGGATTCATCTTAATCGTTTGTCACTACAGAAAAACTCCCGCCGAACTACATATGCATTCGCTGCGGAACTAAGCAAAAGCATCTTGCAAAGAATTGCTATGCTTTGAAATTGAAATGTCACACATGTGGAAAATTAGGCCACATTTCTAAGGTTTGCAAATCTACAACTGCAGCACGGCCTCCTTCTGCCAAGCCTACACGAAGGGGACCTACACGAGGAGAATTTGACGCAGCTCGCACTTACACAGTGCAGCCGGGAAGAAGCGGTTGCTGTGGCAACGTCGGAAGAGAAGACGTGTTAATGAAGAATTCACGGATGCCTCTACAGAAGAAGAACGAAGCTGTTTTGCAAAAACCTGGGAACGAAAGTGGTGACGTTAATCATCTACATGAATGTTCTGATTATTCCCCAAATGATTCTAATTTTTTAGAGTAAACACCACTGTAATTCCCGTTACTAAAGAGCCTACTATGATCACATGCAACTTAAATAGTAAACCTGTTGAATTCCTGTTGGATAACGGCAGTGCCGTGTCAACTATACGTAAAAGAAATGCAATCAAAGTTGGTGCTGTGGTAAATCCTACATGCAGCAAAATTCTCGGGTACAGTGGTGTCTCGGTAAACCTGCTTGGTCAAGCTTCAGTAACTGTCATGTGCAAAGATGTGAGTTTTAATCATAAGTTTCTCATTGTGGAAGATGATAGAATCAGCTTACTTGGCCGAGATATTTGTTCTAAACTAAAAGTAAACGTTGTCATTCCTGATAAATACGACTCCATAAATAAAACGGATTGTCATAGTTTGCCGAAAAGTTTGTCGTTAAAATATGACGAATATTTACCATCTGATTCACAGTCAAACGTTAGAGAAACAGTTCATCTTGATGTGTTGCCTAATGCAGTTCCTGTATTTTGTAAAGCACCCCCGGTTCCTGTAAGACTCTGTCAAAACCGAACTGGAACGCTTGCAGAGTATGGGCAAAATCACCAAAGTGTATGATAGCCAGTGGGCATCTCCTACCGTTAATGTTCTAAAGTCTGACGGCAGTGTGAGAATCTGTGGCGATTTTTCAGCCTCCATTAATAATTTTCTGAATCCAGTTCAATCTGTACTACCTGTTATTGATATGTCATTTCGCAAGTCGGAGACGCTAAGTTTTTCTCAAAAATTGATTTGTCTAACGCGTTTTTGCAAATTCCGTTGGACGAAGAATCAAAGAAAGTTACGACCATTAACACCTCAGAAGGTCTATTTATGTACAATTACTTACCCTATGGTCTACGTGCAAGCCCCGGCATTTTTCAAGCATTCATGAATAGGACTCTTTCTGGCATCGATAACATCATTGTGTACCAGGATGACCTCCTCATTTTGACCTCTTCATATGATGCTCATTCGGAAGTTCTTGACAAGGTCCTGTCTGTCCTAAAAAACGCTGGAATTCGCTTTAATCTGTCTAAATGTGCCTTTCTAACTGATCGTGTGTCTTATCTAGGGTACGTTTTCGATAACAAGGGTGTTCACCCTAACTCTGAGAAAGTAGAAGCAATTCTCAATGCTCCTGTTCCTAAAAACCTCAAACAGTTGCAAGCTTTCATCGGATTGTGTAACTTCTATAGTCGTTTTGTACCCAACTTTTCTAATGTCATGCATCCTCTGTATTCGCTGCTTAAGAAAAATGTACAGTTCCGGTGGACTCCAGAACAGGATGAAAGTGTCCAGAAAATCAAAGACATCTTTCGTTCGCATAAACCTCTAAAGTTGTTTGATCCCAACCATGAAACTCTTCTTGAAACGGATAGTTCGGGTTATGGAGTTGCTGCCATACTCATGCAACGCGTTAGTCCTTCTCGTGATTGGTGTCCGGTTCAATTTGCTTCGAGATCTCTAAATAATGCTGAACAAAACTACTATAACATTGAAAGAGAGAGCCTTAGTGTGGTTTTTGGCGTGGAGAAATTAAAAAAATTTCTACTTGGTGCTAAGTTCATTATCCATAATGATCAAAAACCTCTTTGTAAACTTTTTGCACATAACAAGGGTGTACCTCTCAACTGTTCCGCTCGAATTCAAAGATGGGCTCTCAGACTTTCCCAGTTTTACTATGTTTTCAACTATTCGAAAGGTAAATGTAACGTAAATAGCGATTGTCTCAGTAGGCTGCCACTACCCACGACTGTAAAAGAGCTAGAACCGTACGAAATAATTTTTGCTGTGAACTCTCTTGATAAAACTCCTGTCACGTGTGAAAATATAAGAACTCAAACTGATATGGATAGCGAACTATGCCAATTTAAACAATACATAAAGTTTGGCATGCCTCCTAAACCTAATCCCAATATGTCTAAATTTAAGAACCTGCTACCTCAGATGACCATCATGAAAGGTTGCATACTTTATAATGAACGGGTTTTTATTCCCAAGTCATTGCGTAGTTTAGTCCATGAAACATTTCATGATGGACATCCTGGCATTTGTGGCATGAAATCGTTGGCCAGATCTGTTATTTGGTTTCCCGGAATGGACAAAACTATTGAAGACATCGTAAAATGTTGTCCCCAATGTCAGTTAAATCGAGCAAAACCTAAGTCTAGAAATGTAGAATGGCCCACTCCTTCTCGTCCTTTTGAAAGCATTCATGTCGATCACTTTTTCTACGAGAATAAAATTGTTTTCATTGCTGTAGATGCATTATCTAAATATATTGAATGTGAAGTGGTACCATCCACGAGTGTGTCAGATACTGTCGATGCGTTGAGAATGATTTTCAGCAGAAACGGGTTGTGTGATGTGCTCGTAAGTGACAATGCTTCTAACTTTTCATCTCAAGACTTTAAAGATTTTCTTATTTCCAACGGCATTGAGCACCTCACACCTCCGCCCTACTCTCCAGCAAGCAATGGTCAAGCTGAGAGGGGGGTAAGAGTCATTAAAGACTTGTTGAAAAAACTCTCTTCTTCCGAATCGTTCAAATCCCGTCTATCAAAAGCATTATTTAAATCGCATTGTATTCCGCATAGTGTTACAAAAATTGCTCCCTCTGTAGCGCTGAACAATCGTAAATTTGTTATTTCCATAGATTGAGTTCATCCTAAATTTTCTGTGTCCAGGTCTAAGCCTATGTGTGTAACTCAATTTGATGTCGGTGATCATGTTCTCGCTCTGAATTAAAGAAATGGTCCCAAGTGGTTGAAGGGAATTATTGTTAGTAAAGTTGCTGTTAATATCTTTCATGTTCAAATACTAGCATTAAACGTAATCTGGAAGAGACATTCAAATCAGCTGTTGCACAGTAGTTTGGAATCTACCGGGAGTGGGGCAGCAGAGACTCCTGCCTTTCAGCCTGTTAGCTGCTCACCTGGGCAAAATGAACCTCGTAGATCAGGTAGAATAACTAAACCTGTAATACGAATAGGTTGTTGAGTTCCTCCTTCCCTTTGTCATATATTCATCTAAAGGGAGGGAAGTTGTTGTATAGTGACGCACTGGTGGTATTTATGGGGGTTTCGGCGGCGGAGATTTATGAGTCTCGCTCGGCATGGTCACATGTATAGATAGGTGTCGATACTGTCGTGCGGTTGACGTGAGGGTTCGTGGAAAAGGGGGCTGTCTTCTGTGCAGCTACCTTTTTCCGGGGCGCTAGCTTTTCTTCGCAGCTGCCCTTCCTGAGGTTCGTGTGGGTACCGCCTACGCAGTAATCAGTCCGCTAGGGCAACAGAAGTAAATTCTGTTAGTGCCGAACTACGGTGGTACCGTTGTGTGTGGGGTGAGGTTTGTGTGGGTACCACCTGCGCCGTATTCAGTCCGCTAGGGCAACAGAAGTAAATTCCGTTTTGTGCCGAACTACGGCGGAACCTTTAGGAAGACGAGCAACTGTCTGCGCCGTACACGGTACACATAATAAGGTAGTAGCATTCAAGTCTTTTCTTAAAAGAGCCCTGGGGACGGTGACGTCACAGGTCCAGAACGAATAACAACACAGATCAACAAAGTAGCGCTATCTGGCGACAATATGTGACAATATCGAGCTTGCTGTACGACAAGTTGCACAACAACAACGCGACCAGTAACAAGACAACTCGTTGGCGTTGTCGTATGCAAGAATGGCGTCTTCAAATAGAATGAAAAAACGTTCTTTCATCGAATGTGAAAATAATTCTAGAGATCAACCTGATATCAAGTACTTCCAATATCATCATGCATATTTTAAAGAGTGGCCAAGAGCAAGTGGTAGTGAAATTTTAGGTCAATTAAGGAATCTAATTTGTGCGAACATATTGTGTGTAGCCGCCATTTTCGAAAACAGATAACAGAAGAATCGTTTCGCCGTTCAAAACAAAAGTACTTCTTGATAACATTGTGGTGCAATTGCCTTATAATGACATGAATTTGAGTATTGGAGGTAAGATATACAATTGTCATCATGTGTAAATTTTGTACGAATTTATCAGTACGTTTCCAATCCGTGAATTGGCTGATGGTGGTACAATTTTGTTGAAAGCTTTCGTGACACGTTGAGATCCCGTAGAAGAATAATTAAACAGGTAAATTAATTTAGAGAAGAGTAATTCAAGGTAATAGTTTTAAATATTTTTGGTAAATTTATATGAATGGTGCAAATTGGAATGAATGTTTTTGTTCCTAATATGACAAATTTTACTAGCTGGTTGGCTAATTAGGGATTATTATACAATTTGTAAGTAGGGGTATGGATAATTTCTACAGATGGTAACTAGAACTTATTTTGAGAACTCGAAAACTAAGCATTTGCAAGCACAATGTCATACTTTTAAAACATCTTGAAATCTACCAGATTACCTATCTATGACAACAAAATTATTCAAATAGTTGACAACATTAAACGGTCAAATTTTACTTGAATGTTGTCAACAATTTTCACAATTTTGTGGCCAATAATCAATAAAGGAACACATTTAAAAATGTTTTACAGGAATGACATTCTGCTTGCTGATGGGTTATTTTTTAATTATTCAACTTTGAAGTTGGCTTTTGCGCGCCAGGGAAGCGAGAGTGCCTAGCGTAATTTAATTAATAACGGAAGCTAACCCCCTATTGCAAACGTAAAGAGGTTGGGTTGTGAGGGGTAACTACAGTTCTTCTAGTGAAAATTATAAATAAAGGTTTCTAGAGACTTCCGTTTACTTCCGGTGCCGCCACGGTGCGGTGCCGCCATAGCCACATGGCTAGAGGGTTCTGCCGCCGTGCGGGAGACCCGGGATCGAATCTTGGCGCTGGCAGTGGCAATTTTTCTTTGTTGGGTATAGGATAAAAATTCCAAGCACAATACCCCACTCTACCCAGGTGTCTGAAATGGGTACAGGTCTTGACCGGGGGAACGCGTCATGGCGTCCTGGCGTTAGTTATAAGGCATTTGAAAATCCAATGTACAAGGTGATATGTATCAGGCTTGATTGGAAATAAAGCATCCGTAGATGCCTTCATTATTCATTATTATTATTTACATCATCTCCAATGACAGCCACCCGGTACCCAAGATGGCGTCCGCCATCATGAAGCCGATGTACACGGACGTCACTACAAACGTTTATTTATAATTTTCAGTAGAAGAACTGTGGCTACCTCTCACGACCCAACCTCTTTACGTTTGTAATAGGGGGTTAGCTGCCGTTTCAACTCTGAAATTGCGTAAAAAAGGCCGTTCAGGAGCGCCGCTCGTATAACTTCAAATTTAAATAACTCAAAAACTAAGCATTTGCGAGCACATTGTCATTCATGTAAAACGTCTTAAAATCGACTATATTACCTATCTATAGCAACGAAATTATGAAAACCGTTGACAACATTAAGTAAAATTTGACTTATTAAATTCAATATTGACCAAATTTATTGTTCTTTAGAGTAAATCTGTAATGCTAAACAAATTGAAAGCTATGAAAATAATTTTCAGAATTATCCCATGTAATTGCAGTTCCTGCATTCATTTTCAAGTAAAATTATATGTTATACTTTAAGGGCTGCTGGTAGTATGACTTGACCTGTGAATTATAGCTGAAAGACACTCTGAGGATATGATTTTTAGAATTTGTTCATAATTCAGTTTATTTTATATGATTGAGGGGTTCTGTTGCATCATATGTTGAATTATAATTATTGTCTGCCAAATTATAATGATTTCATCTGTGGGTACCTTCTATTCTATCCATCATTGACTGAACAACAGTTCACTTGAGTTGTTGAATGTTTAGAGACCATTGGGGTAAAGTTTTTTATTTGCATTGTTTGCAACCTTGATTACTTATCATTTTCAAAATAAGTTCCGGTCAATTTGGAGTTTAATGAACTCGCAGAATTTGAAAATCCTGTTCCCAAGAATCACTACAGGACTACGTTTAAAAATGTTTTACAAGAATGACATTCTGTGCTGATCCTTTATTTATGAGACATAGCAATCATTACGTTCTAATAAGAATAACCTCATATAGTCGGTTGCTTAGCCGCCGCATTGTTGGGTCACACTTATTTTTTTGGAAGGACACGTCCACTTTTTTGCGGGAAAATAACAGCCTCAGTTTGGATAAGTTAAGGTAAGCTATTTTAGGTTGCTTTGTTATTTTAGGTTAGTTTACTTACCTAACCTAACATTACCTAATTTAACCTTACCCACCGTAACGTCAGTACCGTATTAGAGCATATTTACGTCTCCATTCCTTCACTTTTAAGTACAACATTCATATAACTTTAGAATTGAATAATTTAAAAATTGCGCATCAGCGAGCAGAATGTCATTCATGTAAAACGTTTTTAAATGTGTTCCTGTAGTGATTCTTGGGAACAGACTTTTTCATTTCTGTGAGCGCATTAAACTCCATATTTACCATAGTTCCCTCAGACAAAAAATTATTTTGTGCCCTAAGGCTCATTTTGTATTGAAACATTCAAATAAATTAAAATATGTTATATTATCCTGAATTACTTAGTCAATTATTTGAAAAGAATATTTTTTGTGGATGTGAAGGTAAAGCTACAAGTAGCTCATGTCAACTGAAGTAAGCGTGCTACGTTAATCAATTTTGCTGCATTTGAATAACTGTACTCAATTTTTATTTTACAACACTTTGAAAAAATATATGAAATACAATTTTATATATTGTATTTTATAATTATAATAATTTTTAGCTATTTTTGAATTACTCTGTTTTCTGAAGGATGTTCGAGTTATATCTCACAGCAATATTAATTGACTTTAGCCCCTCTCAGGGGGATACAGCTAGGGTATCTATGGGAATGAACTAGTGTTCCGAGGGGGACCATATGTGGGCACGAGCTAAAGGTTAGGTAGGCTTTCTTTTTGTTAAAATAATATATGTTTTTGTTTTGTTACGGACCATCTTTTTTTGGTTTACTGCTGTCCTGTTTTTTCAGCACCTACTACTTCTTCTTCAACTTTGATCATGTTTCATGAACTTTTTTCTCATCTTACCGTTTCTATGCGTTTTCTGCATAGATTCTGCGTTCCCTTAACTCCATACTATATGGTGCCTTCTTCCTTCCTCTCTTTGGATCTCATTTGTTGAGGATAGGGAGGCCTAAACTAACTAATAATCTAATTGAATTTAGCCTAAAAGAACTATCCTGAAATTTTCATTGTTTTGTGGGAAATGAAACATTAAAATGTCTAAAATATTTGATGCAGTGTAACAATTTTTGAGTTTAATTTAACTGCATTTGGTGATAAAATATCTTATATATAGATTCATGCATTGTGTGTCGGTGAGTGAGTTGTGTTAAAATACTGTTCATATTTTTATAACTTATTTTCATTTCACAGGAAGGTGTTGAAGAGTTCATGAGCAAAAAATCTGGTGGTGCAGAAGAAGTGATCAGGCGCCTTGATGAGCAGCTCAGCAACTATCGCTGCATGGAGTCGCACCTCACTGCCACTCGCTTGAAGTGGGTCTATTATTTTATAATAAAGATTTAAAAGAAGCACATTTGTGTAGAGCATATTTATTTTATGTCAACTATGTCCGTATTAGTTGAAGTAGTATCCTATTTTTTTACTAAATCAAAAAAGCGCTCTCATGCCCAATGTAAAATTTTCTCTTGCTTATTGGTGAGGACACAAGTGTTTTGTATCAAAGTTCATCATTAGTATTTGTTGCTCATTAGGCAAGACAAAGGATGGGTCTTTGTAAAAAGTGCTACTCTAATATATGTAATGCTATGCATCTAATTTCATTAGTGTAATTAAGATGTCTTAATGTTTTTGATGTAAGCCAACTTGCCAAAGTAATATTTTTCCCTTCTCCAGCATGCATTGAATGTAGGTGGGATATATTGTTAATTGCCATCCAGAAAGTTTAAAACTTTCCTCTTTGGTTATAATCTCTTGTTCTTCATACACCCGGCGCTGGTGGCGATTTTCTCTGTTGGGTATAGGGGAAAAATTCCAAGCACAATACCCCACTCTACCCAGGTGTCTGAAATGGGTACCGGTCTTGACCGGGGGAAAGCGTAATGGCGTCCTGGCGTTAGTTATAAGGCATTTGAAAATCCAATGTATAAGGTGATATGTATCAGGCTTGAAATTGGAAATAAAGCATCCGTAGATGCCTTCATTATTATTATTATATACTAAAATCATATGTGCAGTATTTAATTTTTCTAACACTATTTGTCAAGAAATGTTTATAATTTATGTTCCATGAAGTGAATATTTTTGACATCTGCAGAAATATTCACTTATCCATTATTTATTGGTGCAGGCTGAAGCACCAGGTGCCAGACATCAAAAGCTGACTACAGATCATAGAAGAAATGAAGGCTCGACAAGACAGCAAGGAGGATCTGGAAACTCAATTCCTGCTGTCTGACAAACTCTATGTTGAAGGTACCATTCCTCCTTCCAACAAAGTTAGCTTATGGCTTGGGGTTAGTGAAACTGGACTAAGTTCAACTGCTGTAAGAAATTAGGAGAAGTTAAAAGGTGAAAGATTTTAATCACATTGTTTCTTTTAATGACATTACGTTTGGGTAGGGAGGAATTTATTTTCATTTTTATTTCAGTTTGATATAAGAGCAAAGCAGAAAATTTTGATTATGTATTTGTATTTTTCTTTTTAATTGTAGATGATTTTTGGTAAACCTATTTTCTTAGGTGGGTTGTAATATCTGTCATTTTTATGCAGTTGTAGTTGTAATTTTTATGCGGTTGTAATATCTGTCATTTAATTACTTGAAGCAGCTTGTGCCCTAATTTTGGGTGTATCTGTGCCATAGTTAGATCAATATAACCAGTGCGCCCTCTCATGGAAGAACAACTTTTGCATCTATAGGAATTAGTACTGCCAGGGGTGAGATGTGAGGATCCAAGCTGAAGATTAGGTAGGTATTCCTTTGGTTGATGTAGAAAAAGTTTTGTTTTGTCATAGGCAATTTTTTTTTTGTTCACTGGTGTCTAATTTTTCATGTTATCTAATCAAACCAGTGTACATAATTATTGTGTATATTTTACTGGCGGTTATACCCCTTTTTGTGAAAGCTTAAAATATCTAGTCAGAATGACTGAAAACTCTCTAGTAGTATGAGCAATTTCTAAGCTCTGCTAAAGGTACATATGCATAAGTGCCTCTTCTTATCAATATATGAAACCTCTTGAATTACTATGTCTATCCCCTTTTCTGAAAGGAACCTGCAATCTCAGCTGCAATAATTACATCTATGAGTGTGTTTTGCAGATAACGAGTGTTAACTGCAATACTGTAAGATCTTTGCATTAGTGCTTATTTGGTTGTATTCGCTTTTCTGGTCTTTTGGAGAACCCAGTGTACTAACCAAGTAATTCGTTATGTGTGATTGCTTACTTCATTTCATCAGTTCAGTTATTGAAAGTAAATTTTTGCATCTCTTCCAATTCCATTGATAGATCGAAGTCTACCAACATAGACATTGATTTTCTGCATTTTTTTAATGCTTTAGTTCAAACTGCTACAGCAAAATTCCTCTGCTTTGATGCTTTGTTACTGATCTATGTATCTCTTGGTTAATTGTAGAAAACTTATTAATTGAACTTAAACCCATGGTTTTAACCTAAATAATACAGTGATGACTCGTGTGTGCAGGCGAATATGATGCTAGAGTATGACCTGGACGCAGCAGAGGTACTGCTCAACAAGAACCTCAGCAACGCGAACACCGAGCTCACCCAGGTCGTTTCGGACCTTGATTTTCTTAGGTGAGGTTTAGTAGATTTTCATGTTGCTACACAACTGTATATTCTAAGTTCTATAGAATGTTTAAAAAAATGTATGTATATACGTTATGTTCTAAAATGCTCTTCAGTCATGGTTTTTCTGTCAAAAAAAGAATACTGTAAAAATTTGGTGAAATTGCCCGTTACTGGCACAATCAGGAATACGACTGTTTTCTTGCGTTTTCACGACGTGCTTATCTCGACATGTGTTTGTGACCATACCTAATCTTTTATTTCATCATTAGAGAGCTGCAAACTCCATTCAGCAGCTACCGAGAACTCACATTCGAGTAGGAGTTTTGGTACGGCCCAAAACATATGATGTTTTTGGCCGTAGGTAATCATCTACTCGAATGTCACTTCTCATTAGCCACTGAATGGAGTCTGCAGCTCTCTAATGATGAAATAAAATTAGTGATTGGAGATCAATTATTTCAGATATCGTAACCCTAGTAAGATGTATGTTCCCCCAACAAATAACTAAGATCTCAATAAAGACAAAGATCATCTGGAAAGGTTAGAATATTTATCCCTCTTCAGAAAACCATTTCAATAAAGTTTCGTTACTGAGGTTTTTTGCTCGTGTCTTTACGAGTGGTGAATTGATCGTTTTCTTCATTCAAACTTAGCTCAGGGTATAGCTTCTGTTTTCAAGCTTTTAGAAAAATTTCAATTGCGGGACTGAACTGTCTTTCCCCGCCTCAGATATGTGAGGTCCCGAGATGAGAGGTAGGCTTTCTTTGTATTGAAATAAAACTATTTTTTTTGTTGTAATAGATCATCGTTTTCTGTTCACTGCTGTCCTGTTTTGAGTTATGTAGTCATTCTTAGCTCACAGTTTCTAAGCCTTAGACACCTTGTGTGGGAACGTACGCTAGTTTCCGTGCAACTTCATACTACATGGTTCCTTCCTCTCTTTGAAACATTTTGTTGTGGTTAGAGAGGCTCAAACGGTGCTACTATAGCGTGAGGTCTATTGCCATATATCGCCTACCCAGGTACAGTTTGAGATGTACTAATTGTTTTTAGCCAAATCAAATGTATGAGAATTGGTAATATCCATTAGTAACCTAACCTCACGCTATAGTATTAGATAGAGGTAGACCTCACGCTATAGCACTAGCTAGAGTTAGATCTCATGCTGTAGTGTTGTAGGCCTCACGCTATAGCAACGCCTACTTAAACTAACTTAAAACCGATCAATCTTGCCCACCTCAGGACGCAGTGCACCACCACCAAGGTCACCATAGCCCGCGTGTACAACTGGGACGTGAGGCGCCGCAGAGCCGAGGCTGGCAAGACGGCTCAGCAAAGGAAAAACTAACCCCATGGTAGCCTTAAATATTTAGCTTCTACTTCACTGCCTCCTGCCTAAGGCTATGTTGTTGGCATATCCGAGAATGTAACCCTGATCGAGCTTCAGTTGGCAGTCGGCAGCTTCGAGGGACCACAGACCCTCTGCTCCGCTTACAGAACCACCTGGTAGCCAACCTCGCCGAGCGTCGCCGAACCATGTGTCTTTTCGTTGATATGCATAAAGCCTATGACACCGTGTGGAGATATGGAATACTTTAGACACTACATGAGTATGGACTCCGTGGTAACATGGCCCTGCATATTCAAAAATTTCTTGGTGAAAGAACTTTCCGCGTTAAGGTCGGCGGCACCCTCTCTTCCTCGCAGTTGCAGTGTGGAGGTTTACCGCAGGGCAGTGTTATGAGCTGCACCCTGTTTAGTGTTGCCTTAAATGGTATCACCTCCACCTTGCCTCCCGGAACGGTGGCCTCCTTATATGTGGACGGCTTTATGGTGTACTCTTCATCAACACATCTTCCAGCTCTGACGCGAAGAATGCAATTAGCCATCAATAACGCTCATAAGTGGGCTCAGGAACATGGCTTCAACTTTTCACCGGAAAAAACAGTTGGACTTTACTTCCAGGGCCGTGGCTGTAGTGATCCCCCACAGCTCACACTGCAGGGAAGACAAGTGAATTTTTCACACAGCGCCAAGTTTCTGGGGGTGACACTTGATGACAGGCTCTCTTGGAAGCCCTACCTAGCCACCCTCAAGGCTGACTGCGTCAGAGGGCTGAACTTGCTAAAAAGCCTGGCCGGCCTGACGTGGGGGGCTGACAGAATGACCCTACTGAGACTATATCGTACTCTTATTAGAAGCAAGATAGACTACGGCTGCATAGTGTATCAATATGCCAATGCGACTTCACTTTCGAAGCTGGACCCTGTGCATCATGCTGCTATCAGAATCTGCACTGGCGCGTTTAGGTCGTCCCCTTCCAGCAGCTTGTGTGTGGAGAGCGGTGAACCTCCTTTACGGCACCGCCGTGTGCAGCTGACCCTTCAGTACTTGGCGCGATTGGAACAAGTCCCCTTGTCTCCTGCATGGACCAGCGTGCATGCGCCACTAGGCCGACATCTGCCTTTCCCTTACTTTTTGCTCAGATCACGCTCGTGGCTATCGCGTCTTTGCATGTTTAATAGTTGCTGTGACTTGGGTTACGATGTTTGTGGCAGTGAGACTTCGAAATTTGAGACGTGGAGACAACCTGAATTGTGAGACCTTCGGCGCGACATAGTGCAGGCACTGAAGCGCTAGCAAATTGATGTTATTACTAAAACTAAACTACTCGAGCTTCAGTTTTGTTTCTTGTTGGCCGTCATTGGACGACTACCCCTCAGGGGGATACAACTATTGTATCTATGGGAATTAGCGCTCCTAGGGGGACTATGTAAGGGCCTGAGCCCTCAGCTAAAGGTTAGGTAGGCTTTTTTTTGTTAAAATAGAATAAGTTTTGGTTTTGTTACGGACCATCTTTTTTCGGTTCACTGCTGTTCTGTTGTTCAGCACCTACTACTTTCTTCTTCAACTATTTCTTGTTTCATGATCTTCTTTCTTAGCTTTCTGTTTCTGTGCCTTTTCTGCATAGATTCCGCGTTTCCTTAACTCCATACTAAATGGTGCCTTCTTCCTTCCTCTCTTAGATAGCCTTTGTTGCGGATAGGGAGGCTTAAACTAACTAATAATCTAATCATTGGACGACTAATTTGCTGTGGCGGTTGCAATGCGTGAGTCTTTTTTTTTGTAGTACCACGTGTTAGACACAAATGTGTCAAGATGGGTAGATTGCAAGTTTGATTTAAAGTCTTAGGTTAGCATACTTGACCTCAAGAATTATAGAACTGTGAGAAATTGCGTTGAGATTTCCTCCTTTAGTATCGGTTGTGCGCAGCGTTCGTTTTCCTCCATCACAGTTGAATGGAACGACCTCATTGCTAGCTTACCGTAGTACATATTTGACGGAGATGTTTGACGGCATTTCTCGTTCCTCGTGTGACGAATGTTTAGGCAAGGCTTCATTAAATTGTGCAAGAAGATTGGGTGAGGGTGTTAAATTTTACACCCTAACTAATAGTCATGTCCGAGAACCACATGCTCCCTGTTGAGTTCATTCTCACTTCAGATATATGAGCATTAAGATCATCATTGTCACAGGACATTAGGGCAGTAAAACAGGTACGTTTTATCTTCGTCTAATGTCCTGTATCAGGATGGAGCTTCATTCTTTCACATTTAAAACTTATTTATTTGCTCATAAGAAACCAAAACACGCTCTTGGCTTAAATTCTCAGGTTTCTGAAGTGCAAATTATTGAATGGTGAATACTAATGTGAATTTACTGAAAAATAGTGGCGTAGCATGAAATTCTTTTATATATAGTGATCATAATGTGTATTTTACATTTCAAGCGTCTGGTTATAGCTGAAGTCTTATAATTTGTTATGTCCAACAGGGAAGAAAATGAGATTTGAAATTTCTAAGCGGTCACAGGAGGAAACATAAGTGTGGCCAACCTGTTGTCTGATGGGGGACTTATTCATAAAGTATGACTAAAGTATTGTATCTATGGGAATTAGCGCTCCCAGGGGAAAAATGTGAGGGCCCGAGCTGTGAGTTAGGGAGGCCTTCTTTTTGTTGAAATAAAATGTTTTTTGTTATGTCAAGGACCACCTTTTTTCGGTTCACTACTGTCCTGTTTTTCAGCACCTCTGACTTTCTTCTTCAACTTTTATCTTGTTTCATGAACTTCTTTCTCATCTTACTGTTTCTATGCCCTTTCTGCATAGATTCCTCATTCTCTTATCTCCATACTAAATGGTGCTTTCCTCCTTCCTCTCTTCGATACGCTCTATTTTTGTAGCGGTTAGGGAGGCTTAAACTAACTTATAATCTAATCTAATCTGTGTAACGAATGGGGGTGAAGTTCTGGAGAATTGTTGTGGCCCGACGAAAGGAGGGCATACTTTATGTGTTGAAGTCGGACATGAGTTTTGTTGTTTTGGGGAAAAGTGTATTGTATTGAGTGGTTTCGCACTTGACTGAGTATGATGGAATATGCGAGCAATAACATAATTGAAGTAATTTGAATAGATAGCGGAGAGAAAGATGGAAGGCACTGATGACTTCAGCGTACCACCTTACAACAGCAGAGCAACTTTGGTAGCAATGCCCAAAGCGACGACTAAAGATCTATAACCGAAGTTGTCGGTAACTGAGTTTATTGTTATTTTTATTATTATTATTATTATTATCATTATTACAATTAACCGGAGCAAGTTGCATATTATAGGATGTGTGCCGTATTTGGACATGTATATTAAATAATTAAAGTGCGTAGTGTTCAATATTTAATTGCTACAATAATGTATTCATCGAATAAATATGGATGTAAGGCTACTTTTGCCATGTAGTAAAACTAGGCCAAATGCATGTTTTACTGTATTGAGGGATTTTCACGGGGAAAAGTGTAGCTGCTGGAATAACTACAGCAATACTGCCAATATTCCTGTGGTTACTCAGAGCAGCTACACTTTTAGTTCAACGATGCTCGATATTCAAATTTTCAACTATTAACACGTCCATCATGGATGCAGAGCAATTCGAAAATTAACTAATCTTGAAAACACATTTTTTATAACGCAATTTGATGTAGCGGTGATTATTCAGAAATCATATGAACAAATCGATAGGTAAGAGTAAAAGAGCACAGCAGAATATGGAAAAGGTGCAACAGAAAGATTTGTACTTCGGGAGCCTATTCATATAATTTGAGTTTATACGAGGCCTCTAATATATGTATATATATAGTCTAAAATAAATGTCCATTAAAAATGATGGACATTGTTAAATAACGAATCCTGCTTCCTATGTATATCGTTCAACAAGTATTCTAAAAGAATAGAAGACTTTCTTGAAGCGGAAAGCATTGTTTGCAAGAGTAATTTTATCCTGTGTTTTATTTACGTTGAAAAACGATGAACTCAGTGTTTCGTTCTAAAATATAAAGTAACATTATGAGGACTTTCATTTGATTTATCCTTTTAACACTCGAGAAGAAAAGTTAAAATTTGAGAATTACAATGAGTATGCAAGTCGCTAACGGAGCTTTGTAATGATAAATATGAAACTTTTGCCCAGTGTGCACACTAATTTCAATTATTACGTGGCTATTAAGCATTGCATACGAGATTATCAAAGTTTTTCAGTAACATAGTTTCCATATTATTCAAAAAAATTTCAATACAAATGTGCGGAAATCCGGCAGTTCCTGCCATGGTGCAATCATACGTACGGCAGCCAGTGCATCGCTGCCGCGAGTGACGTGTGAATCACGTGGTATGGGGTTGGTGACGTATCAGCTCAAACGTCTCCTATTGGCTGGCTTGTCTAACGGTTTCGAGCAGCTATCCCCTTTGAAGTGGACTTACCTGTCTTCTGTATACCGTGGCGCCGTATGAGACCGTTAGGGCAACAGAAGTGAATTCTTTTAGTGCCGAACTGCGACAGTGTCTTCCTAATCGACCAACTATGCGAAGTAGTTCGTACTTCCGAGGTGGCTCCTTAAACCCCCTTATTAGGCGAGGTGGCGTATGAGACTAGAGCCTGTGTCAATAAGGAGAAAGGAAACTCTTTTGACCTTAGGGTGTGACTTGTTTAATGCTGAATCTCTTTGAAGTCCCTATTAGATACACTGATACATTTTAACAAAGACAGTGATTTATTTTCTATTGCAAAAATAATGCGTACAGACGTGAGCTACTGCATAACAGGGTACAACACTCAAAATTGCATTTAAAATATTAGTCGTATATAGCTAGATAACACAAGAAACATTGGAATATTGACATGTAATACAAATGATATTTAAGGGCTAACTAAATTAAATGCACAAACGCAACATCAGCGCGGAGAAATAGACAAGTCGGCGTTCAGAGAGCTGGACACATGAAGAAAATACTTAAGATTATGGGTAACTAACACAAAAGGCTCGACAACCCCGGTGCGGCCTGACACGCCCGGGGGAGGGTGTCTCTGATATGGTAGCCGAGACAGGAAATCCGCAAGGTGGTTGTCGACTCCCGAAAGGTGTTCTGCTCGGAACCTGAAAAGGCTGAAATACAAAGCCCAGCGTTTCAATCGGGGGTTCAACTTGTCTGCCTGTTGCAAATAAAGGAGCGGTCGA
This sequence comes from Morinoia aosen, assembly GCA_030386875.1. Lineage (NCBI taxonomy): Eukaryota > Metazoa > Arthropoda > Malacostraca > Amphipoda > Talitridae > Morinoia > Morinoia aosen. The sequence goes on from CM059580.1 coordinate 44,778,047, forward strand.
TGGTCGGTTTGTAACACAAATTCTCGTCCATACAGGTAGACCTCAAACTTCTGTAGAGCCCAGTAGATGCTTAACGCTTATTTTTCAATTGTAGAATAGTTTATTTCTGCTCCTCTCAGTCGACGTGAAGCATATGCTACCGGCGCGTAGTGACGGAAGTCTCGTTTGCTTGGCTGGAGAAGAGCTGCTCCAAGTCCAGTTTGGGAGGCATCTGTCCTCAGAATGAAAGGACATCTGGGGTCTGGTAACTGTAAGACCGGTCTCTTGACTAACGCTGTCTTCAAACTTTCAAACAGGTCTTCTGTTGTATCGGTCCAAGGTATTTGTTCCGGAGAATTCTTCTTTAGGAAATCATGGAGCTTAGAAGTCAGTTGAGAGTAGTTAGGAATGTACTGTTGGTAGTACCCAACTGTACCGAGAAAACTTCGGAGCTCCCGTTTGGTTTTTGGGAGTGGAGCCGATTTCAAGGCTACGACTCGGTTCTCCAGAGGCTGGATCTGATTACTGCTCAGTTGATGACCCAAATACTGGAGGCTGTCAAATCCGAATTCGCATTTGGATGGCTTCGCTATAAGGCCATGTCGAGAGAGAGCTTCGAACAGTTTAGCTAATGCTGCGCAATGGTCTTCCCAGGTAGTCGAGGCGATTAAGATGTCGTCCATGTAGACCTCAGTATCTTGCAGTCCTTCAGTGACTTGACGTATAAGGCGGGAAAAAGTGGCTGGAGCGTTTGCTAGGCCGAAAGACAGTACGTTGAATTCATAGAGGCCAGACCTAGTTTTGAAGGCGGTGTAGTGGCGGGACTCAGGGTGTAGAGGTACTTGCCAATATCCACTGGTCAGATCCATTTTGCTGAATATTGTTTTGCCAGCTAAATTGGTGAAAATAGCAGTGGTGTCTGCTATCGGCTCGGCATCGAATACTGTCTGGCTGTTGAGGTGCCTGCAGTCCAGACAAAATCGGTGGGTTCCGTCTTTCTTCCGGACGGCAAGGAGCGGTGAATAGTAAGGTGATGTGGATGGCGTCACGATTCCAATCATCATCCATTTCTCTAAACTTGACCGCAGTTCAGGCTCCAGCGCTAAGGGAAGTGGATACGAATGTTGAAGTCGAAAACTGGAAGGATCCTTCAATTTTATTTCATGAACTGCCGTGCTGGTTCTTCCGGGAGTATCTGTGAAAAGATCGCGATATTCTTCAAGTAGTTCCTGGAGCTCTGAGCGTTGTGTTGTAGTCAACGTAGAGGAGATGAGACAGTCTTCAATGGTTTCTCCGACGGGTGACGGTATCTCTGGTTCTTTCCGATCGAGTTTTGTTGTGATCTTATCACAACGTAAGGATCTTTCTGAACGGGGGGACGCCTCTACGTATTCGAAATGATCCAAAGCAGTCAGAGAGAGATGCCGTGTGCCGCAGGAACGGTTGTCGGATTCTGCTAGTCGTGCTAAGTAGTTATTCTTCCCTCCTTCTGTTTCTACTCTACGTCGACTCCGAGGTCGCGGGGGGAAGCAAGAACGTCAACGGAACGAAGGAGCTGCCGGGTACCAACACAAGAGAGACTCTCCAATGTTATTTCTGCCATTATTCAATAGACCATGTTAATTAGATCATTTGTACGATTAGCGAGAATTAATGTTTCCCTTTGCTTGTATAATTCAATACGCTAGAGTCATACATAACTGCTTGGTGGAGGAATGATCTATATTGAGATTGTGATGTAAGCTATCGTTCGTTCGGAGTCGGGCGTGACAGCAGACGAACCGCTAGGGCAAAAGCAGCGCGGAGAACAGTCAGTATGCCCGTGACTACCTAAAGAGAGAGTACTGTATCGCTCCTTGAACGCCTGCCCTTCAGGGGCTAGGCATTGCTTCTCCTTTGAAATGTGCACTACAAGTGACTCCGAATACCTGTTAAATTAACGTTATTAATAAATGTCACGGCGCATACACACGATATAGCTATCTTCCGGATTTCGAAACAAAGATAAGTCCATCATGTCATATGCCCTTTAGGTAACATCCTCATTACCTCCCTTCTGGGCGTAGGGTTATCGTTATTATGCCTTAAGCATTCACTTATATCGTTTTGCCTTCAGCGTGTATTGAAAGTATTAGTTAAAATGTAACTTAATGCGTTAGGTCTACTTGTATTCTAGAACGTCAATTTCATGTAACGAAAATAGGTAATAAAAGTCAATGCGTCATCTCGTATAATTTCCTGCTAGTTAGAGAGGTGAATTATCAATATCTGTGGAGAAGTATCCCACGCTACCAATTTATACCAATACTTGCATTCATTTGCCGTTCATTCATTGATTAAATTTGTGGACATTGAAAAGTTCCAGTTGATCGTTAATAACTAAAAATAAAAGAATGTGATTAATAAATCACGACCGTCAAAAGAGAGCTAAAAAGATGAATAGAAAGAAAGAATGACATCAAGAAAAGAGCTCCATAACAATGGTGGCAGCGGTGGGATATTTTATTCGTGTAAAAGTATAAATTTTCCTTGCTCACTCCCTCCGAAATAGAAATAAAGCTCGTGCCTACAAAAAAAATAATAAATCAAATAAACCTCCAACAGATCTTGATAATTTCATCTCCAGGTTAGGATATTTGTATAATCTAATATTTCATGTACGTGTTTGCTATTTCATTTTTGTGAAACCATTTACCATGCATTTATAAATTACCATTTACGTGTGAACCTTGTTTGATAGCTAATTGAAATTTTATTCATGCTCCCACTATTAGTAGATATGTACTGATCATTATCTTTTATATATCAAGCCGTTTGAAATAAATAGAATCCGATAATTCGACCATTTTATCTAACACCGTTTGATTACTTAATGTGAATTTAATATTTAACATCATTCAATCTAGTGTATCATTCATTTGAACTGTGCTTCACGGATTTATGTGGAAATTTAATGGTATGCTATAGAAAGTTCTTCAATCTACCATATGACCAACTCTAGACTGACGCACTTTTCGCCATTTTGTTTCTGATTTGTTTGAATGGAGCCAAGGCAACTCCGAGAATAACGAACGCATCGAATCCAACTTGCTGATTTATGCTGAACAAGTTAACGTGCTATTCATTTAAACTCTGAATTTTCGTATCGCAAAATTATACATATAAAACATATAATAATTTGAGACATTCCTTTAAATTCGACTTATAAATGACATTCAGTAAATCGTATACTTAAAATTCGATCATATTTATACGCAAAACAAAACTCATTCGGAAGTAAACTTCATATAATCAGAAAGTATTTACGCTATTAAAGTTCACGTTCGTGTAATTATCAGAGATGTCATAATGCTAAAAATATGGCAACTTTTCGTTCAGATGTCCGGGTGTGGATTACGACTTCAATGTACTATTTTGACCATATATTTGACCCATATAATCATCATGAATGTTGCTTGAGTGTGCATGTTAAGATGAGGAAGAAGGCGAGACCAGCTAGCTGTGTGGTCAGGCCTGAGTCTGTGCACAGTACGCTCGGCTTGTTATGAAACAAACCTATACACCGCCCTCCTTTTTCCGGCAGTCAGCCTCCGACTGGCTCTCTCCCTCCCTCTCTCTCCATTTCTCTCTATTCTATCATGTTAGCTCGAGATTTGCTCTCTCCTGCATTCGTACCCAACGGTCGTATCATGAATTCTACTCGCTTGACAGTTACAATGCGTCACATTAAGATATTTGGAGGATTAACTTTGAACGTAGTAGTGATAAATGTTTAGTGTTTCGTTAATGTTGTAGGTGTGGTGATGTAACATTTATCATCATGTCACGTAACTAACTCTAATGAAATATATAGGATAATTTGAAAATTTTCCCTCAAATCTGACCTTATGAATGATTAAAATTAAATTCATCAAATTATCTTTTGAGATTCAATCATGTTCTACTTTAAAAGGAATTCATCTAGAAGTAAATTTCATTCAATCAGAATAATGTTTTCGCGTTACTAACATTTACTCCGATATGTAATTCCACACGCTCATATATCTCGTTTTATCCATTCTGATGTTCGTGTCTAATTTTAATTCCAAAGTATTGTTTAACCATATAATTTTAATGAACGTTTGCCTGGATGTTGAGGAGTGAGGGAAGAATGTGTGTTGAGGTGAGGCTGTGTGAAGGGAGTCGCGACGTGACAGGGTGCGCTCAAGCCCGAGCCGACACAACGTTCCTGTTGTTGCAGAATACCATACCTTCACGCGACCCCCCTTTCTAGCTCCAATCCTCGAATCCTCGGCTTGCTCTCTCCCTCTGTTTCGTACACTCGCCGTTTTTTTTTCTAACACTACTCGCATAAGCAATTCTATTACACTGAATGACTTGATAATTTGGAACTTAGAATAAACTACTTAATGATTTAAAATTTGATGTAGTATTATAAACATGTAATAAATAATAGCGTGAGTGTGTAATAATTTCATTCATTTAAAAATTTGAATTTACTTGTCATGTGAAAAATTTTCGTTAACTGGATGCTGATTAAATTTTAACTGATTAAATTTTCGGTGCTGGATACCGACGAGTTTCAGGAAAGCTTCGAAGGTTGCAGCTGTGAACTGAATGCCGTTGTCGCTTGTTAGCGTGTGAGGGAAACCAACTCTGCTGCAGATTTCGAGTAGCTCTTGGGCGACTGTTTCTGCATCTATATGTCTGAGCGGGGCTGCGTCTGCGTACCGAGTTGCTTGGTCCACCACGGTGAGAATGTATCGGTGGCCACGTGCCGAAGCTGGTTGTAATGGGCCTACCAAATCAACACTGAGCGCGGAGAATGGAGTGGTGATCGGTGGGGTTGAGATAGGTGCCTTTCTTGGTCGAGATGGAGCGTGCGTCTGGCAGGTATGGCAGGAATGACAGTATTGGACCACATCTTTTGCTAGGGACGGCCAATAAAAATCGCGTTCTAGTCGAGCCTGAGTCTTCTTTTGGGAATAATGGCCAGCAAGTGGATTGTCATGAGCCATTTCCAAGATTTGTGGGCGCACGCTTGCAGGTGCTACAAGTTGATGAGTTTCCTGACCGTCTCGTAACGTTTTCCGATGAAGAACGCCGTCATGGAGTTCAAAGGTAATGACTCTGCCATCCTTGTGCGTTTCTTCTTTGCCGGTGTCAACTTTCTTGAATAAAAGCTGCAATGTTTTGCACTACCGCTGTAATTTCTTGATGTCTTCTTTGTTGTGTTGCAATATATCGACAGTGCTTGGTGCGGCAGGGGGTTCTTCGATCGCTTTTGCTGCTGCCCTTGTGACAACGTGAGAGACTTCTGCAGCAACTGGTTGCTCTTCATAGTCGGTCATATGTTCTTCGAAGGAGGTGGTTCCGGGGACTCGGCCGAGGATGACATCATGGGAGAGCTCTTCCATGGCTACGGCTGTCACCTCTCCGTGGTAATAGGGGCAAACGAGAGAGACCCGGGCAAGAGGCGCCTCGAAGGAATGATTGTTGGCCAGCCGAACGGTAATTTCTTTCTTCAAAATGGCGTCAGCTGGGACGAGAGCCTTCTTGACGAAGACCGCTGTTGCTCCTCCATCGAGTAGTACTCGAACGGGTTGTTGGTTCACGGTGCCGGAGCATGTTTCCAGCTGTCCCATTTCGATCAGCTTGTTCGAGGCGATGTGATTGCATGCTACTGGGGGAATATCGTCGTATTCATCTGCTTCTTCATGCGTTGCTAGATTGTTTACTCGAGCGGTAGTACTGGAGATAGGTGGGCTTGCATGGGCTGCTCCATTACTGTGACCATCACCTTGCCTCCTCTGCAATTGGCGGCACTCATCACTGGAATGCGATCGGTTGGGGCCATGAAAAGTACAGTAAAATCCATTGTAAGGTCCTCGTTGTTCGCGCTGCGGAGTGGTGACCGATCCTGAGCTGGTGGGACCACCACGTGTGCTAGAAGTTCTTGGCGGCGTTCCTCGAGAGTTGTTGCTGGAGTTTGGTGATCTTGCTGGAGTGCTCGGGGCTCGGACAGGAAATGTCGAGCGTCGCTCTGGTGCTACTGATGCTTTGAGTGCTGGAGGGTCCGCATCCGTCGTTGATGTCAGTGTGCGACCCTTACAAAGCTGATGGAGCGATGTATGAGGTCTTGCTTGTAAGAAGCTATCACCTTGCTCTCCTAGGCTTGCGACTGTGTTACCACCCCTGTCACGCAATTGAGTAGCGAGGAAGGGCGGCAAGCTTGAATAAGCTCGGTCAACAATGAGGAAGTCACGAAGAGTCTTGTAGTTGGCTTCGATGTTGCATCCTTTTAACCAAGCGTCAAAGGCTTGTTCGAGTCGCCGTAGGTAACGTGACATATTGTCGCCTTCTTCTGGCTTCAATTCATAGTAGTTGGCACGTAGTTTTGCCGGAGTAACTTTATGAGCATCTAGTAGGAGCAATTCAATTTCAGGAAGCTTGAAGCGATCTGCTGCGGGCAGGGTATCGATGAGTCGACGTTCCTTCGGTGTGATCAAATTATGGAGCATGACAACAGCATCGACTTCAGTAAATCCCATCGCTGTAGTGTGAGTACAGAAGCGTTGCAAAAATTCGTCCATCCTTTCTTTCGTGGGATCGAATGGAGCCGGTGGAGGTATCTTCACTCTAGCATTTTGAGGAGCGATTTGAGCATCGAGTTGTCGGAGTCTGAGCTCGTGGTCTCGTTGTGCTGCTTCTCGTTCCGCTGCTCGTTGTGCTGCTTCTCGTTCCGCTGCTCGTTCTGCGGCTTCTCGTTCTGCTGCTCGTTCTGCGGCTTCTTCCAAATGCCTCAGGCGGCTTGTAAATTCTTCCCGGTACTCTGCATCGGTGGAAGTGAGGCCGAGGGCTTCGACGTATTCTCGAGCTTGAGCAACGAGGTTCATCTTGTTTTAGTGATGCGGTGTCCGCGTAGTTGATTAGAACCCAGAATTACCAGGCAACGTTGGTAGTCGCGCAAAGCTTCTGGGTCCCTGTTCGGGCGCCAGAATATGTCGATACCGTCGTGCGATCGACGTGAGGGTTCGTGGAAAAGGGGGCTGTCTTCTGTGCAGCTACCTTTTTCCGGGGCGCTAGCTTTTCTTCGCAGCTGCCCTTCCTGAGGTTCGTGTGGGTACCGCCTACGCCGTAATCAGTCCGCTAGGGCAACAGAAGTAAATTCTGTTAGTGCCGAACTACGGCGGTACCATTGTGTGTGGGGTGAGGTTTGTGTGGGTACCACCTGCGCCGTATTCAGTCCGCTAGGGCAACAGAAGTAAATTCTGTCTTGTGCCGAACTACGGTGGTACCGCTAGAGTGAGGTGTTTGTGTTTGGGTACCGCCTACGCCGTATTAAGTCCGCTAGGGCAACAGAACTAAATTCCGTTTTGTGCCGAACTACGGCGGTACCTTTAGGAAGACGAGCAACTGTCTGCGCCGTATGAGACCGTTAGGGCAACAGAAGTGAATTCTGTTAGTGCCGAACTGCGACAGTGTCTTCCTAATCGACCAACTATGCGAAGTAGTTCGTCCTTCCGAGATGGCTCCTTAAACCCTTTATTAGGCGAGGTGTCGTATGAGACTAAAGCCTGTTTCAATAAGGAGAAAGGAAACTCTTTTGACCTCAGGGTGTGACTTGTTTAATGCTGAATCTCTTTGAAGTCCGTATTACATACACTGGTATATTTTAACAAAGACAGTGATTTATTTTCTATTGCAAAAATAGTGCGTACAGACGTGAGCTACTGCATAACAGGATACAACACTCAAAATTGCATTTAAAATATTAGTCGTATTTAGCTAGATAACACAAGAAACATTGGAATATCGACATGTAATACAAATGATATTTAAGGGCTAACTAAATTAAATGCACAAACGGAACATCAGCGCGGAGAAATAGACAAGTCGGCGTTCAGAGAGCTGGACACATGAAGAAAATACTCAAGATTATAGGTAACTAACACAAAAGGCTCGACAAGCCCCGTGCGGCCTGACAATAGGGCATCCGCCGGAAGAGCCGATGAGCGCCTGGCGTTTACGAGCGCCGGATAGGTCGGAAGCGCCCCTATTGCCGGCGCCGGAAATGTCCATTGTTGCGAACTAGACTTAAGAGCAAGCTGTGTGAACTACAGAGTCAGTTCAATATTAGTAGTCCCGCTGTTCGTTTTGCTATCCTGCGGCCTGGTTTACGGCTAGGCAAACCGATCTACTAGTTCTGTCAGTAAACCTTAAATCGTGCTGAAATTCCAAGATATTACAAGGTCCTACCTGCTTGTGTCCCAGCAAAGAAAAAGAGAAAACACAACACAAGCATCTCGCAAGGATACTTCAAGAGCGCAACCGGAAGCTCAAGCACGCACGACCACACTCGGCAGCAGCGAACGCAATAATGCCAAAGCCGGCGCACAAACCGACGCTCCATACGTCAGGAAGTAGATCCCACAAAATACCTCCTGCCACCCAAACGAAGCAGCTTACAACGTAAAAATCGTCGCATGTGTAATTCTAAACAGAATAAACACATTGGAACACCAAAGCGTCCGTGAACACAAATTACGATGTGTACACAAGCAACCCGCCGACGGGTGCAGCCCTGTGATTGGCCGCGCGTAGGAATACGTGCCTGGCGTAGCAATACACCACATCCCCCTCAGTTCCTCGAGGAACTCAGGTGACGTAATCCCTCAACCATTGGGGGGGACGCCGCTCCCGAACGGGTCATCCTGGCATCTCATTACCATTCTCCGTGACAACCTTGTCACCTGCGTCAACGACGGGCTCACCCGTGTCGTTGGCAGTTTCAAGTTGTGTTTCCGGAACTACCTCAACACTAACCTGAAGAGGCTCAACAGGAGTCTCATAGGGCCCATCGTCGTCTGAGTCACATGCATCGTGCATGTCCTCAGAGGCAGAGCCGCGACGTTTCCTTATGTCGCTGACATGCCTAGGCATGCCATCAATGCACACAACGTGCCTTGATCGAACAGCAGTGACTCGCCCAGGAGTCCACTGCTTGGTGCAAGAGGGCACTGCGGGTTTCACCCACACCCTGTCACCGACGGCAAAATGCACGTTTTTGCCGTCATCTCCGGCCTTACTTAAGCCGTTGTCGTAAGGCATCCTCCAAGGATAGGTAAATAACTTACGACAAGGCAATGAGTTGCTATCGACTCCGTGCCGTGGCGTTACATTGTACCAAAATGTTGCCACCTCGGGGGTGATCCCCCCCCCGCGCAGCAATCCTCTTCATTGAGCGATGATTTCTCTCTACGATTCCATTACCGCTCGGGGCATAAGCGGCTCTGAAACGCAGAGAGATACCCCATTCGTTGGCAAACTGAGTGACAGTTGCCGACCTAAATGTGGCAGAGTTGTCCAACAATAGCTCCACAAAAGGTCCTCGCTCAATCACCACCTGCTGGAGATGAGCGACTACACTGGCTGCCGACTCGTTCGACAGCCTTCGCCAAATTGCAAACCTAGATGGTCCGCAATCGACGAGAGAGAGAAACTGTACACCGTTATAGTGCGTCACATCCGCAGCTACACGATGCCAGTCACTCTCGACGGCTAAATTGCCGTGCTCGACAAGGTTCTCCACCCGTCTTGCAGGATCAATGCGAAGACCCTCCTCACACCCTGCAATCGTACGTTTCACTTGGTCTCGAGTAAGGCCCGGCCTGCACTGCTTGACCAAATAAAAGGTACGATCAACGCCCAAATGGTGAGGCAAATGAGCCTTCCAAATGGCGCTCTCTGGCGTCCCTTCTTCAGCAGAAGCCGCCGCTGACGCAGCCAAGACAGAGTCCGGCTAGTCAGCCGTGTGATAACCAAGCCAGCTCTTGGTCACACGAGTGAGCTGATCAGCTTTGTTCTCGGCCGTGGGAGCGAATCGAAACTCAACTGACAGCTGATGCTCATTGATGATCTCCTTGATCACCATCAAGCGACGCTTGATGAGCATCTGCGCTGCTCCTTTGGTGCGCACACGACTGTGATCACCGACAGTGTTATCCAACCAGGATAATACTGTCTTGGAATCAGTGGCTATAGTGAAGGTCTTGAAGCCCCACATAATAGCCAGATTGAGTCCACGTCCCACAGCCTCAAGCTCTGAGACATTAATGTGGAGATGATCTGTCTGCTTCCGCAGCCAGGTAGCATCCTCCACGATGTGATCATCCATCTGGACGACCACACCAATTGCCAGTGAACTGGCGTCAGTCCAGACGGTAACATTACCATCAGGATTGACATGCCAACGACCCTTCACAGGGTCATCAGCCAGTGCTCGCGACCCCAGCTCCTTAGCTAGCTTCAGGAAACTGTGACTGACAGGCTTATCCCATGGCCCGTCTGTCCCCAGTCGCTTCAAAAAGCTACAGTGAGGTCGTAACCACCCAGCTACAGGATAGTGAGCTACAAGGCGGCCACACAGAGAGAACAGCTCTCTCTTAGTCATCTCAGACGTCTCTGAAATGAAGGAAGACAATTCACTTCCTCTTGACATCAATAGATGTCCAGTGGGAGACCTCTTTAAGGCTATTCCGAGTACCCGACCTCCATCGAGACTCACTGGTTCTTTAGATTCGAGCCCATACAACTGCAGGTGCTTTCTCACATGAGAAGCACTCACAATGGACTCTTGGACCATTATATCGTCAATATAATGATCCGTGGCACGATTAATCTTATCATCCATCGAAAGAACCTTGCCCAAGATCATCGTCATAATCCTGGGCGCACATGACAAGCCAAACCCGAGGCGAGTCAAGGAATAATGCACACCATTATACCTCACGACTTGATACTGCCACAAGTCACTGGAGACACGAATTTGAAGATAGGCAGACTTAAGGTTAACGACCTTAAGCTCCCCTTCAAACTGCCTCCATTTGCGCACCTTATCGGCACACACAGCGGTTTGCTCATCACCAGTGTGAGACTCAATGAACAAGTTGAGTTCACGGTAATCCATTACCGGTCTCACCTTGTCTTTGGTTGGCTGGACAACCGCCAAAAGTGGTATTACCCCTTTTACCGGGCCGTTCCACTTCACCAGCCAACCTTTAGAGATCCAACTCTGGATCTCCTCAGCATACCTCTCATGTACGCCTGGTGCGCGCTTACACTTGTACTCGCCAACACCAGTTTGAAGCTGCGTCGGCTCGCCGGCCGACCAACGCCAACTAACGGTCCAATGACCGTTAGAAAACGTGGCTTCGAAGTCGTGATCACTAATCGTAAGTGAGTTAACCCCACGAACAACCTCACGAACAACCTCATGGGAGCACTACCACAGCACCTGGCAGAGGTGGGTTGACCCCACTCAACCTGGGACCGAGAGTTGGGTCCTCTTTTGACAGTGACTCCTCCCATGTGATCGATTACATCGTCTCCCAAGAGGCAGTCAACGCCAAGATTCTCCAACCCTTCAACTGCAATTGCTGGCACTCTAAAAGAGTGCCCATGCAACTGCACGACTGCCTGACATTCCTTCCCCTCAGAGGAAGTTCTGCCATCAGCCGTCACAAAATGTCGGGCCTTGCGGCCCGACAGTCCCTCCACCACCCGGGTGGACACCATCGTGCACCCGCTGCCGGTATCTACCAGACACAAGGCAGAATGGCCATTCACAATGGCCTTGACAACAGGCATGCTACTCGAAGTAAGCCTACCAGCTGCCATGGGTAAGCCCTGCTTACCCGTGACAGGCGCATGAGCGCCGGTCACGACAACGTCCCCAGGACGCTGTTGGCCGTCCCTGACAGCCAAGCCTCTCGTAGAGAGACTATTGGAAGTACCTAGACTTCCATGGTTTCCACGCCGGAGGAAGCGGTGCCCCTTTCCACTTCCTCCCCGCGGAAACCCGAACCGCAATCAGTGCCGCCAGCGGCAGCTGTGGGCTCTAGGCAGTCCCGAGCAAAGTGCCCGGGCTTCGAGCAGCGAAAGCATAAGCTTTCTTTCCTGCTGTTCGAAGGAGGCACTGCCTTCGCCTTGCGGCGAGTCTGGGTACAGTCCCTCACCCGGTGAGGTCCTGTGCACCTTGGGCATACAAGCCCAGGCTTCTTCCCGGAAGAAGCTGCGGCTGCCTTGGCCTTACTCGCATAAGTAAGGCAATCAGCAGCACGCTGTGCGGACACCCTGTCACGCACCTTCGACAGCAACTCGTCGAAGCTGGAGGTTTAAACCTCCGGGAGCATCACTGCCCACTTACGGATGGCCTGAGGCAGGCCCTCAAGGAACTTGACCCGGAAGATCAAGTCCTCCAGCCCTGCCCTCAGCCGAGCGCCTAGGCGCTGCAGGTCGTCCACATAGACGTCCACGGCCTCGCCAGCCTGAAGCTGAAAATCCGTGAAGCGCCTGTAAAATTCCTGCCGCGACATGCCGTACTGCGCCAGCAGTGTCGCCTTCACTACCTCCCACTGGGAGGCCTCCGACACCCTAAGGGCGCGGAACACCCGAGCAGCATTGCCCTCGAGCTGGAAGTCTACGACCTCCTCAGGTCCAACCTGTTCGACCTTGCACCTGCGCTCAAGGTCATCCAGCCACTCCGATACATCCACTGTGCCGTCACCGCTGAACTTGGGGAGAGCTCTCCCCAATCGGTCAATAATAGGCCCCATAGCCTGCATCAGGATGCTGGCCAGTTGCCTAAAATCGACCGTGGTGGCTGTCCCAGACGCACCACTAGCCGCCCCGGGCGACCCTGCATCATCTCTCGATGACGCAGTCCCTGCCTTACGCACCTCCGACATAAGGCAAGGCAAAAATGCCTAGATAGCTTGTTGTGGGATGTGCAAATCCCGAGACCCAAGGCCTCAAAGTCGAGCTCCCAGAGCTCAGGTCGGCCTCCAAACCTCCCCTACAGCCGACACCAGACAGACACCTGAGCTCGTGTGTCAGAGGGCACACCCAGTGTGAACACACGCTGCCGTGAAACAAACACACTTCACGGCAGAAACGGAAGCACACACTAGCTCCGAGCTAGTGAAAACACTTCACGGCTGCAGGTCCTACCCGCTTGTGTCTCAACAAAGAAAAAGAGAAAACACAACACAAGTATCTCGCAAGGATACTTCAAGAGCGCAACCGGAAGCTCAAGCACGCACGACTACACTCGGCAGCAGCGAACGCAATAATCTCCAAGCCGGCGCACAAAACCGACGCTCCATACGTCAGGAAATAGATCCCACAAAATACCTCCTGCCACTCAAACGGAGCAGCTTACCAAGTAAAAAACGTCGCATGTGTTATTCTAAACAGAATAAACACATTGGAACACCAAAGCGTCCGTGAACACAAATTAAGATGTGTACACAAGCAACCCGCCGACGGGTGCATGTAGTATACCGCTACATAAGCGTAAAAATTAGAAATTTGCCATTCGCACTTAAATAAATTAATTAGTAGCATTAAAAATCTTACTCTAATTTATTATTAATTATTTTCTACTTCTAATTCGTAATCATTGAAGTTTTTGTGTAAATACATGAGACGATAAAATAACAATTGAAATTTTTCGAGAGAGAAGCCCTCTGGTGGCAATACTGCGCAATGCGCGTCTCTGTTTCAAATAGAGCACTCTTACTTTGGCGGTTGACTAGCCCGCTCACAGCATTTTTTCTCGACCTCAACGTCATCACACACACACCATTTACAACATTCTCCCTGGGCCGCTTTTGGGGCTTTCTACTTGGATTGGATTTGGCTATGCTCTGGGCCTTTAGCCTGATATATTCTCTAATTACGGGCCTTAATTCTCAACTGCCTCAAAGTACGGGCACCATTGAATTAGCTTTGCATTCGCTGAATTCCGCGTGCCTGGATCTTAAGTACTATTCAAACCAAGAGTCAGCCTCGCCATCAGGCTCGGCACCTTGATCAAACTCTCCTGCTCCAAATTAAGCAAGCTTTGCCCACACAAATAGCTACGCACCGATTGTTGTGCTGGATTAAAAATTGCCCACAGTAAATTGAATATTCTGAACTCCATACACTTAAAAATCTCATCCACCGGCCGGAGCGACGCCAGCGCTCACCGACGCTCACCACCGGCACTCCGGACCTCACTGGGATTTCCAGTCAAGCTCATCGAAGTCCTCCTGGTTCCTCTTCAAATAAAAACCACCTGAAATAAGCTGAGTCCAAATCTGTTTTTCATTATCCCTCTCATAATTTTTCCAGATCACTATCGAGAATTGTTCGAGTTTTTGGCCGTCAAGAACTAACATTTCAGTTCGAACTACCCCAACGGTCATAAATCCCGACATGCAGCCCTGTGATTGGCCACGCGTAGGAATACGTGCCTGGCGTAGCAATACACCGCACTATATAACCGTAAGCAATAGGGAATTTCGATAACTTCTTTTTGTGGATTTTGGGAATTAAAAAAAAAGACCTATTTTTTCATTTTTTTTTCATGTGGTGTAATTTTCAAAATAATAAATGTAACAAAAAATGCTATTGCGTATGGATACACCTTGCTAAGCACAATCGAATCGTATATAAACCATTCTCGTAGCTCTAAAATTGTGGAAGGAGATACATTTGACAAACCAATTATCAGTTTCCAGAAAAACGTGTTTTTTCACAAAAAAATTGTTTTTCTTTTTATCTTTTGAACTACAAGGATTTCTACAATGAACTTTTAAACGTTTGTAGCTCTTTTTAAGTCCTTTCGATTGATATAATTTACATTGCTGTAGCTTTGTAACTCTGGGAAAAAATATACAACAAAAGAGAATCCGTGTAATTCTTGAAAACAACCAATTTTTTTAATTAGGTTTTTTTTTCGTCAAGTCAACTCCTTTGTTTTATAGCTCTTTTCAAGCCCCTTGGATTGGTGTGCTTGCCATTGCTGTAGCTATGATACTGCAGCTGTCATCGAGCTATGAATGAAAGCTGCGGTATCTTAGATACGGCAGAACAGCTAAATTCTGAAATTGTCAAAAATTATAAAAAAAATATTTACCCAGGGTTAGAATGTTTCGTTTGAACAATGGAAGCACTTTGAGTAGCCCAATAATGAACTGTAATGCCATTCCCGCAGAGAAACACGCTTAATTGACCCCCAATAATAAGGGGGGGAGGGTTCAAGGTCACTCCACCCCCATCGCTTTCCCCCCCTCTGGTGGGCGCACTATTCGGAGTAGACGTAAACGGAAAGTACCAATGGAAGTGCAAGAAAATTCTCTATAAGATGCATATAAAAACAGAAAATCAACACATATCCTGATTTCTACCCAGACGGCCTCCTTAATAGGGGAGAATTCTTTTTCTTACAATTTTCTCATATCAGAGCTTATAAAAAAGCATTAAGTGCACAGTACACATTTTACAACTTTTCTTTTATTTGTAAATCAATGCCCATGAATTTCAGTAGACTGTTGAAAGGTTAGAAGAAAATAGGGGTCATCTTAGAGAAAATTTGCAATTTGCTTAATAGAAAATGAGGTGCGACAAAGAAAACGGAATTTAGAAGGGTGCACGGCAAACCCTACTCCTACCCAAAAATATTTGCCTATAGACATGAAAAAGTGTCACTTAAAAGATAAACATTTAGGCTACTGCCGCAATGTAGGAATTTTTGAAACTAGTCTTATTTTTGGAGATATTTTCAAAAAAAAAAAACAAATGTTGGAAAATTGCCATAAAACGCGATTTTTCGGAGTTTGACGACCTGCCGTTTTTTACCTAATTCAACAATCTCAAATTTCTACCTTGGGGCTGTAGCTATATTATTCTTTCAAAAAAAACATTATCTTGACTCAACAACAAAAATTGTTAGAGTAAGATTTGGCATGAGGAAATTTTAGGTTTCCACAGAAGCAAAAAACAAAATGAAATTTCTGCAAAGAATGTGTTTGTTAGTAAATAAATTGTTTTTTGTTCATTTTTTGTTTTTGTGGTTAAAATTTTTTTAAAAGTTTGATTTTTCATAAAATAAAAGTTGTTTTGTTAAAAAAAAAACTTTTTTTACAAAAAACATCTCCCCTTCACCACCATTCTACCCCCCATAGTGAGCATTCTATTGCGTAATGCCTGTAAAATTTATTGTGGATGTTCAGCTCACGTATAGCTTGAATTTGAAGAATTTTTTTTATAAAAATATTTTTTGTCAAAAAAAGGTGTATGGTGTCTTTGAGGCTTTATGAGATCTTCAGTTCACTTGAGAACAAATATCACTGATGAGGTAGCAACCAAAGGATTTTCAATTACTCTGAATATCTAATTTTATTCAAGTTAATTAAACAAGCACCACCACCTCATTATTCTGTCACTGCTCCAATGGAGTGTGTTGGTTACTTCAATTTAGTTTTGCTTAATAAGCCGTGTTGAAAATTTAGTTTTCCCATCAATAGGTGCCGTTGCTGTTTTTCAATTCATCAATTTTCATTTTGTTGAATGGTATTCAATATGTATTGATTTAATATCTGGTGAAATTAATCTATTGATTCATTTTTTTCAGGATGTGATTGATTTACCTTCAAAGTTTTCATAACCTACTAGGTACATAAATACTTTCTACATAGGCTATCAGATTTTTTATTAATTGGCAAATTCAAAAATACAATCCATTGTGCAAAATTTCAAGGAACAAGGAGAATGAAAATATCGATTATAACTGGAATTTGATGCTGATTCCGAATCTGCAATTTGTTTTGACCACTCTCGATTTTTTTTATTTTTTGTGATTTTTTTGAATTTTAAATTTTGATACATTTTTAATTTTTTTTTGCCCAAATGTGAATTTCAATTGTTGAGTGTGCCTTAGGAGAACTGTGAAAATACGAATTTGAAGAAGAAGTGAATTAGTTTGGTTGTTTCAAAAAATTTGAATAATTAAGAAATGGCTGCCCGTCAATTTCACGAAGATTGTCCGACAGGTAAGTTTCAGATACCTAACCTAACCTAAACCTTAACCTAAACCTAAACCTAAACCTAAACCTAACCTAACCTAACCTACCTAACTTACCCAACCTAACCCAAACGTAACTAAAATCCAAAGCTTAACCCTAATTTTGTTATGTTAATTAGTTAATTATGTTAAAAAATCGAAAAAATCGAGAGCGGTCAAAACAAATTGCATATTCGGAATCATCATCAAATTCCAGTTATAATCAATATTTTCATTCTCGCTGAGCGGCGAAGCCGCTCAGCGAGACTTAAGCCAATTTCAATTAATTGGCAAGTATAAAAATTAAACCCCGCATCAATTATATTCATTGGGAGTACCAAACATCTCAAAATCAGGTGCGTACTTGCTTTGTATATGTTTCATTATGCCTCATGTGTACCTGTTAGGGTTTCAAAACTGATTCTTTGTCAATTTCATAGGATGTTTAATATTGCTATTTTCTACTACCAACTCAGTAAAAACACTGGGTGTCCCACGAAAATGTCCCCAACTTTTTAATTATTTATATTTCCACTTTAATTTAATATATATGAATTGACATTTATTCACAATATAGTAAATTTTGTTTCCTTTTTGAATAATTTAAGTTTTTGAAAATTGGTTGAATAACCGTATTACAGTGACCAATTTACTGAAAGGGGCAGAAGAACTAATTGTTCATAGGAAAAGTTTGTAAAACAATATTGATATTCTTCCTTATGTTATTTCCAAAAACCAAATAAAAATTTTTCATTCTCTGTGTTCCATTTTACAGTTGACTGTACAAAAATCAATCTACATTTGTCCATGATCCTCTAATTTGTGCCCCTTTTCTCCCACACTTGTCTATGGTCTGCATCTTTTTTTATGCATACAGTCATGCACTCAACATGGTTAATATCTAGTCAAATTGATGATACACTGCTCCTTATATTCACAGGTAAAATAGGAATGTAAGAATAGGTAAACTGGTGCAAATGTCTAGAAATTGAATGGTGAGCCTAAGGCACCACCATAACTAACACAGGGTGTCCATTCAAGTTTGGAAGTCACCATCACTAATCAAATTAAAAATAGCTACATTATTTCTTTTTATACGTCTCATTTGCGTATATGACTGGTCTTTTATGTCCTCAATTTGCGAGCGTGAATTATAAGTTCTCAACAGAGGTCAAAGAATAGTCATACTATAAAGCTCTTTTATAATCTTCTGAAGTAACCTAAAACTACAGTGACAAAGTTTATCAGAATCAGACGTGACTAAATGTGACATGGAAATAATTGAGCTACTTGTTTACTTTCATGGCTTCTCACTTTGAAGTGGAATCTATTCATTAAAACAGATCTCAGACAACAAATTCAGAGAAAATTACAATGACATGCTGAAACCATAACTCACAAGGTAAGAGTGGCTCACATGACATTTAATAAATAGAAGTTTATGTGAGTCAATTTAAACATTGGATTGCATACTACCAATCTAGCTGCAACATAAGCACCAGCCACAGGAATCAATCAAGTTCACAGAAAACGAATAGAACCGGGGGCAACATAGCTAAAAGGAATTTTCTGGGACTAAATACTTCTTGAAGGCAGCTTTCATAATTAAAAAGGAGCACCTGATGACATATTACTACAATATACTTACAAGTTATGAAGTGTCGCGATTGTTAAAATGCAACAGTATATAAAATGATTTTTATTAAAGGTCTAAAAAAGGAAGTATAAACTTTTTTTATTGCTTATAGGTATTGATCCTTCCAATTGACTGATTTCTGGCTAATGCTACCTTTTTAATGAGTTGATGTTGATAAAATCTTAACAATTGCATGGTTTTTAGGGCTGTAGATGTGAAACTTGGATCATTCTTACCCACAACAGGTTGAGTTTTCCATTTATTGCATATAACAATGTAAACCTTGGCTTCTTGCTCTGAAAAGAAGTAAATGTGTGTTTTTTTTGTTGCATCCTCATCAACTTGTTTTAATTTTCCAATTGTTTGGGAATTACTGATTTTTTTTGTTATTAATTCTTCTGTGAATCATAGAAAGGTCATTCCTATCAAAGTATTATTATGAGTCTATGCTAGGGAATGTACCTGCTCACTGTGTTCAGGAAAGAATTAAGATCATAATCCCTTATTGCAACCTGAAATAAATGACTAAATCACTAGTGGTTAATGAAATATAGCTCATAATGTGATTTTTGAAGGACATATCTACCTCATTTTTAGAAATAATTTCATGATAACTCAAACCTTTAATGCTGATGCTTTGAAGCACTTTGTGCAGTGTGGCCTCATCTCCAAGCATGAAGCGTGCAAGGGTTGTGGTGCACAAGCTGACAGATGCTGAAGTAAAGAGGCTATGTTGCAGCCATGACTCCATTACGCAAGAAGCTGCAACAGAGGACGTGGTGCATGGTGAGTCTTGTCTCTGGTCTGAGTGTGAGGTAGAGGCTTTTTGGCTTTTACAAATTCTCTTCAAGATTTCTTAAAGTTCTTTTTTACAAAACCCACTCATCAGTTGATTTGGAGGTCTGGTTATTTTAGTGGCTTCATTTGTTTTTTGTTTCTTTTAAATCCTTTCAATTTCTTGATTACATCACTAATGCTTGCTACATAGGTATGTGGAATTTTTGTCTTCCTTGTCTTCTTAGAAATGTAGTTTTTGTTCAGTGTGAATGGTACTAGAACATCACCAGCATCCATCAGCTGGTACCTGGTGTCCACTTAGTACAACTGAATAAACTTTAGAACATAACTAGGATAAAGCTAGAATCAATTCAGTTTTATTTTATAGTAAGATCTAATTTTAATGAAGAGTATTGTAACAGCTGAAGTTGCATACAATTTAAATTTCATGTGTTTTGTTTTAAGATCCATCAATCTCCCTCTCTCCTTTTTTTATCTCTCCCATGTTTTTTGATTTTGTGTTTTGATGTATGGGGAAAATGTAGGAACATAATGCAGCCAATGCAAGAAATGTATCTGGAAAAGACACTGATTCGAAAAGTGAAGTGTTTCATTTGTCTATCACTTGGTAGGGATAATATGGATTCCATATTTTTAGATTTTCATCATGCTCTGTGATTCTCTTTGAATCTCTGTAGAAGCATAAAAATTGTGGAAGCTGATTCATCAAAGTCACAATATGCAAACACTGATAGCTGCCTAGAAGTTTTTGCTTATTCATCTAGTTCCATGCTCTGTCAGATTTCAAAATGTTTGTTCTTTGCTGCTCAATGTTCTGCTCAAGTATTGCATTCAGTGAACTTGTTACAGGTGGATGTGTATTGCATTGCTGTTTTGTGCAATCATGTTGATCCTTTGTACAGGTGTACTCTCTCAAAAGATGTCTTGGCTTTCAACCTTTGCAAAGACCTGAATTGTGGGAACTGGTTTGTGAACAACTGCTGCAAGTTGGCATTTCAAAACAAATAAGATGTTCAGAAGTTTAGTTCTACTAGCAAAGCATTCAGCTGCTCTTGATGGTAATTTAACTTCAAAAAGCATGAAAAAAGTTCATGTCCTACAAAGTTACGTTATATTACAACGGAACAGGTGCTGGTAAAAAATCTGTTTTGGAATTGCCTGATATGTTATCAATACCATACGATAAAATTCCAGGTGTCTCTTCAAATTTTTATAAATTAATACATTTATATAAACTGGCAGGACCTGTGGAAATGCCACGGACAATGTCATTGTTGAGCTAGGTGGACCTGTATAAAAATTTGGTCAACATTATCTAACCAATTCTAACATAACATAGTTCAACTTATTCTATCCAACCAAACCTATCCTGAAAATATGTCAAACTTAAAAAATTCTGTCATCATTACCTAACCAATGCTAATATAACAAATCCTAACCTAACCTGCCTAACCAAACATATCCAGACAAAATGTCAGACATATCAATTGCATGTAAAAGCCATCTTTTTAATGTTACACTTTGGAATTTGATTTCCATGATACTGCAGACTTGGATAAAAGCAAAACGGGCGGACTAAGGAAGGAACAAGCAGAATATTATATAGACTCTCATGCATAGTTTCTCCTTTGTTATTAGTATGGGAATTTCAATGAATACATTAAATTGGAAGGTCCATCTTTCTTTCAGGCTCCTAAATTATGCTTAATGGCCAAATCTATGATGCAAGTTTCACCAATGCGCAAGTTTAAGAATATTTTTACCACGGATAGTATTAGGATGGATATGTTTGTTTCCATCCACTTCTGGAAAATTTATCTGCAGAGAATATTGAATCCTGTCATTTTTGACAGGTCGTATACACTAGTAATATATTAATGCCTTCACTCAGGTGTGTTTAAACCTTAATGCTCATTAGGAGATAGTTTTTTTTCTTTTCTATAATTCAAATAAAATGAGTTTTTCTTTTGCATTCTTGTTAAGAAATAAACTATACATTTGGAAATGAGCTCTACAACTTAAAGGAATCGAACAATTTTTTGTATAAAACATCAAAAATTAATAAAAAATACTTAAGAACGTCAAGAGCAAAACAAGCTTGGAGGTATTCACAACATGCTTAAAACATTCAAATGGATGTTCAGAGCCCTAAAATTTTTGCAATTAAAATTTTTGCCTTCAGAAGGGAAATTTCTAAAAAATCTTATTTCTCAGCCAATATTGTACATAGAGATGATAATTTTTTTGTTCGATTCACAATGAACTGGTATACAAATTGAGATCCAGTTTTTTGATATCACTTAAAAAAAAATTTAAGAGTTACTTTAATTTATTATAACAAAATATATTACTTTTTAGTTATTACTTGAAAAAATTTCTAATTAACTTATCAAAAAAAATTATGCAGGTTTATAGTACTCACCTTGATCTTTTTGATGCAAAAAAGATCTCCATAAGTGGAAAACTGTTGGAAAAATAATTAAAAAACTAAAACGCTTTTTCCTCATAAAAAGTTTTTTTCGGCTGTGCGGCTCAATTTCTCCCACAGTTTTTCATTTATGAGAGAGATCTTTTTTGCATCGTGGAGATCAATGTGAGTACTATAAATGCTAAGGTTTATTTGTTTGAAAATTCTAATTCTACATACATACATATACCGGGCTTATCCTCCCTATGGGAGGGTAGCCGACAGCAGGCCACAATCACCACACTTAGTCACTAGGAGGCGAGAGAGGCAGCACTGGCCGCACCTGAACTGCCAGGATCAGCAGCAGCCCAGCACAACCACCTTCCACAGTTAGGCCCGACAGCCACAGCTGGTTTACCCCAACCGCTTCATTGAGTGCAGCCCCTCCCCCCGCACATGACAGGTCAACCCCATCACACGCGGGCAGCTTCCAGTAACGGGTCAAAAAAATAAAATTACCTCCTTATACACTGCCCCCACTCACTTCTGTCCGCAGCCATCCCTCTCGCCACGTCCACAGTCAGACCCCTCTCATACAAAGCACGTCGCACCCCATCCATCCAACTCATCCGTGGTCTACCTCGCGCTCGAAGACCACTCACTTCCGACATATATATCTTTTTCACCAGCCGCTCAACATTCATTCTTTCAACATGCCCAAACCATCCAAGCACTCTTTCATCCACTCGCCTGCTCAACTTTTTGACAAATTCTAATTCTAAATTTTTTTTATTGTCCATAGAAATAGAATTATGTCTTTAATAGGTGTACATTTTTTTAGAGAAAATCCAAAAAACTGCTCATAATTTTGGTAGATATTTGCTTTGTGAATCTAACAAAAAAAAACGTTTGTCTCTACGTACAATATTGGCTGAGAAATTAAAATTTAAAAGAAAATTTTTTGAGAGGGGGAGGGGGTATGGGTAAATTAAAAAAAAAATTCGGGCTATAACTGTCTATTCAAATGTTATAAACATGCTGTGAATGCCCAAGAGCTTATTTCCCTCTGGATGGATTTATTTTTATTTTTCAAAGATTTCATAGGAAAAATCATTCGATTCCTGTGAGGTAGATAATACTTAGTTGAACAATTGGTAGACTTCTATGGTAATATGCACCAAAATAGTTCTTTCTTTTTAGAAAATAGTTCAATTTTTATAGTGTCAAGTGTTATTAGTAAAGCAATTAATTTTTCAGGCCCATCAAAACATTACTGCAGGAAAATGCTATACTTTGAACTAGCAGGACCTGTAGAAATTCCCCTGACAATGCCGTTGTTGAGCTAGTTGGACCCAGTCAACATTACCTTGCCAATTTCAACACAATATATTCTAGCCTAACCTATTCTACCATATTCTATTCTATTCTAATCGAACTGACCCTGATAAATTTTTGAACAAAAAAATTCTGGACCTGTGAAAAAATTCAGTCAACATTACCTAACCGATGCTAACCTAACCTATAATCACCCATCCTAACCTACCCTGGCCAAACTGATCTTGATAATATGTCAAACGTAAAAAACGGTGGACCAGTGAAAATATTCCGTCAACATTACCTAACTATGCTAACTTATCATAACCTAACATATCCTAACCTACCCTAAACAAACCCATCCTGGTAATATGTCAAACATGAAAAAAATGTGGACCCATGAAAAAATTCTGTCATGGCAACTTTGATAAACATGAAAGAGCAAGATGAGGTAATTTAATCATTTAAGGTACAATGTATATTCCAATAAAACTTAATTTCAAAAGTTTTGGCTGCAAGCCATCATAAGTGGTGAAAATTCAAAAAAGGTACAAAGTAGAAAATGAACTATTTGAGAATTACAAATCTGAAAACAAGTCGTTAAATTACGTCATTTTCTCTCATCTATTTACTTTGGCTAGAGAAGATGAAGAACAGAGTATTGTTTAAAACAGTTTCAAGATGAAAAATGTACAAGTACTCTAGAATGAGCATATTGGAAAGCCGGTGGCTTTCCCTAGATCAAAAATTGATTGTAGTAGAAACTACCTTATTGCATTAGTCAAAATGTTTTTGAATGACAGAAAATGGGGGCTTCACAAAATTGTATGTTTTGAACCTCCTACCAGGATGCTCACAAATTTGAGTGTGAAGAGTGTGAGATGTACATCTAATGAACTCGGATGCACAGTGTACACAACTAAATTTATGAACAAGCAAACCTTGCCTTCCGGCGAGAAGCTTATCCATATAATTAAAAAACTATGATATTCTAAGGTATAATTAAAAAAACGATGATATTCTCAAGTTAACTTTAGAATAATTACATTGCAAGAAAAAGCTCTACAATGAAAAGCCATTTTGGTTATGTTAGGAACATCTTTTTCCTGAAGTTATTATTACTTTGTTCTTTTATCAAAAGCAGCTTTTGATGATGACCCTATAAATGAATTCAGTTCAGTTTATGTTACTTAGGTTGAGGGTTCAAATGTTGGCTATTTTCCATGTATTGGAGGTTTATCAATAATGGAGCATATATTTTCAAGCTCTCAATGATTTTATTTGTTATATTTTTTTATTTTTTGCAGTTGCCATTCCAAAAAGTGAAAATCATCCAATCACAAAGATGGTCAAAAATGAAGTGCCTGATGATGAGCTGGAGGACATCACAGTGAAGGTGGAGCCCATTGACTGGCATCAGGAACCTCAGGTGCGTCAGTTGGTTGACTGCTCTTCTCTGGAAAGCTTCAATTCAAATTTTTTTGGTCGTTGAATTATTGTTGTTCGAATTTGTAATTTATAGGCTGCTCTCTTGTACTTACATTTTCTCTTTGTGTCCAGTTTTATTTTTTATTGTTGCTACCAAGATCCTTTGTTATTTCATAATGGTTCATGATTCAAATTGAAAAAAATCTTTAAATGGATTTAGTATAGTTTTATTCCAACTATAAAAAACTACAAAACACTGTGTTTCCAAACATGATGTTTCCTGTGCTGTTTTGTTCATTACCCACTATTTCAATAAAGTTTTGAATATCATTTTTCCCAATTCTAGTGGGGAAGCAAAAGAGAAAAACGGGAAAAAGAAAACGATCTTATCCAGTAAATTACTCCTGTAATAGTGGCGCATTCTATGACAGGCACAAAAGAGGAGGATGTATAAGTAGTTCTATCGCTTGATCTCATATTGGTAAACTTTTATATGAGTTCCGGTGAAGCTGCTAACTGATTGACATGTGTTTGAACTAATATTAGACCTAAAAACGTTGAAACTTTATTTCCCCTTATCAAAAATTACATTTAATTTCTAACCAGCAATCATTTTGGTGTAAATGATTTGAAAGAGTATGAAGGTAATAATTAGCCATAATTTTTAACTGTTGATTAAATTGAGGGAAAGTGGATTTAATGTTTTTGTTTTTGCAACAAAGGAATTTCGCAGTGGAGGTATAAGTTTCTTCCGTTGTTGCTGTTTTTTGTTTTCAAATTACATATTTATTAATTAGGCTTTTATGTTCATGGCAATATTCCTTTCTATTGTTCATTATATCAAATGACCTTCTTCATTCAGGATATCTTGTTCTGAAAAATAATTTCATTCATAACATTCATGTTTACCATTTGACAATATAAAAAGGAGATTCATTGAAGATCATGTGCAAAATGGTACTTCCTTTGCCGGATTTTTCCAAAGGAATGACACTATTGCATCTATGGGAATTAGCATCCTCAGGGGAAATGTGAGGTCCTAAGCTAAAGTTTGAGCTCGTTTTGTTTCCCCTATTTTGTAGGCTCTGGTTTGTTCACTTCAAGGGTATATTTCTTTTAACTTTTATGTTTCTAAACTTGTTTAAATTTTTGCTATTTTGATACGCATAGTGCGTGGACACATCTGCTTGGATTTCCCATTACCTAGATTCTATGCTAAACGGTTCTTGCCTCATTGCTCTCTTTGGAACGAGGTTGTAGGTAGAGATTCTTAAAATAACTTAGAATTTAATTTCTTGTGTGGTAAATCCAAAAAGGTTTTATTTGTAATTTTTTACATCGGGGCTTTTCCAGACTCTCAAATTAAAATCCATGAAACTTAAAGCTTGTTTCTTTCCTGGTTATGAATTTCATATTTACCTGATCAATTGCTACACTATGTTCGCTATTAACTGTGAAGAAAGTCTTTGTGTCAATAAATTTAGTTGTGCACGATTTGCCCTTGGGTAACTTGCTGTGACTAACTGTGGTCTTCATGTGTGAATTGATGAGCATAAAGATATTTTCAAGCCAGACGCTCGTATAATGGCAGTGTACACGACCACTTTGGAACAAGCTATGCCATACGGCCTGTTACTTAAAGATGTTCATCAGAACACTAATGTCATCAATGGGGGTATTACTGCCAAAATCATAACTCTGGCATTGTATTGATCGCTGCATTGTTTACCTTTCAGTTTTTGTAATGATGCAATGATGAAGTATAAAGGATGATGCAATGATCAATGATGAAGGATGATGCAATGATGAAGTTTTTGTAATGATGAAGGATAATTTATTTGATGCCAAATTGTATATAATGTTCCTCTATCAGCGTTGATCATCCCACTGTAAGGGTAGGTTACAATGTTTAACAAAAACAATAAGAGAAATTAGTGTATAATGGCCATTCTGGGGTCACACATTGACTGTTTCCAGCCCCAGGCTGTCCAGGTAAAGAGAAAAGGAAAACTATTCTTCACGTTTATAAATAAAGGTCTTGTGCAGTAGAATCTCGTGTTTTTAAATCTTGGTTTATTTTGAACCAAGCTTGGGGAGACAACTACTTCATTGTATATACGGGAATTAGCACTCCCACTGGTAAGATGTGCGAGACCCAGCCGAATATTAGGAAGGCCTTCTTTTTGTTGAAATGAAATGTTTTTTATTATGTTAAGGACCACCTTTTTTCAGTTCACTGCTGTCCTATTTTTCAGCACCTACTACTTTCTTCAACTTTTATCTTGTTTTATGCGCTTCTTTCTCAACTTACTGTTTCTATGCCCCTTCTGCATAGAGACCTCATTCTCTGATCTCCAAACTTAATGGTGTCTTCCTCCTTCCTCTCTTCGATATGCTCTTTTTTTGTAGCAGTTAGGGAGGCTTAAACTAATTTATAACTTATAATCATAATCTTGACCTATTGTATTACAGATTTCAATTTTTGCAGTTCACATTGAAGGGATATACAGGCTTAATCGCAAATGTAATATTTGTGTGCCTACAAATGACTCATGTTATTGATTCCAGGACAGAATGAGCGCAAACTCTTTTGCCCTTACTTTCAAGAAAGAAATAGACTATGCCTGTGTTGAGACACGTACAGAGCACGCAGAAGCAGAGGACGAGTTGAGGGAAGGCAGTTCTGGTGCGTGCAATACAAAGGCTGTTAATCAGAGATCTGCTGGAGCATCTCAAGGGAGCGCTGACTCGCTACCGTCAGATGTGTCGGGTAGCGGCAGTGATGTTGAGGTCAACGCTCCGGACAGACTCAAATCAACAGGCTTCCTGTGTGCACAATGTGATTTCTTGAGTACTAGGAAGGACGAACTTGAATTGCACCTACGTGATGAGCATGATCTAGGGTTTGATTTCAAGTGCGAGTCTGCTAATTATTCTGGTCTTCATTACAATAAATCAGAACTGTGTTTAAAGGTAAAACAGAATGAGAGCATTCGATTGAAATTAGATTCCTGTTCTGAAATGAATATAATGAAGCAATATGAAAGATCAAAACAGAACGTAACAAACTTGTACAATTGTGAGTTGTGTAGCGATTCCTCAGCGCAAGTGCAAAATGATAAGCTTCACCAAAGCAGGAAGCACAGCAAAGAGAAACGGTTCAAGTGTAAGAAGTGTGCATTCACCATCGCTTTTGGAAGGAGCTTTAAGTTGCACCAAGCCAGGAAGCACAGCACGGGGAAACTACTGAGATGTGAGCTCAGTGACTATGATACTATGAATAATTATCATATAAAGATGCACAAAGCTAGCAAGCATAACGGAGGGAAGGTACTCAAATGTGAGCTCTGCGACTATTCTACTTCTTGGACTAGTGCATTCAATCGCCACCAAGCCAGCAAGCATAAATTAGGGAAGCCACTAAAATGTGAGCGGTGTGACAATTTTACTTATTGGACTCGGGCATTCAAACGTCACAAAGCCAGCAAGCATAAATTAGGGAAGCTACTCAAATGTGAGCTGTGTGACTATTCTACTCGTTGGACTCGGTCATTCAAACGCCACCAAGCCAGGAAGCATGAATTAGAGAAGTCACTCAAATGTGAGTTGTGTGACTATTCTACTCGCTGGTCTACTGAAATCAATCGCCACCTAGCCAGCAAGCATAAATTAGGGAAGCTACTCAAATGTGAGCTGTGCGACTATTCTACTTATTGGACTCGGGCGTTCAAACGTCACCAAGCCAGCAAGCATAAATTAGAGAAGTAACTCAAATGTGAGGTGTGTGACTAAACTACTGCGTTTAATAATAGTTTGAAAATGCACCACGTTGGCAAGTTCACCTGACGAATGCGTATGTGGTGAAACCGGTCCCAGAATCTTTTGTAGGTGAACAAATTCGTCTTAATTGGCAATATAAACATGACTTCCCATGCAGTGCGCCTTGTGAAACGCCTGAGTTTTTTTAATGTACTACACGTCATGGAATTCCAGAGTTTTCTAATGTTAGCTTATAATTTCTTCCTCTCGCAAGAAATGATGTAATCTTAATTTACACGCCTCTTGCGCAGCTTGTGTTTTTCCTAAACCCTTTGCCTCCCGACGGGAACTCCAGTTCCCAGATGGCTAGTGCTTCCAGTTTAGGTAAATAGGTAAAATTTCAAGATGGTTCAACGATTAGGGAAATAATTTGAACCAAAGGGCAAAATTAGGGCAATTAATAGTATTCCTGCAACTATGTTTTAGGTGCGTCAATTGGTTGCCTGCTCTTTGGAAGGCTTTTATTCAAATTCATTTGATCTTTGCATTATTGTCATTCAAATTGGAAATTTATGTGCTGCTCTCTGATATTTACATTTCTCTTTGTGTACAGCTTTATTTCCATCGCTGCTACCAAGATGTTATTTCATGGTTGTTCATGATTCAAATTGATAAATTCTTTCAGGAAATTTAGTATAGTTTCATTCCAACTGTAAAATTATGTGTTTCCTCCCTCACATTATGTTTTCATGTTCTGTTTTGTTCCCTACACACTATTTCTATAAAGTTTTGAATATCATTTTCCCAATTTTAGTAGGAAATAAAAGATAAAAACGGCCAAAAAGAAAACCACATTCTACAGTAAACTACTTCTGTAATAGTAGTGCATTCAATGACAGAAACAAAAGAGTAGAAGGTATAAGTAGTTTTATCGCTTGATCTGATCTTTATAAATTTTCATATGAGTTCCGGTGAAGCTGCTCACTGATAGAAATGTATTTAGGTTAACATCGGCATCTTTGGGATGCTTTATTTCCAATCAAGCCTGATACAAATGATCTAAGCATTGGTTTTTCAAATGTCTTATAACTAACACTATATATAGGACACCATGACGGTTCCCCGTAAAGCCGGTACCCATTTCCGACACCTGGGTTGAGTGAGGTATTGTGCTTGAGCTTTCCCTTATACCCAACGGGGAAAATCTCCGCGCCAGCGCCGGGATACGAACCCGCGACTCCAACATACGAGCCCGATCCCTTAACCAATGTACCACGAAGAGCACGTTTGAACTAGTTTTGAATTGTTTGAAACTAGTTTCTATTTGAACTAATATTTTCCCTGAAAACGTTAATGCTTTACTTTTACTTAGCAAACATTGAATTTTTTTTACCTAATTTCTAACCAGCCATCATTTTGGTGTAAATGTTTTGTAAGAGTATGAAAGTAATAAAATTAGCCAAGTTTTTTAGCTGTTGAGTAAATCGAGGGAAAGTGGATTTAATGTTTTTGTTTTTGCCATAAAGGAATTTTGCAGTGAAGGTACAAGTTTCTTCAGTTGTTGCTGTTTTTTGTTTTCAAATTACTTATTTATTAATCAAGCACTTATGTACATGACAAAATTCCTTTCTATTGTTCAATATATGAAGTAGCCTTTTCCATTCAGGATTTCTTGTTCTGAAAAATAATTTCATTCATAACATTCATGTTTACCATTTGACAATATAAAAAGGAGATTCATTGAAGATCATGTGCAAAATGATACTTCCTTTGCCAGATTTTTCCAAAGGAATGACACTATTGCATCTATGGGAATTAGCATCCTCAGGGGAAATGTGAGGCCCTAAGCTAAAGTTTGAGCTTGTTTTGTTTCCCCTATTTTGTAGGCTCTGGTTTGTTCACTTCAAAGGAATATTTCTTTTTTCAACTTTTATGTTTCTAGACTTCTTTAAATTTTTGCTATTTTGATACGCATAGTGCGTGGACACATCTGCTTGGATTTCCCATTACCTTGATTCTATGCTAAATGGTTCTGGCCTCCTTGCTCTCTTTGGAACGAGGTTGTAGTTAGAGATGCTTGAAATAACTTAGAATTTAATTTCTTGTGTGGTAAATCCAATAAGCTTTTATTTGTAATTATTTTACATCTGGGCTTTTCCAGACGCTCAAATTAAAATCCATGAAACTTTGGGGTTGTTGCTTTCCTGGTTATGAACTTCATATTTACCTGATAAATTACTACACTATGTTCGCAATTAACTGTGAAGAAAGTCTTTGTGTCGATAAATTTAGTTGTGCACGATTTGCCCTTGGGTAACTTGCTGTGACTAGCTGTGGTCTTCATGTGTTATTTGATGAGCATAAAGATATTTTCCAACCAGATGCTCATTTAATGGGTGTGTACACGACTACTAGAGAACATGCTCTGCCATACGGCCCGTTACTTGAGGATGTTCATCACAACACTAATGTCATAAATGGGTATTACCGCCAAAATCACAACTCAGGCGTTGTATTTTGGGTTTTTAATACCATGATCTCTGGTCTGTTTACACTTCAGTTTTTGTAATGATGTGAATAACACACACTGCAAGTTTTTAATTTTATTGCGCTAGGCAAACAAATAAACCTGAGCGAAGTCTACATGAAAAGTGTCAACAGGCACGATATAACTCTCTAGTGCGAGTTGTTTTACAGTTGCACGTCAAGATAGTCTTTGATAATAATTTGGAGTCGTAGCTCGAGACGCTGGTGGTTTCTCTGCATCGGGAACCTTGAAGGTAGCGCAAATTCGAAGACAAGCGCTCTGGTCTCCTTCTGCCAGCAAGGTTGAAAAGAGGTTTCTCAGGCGTCCTGACCCTGGTTTCGAGCAGAAGTAGGAGAGATGGGCAAGGCTTACTGCAAAAGGAGAGAGTGAGGTTGAGATTAATAGGCTATAAAATCAACTGGATGAAGTTAAATTGCGCGTTTAATGAAAGAGGCATAAAAAGCTGAGATTAGCACTCTTACCCGCATAACGCTCTGCATTTGGTGCAGAATGCTCGCACTACGTGACAAAAGGAGAGTTGCAGAAACAAGAGTAAAGTGCCTCGGCGGTGAAGTGAAGTGAAGTGATATTGTAAAGGAAAGTTTATTGGTAAAAATAGGGCGACAAGCGAGTTGGAGCACATAAGTCACTATCATTCAGAAACTAATTGAATTTACAGGTTGATTGAAACTCACCTAAGGAATCTACCGTCAGTGAGGTTTCTCCTCTTTTAGTGACAAGTTAGGTGCAATGCTCCAGAGGAGCAACAGAACACTGATAAAAAATACAGAAGGCCTTAACAATACCTTGAAGTAATTAACACTACCCAAGTTAAGGGTCGCCTCTCAAGGAGGACGACAGAGGTAAGTAAGGGTCGACTCTCAAGGAGGACGACAAAGGTAAGTAAGGGTCGCCTCTCAAGGAGGACGACAGAGGTAAGTAAGGGTCGACTCTCAAGGAGGACGGCAAAGGGAAGTAAGGGTCGGCTCTCAAGGAGGACGACAGAGGTAAGTAAGGGTCGCCTCTCAAGGATGACGACAGAGGTAAGTAAGGGTCGACTCTCAAGGAGGACGGCAAAGGTAAGTAAGGGTCGGCTCTCAAGGAGGACGACAGAGGTAAGTAAGGGTCGCCTCTCAAGGAGGACGACAGAGGTAAGTAAGGGTCGGCTCTCAAGGAGGACGACAGAGGTAAGTAAGGGTCGCCTCTCAAGGAGGACGACAGAGGTAAGTAAGGGTCGCCTCTCAAGGAGGACGACAGAGGTAAGTAAGGGTCGCCTCTCAAGGAGGACGACAAAGGTAAGTAAGGGTCGGCTCTCAAGCAGGACGACAGAGGTAAGTAAGGGTCGCCTCACAAGGAGGACGACAGAGGTAAGTAAGCTTCGCCTTTTAAGGAGGACGACAAAGGTAAGTAAGGGTTGCCTCTCAAGGAGGACGACATAGGTAAGTAAGGGTCGCCTCTCAAGGAGGACGACAAAGGTAAGTAAGGGTTGCCTCTCAAGGAGGACGACAAAGGTAAGTAAGGGTTGCCTCTCAAGGAGGACGACAAAGGTAAGTAAGGGTCGCCTCTCAAGGAGGACGACAAAGGTAAGTAAGGGTTGCCTCTCAAGGAGGACGACAAAGGTAAGTAAGGGTTGCCTCTCAAGGAGGACGACAAAGGTAAGTAAGGGTTGCCTCTCAAGGAGGACGACAAAGGTAAGTAAGGGTTGCCTCTCAAGGAGGACGACAGAGGTAAGTAAGGGTTGCCTCTCAAGGAGGACGACAAAGGTAAATAAGGGTTGCCTCTCAAGGAGGACGACAAAGGTAAGTAAGGGTCGCCCCTCAAGAAGGACGACAAAGGTAAGTAAGGGTTACCTCTCAAGGAGGACGGCAAAGGTAAGTAAGGGTCGGCTCTCAAGGAGGACGACAGAGGTAAGTAAGGGTCGCCTCTCAAGGAGGACGACAGAGGTAAGTAAGGGTCGGCTCTCAAGGAGGACGACAGAGGTAAGTAAGGGTCGCCTCTCAAGGAGGACGACAGAGGTAAGTAAGGGTCGTCTCTCAAGGAGGACGACAGAGGTAAGTAAGGGTCGCCTCTCAAGGAGGACGACAAAGGTAAGTAAGGGTCGGCTCTCAAGGAGGACGACAGAGGTAAGTAAGGGTCGCCTCACAAGGAGGACGACAGAGGTAAGTAAGGGTCGCCTCACAAGGAGGACGACAGAGGTAAGTAAGCTTCGCCTTTCAAGGAGGACGACAAAGGTAAGTAAGGGTTGCCTCTCAAGGAGGACGACAAAGGTAAGTAAGGGTCGCCTCTCAAGGAGGACGACAAAGGTAAGTAAGGGTTGCCTCTCAAGGAGGACGACAAAGGTAAGTAAGGGTTGCCTCTCAAGGAGGACGACAAAGGTAAGTAAGGGTTACCTCTCAAGGAGGACGAGAAAGGTAAGTAAGGGTTGCCTCTCAAGGAGGACGACAAAGGTAAGTAAGGGTTGCCTCTCAAGGAGGACGACAAAGGTAAGTAAGAGTTGCCTCTCAAGGAGGACGACAAAGGTAAGTAAGGGTTGCCTCTCAAGGAGGACGACAGAGGTAAGTAAGGGTTGCCTCTCAAGGAGGACGACAAAGGTAAATAAGGGTTGCCTCTCAAGGAGGACGACAAAGGTAAGTAAGGGTCGCCCCTCAAGAAGGACGACAAAGGTAAGTAAGGGTTACCTCTCAAGGAGGACGACAAAGGTAAGTAAGGGTTGCCTCTCAAGGAGGACGACAAAGGTAAGTAAGGGTCGCCCCTCAAGGAGGACGACAAAGGCAAGTTAATAAACCATCAAGGCCCGCGGTCGAGCAAGAGGACGAACATTTCTGTTC
This sequence comes from Morinoia aosen, assembly GCA_030386875.1. NCBI lineage: Eukaryota > Metazoa > Arthropoda > Malacostraca > Amphipoda > Talitridae > Morinoia > Morinoia aosen. The sequence continues at coordinate 44,811,614 of CM059580.1, forward strand.
CTCTTGTGCTGTCCTCTCCTTTCGCCTCTAAATTTGCACTTATATCTTCCGTGTTAGTTCTTTTTCACTTGGGTGTCCTTAATTTCTTCTTTCTTTTTAACTTTCTTCAACTTTTTCTTGTTTCATGAACTATTTTCTTGACTTACTGTTTCTATGCCTTTTCTGCAAAGATTCCTCATTCTCTCATCTCCATGCTAAATAGTGCTTTCCTCTCTTCGATACGCTCTTTTTTGTAGCGGTTAGAGAGGCTTAAACTAACTTTTAATCCTACCTAATCCTGACATTAATAACTACTTAACGCATTGTACTCTGCATAATAATTCTGCTCTTGTGGGATACAGCTTCTAGTGGGACTTCACAGTTCTTTTTTTTTCATGTCAGTTTTTTTTGTTTTCTGCATAGCTAACATTCCGACCCATTCTTTCTCTATTTTTTTATTGCCAGTTACATATTTTAATGAGCATGTTGCATCCCAAGTGTGCTGGGTACTTAGATGCTCTACTGAGTGTACTGCCTGTTCCATATTTTGTTACATCAGTTCTAAAGGTTTTAGTGAGTTGATAATCTCATTCAATTTTCCTGCCCTCCCGTGAGGTCAGCTGAGGAGTGTTGTCCTGGAGTACATCTTGGGGACTTAATGAAGTTTCGTATGCCTCCTCCGCTCAACACAGATGTCAGACCCAGTGTATCCGTACGAGTCAGTAGTGTAAATGTACCTTTGTGAAATATCCATTTCATAATGAAAACAATTGTCAGTGGAAAACACCCATATTTTTAAAAATAATCTTTAGGGGGTTTAAATCCTCAAATTTTGGCTTTATTTTCCATTCGCTCCTCAGTTTTTGAAGATAAATGGCACTGTGAGGAATCTCCATTTTGTACGAGTGTCTTAACTAATATTGTGTTCTCATTTCGTTTGTCTCAATTTCGCTGAAAACATCTGGTGCTAGTGTGCATGCGTGATGTGCAAACTGAACCACTGAAGTTTTGCCCCCTTGTCAGGCCACTTGAACGTATTCTGGACTGAGTTTCTGTGATAATCATCGTTACTTAGTTAGTTGCCCTAGAAGTCGCTGAACTTGCCCTAGAAGTCGCTGAACTTGTTCGGGCCCACAGGTAGCTATACTCAAATTTGACCATTGTACTAGACTTGAGAAAAATTCTACCTCTGTATCACCTGTGGTAAATAAATTGTTTAAAACAATTGTTTAAATACTAAGATCCAGTTGGGGAGGGGTTAGGGGCGCAATAAAACTCTTTGATTAAATGCCAAGATTCCAATTTTCTAAACTTCTTACAGTTACAGAAATTGGATTATGTGTAAACCATAGAATAAAAACGTTTATAATATATCTAAAACCCACAAATACTTGGAAAATATATATAGGAACATGTGTGATAAATAACGCGAACAAAAGTTCACAATATTCAATTTTTTTCTTTATATTTTGAATTAAAATTATTGCTGGATAATTCCATAAAGTACTACCACATTCAACTATTTGGCACCAAACTTTCGTCAGCATTCAATTCCAATAACGTGCCATTGGCACAGCAGCTCTCGTTCTGAAAGGTTGTAAGCACGGGTAAGGATAGGATAAGGACATTTGTGGATTTTCGTCCGTCTTGGTCCTCTTGGATCTATTACGCTATTTTACTTGTGAGTATTTAAGGTTAAAATCCCAAGACTTCTCATTTTTCTAATTCATATTTTCAATAAGTGAATCTTAAAAACGAACCCCAATACCCTCGGCAATGGGCATAAACCTAGCGTGTAAACCATCGCTAAGCCACGATTTTGTTCGGTGCGCATGCGCCATTCAAAACAAGCGAGCGTCGGTCCAACGGAGCTTGGGGTTGAGTGCTCTGGCGGCGGACTGGCTCGCGGCACATCATAAGAGAAGGTCATCTGCCCGGCCTCTCCATGCCTACAGAAGAAAGATTCGATGGGACCGATTCTTTGAAACCTGAACTCCATTAACTAAATTTAAGGTGAGAGGTTCGTTAATTTATTTGTTTTTTGCCTTTGGAATCATTTCATTACTTTAATTAATTCATTGTTGCCTATAAGGGCATTTCTCAGAGATCACGCCTGGGTTGCTGAGACTTGGCAATGAATGTGGCGCTTAGCGTATCAGTAATCCCAATAATGGGTCATTGTCACATCAGCTAACACCTTCGCAGGCGCTCCACAATGGTTTGGGATATCGGAAGATATTTGCACAACTGTGTGTTCCTATGGCATTTGTTGGAATTATAATGCGTTAGAGAAAATGACGGAATACAACTCTCAGCAAGCCTCGAACTCGCCGTCCCTGGAAGATTAACGGTTTGGCTGAACAGTTATGCAGAGGCCTCATACTTTTCGTGAAGAATTGAAGGATGATATCAAGGAATCTAGAATCAAAGCCAGCAAACATAAGATCAGCAGGGCACTACACCGTGAAGGTTTTCGCTCCCGCACTACTCGTAGAACATCTCCAGAAACAAGGCAGGCTGAAGTATGCCAACGATCATTTGAACATGCCAGCGGCGTTTTGGAACTCAGTACTGTGTTTTTGGAACTCATATGAAACCAAAATCGAACTATTTAGGAGAAACACCACAAACCATGTTTCGAGGCAACAGAACGAAGAGTATAAATCAAAGTGCACCACAGGAGTTCAGCTTCAATGGACATCATTGAAGGAACTATGAATGGCAGGAAACATTGGAAGAGCAACTCCTACATTCAGCTCGTTTGTTAAAATTGAAACGTGGGTGGACCTACCAATAAGACAGCGATTCAAAGCAAACTGCAAATGAAACCAAGGAAGGATTGAGAATGAAGAAGATAAACATTTTAGAATGGCCAAGTCAATCCCCGGTCTAAAATTCGTTCGAAAATTTGTGGAGGGAATTGAAATTGAAGATTTGGAGAGAGGTCCCAATAACATTACTGAATAGATAAATTTGCATCGATAAATGAAATAAGATTACACCTAAACTTGTAAAAGGCTGGTAGTGAACTACTTTGAACTTCTCGAAGCTAAAATTTACAATAACGGCCCTGTAATGAGGTATTATTGTACATTTATTTTGAAATGCGTTTTAAACTTCTCTTCACATTCATTTTACATGGTCCTATATATTTTTATATTAAATATTTATGAATTTTTAATGCATCATTAACTTTTTATAATTTTATTTAAATATAGTCTAATTTTTGTAATTGTACATGGCCTAGAAATGTGGAATATGGCAATTTAATAAACGTACAATATTATATACAAAATATTGATCTAAATTTGGTCGACTGGTTTTAGAGTGGTCCTGGCTCGCTGGTAGACGGCTCCTAGTTTATGATTGGCCAAATACAGTATACAGTATCCAGTTTACTGTAGCTCCCATAGACACAGCAGATCTGACCCAATTGTCAGCAGATCATAACTACCGGCTACTGACTCTGTGTGTAGCGCTTCCCTGTCGCCGCAGGTTTTTACGTGGTTCCGCCGTTGGGCTAATCTGCTCCGAACCTAAGGTTTGGGTTCGGATGCGTCTTCCCTACAACGTTTTAACACTTTGACTGCGACGTGAGCCTCCGGTGGTACACGGAGGTAATTTTTATAATGCTACTGACCGACCAGTGGTCGCAAATTCAATTTTTATAAATACTTAATCAAAGCTAAATGAAGACACGATCCAGTTCATGTTTGGTATCTTCCGAATATTTTACTACAATTAACTTTAAATTTGAGTTTGGCATCGAACTTAATATTTAGTAGTCGCAGTCAAAGTGTTAAGGCGGACAGGCGACGGGAGGATGAGTGGCTAAGCTCACCGTTACCGCGCTGCTTCTTCGCTCCGCCTTCGCTCTTCTGGTTGTCTTGGGCTGGAGCTGGGAATCTCGTGCATCGACGGACGTCAGGATGGTGCGATGCCGAAGCTGTGAGCCGTACAACAGCACGACTCCTGCAAGCTCGCCCTAACCATCTGTCGTCGGAGGAGCTCCCAACTCCATGGACATTCGAGGTTCGTCACTCTTAGGCTGGGCGCATGTCTGCTAGTGAGTTGGTGTCCATGGAGCCTTTAGACCAGTCGACCCCTACTTTTTCCTGCCGGATAGTCTAAATTTCTATTAACTTGCCTATTATCACAGTTCGGGCTTTCGCCCTATTATTACAGTTCGGGCTTTCGCCCTATTATTACAGTTCGGGCTTTCGCCCTATTATTACAGTTCGGGCTTTGGCCCTATTATTACAGTTCGGGCTTTCGCCCTATTATTACAGTTCGGGCTTTCGCCCTATTATTACAGTTCGGGCTTTCGCCCTATTATTACAGTTCGGGCTTTCGCCCTATTATTACAGTTCGGGCTTTCGCCCTATTATTACAGTTCGGGCTTTCGCCCTATTATTACAGTTCGGGCTTTCGCCCTATTATTACAGTTCGGGCTTTCGCCCTATTATTACAGTTCGGGCTTTCGCCCTATTATTACAGTTCGGGCTTTCGCCCTATTATTACAGTTCGGGCTTTCGCCCTATTATTACAGTTCGGGCTTTCGCCCTATTATTACAGTTCGGGCTTTCGCCCTATTATTACAGTTCGGGCTTTCGCCCTATTATTACAGTTCGGGCTTTCGCCCTATTATTACAGTTCGGGCTTTCGCCCTGTTATTACCTTTCGGGCTTTCGCCCTGTTATTACCTTTCGGGCTTTCGCCCTGTTATTACCTTTCGGGCTTTCGCCCTGTTATTACCTTTCGGGCTTTCACCCTATTATTACAGTTCGGGCTTTCGCCCTATTACAGTTCGGGCTTTCGCCCTATTATTACAGTTCGGGCTTTCGCCCTATTATTACAGTTCGGGCTTTCGCCCTATTATTACCTTTCGGGCTTTCGCCCTATTATTACAGTTCGGGCTTTCGCCCTATTATTACAGTTCGGGCTTTCGCCCTATTATTACAGTTCGGGCTTTCGCCCTATTATTACAGTTCGGGCTTTCGCCCTATTATTACAGTTCGGGCTTTCGCCCTATTATTACTGTTCGGGCTTTCGCCCTATTATTACAGTTCGGGCTTTCGCCCTATTATTACAGTTCGGGCTTTCGCCCTATTATTACAGTTCGGGCTTTCGCCCTATTATTACAGTTCGGGCTTTCGCCCTATTATTACAGTTCGGGCTTTCGCCCTATTATTACAGTTCGGGCTTTCGCCCTATTATTACAGTTCGGGCTTTCGCCCTATTATTACAGTTCGGGCTTTTGCCCTATTATTACAGTTCGGGCTTTCGCCCTATTATTACCTTTCGGGCTTTCGCCCTATTATTACCTTTCGGGCTTTCGCCCTATTATTACCTTTCGAGCTTTCGCCCTATTATTACCTTTCGGGCTTTCGCCCTATTATTACCTTTCGGGCTTTCGCCCTATTATTACCTTTCAAGCTTTCGCCCTATTATTACCTTTCGGGCTTTCGCCCTATTATTACCTTTCGGGCTTTCGCCCTATTATTACCTTTCGGGCTTTCGCCCTATTATTACCTTTCGGGCTTTCGCCCTATTATTACCTTTCGGGCTTTCGCCCTATTATTACCTTTCGGGCTTTCGCCCTATTATTACCTTTCGGGCTTTCGCCCTATTATTACCTTTCGGGCTTTCGCCCTATTATTACCTTACGGGCTTTCGCCCTATTATTACCTTTCGGGCTTTCGCGCCCTATTATTACCTTTCGGGCTTTCGCCCTATTATTACCTTTCGGGCTTTCGCCCTATTATTACCTTTCGGGCTTTCGCCCTATTATTACCTTACGGGCTTTCGCCATATGACTAGGTTTCGTACCTTTCAATATACTAAAGCTAATATATTCTTCACTTCGCCAGGTGACGTTAAACGGCAGTTGGTGGGAAAAGACTGCGCCGTTTTGGTCTTCTCCGCAATTCGTGGCCGCCTGGAGCATTTATACCAACATCAGCACCTAATCTCATTTCTGTCGAAAGAAAGGTCGTGCTTGTACCTAATTAATATTAAATGCTCTCGGCCGCTCGGTTTTATATTCCCCCAATTGTTCATAGTTTTTCGTAATATTATGCCCCCACTGTAAGATGGGACAAACCTCAAACAGATGAATTGATACGTTGTCTTGACTTGTTTCTTAAAAGCGTTAAAGCTGTGTTGTATGAATTTAGTATTAGGGCCGTCTCCTTTCACTCGCCTGCCAGCGTCAGGGAAATCCCTAACTTTGCGTTTGGCCCCTCAGGGGATACAACTATTGTTTCTATGGGAATTTAGCACTCCCAGGGGAAAATGTGTGAGACCCAAGCCGAGAGTCAAGTAGGCCTTCTTGTTGTTGGACTAAATTTTTTTTCATTATATTAAGAACCACCTTTTTTTGGTTCACTGCTGTCCTGTTTTTCAGCACCTACTACTTTCTTCAACTTTAATCTTGTTTCATGCACTTCTTCCTCAACTTGCTGTTTCTATGCCCCTTCTGCATAAATACCTCATTCCCTGGTCTCCAGACTAATTGGTGCCTTCCTCCTTCCTCTCTTCAATACGCTCTTTTTTGTAGCCATTAGGGAGGCTTAAACTAACGTATAATCATTATGTTAACCTGTTGTATTACAGTTTTCAATTTTTGCAGTTCACATTGAAGGGATATGCATTCTCAATCGCAAATGTAATATTTATTTGCCTACAAATGACTCACGTTATTGATTCCAGGACAGAATGAGTGCAAACTCTTATGCCCTTACTTTCATGTAAAAAATAGGCGCTGCCTGTGTTGAGATATGTACAGAGCACGCAGAAGCAGAGGACGAGTTGAGGGAAGGCAGCTCTGGTGCGTGCAACACAAGTGCTGTTCATCAGAGATCAGCTGGAGCATCTCAAGGGAGCGCTGACTCGCAATCACCATCAGATGTGTCGGGTGGCGCCAGTGGTGTTGAGGTCTACCCTCCTGACAGGGTAAAATCTGTACGCTTCCTGTGTGCACATTGTGATTACTCGAGTACTCGGAAAGACAAACTTGAATTGCACTCACATGACGAGCATAATTTAGGGTTTGATTTCAAGTGCGAGTCTGCTAGTTATTCTGGTCTTCATTCCAATGAATCAGAACTGTGTTTAGAGGTAAAACAGAGTGAGATCATTAGATTGAAATTGGGTCCCTGGTTTGAAAAGGTACCTATGAAGCAGAACGGTAGGTAAGAAAATTGTATAATTGTGAGTTGTGAGAGAATTCCTCAGCACACAATGAATGGTATTTTGTTGCATGGTATTCACTATGTATTGATTTAATATCTGGTAAAAATTAATCTATTGATTCCTTTTTTTCAGGATGTGATTGATTTACCTTCAAAGTTTTCATACCCTACTACATAAATACTTTCTACATATTAGATTTTTTATTAATTGGCAAATTCAAAGATACAATCCATTGTGCAAAATTTTAATTAATTGGCAACTATAAAAATTAAACCCAGCATCAATTATATTCATTGGGAGTACCACACATCTCAAAATCAGGTGTGTACTAGCTTTGTATATGTTTCATTATGCCTCATGTGTACTTGTTAGGGTTTCAAAACTTATTCTTTGTTAATTTCATTGGATGTTTAATATTGCTATTTTCTACCACCAACTCTGTAGATACACTGGGTGTCCCACGAAAATGTCCCCAACTTTTTAAGTAATTATATTTCCGCTTCAAATTAAGATATTTGAATGGACATTTATTCACAATATAGTAAATTTTGTTTCCTTTTGAATAATTTAAGTTTTTGAAAGTTGGTTGAATAACCACTTTACAGTGATCAATTTACTGAAAAGAGTAGAAAAACTAATTGTTCAAAGGAAAAGTTCTTAAAACAATGTTGATACTTATTTTGTACTTTACAAAATTGAACAAACATTTTTCTTTCTCTGTGTTCCATTTTACAGTTGACTGGAGAAAAATCAATCTACACCTGTCAATGATCCTCTAATTTGTGTCCCTGATCTCCCCCACTTCTCCATTGTCTGCATCTTTTTTCATGTGCACAGTCATGCACTCAACATGGTTAATATCTTGTCAAATTGATGATACACTGCTCCTTATATTCACAGGTAAAATAGGAATGTAAGAATAGGTAAACTGGTGCAAATGTCTAGAAATTGAATGGTCAGCCTAATGCACCACCATAGTTAACACAGGGTGTCCATTCAAGTTTGAATCTCACCATCACTAATCAAATGAAAAATAGCTACATTATTTGTTTGCATACGTCTCATTTGCGTATATGACTGATCTTTTATATCCTCAATTTGCAAGCGTGAATTATGGGTTTTCAACAGAGGTCAAAGAATAGTCATACTTTATAGCTCTTTAATAATCTTCTGAAGTAACCTAAAACTACACAATGACAAAGTTTATCAGAATCAGACGTGACTACATGTGACATGGAAATAATTGAGCTACTTGTTTACTCTCATGGCTTCTCACTGTTCATCAGAGCCATATCCATTATAACAGATCTCGGACAACAAATTCAGAGAAAATTACAATGACGTACTGAAACCATAACTCACAAGGTAAGAGTGGCTCACACAACATTAAATACAAAGAAGTTTGTGTGAGTCAATTTAAACATTAAATTGCATACAACCAATCTAGCTGCAACATAAGCACCAGCCACAGGAATCAATCAAGTTCACAGAAAACGAATAGAACTGGGGGGTACATAGCTAAAAACATAAACTTTTTTGATTGCTTATAGGTTTGATCCTTCCAATTGACTGATTTCTGGCTAATGCTACCTTTTTAATGAGTTGATGTTGATATAATCTTAACAATTGCATGGTTTTTAGGGCTGTAGATGTGAAACTTGGATCATTCTTACCCACAACAGGTTCAGAGTTTTCCATTTATTGCATATAACAATGTAAACCTTGGCTGATTGCTCTAAAAAGAAGTAAATGTGAGTTTTTTTGTTGTATCCTCGTCAACTTGTTTTACTATGGCAAATGTTTGTTGATTATTGATTCATTTTGTTATAAATTCCTATGTGAATCATGGAAAGTTCATTTCTATCAATGAATTATTATGAGTCTATGCTAGGAAATGTACCTGCTCATTGTGTTCAGGAAAGAATTAAGATCATAATCCCTTATTGCAACCTGAAATAAATGAATAAATCACTAGTGGTTAATGAAATATAGCTCACAGTGTGATTTTGAAGGACATATCTACCTCATTTTGAGAAGTAATTTCATGATAACTCAAACCTTTAATGCTGATGCTTTGTAGAACTTTGTGCAGTGTGGCCTCATCTCCAAGCATGAAGCGTGCAAAGGTTGTGGTGCACAAGCTGACAGATGCTGAAGTAAAGAGGCTGTATGGCAGCCATGGCTTCATCAAGCAGGAAGCTGCAGCAGAAGACATGGTGCATGGTGAGTCTTGTTTCAGGGGGATACAATTATTGTGTCTATGAGAATTAGCACTCCCAGGGGGACAATATGAGGGCCCAAGCTAAGAGTTAGGTAGGCTTTCTTTTTTATTGAAGTAAAATGATTTTGTTATGTTAAGGAGCACCTTTTTCTGGATCACTGCTGTCCTGTTTTTCAGCACCTACTACTTTCTTCTTTAACTTAGGTCTTATTTCATAGTCTTCTTTCACAACTTACTGTTTCTATGCTCTTTCTGCGTGGATTCCGCGTTTCCTTAACTCCATACTAAATGGTCCCTTCATCCATCATCTCTTTGGATCGCATTTGTTGCTGCGGTTAGGAAGGCTAAAACTAATGACTAATCTAATCTTGTGAGATAGAGGCTTTTTAGCTTGTACATATTCTCTGCAAGATTTGTTAAAGTTCTTTTTACTAAACTCACTCATCCGTTGATTTGGAGGGCTGGTTATTTATAGTGGCTTCATTTGTTCTTTGTTTTAAATCATTTCAATTTCTTGATGACTTCACTAATGCTTGCTACGTAGGTGTGTGGAATTTTTGTCTTATTGGAAATGTAGTACCTACCTTTACCTACATTTGTTCAGTATGAATGGTTCTAGAACATCACCAGCATTGATCAGCTGGTACCTGGTGTCCATTAAGTGCAGCTGATTAAACTTCAGAACATAAATAGGATAAAGCTAAAACCAATTCAGTTGTATTTTAAAGTAAGAACTAATTTTAATGAAGAGTATTGTAACAGCTGAAGTGGCATACAATTTAATTTTATACACTGTGTTTTAAAATCCATCAATCTCCTTCTCTCCTTTTTTTATCACTCCCACATTGTGTGATTTTGTGTTTATGTAGGGGGAGAAAATGTAGTAACATAATGCAGCCAATGAAAGAAATGTATCTGGAAAAAGATACTGATTCAAAAAATAAAGTGTTTCGTTTGTCTATCACTTGGTAGGGAAAATATGGATTTCATATTTTTTAGATTTTCATCAAGCTCTGTGATTCTCTTTGAATTTCTGTAAAAGCATAAAAATGGTGTGAGCTAATTCATAAAGTTCACAATATGCAAACACTGATAGCTGCCTAGAAGTTTTTGCTCATTCATCTAGTTTCATACATGGTTAGTGATAAACTTGTACTCTGTCAGATTTCAAAATGTTTGTGCTTTGCTGCTCAGTGTTCTGCTCAAGTATTGCATTAGTGAACTTGTTACAGGTGGATGTGTATTGCATTGCTGTTTCATTAGGGTGACCAGTACTCATAGGGTAGATTTTTTTTCACAGAATTTTCTTGATGGGACCCCCTAAAAAGGTGAGGTTGATAGAAAAAAGGATACTGGTAAAGTTTCAGACCATTTGAACATCGTTAACCCGTGCCCCAATGGCCTCAAAGTTCTGAAAAATTGCGAAAAATGCCATTTTTCAGAACTTTAAGGCCGCTGGGGCACGGGTTAACGCTGTTCAAATGGTCTGAAACTTTACCAGTATCATTTTTTCTATCAACCTCACCTTTTTAGGAGGTCCCGTCAAGAAAATTCTGTGAAAAAAAATCTACCTTATGAGTACTGGCCACCCTACTGTTTCGTGCAATCATGTTGGTCTTCTGTATAGGTGTACTCTCTCAAAAGATGTCTTGGCTTTCAACCTTTGCAAAAACCTTAATTATGGGAACTGGCTTGTGAACAACTGCTCCAAGTTGGCATTTTAAAACAAATAAGATGTTGAGTTTAGTTCTACTAGAAAAGCGTTTAGCTACAGATGATATTAATTTAACATCAAAAAGCATCAAGGAAATTTCTTTGCCACAAAGTTAGGTTATATTACAACAGAACAGAATTGAATGGGCAAATTTTTGGAAATCTTACAAATACAATGGAGGCCCGTAGAATAAAAAGGAGGCAAAAAAAGGGGAAAATTCTTCTAATTGCATACAATGGAATCGGAGATTCATTCAGAGATTGATGATGGAATCAAAAATTCCAAAACGTATGCAATTGAAAGGTTTCCTTTTATTTTGGTCCTCCTTTTTTTTACAACACAACAGGTGCTGGTGGAAAATCTGTTTCGGAATTGCCTGATTTAATCAATACTATATAATAAAATGCCATATGTCTCCTTAAGTTTTATAAATGAATGTATGTTTATTTTTGTGCAATCTCATCCTATTTCATTATAATGGGAATCTCATTGAACACATTAAATGGGTTGGTTGGTCTCTCTTGCAGGCTTCTAAATGATGCTTAATGACAGTATTTAAAGTACGAGTTTCACCAGTGCACAGGTACAAGAACATTTCAATCATGGGTAATATTAGGAGGGATATATTTGTTTTCTATCCACATCTGGAAAATTTATCTGAAGAGAATTTCAAATCCCGTCATTTTTGACAGGTCATGTGCGCTAGTAATATATTAATGCCTTTCCACAGGTGTGTTTAAACCTCAATGTTCATTAGGAGTTGGCTTTTTCATCTCTACAATTTAAATAAAATGAGTTTATCTTTCGCATTGTTGATAAAAAATAAACTACACATTTGGAAATGACTTCAGCATCTTGAGCCAGACAAGGTTTTTGTAACACTACTCATTGTACTTTGTTGAACAATTAGTGAGCTTCTATGGCAATACGCACCAAAATAGTTTCTCTTTTTAGAAAATAGTTTAATTCTTTTAACGTCAAAGTGTTATTAATAAACCAATGAAGTTGTCAAGCCCATCAAATAATTACTGCTGGAAAAGGCAATACTCTGAATTGTTACATGTAGTGCACATGATATATATGCTACTATTAGATTTAGGTATTGAATGAGACAGACTTGTGTGGACAATTGATCAGAGCATAAATAATGAACAGTATCATCCCTACAGTTGGGGCAAACTATTATTAACCTAAAACTTAATTTCAAAGTGAATATTCCTTTTCCCAAAACCTGTTTGAATTCATTCATGCATAGAGTCCATTTACTTGAATTATTCAGGGAGATGATGGTCATACAAAAAGCTATAAAATTACTAAGTAATGCGGTTATTTATCTATTTGCATATTCAGGAAAGGTAACATGAAAAAACCCAACCAACACCAAAAAGAAATTAATTTTAAGGAGACAGTATTAGCATATTTTAAGAAATTGGCACTCCCAGTGGGAAGATGGAAAATTGGGAGCAGAAAGTCAAGTTTGCCTTATTTTTGTTGAAAGAAATATTTTTCTTTGTCGTTTCATGTATTATCCTTGGTCAGTTCACTGCTGTCATTTTCTATGAGGAGTTACTGCTTTCATTTTTAATTTATATATTGTTTCATATAAGACATAAGGGAGCCATAGTAGCCGTAACACAAAGGAAAGAGCAAGAGTAGCACTTTTTTTATGAAGGTACAATATATGTATATATCCAAATAAAATCTGATTTCGAATGTTTCGGCCACAAGCATCATCATTGGTAGGCATTCTGAAAAGGTACAAAGTAAAAATAAACTATTTAGAATGACAAATCTACAAACAAGTTATAAAATAGCATTACTTGTGATCATCTATTTCCTATGGCTAGAGGAAATAACCAAAGTGCTGTTTAGAGCTGGGTAGAGTTTAAAAGTATACAAATATACAAAGACTCTAGAATGAGCATATTTGTATGAAACTGGTTTGCTACAACCAAATTGATTAATACAAACATTAATGTACTCGTCAGAATGTTTTTGAATCAGGAGAAAATGAGGGCTTTGACAAAATTGAACCTGTTTTCAAGCTCCTACCAGAATATTCACGAACTCTAGTGCAAAGATTACGCGATGTACATCCAGTGTACTCTGATGCACAGTGCACATAACTAAACTTATAAACAAGAGTGCTTACATTTCAGCTGGAAGCTTATCTTCATAATTGAAAAACGATGATATTGTAAAGATATCTGTAGAATAATTGAATTGAATAGAAAAAAGCTCAACTGTGAGAAACCGTTTTGGTTCTGTTTACAACATCATATCCCTGAAGTTATTATTTTTTATTTTTATCAAAAGCAGTATTCAATGGTGAACATAGAAATGAGTTCAGCTCATGTTACTTAGGTTGAAGGTTCAAATGTTAGCTATTTTCTTTCTATTGGAGATGTTCAAATAATGGAATACATATTTTCAAGCTCCTGTAGAACTTATCTGTCAAAGTTTTTCATTTTTTGCAGGTGCCATTCCAACAAGTGAAAATCCTCCAGTAAAAATGATCATCAAAAATGAAGTGCCTGACATTGAGCTGGAGCACATCACAGTGAAGGAGGAGCCCATTGACTGGTATCAGGAACCTCAGGTGCGTCAGTTGGTTGCCTGCTCTTCTCTGGAATGCTTTTATTCAAATTCATTTGATCTTTGCATTATTGTTGTTCAAATTTTTAAATTTATAGGTTGCTCTCCTGTTTTTATATTTTCTCTGTGTCAAGTTGTGTTTGTTTCATTGTTGCTACTGAGATCCTTCATTGTTCCATAATTGTTTATGATTAAAATTGAAAAAAATATTGGAGTGAATTTTAGTCTAGTTGTATTCCAAATACAGGAGAATATAAAATTATGTTTTACATCCCAGTATGTTTACTTGTTCTGTTTTGTTTACAAACCTCCATTTCAATAAAGTTTTTGAATATTTTTTCTCAGTTTCTATGTAAAAACAAAGAAAACATCAAAAAAAACACGTCTTACTGCGGTTAATTGTGTCTGCTGAACTGGCACATTCTACGGTTGGAACAAAAGAGGAGGAAGTATAAATAGGTCTATCATTGGATCTGATCTTGGTAAATTTTGATGTTAGTTTCAGGGAGACTCAGTGGCACACTGAGTCTCCCTGAAGTGCTTGAACTAAAATTTCATTGAAAAACTTTAACCTATTCCCCAACAATTTTTTTGTTAAAAATATTTCTGTTACAGACTAATTTTTTTATTTTGGTTCTATATAGTATTTTTGATGCTGGTTATGGAAATAGTTTGTAATTATTTTTTCTTCCCATTTTTCTGGTAAACTTTTTATTTTGAAAATACCTCTGTCGGCAAAAACGAGTCAAATAGTCATTGTCTGATGTCGAGAAATAGTCATTGTCTGATGAACTGCCAGAGTTATCAGAATTATTCAAGCATCTGAGGGAAGGTTCCTATTCACTATCTTCCGTTGAACTAGACATTTGGGGTGTAACACTTGAAAATGCTACAAAAAATGAATGCAAATGTGGAGGCAAACAGCACCCATCCGAGGGCAATGGCTGTTGGAGCAAGTCTAGTAACAATGTCCTTGAAATCCCACACCTCTACCCTATCGCCTCTGCCAGGCGTAAGATTTGACGAAAAAACTCGTTTCACACGTAGAATGGCTTACAAAGTCTTAAAATAGACAAGTATATGCGTATGTAGCTAGTTTTTGAAGGTAAAGTTTTCGACGAGTATACTCGTTGACGACTGAAAAAAGAGCATTTTGTGAAAACGTGTGTACACGTTTCTGCCGAGGAAGGGGTTAATACTGTTTGCTTTACCTCAGAAAAAAAAATCTTATTTTATTTTCAATCTAATGCTAACCAGCTATTTCTTTGTCATAAATCTCATGAAAGAAATAAATCTCATCTTTCTGCTCCCAATTATAATGAGCCACTATTTTCTGACCTTATAGTGAGGTAAGGGGATCGTCTGGGCACAAAATGTTCATCATTTTTTGATGGAATGACTTTTTTGTAATGATTATTTAGTGATATTTTTAAAAGATTGTCTCTCGTGCAATATCCTTGAACTCTATTTTTTTGCTCCTATATTGTTAATATGCATGAAAAATTTCATAATCTATCATTTATTCTGCTTTTATGTTTGTTTTTCATTTATTCACTGTTAGATCAATAATATAATTCAGGTAGTTGGGTGCCAATATAGTATAATATCTACCATTGATTTTCTGGTACAGTATGAAATCTCCTGTAAATTGGAACAAATTATTAGAGATGAAGATTATTTTGGTAAAGATGAATAAAACTTTTATTACAAAACATTTGTAACAAAGGGTTATTACGTTATTATTTGTAAATAAACCTTTCATTGCTTAAGAAAGCCTACTTTCTTAAGTTGATCCTTGTGTTTTCTCTTAAGTTTCCAACAGTAATGGTCTAAATGAGATTGGAAATGCTCATGAGGTACTCCGCTTTTCTTTTTTAGGACGTCGAGTTGTGTCATTTTCTTTTTAAAACATATTTTAAGAAAATATAATTTCAACCCTATGCACTATATACAACATCATATCATGGATACTCTACAGTTGTTATTGAAAAAGAAATTTTAGAACAAGAAATGAAAAGGTTTGTAGCTATTAAAACTGACGGTAGATATCATACTATACTGGCACCGGTAGTTGAGTTTATCTGAAACTAATAAATACTGATCATCTTTTAGGGTGATCGATAGCACGGTCGCTAGCGTGCTGGCGCGGTAATTTCTAGTCCTGAGTTCGAGTCTCGCGAACTCCTCGTACATCTATTTTCTGTAGTTTTGTGCTATGTGGGAATTCAAGTTTGCCATTTTTTGACCAAGAAGAATGCTCATAGAATTATTAGTTGAGCATCGTAGTCAACCCTGGAGTCAGTGGCTGCAATAATGCATGACTCTCTGAACTGCCTATATGTTCTTTGTTGCTGTCTCACCCAAATGAAGTTCCTGTTCTGATCTCATTGGTTGCTGTCCTGTCTAACATGGTGTCTCTTCTTGCTGTACTTTGTTGCTGTCCTGTCTAACCTAGTCTCTCACCTTGCTGTCCTTTGTTGCTGTTCTGTCTAACATGGTGTCTCTCCTTGCTTTACTTTGTTGCTGTCCTGTCTAACCTAGTCTCTCTCCTTGCTGCCCCTCAGGGGGATACAACTATTGTATCTATGGGAATTAGCACTCCCAGGGGAAAAATGTGAGGGCCCGAGCTGAGAGTTAGGTAGGCCTTCTTTTTGTTGAAATAAAATGTTTTTGTTATGTTAAGGACCACCTTTTTTCGGTTCACTTCTGTCCTGTTTTTCAGCACCTCTGACTTTCTTCTTAAAATTTTATCTTATTTCATGAACTTCTTTCCCATCTTACTGTTTCTATGCCCTTTCTGCATAGATTCCTCATTTTCTTATCTCCATACTAAATGGTGCCTTCCTCCTTCCTCTCTTCGATACGCTCTTTTTTGCAGCGGTTAGGGAGGTTTAAACTAACTTATAATCTAATCTAATCTCTCCTTGCTGTCCTTTGTTGCTGTCCTGTATAACCTGGTCTCTCTCCTTGCTGTACTTTTTTGCTGTCCTGCATAACCTGGTCTCTCTCCTTTCTGTACTTAGTTGCTGTCATTTCTAACCTGGTTGCACAGGGTCCAATCTCGCAGGATTTCTACACCGCCCACCCCTCTCCCTCCACCTCCGAGCAGCTACAGCACCACCTCCGAGCAGCTACAGCAATGTTAAGTTAGGGTAATTTAGGTTAGGTTAAGTTAAATTAAGTTAGGTAAGTAGGTTATGTTAAGTTTGGTTAGGCCAAGTTCAGTTAGTTTAAGGTTAAGTTAAAAATGTTAAAAAGAGGGGTGGGCGGTGTAGAAATCCTGCAAGATTGGACCCTGTGCAACATGGTCTCTCTTGTTGCTGTCATCAGTAACTGATTTGCCAGATTCATGCCATAAATTCATGGGTGCCTGTCTTGATTTTTTGACTTTGAAATCTTTTCGTCATGTTCATCTTAATGGCCGGTAGTCTGAGTCAGTTGATACTCTGGCAGACTGTATGCTGTCGAAAACTCGAGACAGAATGCGATTGACTACGACTACCACTCGACTGCGACTGGCGGGCTGACTATCTACTGATTGACTGACAGCCGATTGGCTGGCAGATTTTATTTTACCTCCAGTCCAGGTTTTTACATTGTGTTAAGGGGGTCATCCGGTAATTTTTATATTTTGATCCGAATGGTCTGAAGTTTAGGCAGTATATGTATTTTTGAAAGAAAAACTTATTTTATTCGTGTAACTTTTTTGATTTAGGCCTTAGTTTTTCGAAAAATTTGAAATATTAGTTTTTTCAGTCATTTTTATACATATTTAAAAAGATAGAAGTCAAAAAGTTTTTATGCTAGAACAAATTCAAAGACAGTTTTGGAATCCTTTGAACATTTCTAACAAACTGATGTCCTGTCGTTTTGTATTTGAATCATTATTATATATGCGATATTTTACCACTATATTAAATATACCAAATTTTTGGTTTTGAACCATGATAAAAAAATTAAAATGTACAAATTGGAAAAATTAGGACATCAGTTTGTTAGAAGTGTTCCAAGGATTCTAAAACTGTCTTTGTTTTCTTCCTAGCATAAAAACTTTTTGACTTCTATCGTTTTGAATGTTGAAAGTTAGAGTTGTTGGGTATAAGCCATAAACAAAAATTTTTGTTGACCTGTAATATAGTTGACAATTTATGTAATTGAATGCTGTTTTCATTTCTATTTTGATAATCTCCATGCATAACTTCATATTCACACTGTGAGTTGTAATTTACAAAAAAATGAAAATTAATACAAATTTATTTTTTATTTTTATAAAAGTATGAAATTTTATATTTTTAGTCTTCATCTGAAGTTTGGCTATTTTATGTAACTTTTGAAAAGAAACACAATTTCATCTATTCATTTTTTCGATTCAGGTCTTTGTTTTAGACAAAATTGGACAAATCAGTTTTTTAATTCATTTTTATTGGTTTTATTCATTGAATTTTTATGCTAAAACAAAAACAAAGACAGTTTTAAATCCTTGAAGCATTGTAAACAAAGTTACGGTTTCAAATTTTTCATTTTCCATTTTGTTTTGTTTTTATAGGGGATCGAAATGGGGTAAAAAATTCAGGATTTTTAGTCCTTTTACCCCCCCCCCCCGGGGGGGGGGGAGATCTAGTGTCCGTAGCGCCATAAAATTTTAGGACCGAATGGTCTACCACCTAAGGGTCCTTTTCCAACAACAAAACAAAAAAAGCTAACCGGACCGATAGGGGCCTGGCAGGGCCCCAGAAGACCCCCTTAACTTCGGTATTTAGTAAATTTCACTACCTTGATTTTTCCTTGTTTCCACAATGTTTTTCAGAAATGGAATACAATGAAAGCTAATTTTTTGTTGTAGTACAGATGTCAATTTTGGTATTTGATATTGAAGGTATATTCAGGCCCAATCGGAAATGTTATATTTGTGTGACTTCAAATGACGCACGTTATTGATTCTAGGACAGAATGAGCGCAGCCTCCTTTGCCCATACTTTCAAGAAACAAATCCCCTCTGGGGAATACAACTATTGTGTCTGTGTGAATTAGCGCTCCCAGGGGGACTATGTAAGGGCCTGAGCTAAATGTTAGGTAGGCTTTCTTTTTGTTAAAATAGAATAAGTTTTGGTTTTGTTACGAACCATCTTTTTTCGGTTCACTGCTGTCCTGTTTTTCAGTACCTCCTACTTTATTCATCAACTTTTTCTTGTTTCATGATCTTCTTTCTTAGCATTCTGTTTCTGTGCCCTTTCTGCATAGATTCCGCGTATCCTTATCTCCATACTAAATGGTGCCTTCTTCCTTCCTCTCTTTGGATAACCATTGTGGTGGATAGGGAGGCTTAAACTAACTAATAATCTAATCTAATCTTCAAGAAAGAAATAGACGATGCCTGGGTTCAGGCACATACAGAGCACGCAGAAGCAGCGGACGAGTTGAAGAAAGGCAGCTCTGGTGCGTGCAACACAAGTGCTGTTCATCAGAGATTAGCTAGAGCATCTCAAGGGAGTGCTGACCCACTATCGTCAGATGTGTCGGGTAGCGGCGGTGATGTTGAGGTCAACCCTCCGGACAGGCTCAAATCAGTACGCTTCCTGTGCGCACATTGTGATTACTCGAATACTCGGAAGGACGAACTTGAATTACACCTACGTGAGGAACATAATTTAGGGTTTGATTTCAAGTGCGAGTCTGCTAGTTATTCTGGTCTTCGTTATAATAAATTAGAACTGTGTTTAGAGGTAAAACAGGGTGAGAGCATTAGATTGAAATTGGTTCCCTGTTCTGGGAAGAAACCTAGGAAGCAACACAAAGGAGGAGAACGGGAGGTGAGAAAATTGTTTAATTGTGGGTTGTGTGACTATTCCTCAGCACACAAGAGTGCTGTTAAGCGACACCAGAACGGGAAGCACAGCAAAGAGAAACTGTTCAAGTGCGAGGAGTGTGCATTCACCACCGCTTATAGAGGTAGCTTTAAGTTGCACCGAGCTAGAAAGCACAGCATGGGGAAACAACTGAGATGTGAGCTCTGTGACTATGTTACTATGAATGAATATTATATGAAGAAACACAAAGAAAGCAAACATAACGTAGAGAAGCTCCTCAAATGTGAGCTATGTGACTTCAGTACTGTTTGGAACTCAAGCATGGAGTACCACAAAACTAGCAAACATAACTTAGGGAGGCTTTTAAAATGCGAGCTGTGTAGTTATTCCGCGGCTCGGAATTGTGACTTGAAAGTGCACCGAGCTAGAAAGCATGAATTAGAAAAGCTTTTAAAATGCGAGCTGTGTAGTTATTCTGCGGCTCGGAATTGTGACTTGAAACTGCACCGATCTAGCAAGCATAAATTAGGGAACTTGCTCAAATGTGAGCTTTGTGAATATTCTACTTGTTGGACTAGCTTATTGAAACAGCACCAAGCTAGCAAGCATAAATTGGGGAAGCGTCTTAAATGTGAGTTGTGTGACTATTCTACATGTTGGACTAGTGCGTTACGAGTGCACCAAGCTAGGAAGCATTCATAAATTGAAGAATGTATTGACCTGTGAGCTGTGTGACTATACTACTGCGTTTAGTAGTCTTTTGAAGAGGCACCACGTAGGCAAGCACACCTGATGAGTGTGGAAGTGCAGAAACCGGTGCCAGGATGTTTTATAGGTGAACAAATTCTGCTTAATTCAGCTTAATTGAACAAATTTGCTTAATTGGTACGCTTTGTGAAACGTCCGTGTTTTTTGATACATTACACGCTGTGAAATTCCAGTTTTACGAATGTAAGCAAATAATTCCCACCCTCTTGCAAGAAACGATGTAATCTGAATCTACACGGATCTTACGAAACTCGTTTTTACCATAATTCGTTGACTACGTTTGCGCGATCGCGGCGGTTAGGTAGGTCAAGTTAGGTTGTGTGTGCCAGAATTGAGAAACTGATTCTACTGCTCGAATACATTTCTGTCTTTCTTGAGAAATGTGAAATTATTTTTCACGGTAATATTTTAACTTTTTCGTTAAAATCTATTTTTAAATGTTATAAATTGAATAAAATGTTATTCATTTACACCAGAATGTGTACCTAGTGTACTTACTGTGTACCTACTTCTTGATGATCATATGTATGGAAAATAAACAGTAAGAGAAAATTAAGTTTACATCAATCCGAATAGCATAAAGTTGGCGCCCTAGCAATGAAAAAATTGTGAATACGACAGTTAAAGTGAATTGCAGGTTAAACAGTGCCATGGAAGAGTAATACAACAATCCAAAGAATATTTTCTTCCTATTTTTTCATGAAAGATCGGCATCTAGCCCCAACAAACTAAAGGATCTAAAAACGAGAACAATATTTCATTGAAGAAGTACTTTGGGGGGGGGGGAAGGGTCAAAATAATACAACACGTTGATTAAATTTCCTTCCAGATATCACATTTCTAAAGCACGTGCGTTTACGGAAATTGTACTGTATATAAAAAATAGTATAAAAAGGTTCGGAATATATCTAAACTCATAACTATTTATTAGAAAAAATATATAGGAACAGTGAGCATGTATAATTCGTGAACAAAAGCTTACAACACCCGAATTTTTTTCTCGAGATTATGAAATAAAATTATTGTAGGATTATTCTAGAATGCTCTAATACGTTCTACTATTTGGCAACCGAACTTTCATCAGCATTCATCTCTAATAACGTGTCAATAATCATTGGTACAGCAGCTCTCGTTCTGAAAAGTCCTAAGCATGGGTAAGAGTAAAGACATCAGCCAAGACCATCGCGAACGTATTGTGGAGCTCCATAATGAAAATTTGGGTTATGGGAAGATTTGTGCACAAATGTGTGTTTCTATAGCCTCTGTTGGAACCATAGTACGGAAGTGGAAATGCTGGAATACGACTCTCAGCTAGCCTCGAACTGGCCACCCACAGAAGAGTGACGACCGTGCTGCCCGAAAATTGATTCGAACTGTAGTGCAGAGGCCTCAAACTACTCGTGAAGAATTGATGGATGATCTCATGGCATCTGGGATCGAAGCCAGCAAACACACGATCAGCAGGGCACTACGCCGTGAAGGTCTTCGCTCCCGTACCCTTCGTATAAGAACCCCTCTACTCCAGAAACATGGCGTCAAGGCCAAACTGAAGTATGCCAAAGACCATTTGAACAAGCCAGCAGCGTTTTGGAACTCAGTACTGTGGTCAGATGAAACCAAAATCGAACTATTTGTGAGAAACAGCACAAACCATGTTTGGAGGCAACAAAACGAAGTCTAAACCAAACTGCACCATACCCTCTGTTAAGTTTGGAGGTGGCTCAGTCATGGTGTGGGGATGTTTCAGCTCATCAGGGGTAGGTAAACTTCACATCATTGAAGGAACCATGAATAGCAGGAGATATCGTGAAATATTGGAAGAGCAACTTCTACCTTCAGCTCGTTTGTTTAAATTGAAACGTGGATGGACCTTATAACAAGAAAACGATCCATAACACACTGAAAATGAAAACAAGGAATGGTTGAGGATAATGAAGATAAACATTTTTGAATGGCAAAGTCAATCCCCGGACATGAATCCGATCGAAAACTTTTGGAGGGAATTGAAATTGAAGATTCAGAAAAGAGGTCACCATAACATCACTATACTCAAAGAAATTTGCATTAAAGAATGGAATAAGATTACACCCGCAACTTGTAAAAGGCTGGTAGTGAACTGCTCTAAACGTCTCGCAGCCATAATTAATTATAACGGCTATGCAACGAAGCATTAATGTATGTATATCTTGAAATGTTATGTAAACTTATGTTCACGTATTTTATTATACATTTTCGCATATTTTTTTCTATTGAATATCCCCTCAGGGGGATACAACTATTGTTTCTATGGGAATTAGCGCTCCCAGGGGAAAAATGTGAGGGCCCGAGCTGAGAGTTAGGTAGGCCTTCTTTTTGTTGAAATAAAATGTTTTTTGTTATGTTAAGGACCACCTTTTTTCGGTTCACTACTGTCCTGTTTTTCAGCACCTCTAACTTTCTTCTTCAACTTTTATCTTATTTCTTGAACTTCTTTCCCATCTTACTGTTTCTATGACCTTTCTGCATAGATTCCTCATTTTCTTATCTCCATACTAAATGGTGCCTTCCTTCTTCCTCTCTTCGATACGCTCTATTTTTGCAGCGGTTAGGGAGGCTTAAACTAACTTATAATCTAATAATATAATAATCTTCTATTGAATATTTGTGGGTTTTAGATATGTTATTAACCCTTTTATACTATTTTTTATATAAAGTCAAATTTTCGTAATTATACGTGGTCTGGAAATTTGTAATCTAGCGAATTAATCAACGGGTCGGATCATTTCCGTATGTCAATGTATATGTAAACTGCCATAAGTGATTTCACCCCACAAAGTTCATTATCTTTATCATTATTGCTTCCACGAGTTATTAAACACTATTCAACTTCAATAAACTAGCTATTGGAAACATTTTTTATGTTTTTTTTCATAAGTTTTCGTACAGGCATTGAACTGGAACGTCATGGTACCTATGTATGTATATGTTCGTCAATTAACAACATCTGCATCAAGATATTTAAAAAATAGTGCACTTTCATCTAATGTGCTCATCTTCAAGGACATTATGGTTTTCTTCTCTTATTCACTCCTAAAATGTTCTTCTTAACCTTGTGTGATGCGATTTATCATTTCTTACGCTCGTGAGTATATTATGACTGCCTTATCTAGGTGGTAAATTTCACGTATTACTCCAATTGTGTTGTACATGCCTTGGTTGCCGTTGTAGAGCAATGCTTTTCATGTTTCTGACTCAGGTGAACTCTATTGTGCCACTATTTTTAGCATGGAATTCGTGGTGTGATACAAAACATTTTCTCTGAGTCCCTTGATTGGCATACTAGTTGATACGTAGGAGTGAAAATACGAGTCTAGTTCTGAATGTCAACCTCGTAGTTTTAGACGCAGTATTATTTCAATCGACCCTTTTTACTTTAAAAAAATTACTTATGCCGAAAGTTCCTGAGCTCGCATTTCAACGAAGTGTGCACTAGAGAGAGTATTTTCAACACGGCATCGTCCCTGAAATTATTTCTTCTTTTCTATTTGAAGTTATATCATTTTCTATCATACCTAAATGAAGCAACAATAGGAATACATTGCCTTCAATCATTTGTTTCGACTAGTGTCATGGGTATTGCAAGACTCACGTGCATGTACACACAACTATGGAACCTTACTTTCGGATATTTTAACAACCAACGCCAATTACTTCCTATCCTAAACCTAATCGTGAATCACGTAAATGTTACCTTCTACCTTGCCGGTTTTGGGGAATTATTCGGGTATCTCACACAACAAATGCAGTTAAGATTATCATAAAAAATTACGGGAACACGCCCCTTTAAAAAAAACAAGAAAACTTCATCAGGAGTCTGGAATTTGATGCGTACACATTTCTGCAGCATATTATGGAATTTACGGAGCAATTCAACGCAACAAACTTGCATACGCCACAAAATCGACAGGAGATTGACTCCAGGTAGGGTCACAGAAATGAACTTTTATTTTTCCAAGGAGAAGCGTTCGGTGAATTTATTGCGACAGTTCAAGCATTTCAAAGAGAAGAAGGTATTGTTTTGTATGGAATTGAGGAAACGCGGAATCTGTACACAAAATGCATGGAAACAGTGAGTTAAAAAAGAAGTTTATGAAATATGATAAAAGTTCACGAAGAAAATAGTAGGTGCTAAAAAACAAGAAACAGTGAACCGAAAAAAGTCCGAAACAAAACAAAAAACTTCTTTCAGAAACACAGGAGGCCTACCTAACCGTTACCTTGGTCTCGTTCATTCTTTTAGCACAGAGGTCTCCAAACTGCGGCCCGTAGGCCAGATCCGGCCCGCCATTTAATTTCATCCGGCCCGTAAAACAAATCCCTAGTGACCTTGAAAAAATAATTATCGTACGACTGACATCGCTGAATTGAGTTTTTCTTTCATTCTTTATTTTTTCGGCCCGCATGGTTATGGAAAATATATAATGTGGCCCTTATATTAAAAAGTTTGGAGACCTCTGTTCTAGCATATAGTTCCAGAACTAATCTGGAAACTAATTAATCAGATTTTGGAACTCTACCGAATTGAACATAATGTTGATGGTAGCTAGTTCAATGCTAACCTCGGACGTCATTCTAAAAAGTAAAAAGAAGAGTAACAATTACCAACAGTTGTCGGGGCTTGCAAAACAAGACGTCACTTCCTCCAAGTACATTTTACTTTCGGTGAAATCAATTTTTTTATGATTTAAACAAAGTTCGAAATACTGAACTCCTTACCTGAAAGAAAAGATCATTGCGTTTTACGGTAAATTCTACGCTCCAGACAGACCTCTTTGCAGGCGTTGCGACAGCGCGACGACAGCAACTGCAGCTGGACGCACACACGTGCCACAGCCCGGCCAGACGCGCTCAGGTGACTGACCTTAGATTGTCTTCGTCTGGTAATGATGCTAGGAAAGTGTGACAAAAGATTGTCTGTGACGGGCGGTGGTTGCCAAATGTAGGTTGCTGTACACGACTGATGCGCCACACGTTTCTTGCTCATACAACACTATAAAAGTGAGTGAAAATTATTATTATTATATAAGAAAGTTTTAGCCTCCCTTAACCATGACAAAGATGTTCCGAGAGAGGAAAGAGGAAGGCACCATTTAGTATGGAGTTGAGGGAACGCGGAATCTATGCACAAGTTGCACAGAAACAGTAAGCTAGGAAAGAAGTTCATGAATCAAGAATAAAGTTGAAGAAGAAAGTAGTAGGTGCTGAAAAACAGGACAGCAGTGAACCGAAAAAAGATGGTCCGCAACAAAACAACCTATTTTATTACAACAAAAAAAAAACCTACCTAACCTTTAGCTCGGGAAGTGAGTGAAAAATTAACATGGTCGACCTTAAGGTCGAGAAAACGAATAATAAAACGAAATTTGAGAAAACGAATAATTTATATGAACGCACAGCATCCGTTGCGGGGCATCAAAAACGTGCGGATTAAAATTTATATGAGATTCACAATGGGAACAAATATGACAGTCAAGATTGGCAATAAATTTCAGAAAGTGTGACAAGAAGTCTTTCGCTATGCAAAATTAGGTACCGAAAAAATACGGATCACACAACTAAGATTAGATTAGTCGTTAGTTTTAGCCTCCCTACCCAGCAACAAATGCGATCCAAAGAGAGGAAGGAGGAAGGCACCATTTAGTATGGAGTTAAGGGAACGCGGAATCTACGCATAAAGGGCATAGAAATAGTAAGTTGTGAAAGAAGATCATGAAACAAGACCAAAGTTGAAGAGGAAAGTAGTAGGTGCTGAAGAACAGGATATATCAGTGAACCGAAAAAGGTGGTCCTTAACATAACAGAAACATTTTATTTCAACAAAAAAGAAGACCTACCTAACTCTCAGCTCGGGCCCTGACATTGTCCCCCTGGGAGCGCTAGTTCTCATAGATACAATAATTGTAACCCCCTGAGGGGATCACACAACTAAAATCACAATTAAAAATAATACAAGCTGCGTTCATCAATTCTTTCTTATAGGTAATACGCATCGCCGCGTGATGGTACAGGTAAGTGATAAATCAAATCACATAGAATGGAGGTTGTACACGAATTAAGTGTCACCCACTGAATTTAAAACAGCGCTTTTGTAATGGAAAAGGTAATTATGGGGACTTGATGGGGAAAAGGCAAAAGAGGACAATGATCAATGCTCTTTTATTGCTCATCACAAGAGATGAACTCGGTACAAGTGACGAAAACCTCAATGTTTAATTTTTGATACTAACAAACAGACATTAGAACATTGCTTAAAATAAAAGACAAAAAATATTCTATAGATTACAGAATGAAATTACCCATCCTTACACCCTGTATTTGATGATCGAGATATTAATTTAATTCCCACCAAATCCCCCATCATGTGAACTTCAACACCCCATACCAGAACGCAACACTGGATGCAGGCGGTAGTCACCGAATGGTCACAATCTGAAGTGGAATCAGCTTTGTCAAAACGCTCCTGTTCTCGAGGGGATCACTGCCAGCGTATTATTTACGGGTCAACATGGTGAACCGCATTATTGCAGCAATAATTGCGACTCGTCACAAAATATTCAGCAACAAAGACACGTCAACCTAACGTAAGACCACTTAGTGTCTGTTGTTGGACAATAACGAGTCGAAGTAAACGAATAGAATTAATGGTCAGTAACTCGGAGCCATTTATTCGTACACACATGCTGGAGTGAGAAAAGAAAGAAAAAAGCTTATTTACAGTAAACATGATTCATAAAATGCACAACCTTAGATTTCAAAGTATCTTACAGTACAATCATTAGTTGATATGTGCACACGGGTAGTTCAACACGTTGACTCCGAAGTTGTACAAATGTGTACCACTAGGTAAATTGCTCATTTACGTACCGGAATATGCAAATAACCTTTCAACTATTTTGCTACCTTTTCCGAAATAAAATTTCAGAGTAAAGGTAACACATTATTTTTCAAGTGTATTCTTTACACTGTTCAAAAAGGTTAAAAATGTATTAGAGCAGAGAAGCCGGTTTTTGAAAACGACTTCTTCTAGCCTAACCAAACTGACCGTAAGCAACCGCACAATCGGAGTCAACGTGTTAATACCCACGTCAATAATCGGAACAAATGATTGAGAGAAAAGCATGAAAAATATATTCTCAGAGTTGCTTCAATCTAAGTTTGATAATCCATGTAAATACAAATGCTACAAAAAAATACTAGTTGCACGTTGATAAAAACTGTCTTGTTAGTTCGCACTTACATTGAAATGCTAGCTTAGGAACTTGCAATATACAGCTGAATGTTGAAAGTAAAATGAGAGGGTTTAAAAAACTCTGGGTCCATAACTGTGAGGTCAAAATTCGCAACAATAGTGTGCCAAATACCAAGTTTGAAGAAAATCAATTTTTTTTCACACATAAAAGGGAAAATAAATTAAATTTCCTACAGAAATAACGCGTACACAAAATAGAGCGTAACAGTTCACCGGACTCAATGCAAGAACAGGAATTGTAGCACAACGTTGACCAAAACATTTACAAGACAATTGAGGCAATTAGAGAAATGAACTGGAGGATTAGCATGCACTCACAAGAGGTGGAATGTTCACTTCACGATCAAGCTCAAAAATTATTTGCAAACAAAATATAGAAAAGAAGTATGCACGATTAACGAAACTGTTGCTCACCACATCAACAAATATAAACAACAAAAATGCACGCGAACAACAGAACATTTACGCTCATAGACATCTTTACAGCGGTAATACAGCTTTTAAGAAATTTTTTCTTCATGAGATCAAATTCCTGCCGCACGGTAGGTTACTAAATACATCACGGAATAAATAAACAAGTGCTTTAGCACCTACAGCATTCACGTCTGTCAGTAGTACCTTGTAAATCAGACACACTAAAATAAGATTTAAAATGCAGCGTACACGCCTGACCCCGAAGTTCGGTGGCTTTGGTAGAGTTGATACAACAGAAGAGGCAACTCTGATGGCCGCTCGATGGATCTGTTGTCCCGAGCTGTGAGCCAACATCGATGGCTCATTTTGTGCGAAATTTTTGGAATTGAAAATTCCGGAGTTCAAGAATGATAAATAGAAAGTATGATCAATTTCAATGGCAGTACATTAAGCTCTCAAAGGCTCAGCTATTTTCGCTTCAAAACGAATGTGTCAGGAAATAGGAATCAATTAAGGAC
Organism: Morinoia aosen; assembly: GCA_030386875.1. Classification (NCBI taxonomy): domain Eukaryota; kingdom Metazoa; phylum Arthropoda; class Malacostraca; order Amphipoda; family Talitridae; genus Morinoia; species Morinoia aosen. The sequence goes on from CM059580.1 coordinate 44,840,112, forward strand.
CATGCTGTAATGAGTTCAACATACGTTCAACATTCAAAATATGTTCAAAACCAAATTCTGAGCTTAATGATAAAAATGTAGGAAGTGTGTTAATGAAACAAGATAAAGGTTGAAGACGAAAGTATTAAGATGCAAAGGAACAGGACAGCAGTGAACCGGATAAAAAAATTTCAGGAAAAGAAAAGCCTCGTACACTTCAACAGAAAGGTCTATAGCAGTGGTTCCCAACCTGTGGGTCGCGACCCCAATGTCATGGGGTCGCTAATCGGTTTTGACCCGAACGTGAATATTATATAAAACACGGTAGAGAATGAATACAGTTAAATAAATAAAATTATAAGATAAAATTAGGACAGTTATATAAATTCACACTGTGAAACTAAAAGTAACAGTTCCTCAAGTCACTCAACACGACGTCTGAGACAGCATTGAACATGTTTCGTTTCTCTTTTGTTTTCGTTGCGCCGCCGCTGTCGCTCCTTCCATCACTGCTGTTGTCGCACTTGCAGTGACACGCTGTTAGCTTTATTCGAGTGATTCTTTAACCCTTTAAAAATGAGTGTAAGAAACAGAAAGTACAGCGCTGATTTCTTAAAGTGGGGATTCACTGACATAGTTAATGCAGGTGTGGAAAAACCACAATGTGTAGTATGTTTGGAAGTTCTTGCCCATGAGTCTATGAAACCAGCTGAGCTTCAAAGACATCTCGAAACTAAGCACCCTGTTTTGAAAGAAGTATTGATTTTTTTAAAGCAATATTTGATGGCGTCAAAAGCCGCCGGCTTGATAGCAATGGATTATTTTAAACAAAATTTAGAGGCCATTGAAGCTTCATACACGGTTGCATTAAAGATAGGACAAGCTAAAAAATCACACAGAATAGCTGAGAATCTTATTTTTCCATACAACAAAAAGATTGTGCATCTCATGATCGGTCCTGAAGCAGTAAATAAATTATCGCCTCTATCCGTGTCAAACAATACGGTAAAACGAAGGATAACAGATATGTCCGAGGATATTTCATGCCAAATTATTAAAGAATTAAAAGAAACTCCTACTTGGCTATTCAGCATACAGCTTGATGAAACTAGTGATGTGACAAACTTTGCACAATTTCTCGTGCATGTTCGTTATTATAAAAATAAAAATATAAAGGAAGATTTCTTGTTTTGTAAGCCTGTGCAAACGTCCATTACTGCTACTGATATTTTTGATTTAATTGACGATTCCTTTAAAGAAAATTCAATCGAATGGGAGAAATTGTACTAAGTTAGTACTGACCGGGCTCCTGCAATGCTCGGTTGTAAGTCTGGCTTCCAATCGTTAATAAAAATGTGAGTCCAGAAGCAATTGGGACTCACTGTATTATTCATCGACAAGTATTAGCTACCAAGACGTTGCCTGAACCATACAAAGAGGTGCTTAACTGAGTGATTAAGCCGGAAATGTCGTTGAATCAAGGCCACTTGCTACACGGCTCTTCATAGTTTTATGTGAAGATTTGGGTTCAACTCATGAAGCACTATTGTTCTACACAGTGGTAAGGTGGCTCTCGAAAGGAAAGGCATTGAAGGGATTTTTTGAATTCAGACGAGAGCTGCAAATATTTCTTGATTCTCAAAATTCAAGCGAATATGAATCATTGTTCACAGACGGATTTACGTTGTGCAAATTGGCATACATGGTCGACATTTTTGAGACATTTAATAGTATCAACACAGGATTACAGGGTAATGAAAGTACGGTAATATCTTTATCTGAAAATATTTCATCTTTCAAAATGATATTGGAACTCTGGATCAACAAAATTAATCCATGGTACTTCACGGTATAAGGACCAGAATGATCAATCATACAGGTTTGGTAAGGAATTAATGATGGGTAAATTCTAAAATCGCGATAAGAAGGCCGAGCTAGTTTCCCAGATCGTTCATTGAACCGCTTACACTCTACACAGCTCCTAATAACTTTATTCACAGCAGAAAAATGATTTGGTACGAAGAATCTTTTACGAAACTCCGACAAAACAGAGTAGACCCCTGCGTGAGACATGTCAATGTGCATCTCTGAAAGCAAACATTGCGTTAACTCTGGCGAATAAAATGAGAAAGTTCACATGGCTATTACCCCAGCGTTCGAATTTAATTCTTACTCTTAGTAAGCCATCACTGTCGATATGGAGATTCAATTTCCTGACTAAATTAGGCATTGATACATTAGTTTTTCGCTTGGAAGCCAAATACCTGAAACAATCTCCAAAATAAATTGTTTAAACCACCTGCAGAATTTTAAGTTAGCAAGAGAAAAAATTTACATCGTCACATTCAATGTTAAGAGACCTGGTAGGGTTTACTCTCGAGCATCGCTGCTTCAACCTGTGAATGAACTTCATTACCATTGCCAGAACACCCACCAGACGACGAAAACTAGAATAACGCTGCTCTGAAACCAACTGTTCATTCTTTCCGGCTGGCAGTGATATGGACCCCGCACTGACAGAGCAACTGCAATCTACAGGCACGGTAAAACACAGAAAGCTCTCTTCATAAGATTTAGTATTCCTCACTAAAAAATAGGGTCTTTTAAGATTATTGTTTTTCGTTAGTTGCTTATAACTAAGAATTTAAGTCACGAAGTCTGCGGGATTTTCAATTCCACAAAAGAATAAGAACTTCACAGGAAAAATCTCGCAGAGCGAACAAATTTTCTCTGACCTATTCTTAACGAAATGAGAGAGTCGTTGAAACTTTTCCAATTTGTTGGCATATGAATCTACCCAGCTCAGAGCGATCATGCTATCTGAGTAGATGCACAACTTTTCGATTTTTATTTGATGAAGATTGTGTCCAGAAGAAAGCTCATTTTGCAGTTCTAGAAGTGCTTCAACTCCCAGTGCAATTGAGTGAAATTCCAAAGATGGAATCGATTTCTTTTGCATTTGTTTGTTTACCATTTTATTCTTTGCCCCAAAGAAAACTGGCAGGCTGTGAGACTGTTTTATTAATAAACAAAGCTACTCCGTAGAGTTTTTACTCGCATCGCAAAAAGCCAATAGCTTATAACTCCCATTGCGATCCCCAACGAATCTTTTTATTTTTACTGGACCAGAGTTATGGACTTGCTTGGCAATATTTTTCCCGTTTCTCTGGAGATCGGGAGACAATGGAGAATCCCAAGGGCATTTCTCGTCGCACTGTAATTTATGCTCAAAAAGTCGTGCTCTTTTCAGAATTGGGCCACTGAATTGGAAGGGGTCGTAATTAGAGGCGATGGTGTTCATAACCTTACACTTCGTGTTCGCTTTCTCATCAAGCTTGAGCTTGCTGCAAAAGATCTCGTCACTAACTCTGTCCCATAGTAGTCCGAAAATCTTTACCTCTTCCTCAGTCTCGCAAGATTATCAGAGTCTATTACTTGCTCTAGGAAAATATCGTTCGTGAAAAGCTGGTGAATGGAAAATTTATAAGGGCCAAAGATCTCTCCAAGCTCAGAATAGATCCATGAGAGATATTTAGGGTCTGAAGACGTAACCGAGCAATTATCCATGTAGGTTAAATGATAGATCACGTTTTTTAAATTTCTAAGTTCAGACATGTATTTCTTTGCATCGAGCACCAAGATCTTATATTGAGATATCATAGATATGGCCGGAGAACATCTCAATCTAAACACAGACGCTTATTTTTATAGACTACTAGTGAATTATCACCACCCAGGAAATCTTTGTACCACATGAAAAGCAGCTTTAACCGATCACGCTCCTCTAGCGCTATACTCAAAAGTGCTTTCTTCAAATCAAATGTGAGCAGAGCAAGGTCGAATCGCCGCAACAAAAATGCTGACGACAACTTCTTGTTCAGATTAGGGCCAGAACGCATGGTTTAGTTTTCGGAGAATTTTTTCCCTTTGGTGCATTTTTCTGCAAGATTTGATAGACAACAACACGACATTTTGTGCTCCTATGGTTCATCCGAAAAACCCCCATGTGAGGAAGAAAACTGATCTCGTTGGCGGGTAAAAGATGAAAATTCTCCACAGGCTCTATTATGCCTTGCGCAACTTGATCATGCATAACCTGATCATACATTTCCAAACGTTTGCGGTCTAGCTTCAATTTCCTATGATTAGATCGCAAATTTTTTTTAGCAAGACCTACATTTAATAGTTTCATTCCAGAGCAGCGGCATCACCAGACGGCCATCTTCCAACCTTTCACTTTTCTCAATCAAAAATTTTGTCTGCTCTAGGTCAGATACTGCAAAGTTATCCTCGTATTTCACAGTTTCGTAATTCAATACATTAGAAAGTTACTGACTAATAGATTCTTGAACGGCTGCTTCTAGGAAGCTTTCACCATACTCAGTCGGTAGGCGTTGAGAAATTTATATTTTTTATTATTATAAATAGTAAAGTCTAAATGAATAAAATTGAACGTTTCGAACTAAACAGTTCATCTTCAGCAAAGAAAAGAATTCTGCGACAAAACAAAACGAAAATGAGTAAATTGAAACTATACTATGCAAACGAATACTACAACATATACAAAAAAAGTCGTAGATGTAAAACTAAAATATAAAACAAAACAAAAATTAAAAAACCTAAACTAATGATCATGTATTTGCAACGAGAAGAGGAAAAGCACTTTGAGTATCATTTAGAGGGGGTCTGAGCTTAAAGATGTATAGCGACTCGAGGATGCGTAAATCAATCATATGAGGGGCACCTGCAAGGATTTTAAAATGATTTACGGAAACAGGGACGTTACAGTTTTCGGCATGGGATCGAACAGAGGACACTGGAGGAGAACCAAGTGGACGACCGGTTCTACAGCTGCGCCCAGCGTGCTCGGCTACTCTGGACATAAGAGTACGACAGGTGGAACCTGTACTGTGATTTACAACGTGAACAACTAAACTGGTAAACCACAGAGGAGCACATAGCAGTGGGCAGCTTATCCTTAAAGCGGAAAAGGGAACCGATTGTGAAATTGTTGACTAGAATAGAATGAATTTTAAGTTGCGGAAAAAACTTGCTGATTAGGAGTTCAATCAAGTCAAGTTCAATTTAATCCAAGTCAAGTTCAATTTAATCCAAGTCAAGTTCAAATTAATCCGAGTCATGTTCAAATTAATCCAACCCTCAGTTGACTTATAAAATGACATAATAATTAGTCAATTTGAGTTTTTTTGTTAAATATGTATCTATTGGATGTAATATGCAAGATTGGTTTCGAGGATATATTTACACTCATAGATATTTATATACGTGAAATTCCATTTTACCACATATATAAAATCATATACATGCAAGTACAAAAGGTTATCGTTAAACGATATGTAGGTTTAACCTTTAAAAGAAATATACAAATGCGATTCACTGAGTACTAATATTCGATTCCGTTTGATTACAATTTATACTTTTACAATACTACCCAGATACATTCCTGCATTAGCAGTATAAATGTTACCATCCATTCTAATTCCGTCCTAGTAAATGTAAAGAAATGTAGGATCAATTTACAATACACAATAATAATAAAGCAACAATGTTTCTTACTGATTCAATGTTACTGATTTTATTTGTGGGCGCAGCCATCGAAGTGTCCCTCCGCCCAACAAACGCAAGCCCCATCAGCGTGCCGCCACTTAACTCTTCACACTGCCATCTTAGGTTGAAAGCGAACTAAATGAAGAAACAATAAATAGATGAATACTCGACCACTTGTGAGAAATATTCAACTCCAGAGTGGTCGACTCACTACTACTGGCGAGTTTCAAGAAAAATGACGGAGACGCTGCTCGCTCGCACGGCGCAACGTGAAAAAAGCCCCCAAAAATAAGGGAGATTCAGGCTAACTTCAACTTGCTCGCATCTAAGAAATGTCGATGGAGCTCCCAATGTTTGCCGACAACTATTCTATCGCAACTTGACACAAACAAAGATAACAGCAAACCAACTTACAAACAAGAACATTTAATACATTTAAGTCCTTTCAACTCGGTTAAAGACCATTTAACACAGGCAAAGAATACATAGGAACACGAAAAGCATGCGTTTTGTACAAAGAGTAGATGTAAATGACTTATGGGTCGCTGCCACCAGAGGCACAGGGCCTCGAATTTATTAATTGATAATTTAATTGAGTGTGCGTGCGCACTACGGTAGCAATGGCCTTAGGGAATAGGCTCGTGTTCCTCCTTGTGGCAAGATGTGCGAGATGAGAGAGGATAGACAAGAAGCCGGACGATTTCTTTGCTTTATTTGGGAGGCAATGGCTGAAAGGCGAGAGCATGCGCCGGGAGATTGACGATCATAACAACTTCAACAATGACACTCGAACATCACTCTTCTGATATAACAACCAATATGACACGTCCCTCAAGACTGTTCAGAGTGACACAAAAATCACACTGTGTGCAGACAGCCAACTCGAACCCGACCTCGAAATTAAGCGGAGTGTCTCTGCCTACTCTCAAGCACCAATATGACTGTCTTTTCTGATTGCTCCGAATGACAAAACAAACAGACTGTGTGCAGACAGCTAACTCGAACCTAACCTCGAAATTAAGAGAAGTGTTTCTGCCCACACTCAAGCACGACCAGGAATAAACAAACCCCCTCAGTGTTTTGAAAGTTCGATTCTAACAAGAGGCGAACATGAATCAAACAACAAGAAACAATAATCAGGGTATCGCTCGACTCTGGACTGGATATTCTTGCTTAATCAATCTCGCCCTGACTTGCTAGCGCCAAGTCCCCTAATCACGGTATTACGTATCCACCTTGGAGGGCCTAACCGTCCTATCTCGTAACTGGACACTGAATCCCCCTTGACCTCTCGCCTTCGGGTCCCGACACTGAGTGACTTTTAAATGGTCATCTTAATGCAGTCGCGGACAGAGCCCTGCTAGGGGGGGGGGGGTTAATGTTTAGGCGAATGGAAGGGGAGGTGTATGGTTTTGGTGGGAGCCCCGTTTTCTTTTTAACCATGAATAACGCATGAGCTCGCGTCTTTTGCTGCGGCCACCGAGCTGGCAATCGTATTTATATCAATGTCTTGAAACTATATGGTCCGCCCCTAATTACATGATCGTCGCTAACCAGTGCCGCGACATCGTCACGGCTCTTTGCGGTGAGTTTTTATCTGAATGTCTTCGACCATCTCCCTTCCAAACTAATGCTCGTAGCCGGCGTTATTATTTTATGATCTCGTCGTAAAGAGAGTCGTCTTCTACATCACACTCCCACGTAGGGCAATTCGAAGCGAATGAAATTCATATTTCATTCAATAACTAACCATGCTTCTCTCACATTTTTCAGTTCTCCTTATTTTCTCATTACGCAAAAATGCTTTCTGTTTGTTGCCACCTGAAAATTTATAACACTTTGAAAATTTACCCCATTACAATTGACCACCTTGACTCATTCCTCTGTGTCAGGCTATTGTCAAAGATGTCGACTAGCGTCTATGTAATTTAACAGGAGGGAAAATAATTCTCCTCGCAAATAACTAAGCTCGCGTATCACAGATACTTTCGAAACATACTTCCGTCACGGACTTCAAAATTTCAATTAGCTTGAATTAATTTCGGCTCAACTTTCAAAGCCTGTTTTAACAGCTCGAGAAAATCCTTAGCTTGATTTTTAATTCGGCTCAAATTTCGCAGCTCCTTTATATCATCGCGGAAAACTCATAGCTTGATTTTTATATCGGCTCGAAAACTGCTAAGCTTGTATAGCTCATAGCTCGATTTCGTTTTCGCTCAAATTTTCGACACTTGGAAAACAGCTTGAAACATGTATAAAGCTCTACCAGAGCAAACTCCAAGAACTGCTGGAAAATATTCCCATCCTGAAAGCTGTGGGCAAACCCCAACAGTCCAACAGTCAGCAGAACCTGCTTTTTTATTATTCTTGAAAATATCAGGAAGATCCCTCCGGTATAAAAAGCCTCGGAAATTACGACCCTCAGATAGTTATCCTTAAAATAGAAATAACTATCTAAAGTGGCTCCCAAGAGGACCAACCAAAACTAATTCGCAATCGGGCCGAAACAAGACTCGCCCCCCCTAAATAACCAATAACTGGCGCCCAACGTGGATCCGCCTTCTCGACTATTTAACACTCAGTTAACATTATGATTGGTTACCATCTTTTTACAAATACAGATTTGTTTCCCTTTTGCTTATTTTGAGGATCACAGTCAAACGCTAGAAGAACTAGTTGAAATAATGATTGAAATAATGCATTTCGCACATTCGTTTACCTAAAAAAAGTTATGTCTATTGTAGAATTCATTTTTTGCCCCTTGTAATTAAAACTATTTTTCAAATCCCAAATCTGTTTTTTCTCTCGGGTCTAGTAACCGATGACAGAGAAGAGCTACATTTTGATCACTAAAACTCAAGAAATTCCCAATATACATTAGGAATTTTCATGAAATTACCATTTTAAACTTCAATAGTGTTTTTGGTATCAAAATATTCCAAACTGAAAATGATTGGAGTTCTTCATTATTTGAAATAGATTTTAATACCTGATTTATTTCAAAATACTGTAATTCAACATTATTTAATCTCACATCTCTTAATAAGAACCAATTAGGTACAAACTTGAAATCTTAGCCGCATGATACATACTGAACAAGTTTTCCAATGATTCAACACAGCTGACATTGACATCTTTCCAAATGGTACAAAACATGAATTACCTTCAGGTTTTACATAGTTGACACTGGCATCGTTGCACATGGTAAAAATATGAATAGCCTTCTGATTTTCACAGATTACATTGGCGCCTTTGCAAACGATACAAAGTCTGAATTACCTTTAGATTTAACAATGATGACATTGGCAGCCTTTTGAGTGGGACATTGTTTCATAAACTCTTGCTAATGTCTTCAAACAGCTGAGTTGAAGCACAAGTGTTGGCTTCAGTTTTGGTATCTAGGTGACACTGGAGTGGGTTAGTATCACTGGAAGAGACACAAACAACCTTGTGTCTTGGGTATACCAAAGAAGCCTCTTTATCAGTTGGTTCTACTTCAGGCACGGCAAAATTTACGGGCACTCCCGGAGAGCTTGAGGAAGCCGACTCGTCATAATAATAATAATAATAATAATGAAGGCATCTACGGATGCTTTATTTCCAATTTCAAGCCTGATACATATCACCTTGTACATTGGATTTTCAAATGCTCTATAACTAACGCCAGGACGCCATGGCGCTTTCCCCCGGTCAAGACCGGGACCCATTTCAAACACCTGGGTAGAGTGGGGTATTGTGCTTGGAATTTTTCCCCTATACCCAACAAAGAAAATCGCCACCAGCGCCGGGACTCGAACCAGGGTCTGCCTGCACGGAGGCGGGTTCGATAGCCACACGGCTTAGACGAGCACTCATCATCCAGCTGCATCTTCACTGCAATACCAACGTCATCAAAGCTTTTCGAACAAGTCCAATTATATTTTTCTTTGTTCTAGTAAAGCATCGAAAGACAATCCTGGAGCTGTAAAATAATGTGCTGGATCTTGAGAATAAGTTTTGATGCATGTTACTCAAAATTGTTCAAATACGTCTTTAACAATGATGTAATGTATGTCTTTTAGATATAAATCTTGGTACACTTTGAATGTTATACAATTGAAAGTTCTCCACAATATGAGTGTATGTTCATAGTCATCCTCTGAAATACTGTAAAACAAACTTTTAGCTGGTTCATTTTTTCATAACTATCGTAAAAAGCAGATTGAATGATATTGCATTACCTTAAGGGGGCCCTCCGTGGCCCCTTTTTTCTCCGATGGTCATTTTTCATGTTTTTGTTAGAAAATGACCATAAGGTGGTGCACTATTCGGTCCAAAAATTTTATGGCGCTACGGACAATAGATCCCCCCCAAGGGGGGGGTAAGGGGACCAAAATCTTAAATTTTCGACCCCATTTCGACCCCATTTAAAATGAAAACAAAAGAAGAAATGGAATATTTGCGAATAAACTTTTGTTAGATATGTTTTAAGGATTTATAAAACTGTCTTTGTTTTTGTTCTAGCTTAAAAACTCAATGAGTTATATTCTTTTGAAATATCAAAACCATTGGACTAAAAACCAATATGTCAATTTTTTTCAAAAACTAAGGCCTGAATAAAAAAAATGTATAGAAGAAATTGTGTTTCTTTTCAAAGGTTACGTATAATAGTCAAATTTTATAAGAATCAGACTGAGAACAGAAAATTTCATAATTTTATGAAATAAGTAAACAAATTTTTAATTTTTTTTCTATTTGTAAATAACAATTCTCAGTGTGAATATGATGTTATGCATGGAGACTATCGAAATGAAAATGAAAACAGCATTCAAGTACAGAAATTTTCCATTATATTACACTTCAACAAAAAATTTTGTTCATGTCCTATACTTCAAGTCACTTATTTTCAAAATTCAAAGGAATAGAAGTCATTGAGTTTTTATGCTAGAAAGAAAACAAAAACAGTTTTAGAATCCTTGGAACAATTCTAACAAACTGACGTTTCTTGATTTCTCAATTTGTATGATGTCTTTTTTTTTCTGCTAGTTCAAAACCTAAAAATTCGGTATATTTTAGGTATGATCAAATATCGCATACCAAAAAAAAATTCAAAAAGAAAATTCAGGAATATAAGTTTGTTTGCAATGTTACGAGGATTTCAAAACTGTCTTTGTATTTGTTCTAGCATAAAAATTCATTGACTTCTATTCTTTTGAAAACATCCCAAAAATGAACCAAAAAACGAGTTGAAAAAAAGAAAAAAACACTAAGGCCTAAACAAAAAACATCTCGATTAAAATATGGTTCTCCTGCAAAAATACATATAGTGGCCAAATTTCAGACCAACCGGATCAAAATTCAGTTTTGACGAGAGGGCCCCCTTAAATGCTCGAAGGACCAGTTAATAGCGACGTTGCGTGTTTGGTGAAAATATCAAGGCAAAATACCACTGGAAAAAACTATGCTTCAAGTCAAAGTGAACGTATGTGCTATAGTAAGCTAACATTACTACATTTCAATTTACTCAATATGAAAATAGTTCACAATAAATATATTTTGATGGTTTCATGCCTATATAAAATCGCGAAAATCACTTCAGACTTTGCCTGTCACTGGCTTGATTGGCTAGACATGTTTAAGAAAAGAAAAAAAAGAAAAAAACGTTTATTTTCCAAGTTGCCATATGAGATACATGCCAACATATTGGGTTTTAAAAGTTTCTTAATATAGGACGTCCTAAAACCAAAGTTCCATACGAGGAGAACTAATTGACAAACCATCCGAGGTGTATAATTAAGTAGGTAAGCCATACGAGGCATAATAATAGGCAAACTATACGAGGTGTACTAAGAGACAAAATATCAGAGGTGTACAAATAGATAGACCATACGAGGCATATTAATAGACAAAATATACGAGGCGTACTAATAGACAAACCATACGTGGCCTGCTAATAGTCTAACTCTGTCAAGGGTAGTTGAATGAGAAATGAAAAATATCATCTCATATATTTTATATTCAAAGAGATTGCTAACAACTTATAAATAATTCGAATACTGCTAAAGAATTATTCGAAACTCCCAAGTTCTTAGTTGAAATTATCGAAGTACGAAAAAGACAAAAAAAGCTATACGGGAGCAGATTGGAACCCCATCGTAAATGACAATCAAGAATTGAGAAAAGGTTAGTCACGAAGTAATTTATAAAGAACATCGCGCAACACAGCAAGCACATCTGGAAATGCGTAAACAAACTTGCACTCAAAAATGAAATGCATGGCTTGTTCAGCATACAAATATAGAGATAATTTTGCACGAGCGCTTTATTTCATTTCTCTGTTTTGACAATTAATTTTTTCTATTCACAGAAATGCCCTTCGGGCCATGATAGATCGATTTATAAATCACTAAGCAAACGCAATCAATTTATTTCTTTCTGGAATTTGATTCAATGTTAACTGATCGCAGAGCTTTAGGTAAAATGTAATGTGTTATGAGGTTTTGCTTTTTACGCAAAAAGTAGAAATAGAAACATATATATGTACACATTTGCTTATATATATGTGCGGACGTGTGCATGCGTACACTGATACATAGACAGTCATGTTTGCGGGCTCACACATACACACCCATGCACATACCAACACACACATTCATATATATACGTATTGAAATTGAATATAAGAGAAATGCTAATAAACATGAAAAATAATCTTGCTCTTTCTATATTTAAAATAACAGCCAAAGCTCTGATGAATCGTAAAAATCCCCTGAGGAAAAATAAGGAATAGAAAAAAGACTTTGAAAAACGTATAAATGGAATCGTTTTTTAATTTCCTAAAATAAATCTTAAGAAAACTCTAGTTACCGCAGAGGAACAACAACAACAACAACAACAAAAAATATTTCATATCTTCTCGATATTCTCTGCGACATCATGCGGACATGGGTACATGGGATGAAATGGAGATACAGTGTAAGCCGGTTACCACTCGTGATTAACAAATATCTACAAAATTTTGGCAAAAATGCGTAAACAAACATATACTCAACATCAAAATTCATAGCTTGTACAACATACGGACAGAATGATAATTTTACCACGATTCATATGCTCAAATTACGCTTTATTTCATTGGTTGTATTTGTCATTAATCCGATTCACAGAAACGACCTCTGGGGAAGTGATAGATCTATTTTTGAATCATTTCGCTAGTGCAATAAATGTATTAACCGAATGGTTTTGGCGTAAAGAAATGAAATAGAAACATGTATATCTATTTATGTAGATATATATATATACTTACATACGTACACACACATATTATTATACATAATACTTATTGGAAATGAAATACAATAAAAAAAAATTAATATATAAAATAAAACCAAAAAAAAACCTAAAACCTACTACACCGAAAATGACAGTTGAGCTGGCTGTAATCCTAAGAAATAATTCGGAAATAAAATAACTAAAAGGAAAAGAAGACTTCGAAAAACGTAAAATGAACTGGTTTTTGTTTCTTCATAGAAATTTTTAAGAAAACTCAGGTTACAGTCAAGAAACAACACAACTCTTCAGCATTATACAGACATGTGTACATGAAATAAAATGGAGTAACAGTGTGGACGGTGGGTCCAAAGTGATAATTTTAATTACAGAAATTTAGAGTTTTTCCGATTTGAAAGTTCAGTGCTAGTGTGCGCTGAACGCACGGAAAAATATGAAAAGACTAAATGCAATGCTTAAATTACCCCCTCCACCCAGCTCAGCCGAAATCGATTGAAAACATCTTCGAGAATGATTTTGAAATAGCGAGACAACATTAGCCAAAATTTAGTTCATTAAAAGCTTTGCACAACCCTCACATCTATAAACCTGTATATTGGTGTACACACAAAATGTATTTCAGGGTATGTTTGTCATACGGACGTTAAATATTAATACAGAAAAGAGAAAAAAAAATAAAATATCAAAATAAAGATGAGGAAATACTCCATATTGTGGAAAAACGTTCGTTCTGCTGCATTGAACTGACTGCTGTGGTGTTCATTATTGTCGACAGAAATAAGTAAGATGAATATACGAATGGCTTAGCAAACGTAAAATGAAACAGTTTCTGATTTTCTAGCGGAAATTTCAGGAAAATTAAAATTTCTGGTAGATGGGAAATTCACACGGAAATGCTGCAGGTCCTATGACAGAGATGCAAAATGACGTGACACATTTACTCTAAATTCTTTTACAGTTTTAGAGTTTTTGATATGCTGGGGAAGCTTGTTCCACAAAAAAGCTCCAGAAACTGAGAGAGCTTTTTGTCCCATGTTAGACGAACGGTAACTGACTCAAACGTCATTCCTCCGATTTGGTTTTTTGTTTGGGATATTAGATGGAAAAATTTTTACCACCTCTGCATTACTTTGGGGAAGGTACAGAGAGGAGAACACTCGTCGAGCTTTTTGGATCATGAATCTGTTCGGTATTGAGATCCAGTCGAGTTTTCTTAGAAGAGGGGTGACATGATCGTATTTATAGAAATTTCGTTTGCATACCACTTTATCGGCGAAGTTTACACATTTTCGCAACTCTTCCTGACGAAAGTGAGGTAAATCTCCCCACACAAGACTGCAGTTGTCCAGACGCGATAAAACTAAAGACTGAAGCACAAATAATCTAGATTTTTCGTGAAGTGTGTTCTTAATGCGATGAAAGAGCATTAAGGTCCCGAAAATTTTGTTGCACATTGTTTCTACGTGTGAATTGAAAGTCATATTTTTGTCAAACCAAACACCCAGATTTTTCCTTATCTTCTGGTTCGATTGTATCGTCTCCAAATGTTAGCTAGAATGGTGGTAAATTTTCAGTCACATTCTGTGATCCAAAAATAATGCATTGCGTTTTACTTGCATTAAGTTTGAGGCCATTATGGTCATACCACAATTTCAGATTTCTCAGAAGGTTTTCAGCTTTGGCTTGTGTTTCTTTTAAATCCGCTGTTGAGCTCGTCATGGTAATTTGTACGTCATCAGCATACATTGAGATTTTTGTGTTTGCCGCATGGTGGGGAAATCATTGATGAAAATTAAAAATAGGAGCGGGCCGATGGTTGAACCTTGAGGAACGCCAAAATTATTTGGTATGAATGATGACATTTTGTTATTCAAGCACACTGCATGAGAGCGGTTAAGTAGGTAGCTTTCAAACCACTGAGTGTCTATTCTGAGGTTTGAAATTTTTTGTAGAAGTTTCTTATGCTCAACACTGTTGAAAGCTTTGGAGAGATCAAGCAATAGTAAGAGAGTTAATTTTTTTTGCTCAATATCATTGTAATTTTTTTCTGTTATGTTTAACAGGACGTCCTGAGTACTGGTATACCTTCTGTATGCATATTGATTACGATGCAGTAGATGTGACTCGCCGATGTAAGACGAGAGCTGGTTTGTTATTACTTTTTCTAATATTTTGGACACAACAGGCAGGAGACTGATTGGTCTGTAGTTTGACGCTATGTCGATATCACCATATTTATTTAATTTATGTTTAAACGAAAAATAATGGCATTCGCAGTAATTGTCAATCTAATTATAAAAGTTTAGGGGTCTAGTGTTGGAGAAACCTTTTAAAAATGATTTAGTGAAATCAGCTAGCTATAGAATGCAGTTCTTGCTTCACAGATGAATCAATTTCGTGAGGCAGCAAGTCACTTGGCTGCGATTAGAACTACATTCGTCACCACGATTTGGTGAAAAATATTCCGAAGTGTAACAATTTCCGGTCATTAAAAACTTGATGTTCTGTAAATTGAACACAGATATGAAAGAAAACCTAAAAGAATAAAACTCTGGTGCATGAAATTTGATTCCAAGTTAAATTAATTTTAGCGAAGACCATGGAAAAGTTTTTAACATAACTCTGATTGCCAATGATATTCTTCACAAATGTTGCTTATTTTCGACACCTGAAATGAGTGATTATTATTGATCCAGCCAAACTCTTGACATGAAGATCGTAGGCCTATCATGTTTTTCACACTGCTTGTAATGAATAATCAGACTAAATTAGAACGAATCATCACAAACATTTTAGAATTCGGATTTTCAGTTCGGGTGAGCTAATTAACTAGAAGCTCGGGCTCCATCGTAATTAACATTCACAGGTTTACTGGCGCGAAAAAGACACCAATGCTCATTACACTGCCTGCTGCCACGCCTTGCAGATCGCCAGTCTACCTCTGGTTGGTGCTACTATAGCGTGAAGTCTACCGCCATACATTGCCTACCCAGGTGCAGTTGAGATGTACAAATAAAGTGTTTATTGCTGATATAAATGTATGGAAATAAGTAACATTCTTTAGTAACCTAGCCTCACGCTGTAGAACTAGCTAGAGTTAGATCTCTTGCTATAGTGAGGTAGACCTCACGCTATAGCAACACCCTCTAGTTCGACCTTTGTCGAGTGGGATGACTGAGTGTGCGTAGTTCTTTCTCTGCTAACATAAATTAGAGGTGAGGAGAAATTGAGGAGGAAAACCTAATTCAAATTTCTCCTCTGAACTTTCTTTAGAATTTGAAAATTCATTTAAGTTGTGATAGCAGGATAATTATTAATTACCTTTACCATTATGGAAAGACATGATTATTTCATACTTTACTCACGACTCATAGGTATGAACAGACTTTCAGCAATTGCTTGTGCTCACTCATAGCATAAAGGCAATGCGTGGTGAAACCAAGAATTACAAGAAATTTTTGCTGATAAAAGTTGAGTCTTTCCTCTCTAAAAGTATCTGTAAAACAGACAAAAAAATATACGGCCAAATTGTTGTTCATTTATCGGCTTCATGGAACAGTTAAGCTTTGATTTGCTTGTGATCCGCTTCTAATTCTCGAGCTAAAGTGCTAATGGACAAAAATAATTTTTAAGGAATAATTTCCCGCTAGACACCGTTGCGGAAAAGATTTTTCTTCGTTGTATTGTAGCGAGAATTTATTTTACAAAACTATCTATATATTAGTACGCCTAAAACTAAGGTCATGGGTAACGCTCTCATCCGAGTAGGTGGTCTCATGGCTACCAAATTCCTGAGTGTTACATAAAAAGATCGCCTTTACATGCATTGATACGTTTAACATTTTGTCAAGATAGGGTAGGTAGGAAGGGTTAAATTTGGTTAGGGTTGGATAATTATAATTTTTTTATCATTTGTTTTCATTTTTCTTTGCAAATTATATATATTTTTTCATTTATTTTTTTTCATTCTTTATATGTCAATTTTTTATTTGGTTATTTTATTTTTGTCAATTTTTTATATGTGAATTTATTTAATTTTTTTTTGGTAAATTTTTTCAACGAGTTAATTTTTTAATTTTTTTTTTCAATTTGTCAACTTATTTTAATTTGTTCAACTATTTTAATATGTTAATTTATTTTATTTCTTCATTTACTTTGTAATTTTTCATTGTAAATTTTTTAATTATTTTCTTCCGATTTATGCATTTTTTAATTGTTTTTTAATTTTTTACTTTTTATTTTAATTCTATTATTTTCATTTTTCATTTCTGTTAAATTTGTTACTCGGTATTTTTTCCATTTTTTCCATTTCTTAATTCATCATTTTTTTATTTTTTATTTTTTTTTATTTTTTAATTTTTCAGGTTTTTCCAATTTTGATTTTTTTTCAATTTTTATATTTCATCAATTTTATTAATTTATTTTGTTTTACCAAATTTTAATTTTTTATTTTGTTTTTTATTCATTTCAGCATAGGTTAGGTAATGTTGATGAAGTTTTTCCACGGGTCCATGGTTTTTTCATGTTTGACATATTATCAGAATAGCTTTGGTTAGAATAGGATAGTAGGATATGTTGGGTTAGGAGGGTTTAGGTTAGAATGTTATGTTTGTATTTCTTAGGAAATGTTAACCCATTCTTTTTCATGGGTCCACCTAGCTTAACGATGACATTGGTTAAGTTAGGTTAGGATAGGGTAAGGTAGGTTATGATAGGTTAGCTTAGGTTACGTAATGTTGATGACATTTTTTCGCGGGTCAACGGTTTTTAATGTTTGACGTATCATCAGAAAAGCATCGGTTTGCGTAGGATAAGTTAGTATATACTATGTTGGGATGGGCTATGTTAATATGTTATGTTAGAATTTTTTGGGTGATGTTGACTGAACTTTATCACGGGTCCACCTAGCCTAACAATGAAATTGGTTAAGTTATAGGTTAGGATAGCTTAGGATGGGATTGGAGAGTTTACGATAGGTTAGGTTAGCCTAGATTGGCTAATGATGACGGAATTCTTTCACGGATCCACGTTTTCTATGTTTGACATACTGTATTATCATGATAGGTTGGGTTAGCATAGGTGAAGAAGAGACAGGTTAGAATATGTTACGTTAGGATAGCATAGGTTAGAAATGTTATGTTAGAATTTGTTAGGTAATGTTGATGAAATTTTTTCTCGGGTTCATGTTTTTATCATTGACATATTATCAGGATCGGTTTGGTTAGGGTACATTATGATATGTTATTTAAGGTTAGGTTAGGATAAGTTAGGTTAGTTAATACTGATGGAATTTTACTATTGGTACGCGTTTTTTTCCGTTTCACTTATCAGGATCAGTTCGATTAGAATAGGATAGGATAGAATTGATAGGATAGGTTAGGTTAGGTTAGGTTAGGATAGATTAACATTGGTTACGTAATGTTACCGACATTTTTCCAAGGGTCAACGGTTTTTTCATGTTTAACATATTATCAGGAAAGCTTCGTTTGGCATAGAATTGGTTGGTAGGGTGATGTGTTCACGATCCGGACAGTAAAGGGAATAATATTCATAAAAAGTTATTAAGCTACAGGAGAGATTTTGTGCTTAAAAGAAAGCTTAACTAATTCCCCATCTTATGCTATGAGTTTCATATCTTTAGATATCATAGTATTGGTTTTACAGCCGTTTTCAAAATTCAGAATTCTCTGTCCGGGTCGAGACCGCGTGTTCACCACCCGGACGGGGGTGTGGTCTCAACCCGGACAGATGTTTTGGTCCACCAAAAACACACTTATACCAGGTTTTTATATTTTTTCTTACTAAGAACATCCAGAACATGACACTGAAAGGTGGAATAAAACAATTGGTAGCAAAATATCAATGTAATAAAAAAACCGACTCGGACTCAATATCACGTCCGAGTCGAGACCACGTACATCATTTTTTTCAAAATTCGTATAAAATAAAAACAATCGGCCTAGGTTAAATATTTCAATTTGGAGAAGTAAACACCAATGGGGGGCACATATTAATGCTAAAAATAATTCACTTTCATCAATAAAACACTTCGAAAAATCACTCGGTATTTAGCCGTGACAAACACTCATTTCCAGCCTTTTCCATGGCTTTATCTCACATATGGTACATTATAGTTGTAAGAACTATGCAATCATTCATTTTTAAATTGTTTTTTCCAGTACATTTAATTTGCATGAATTGTCAAAAATTGTCCGGGTCGGGAACACGGCATAATTTTGTTTAGCGGGCACCCCAAACGAGTCCATTGTTTTTTAGGCACTCCGTATTATCACTGATTTTATGCCAATATGGCATATTACAAAACAAAACTTATCACAAGTTGATCACGCCTTATTCGTGGTCATGGCACAATATATTCTGATGCCGAAAATTAAGATCGCGACCTCTTAAAATCGAAATTCTTACCTTGCTTACAAGCGGAGCGTCGGCGGGGAGGTTTGCAAATGACGTCTATTTATGACCGCCCTCCCTCATACGTCATAGCTCTGACGTCATCCTAGGCTCAATCGTTCATCGTTTAATCAAGACTGTCCGGGTCGAGACCTTGTCCGGTTCGTGAACACATCACCCTATGTACCCCGTTAGGATGGCTTACGTTAGAATATGGTATATTAGAATTTGTTTGTTAAAATTGACCGAATTTTCTCATATGGGTCCACCTATCCCAACGATGACATTGGTTAAGCTAGGTTAGGATAGGTTAGGATAGGATAGGTTAATATATGTTAGGTTAGGATAGGTTAAGATATGTTAGGTTAGGTTAGGTTAGGTTAGAATATGTTATGTTAGAATTTGTTGAATAATTTCGAGAAAAAAATTCTCACGGGTCCACGGTTTTCATTATGTTTAACATATTATCAGGATAGGTTCAGTTAGGGTAGGTTAGGATAAGTTAGGGTAGGATAGGTTAGGAAAGATTAGGTTAAGTTGGTAAAGGTTTGGTTAGTATAAGTTCAGTAATGTTGATGGAATTTTCTAAGGTGTCCACGGTTTTTAACGTATGACATATCATGATCGGTTCGGTTAGGATAGGATAGTATACGTGGCTTAGAATATGTTATGTTAGAATTAGTAAGGTAATGTTGACTAATTTTTTTTCACGGGTCGATCTAGCGTAACTATGGCATTGTCCGTGGAATTTCCACGGGTTCCGCTAGTTCCTATAATTGCACACCACTGTTTCAATAGTTACATTCGGATTATATTTTTATTGGCGTTTTTTCTGATTAGACTGAGGCAACATTGTATGCTCAGAACTCATCACATCAAACTCTCATTGCCGGGAAAGTTGCTGAAGTGATACTCTTTTAAGAACAAATTACTCTATTCGAACGTTTTAAAATGTTTTCATTGAGGGAAAGAATTTTCCATGCTGCTATTCATTTAATTGCATTTTGGTGTTTCGAATGAAACAACTTCAATTCTCGAGTTTATGACGTTTAAAACTTTCTATGTCTTATGTACATGTCCTAGAAGTTGCAACTATGTTTGTACAAAAGTATGTACAAAACTAGATTTCTATACTCTAAATATTAAATTTAGCTGGAATTCCCTCATATAATAGTTACTGCCTCTCGTAATAAGTTGTAGGTACCCATTTCTGTTGTTTCTAAACGTTAAGAAACAATAGTAACGAAATGAATTTTCGACCATAAATAATTTGTTTCCATTTTCAGTTTATGTGGCTAATCGGTGCAAAAACGGTATCTGAACTCGCATGCAAATTTTTAAACCTTTACCGTTAATGGTCGATGTTAGAGAGACCGGCGAATAGGGGAATGACATGTGCTTGTATGATTGCAACAGAATTTGAAGAAACAGACTATCAATGGTGCTCTCGAGTGGTTTTGTGAAGAAACGAACACAAAATCCTAACGAGAGCCTGCTTTCAAACGTATAGCTTAAGTGCTCCAAGGCGAAAAACTGGTAGCTCGAGACATCAGTCTGGTCGTGCAGACATTGTTATGATCAATAACTTTCGCGCACCAAAAAGAGAAGCACAGACCTGGATGCTTCTGGTCTGCCACGAAAACCGCAAAACGATACTAACTGCACAAAGCTGATGATGATGGTTAGCCTTCACTTTCAGCTCCTTATGTACTCTAAAGGCCTTTATGTTACCCCTTTTGATGGTCTCTTCTCTGGCTAATGTGACCCAACCCATGGTCGCAGTTCCTTCCAGGACCAAAAATATCTCGGTGAAAAGAAATGTGTAGTCAAAATTGACCTGTTGTTGCTAGATAGCAGAAATCTCTGCGGAGAATTACCTGCACATTTCACATCAGGAAATATTCTCTCCATCGGTCGGGTGCCAACCCCATTCATATTAAATAACGTAAAAAGTGATGAATATTGTAAAGCGCCCATTTGTGCGAACTTTCATTTATCTGTTCTTTTTATGGATCTGCCACTTTTGACCATACTTTTTTGCTGTCGAGGGTCTTGCAGCAAGTGCAAACTATTCAACATCATGTGCGTTCGATGAAAAATGCTAACATCTGCATTCGCCATAACATCAAATACTCACAATTAATATCTTCGTTCCGAACAAAGAAAACAATTTTGATTAAATTTATGTAATCATGGAGAATCTCAGTTACAAAAATGGCGTCTAAGGTAGGAGTGGTTTAGCAGCATTCTTTCGACCTGCACGTTCAGGAAGGATTCTCGTTATAGTAAGTACTCGTAGAGCTATCTATCAACATCTAGTTTAAGTGTGTCAAAATTTTAGTATCTCCAAATCCTTTTGCGTTCTAGTCCCGGGATCAGGTTTTTCTTAGTCAATAGTCTGTGGAAGTTAAAACTCATCATATGGTGTTCACGAAATGCGTCATTGAATTATCGACATGTGCATTGACTGCAAAGCTTCCTTTGTTTGTACTAATAAATTCATTGCCAGCTCTTCCTGGTCCAACTCGCTAGAATCTAAAAATTTATCAGTTTCTTTATTTACAAAATGTTGAATGTTACTCGTAAGGACTCGTCGCGGGAAAAACGGCTGTTTAGTAATATTTTCTCATAAAAAATATTTTCGTACTTTCTCACATTAATTTGTACCGATGCGCGTCTTCAAATTTTCTATGGAACAAGTCTTCATCTTTTAATCTGAAAGTGTTTCACGATGTGGTTGGTAGAAAAATGAATTCATAAACAAGTATCAAATAAACGTATTCCGAAATTTGGAAACATTACTTTGAGTAATCCATTCTTTGCCGAGTGTTTCTTGAATGTTGTGCGTAGATTTATGGTATGTGGATGTTGTTAAAATGTAATATGGTGCCAATTGATAGGATTTTCGTGTGTATGTTAAGGACATGACGTGTAAAAAAGGTGTCAGAAAAACGTGAAGTAGCAGCTGAGTTCAAAGATGTATTGAGTTTTAATTTCCATGCTGGGCAAGGTAGTAAAAATTCTGCAGTGACTGATTTCAAGTTGTAAAAAATATGCAAGTGATTTTGATGGACGTGATCAGAATAATTTACACTATGGGGACAGGAGGTAGTGAAGTAAACCATTGCCAGTAACATTATGAAAAGAAATACTGTAAAATTGGATGGCGGGGGTTCTTAAACTTATGACTCTGACGTTGCTCGTTTTTCTTGCAACTCTGTTTCTTTGTGAGTAATTAGTAAACGGATGAGCATTGAATCTCGTGAGATATTAAAAATTTCCGTCTGGATAAGGTTTGGGGATGATAAAAGCGTTGTGTTGGTATGTGAGTCAGTTTTCACCAGGATTGTCAGGATTAGGGTGACTACTCGCCAAGTCATTATTCCTCCAACGTAAATTTATAAATTAAGTCTTAAGCCTCTTTTGTTAGTTTGTTTGTTTGTCGCTGATGCGTTTTTGATTCACCTTTTATGCACTGGTGTTTGATAGAATTGGTGTTGTACGTGTTCTATAAAATCTAATTAGGATGTGCCAACTTGTGTATCAATACACAAACAATGTAAGATTTAAGTTTTGCTAATTCAACCCGTATTAAAACTAGCGCGTTGCCCTGTCAGATCTCTTTACACGCCAAGGAAAATTGCACTCTTGGGAGTCTCACGTAAATGAAGGCAGTTTTATTGATTTCTTCTGCTGCCATTATCGATAAAAATTCAGATTGGTGGTCATTTTGGCCTGGTATCAATTGCAGCCTTCGTGATATTGATTTCAATTAAACTACTCTGTTCGTCTGTCATTGAAAAATCAGGCTTCCAGGGATAATTGTTTTTGTACGAGTAAAAGATGTCACTGTTGTTTGAAAAAAATGTTTGCAAATGAAACTAATTTTTTTTCGATCAATGTCCTAAACTTATTCTCTAGCGAATTTGCTGTTGAAAAACGAAAAGCATAGCACAAATTGCGCACTCCTGCACTGACAAAACTGTCGTTTACAGGCGTCAGTTTCGTGTAGCTCGACTACAGTTATATTCACAATCTTCAACTCATCGAATATTCAATTTTCTGCAGTCTCATGATCAAAAAACCTACGTATATGATATTCCTTATGAGCTTATTCGATCAATGATTATCAGGAAGTAAACGACCCCGTAATCGATACTCGCTTCGCCCGCACTGTATGTGTCTCGAACGACGACAGTCTGGCGCCAGGCAACGAAGGGAACAAATTTCTTGCTTGGTAAAATATTCAGTTAACAAATTTCAGTGGGTACCGTAGAAACAATTGAATTTACCGAGAAATGCGCCTCTATTCATTTGGTATTAGTCTGGCGCTATTTTCTCTTTTTTTATAATTTTCTGCCAATAACTAAACACTAATCAAAGATACAGTTTGACCAGGACTGATCATGCTGAATACAAAAGCCTAAATACTAAAAATGTTAACAATCTCTATAATATGAAGTATTGAAACTCAAGTTCATATATGCTGATAATATTCATAGTATCCCTATTAGAGATATCGTTAAATGATTGAATAGTCACATCAAAGCCTTGAAAGTGCTGAAAATAATGAAATATTTTCATTTGAATATCACAGACATGAACGAAGAAATTCGGCATTCAAGGAAGTTTTGAGTCAAAGTTACGATAATACATCGCACGATTGCAGAGCTCTACCATTTCCGAAGTTTAAGGTTTGCATTATTTTCTTAAAGTAAGTCTCGTCTGCTGGCAAATAAAAAGAACTCATGAGCAGAACGTAATGGGGATGGATAATCAATTGATAATATGTTGCATCAAGAAAGCCTATGCTTCAAAACAATGGTTTGCTGTTAATAATACAATTGATTTTTTATTCATTAAACTCCTTACAAAACCGTTAAATACCTTCGCAAATGGTTAAACTAATTCATCATTTATTTACAGAAACGCAATTTCTCGTTCCAAATATTCCGATACTGAGGGTCAAATTTGAAGCCCTCCGTAACGCTTTGATGTAAAAAAATTTTCTACCTTCAATCTCAAGAGCGTATTTGTGATGGTACTTCAATGCAAGTGAAGCATCTCTTAGTTAATAATACAAAGTTAAATATCCATACGTAAGGTCGAACGTCAGAAATGAAGCTTAAAATTCACGTAGGAGGAGTCCCGTTGGTCCGCCACAAAGTCACCGCAGCCGTCCTCTACCTCTTGATATGTGCCCAGGCATGGTCCAGTATTCCAATGAACCGCAAATGGTCAATCTTTGAAGCCAACATGACCAAGGTGTGCGGCGAAAGCTTCACGGAAGTTAACGCTCCAGATATCATGGTGTGCGTTTTGATCGCTGCGAGGAATCTTCCTGCCAACATCGCGTGCCACAAGTCCTCGAGGTGCGTTATTGCCTCCGCAAACCTGCCGATTGTCATGGGACGACCGACTGAGGGCTACACCTGCTGGTATTACCATGGTGAGCGATGGAAAAATTCTTAAGCCCACTGCCGTCAAAATTTGCTCGCAAGGAAAATTTTGCAATGCAGATGTTTAAGCAGGAGAATCGTGAAAATGTAATTTCTGTGTCATCATCTATCATTCAAAATTCTCAGGCTAAGGCCGGAAAAACGTGCAACTGTTTATTTATTACGAAAATTTTTCTTCAGGTGGATGTTTATTTTTTCTCGATAGATTTCCCCAAGATTTTCACATGGTATCAATAGCAGGCTAAAGATTACAGGAGTGGAAATTGCAGTGAATCGATTTAAAATTTTCGGGCGCTCAGTAGACTGACTAAGGATTTTACATATCAAGTTTCTTGAACTATAAATTGAAAATGTTGAGCAGAGTTTTCAGGAGCCAACTTGCATAAATAATTCCAACGGTATAGAATTAACTTTCAAGAGTCTTCTTGAATTTCATAAGCATTTTAATTTCCTTGTTCAATATATCGTGGCGATAAACCGCATAGAACATTAGAAAGTCATTATGAAATCTGTCTATTTTCAATCACATGTATATATTCCACATTTCCAGAATGCATATTCGGAGACGCGTTGGTAAGGGAAAATGAAAGCATCACGATCCCTGACTCCGTGTGTAGCCAAACTTTCACGTGCACCAAAGGAAGGATGTTCGAACAAGGTGTATTAACCGTAAAGCGAAAAATTTCTGTGTTTTTTTTTAAAGAAAAAAATTATGCTATTGCATCCAGTATTGTATTCAACTTTCTCAATGGATTCAAACAACAAATTGATGTATTAAGTTATGATATTGAAAAAAACGTAATCTCGAAGTTTAAAAGGATTTCGTTATCAGTACCTGTTGTGATATGATTCCGGTTATCATTTAAGTTTCCCAAAGAACCCTCCCTCCTCACAGGCGTGTATCCTAGCCGCTCCGCTTGCTCAGCCCCTTTCACGCAGCACTCGTTTGGTTGCATGTACGACCACAACATCTCAGGCACCTACTGTGAGGCGCGCCAGCAGTGCCGAGATCTGGGGGCGAACCTTGCTTCTCCTGAGACTGCTGAGGACACAGCTGCCATGATGAACTACTACAACACCAAATATGGTAAAATCCTGCACATATCGCTTGCCAGTATGTATGTCCATGAACGGTAAATTTTTTCCCCCACCGAACAATATTCTGCTGATACAAGTTTCTAAAAAATTGTTTTTCTGAAAATAATTAACGTTTTTGTCAATATGTAGACAGAAGCAAAAATGCGTTTGCAAAGAAAAATGTCAAAAAAATAAAAGTGCATCACCCTAAGTTTGGAAGTCTAAGAATTAAATAAATTTTCGCTTCACTACCTAATCTGAAGAACAACCTTAACTTTTAAAGGAACATCCATAACACAGTGGAACAAAATATTGACTGTTCTTGTCTGTAGTCAATTCTTGTTATTTTCTATTTCCTACCATCTAAGAACGAAGAATATAATAATTGTTCACTTTAAACTCTGATTTTTCGAATTGACCACCTATGTTTTGAAACTACCCTATTACCAAAGGCTTATTTCCCTTATCCCCGACAATTCAGACAGATTCTAAACTATTTGTTGAAATTTATTAAAGAACTTTCTTTATGATTCCAAAACCTGCAAAACTATTCTTCCCAAACGTTTCAAGAACTTTTCGAACATTCTTACTATGTATATGGCAGCATAAATGCAGGGAACGTATGCTAATCCGGTCAGTTCATTTCTATCCATCATAGTGTAAACGAGTCAATCGTTATCAATCACTACTATCTGCATTCACCAAGCATGGCATCCAGAGGTTATTAGCCTCCGGAAGACGCGTTTTGCTACATCTGTAGCGAGTGTATCAAAACTAAAGCTAAAAAGTGTTCTCTGGAAAGATCTATAATATTTCGGCATGCCTGTCGGGGATCAAGATAAACCTGGGCACCTCATTTCTCCAGTGAGCTCCGCAAAAGAACTCTGGAAGGTAAGAAAACACTAATACTTATATATAAAAAAAATATTTTTATTTTAACATATCCCATAACATTGAATTTAACGTATCTGTGCTTTCACAATATATTTAATCTTTTCATTTTGCTTTTTACAGGTTGGGACAGAGGGTAAAACAGAGCTATGAGATTTGCAATTCCACCGACTTTGGAAGGAACCAACTGCTCACCCAAGCAATCGATTTTTCTATTTGGTAGACCCACCCAAACGTCGAGCAGGCAAAAATTTGCCTGCTCTGATATATACTGACCTTCTGTCATCCATTGCGCCAGTGACACACGCTCAGAGTACCCACTCCTCTATCCGTATCCACTCCTCCAAAAAGAAGCAACGGTGTTCACAAAGGAAATTAGTTCAGAAGAACATGAAAACTCTGATTTAGAGTTCAGAGACTCAGCTGATGAGAGAAATCCATACTACTCCAGCTAAAAAGACAAGCTAAATAGACATGAATGAATTTATCAGAGATCTCGGCCTCACGAAGTCAAATGGCGAGCATTTGACATCGAGATTCAAGCAGTGGAATTTCTGAGACGAGAGTGTGCACAAATCCTGCCAGAGATTGCGTCATGATCATTTTTCTACTTTTTTTACTTGTCAAAATGAGCTTTGCTTTTACCACAATTCGACTGGTATGTTTGAGGCCATTGGAATTACTCTTAACCCCAAAGAGTGGCGACTCTTGATCGACAGCACGTGCAGAAGACTCAAAACAGTGCTGCTGCATACCGGGAACATGTACTCATTTCTCCCTCTCGCCCACTCCGTCCAGCTCAAAGAGGAATACAAGAGTTTCAAGACCTTGTCAGATGGATGGAAATATGAAGAGTGCAGTTGGGAGATTGTAGAAGACTTCAAAATGGTGTCTTTCCTCATCGGTCTCCAAAGTGGCTTTACCAAGCTTCTGTGTTATCTTTGCCTTTGGGACAGCAGGGATACCATGACACACTGCCTCAAGAGGGACTAGCCACAGCGAACCAAGTTTAGTGTGGGGAAGAACAACGTGAGATGGAAGCCATTGTTGGATCCCAGAAAAGCACTGTTCCCTCCTCTCCACTTTAAACTGGGCCTTATGAAACAATTCGTCAGAGCTCTAAATAAGAAGTTGCTAACTCCTAAGTACATCCGGGATTTTTTTAAGTACCTCCAGGATTTATTGTGCAAGTTGAAGCCAGTGTCTTTACTGGTCGACGAATATAACAATCATAGAGTGCAAGGAGTTTCCGTTGAAAAACTTTCATGGATAAAGACAGATTTGTCGCAGTAGTTTTGGGCTTCTTGGGGAATCCTGAGGCCTAAAACTACGTGGAGCTTGTTGAGAACTTTATGACAAACTACGACAAGGTGGGTTGCAGGATATCCCTTTAAAGTCCATATCTGTAACGCCCATTTCCATAAATTTGAGGAAAACATGGGAGCTTACCTCGATGTTTAAGATGAGCGCGTTCACTAGAATATATTGAACTTTGAACGTCATTACGTCACTAGGTTTTATAATGAAAATATAGAAGAGTATATTTGGGGGCTGATTTTCGGTGGTCTTGAAAAGCAGTTCGCTTGTACCCCACCACACAAGCTTTGACCGACCAGCCACCACCTCACGCAACGGCGGGCTTCGAGGTGGCTTTCGGGTTGGCCTAAGCGCCACTCAACCACCAACCAATTGAGACACGTGCCCAGCTCGTTCCCAACTTTAACAGGCCCTATATAAGGAGGTGCAGAGGAAGCTCAGCCAGTCTTATCACAGCAGCTTCGATCTTCACAACACTCAACGAAGACGCTCCGCTAGCAACAGTCTCAAATGCCTCTACCGCCACTTCGCATTCAACAGTCGCTTTGCCGCCATCCGTGCTGCAACTTTAATCTGCCGGTCCTCCAAGACGTCCCTTGGTGCGTTACCACGTAACAGCAATATTTTCTTCGTGAGCCACCATTGTTAGCGGTATTCCTAATATAACGGCATTTATTCTAGTTGTATTTTCTTACCCTGTCGGGTTCTTTGGTACTTCAGGCACTCGCTTCGGGCATTCATATTCAAAGTCCTTAGATATTCATAGTCTGCCCGGAGCATGAAGTAGCCTGAAGAACAATACGATTGATTTGTTAAAGGAATCTCCACTATATACGTAAATCTAGAATAACCAATCATTCCTAAGTGTGTAGTCTCGCAGGTGTAGTTCTAGAATAAATAAATGCTATTAGTGCATTATCTGTCGTTTTTATATACTTTTTTCAAGTCAAACTTAAAATTTGCCACTTTGTTCCCAAGAGGATAGATAAATTTTAAAAAGGATCGTTATCTCAGACACAAAAGCAAAATTAGAATTGAATACAGAATGTTTTTCATGTATTTTAGGAATAGGCTGTAAGAAACAACAATTTCAACTCACGGACAACACTTTGTTGCACGGTGTATAATTGGGTAGAGTTTCATAGAATATTAACAATCGGAATTTTTTCCATTAGGTAAATATTTAATCTTTCTCTGCGCGGAAACGGACTTTATTTATTGAAATTTTCAGAACTCAAGCACTCCGTGATAACACAATGTGCATCTGATACGAGATTTCTGACATTCATGAATAATTTTTAAAAGAGAAGTGAGCTTAGGGTTATTTTCATCGAAATCTGTGGAGTTGTTGCCGCTATCATCACAAGATTACCAAGTTCAATTTTTCTGCGCTAAGCATATAGTTTTACACAAAACTCTCAAACGATGTCACGGTTGTAAGATTACTAATAATAAAAATAAAATATTAAAACAAATCAATAATTTATTGGCATTCGTATCATCAAAGGCATTGAAAATCTATTGATAAAAAATTCAAATTCTGGTTGAACGTGGGAAGTAGTTTATATTATTATTCATTGGGTAAATATTCTGGTTTGTATTAAGAGAAACAAATGAAAATGTAAAAAATGTATTATCAGGTTATTAATTTTCATATACACATTAGTTTTACAACGAAAAAACAGAGGTTAGCTTCAACTCAAGGCGAAAGATTCTATTGAAAGTTGGGAGATTCGGTAGTTGCTGCACTATTTTAAACAGCTTAGATATTTTGCTACATTTACGTCACTATCTGTTATTAAGAATTAAAAATAACTTTGCATGACAGATAACCTGAATGTGGAAAAAATTAGGTTTTCCTCAAATTTTTGGTTGTTTTATTTTGTACTTTTTTGTATATCCTTTCTTGCATGGCTTAAGAAATATATATCTGTGACTCTTCTCCCATGTTCTTCTTTTTGTGCTATTGCACTGAGCGCTTTACCTGAATGGAACATATGTTCACAAGGCATGTAAGTGTTAAAATACTGAACATCGGTGAGAGCAGAAATAATTGTGTGATCATTTTGCTAATGTTCCAGTCAAGAAATTTTTTATTGATTCTCTTGCACTCGTCAGAATTTGGCAGCATAATTAAGGAATTTGAATTTTTCCTCATACGTATCCCTAGGTCAAGTTGTGTTGGTTATACCTGAAAATTTTCAACATAAACTTTCAAAAGGGCTATAAAAAATTTTTCTTCAGGCCCTCTGTAATCGACTGTTGTGTTTTTTCTGGGTAACGTCAGTTATATGAGCCTATGTTAGAGCAGCTGAACTCATTTTAACAAACGATTTCGACTTCATTCATGCAGGTCTTAGCGTTTTTTTAAAGATGCTCTAAGCGCCAAGGATGGTACGGATGTTAGAATTGTTTGCTGCACATCTCTGGGTGGTCAATGAAAAATGAACTAGGAAGAGATCAGATTTTCAATCATTTCTACACGAATAAACTTAAGAGGTATTATCTGAAAAAATTCTGTGTTCATTAGAGTACGCCCTCCCCGAGCGAGTGCCCTTCTACGTGGGGCTGTTCCAAGTCAATGGTGTCTGGCGCTGGCCAGCCAATCAGCGAGCCGCACCACGCGGGACCGGCAACTGGGGGGAGAGTCAGCCAGACGGAGGAAACAAAACCCCAAGTGCTGTGTACAGAACTAACTCCATATATAAAATAAGTGATGAGCTCATGTCTACGAAGGCAGGAGCCCTCTGTCACGTTTGGGGTGTCAACTGAATTACTTCGTACAATATGGATTATCAGTAGAATTGGACCGTACTCGACGTATGCATCATTAGAAGTTAACTTTGAATGCTCTGACCCGTGCGATATTAAACCAAAATTTATCCAACGTATCTACACAATTTATCCTATGGATTATTCAATACGAGCAGGCTTATCATACTTAGCCTAAAATATTAAAACAATGTCTTCATTAATTGCGTCTGTAACCAACAAAGATATGAGTTGCAGCATTTCAATACTTTCCATTTGCTGTCCGCGTCCGCAAGAGTGTCTACTCTCCTTTAGATACAGATAATCAACTGGGTCATTTACCACAAATCTCCTAAAATTATATTAGTTGAAATTCAGCCACACGATCCGTGCATTATTGAAACATTGATTGAAAACACTAAAAACATGGACGGTTTTCAACGAACTCACTATTTCATTTAGCAATCTGATCTGAACAATTATTTCACGGCAGTAAAAGCCTCCATCCCGTTAGTTCGAGTGACAAACTCTTCATGATAAGTGCGATAAGTTCGATACAATACTGAAGAAAGGCTAATCCTTGAGCGATTCGCAATAGTGAGAATGGAATAATTTCAAACCTATGTCTTTTGTCTCAGATATGACTAGAGAATTTATGCAATTTTTTTCGGATCATCGCGAAGTATTATTAGGAGAGGTTCCGACAACCTCAAACGTTTGCCGATTATTTTTCGCAATGCAGTCCTATTGCTGTGTGTCCGTGTTTCGCACTTTACACTTCTGGTCATTGAATACCCGAATTGCAATGTGTTTAGAGCATCATAATTAGAAGCAGCACCATCCATGATAGGAATGAATAGTGGAAATGGTTTTCATTTACGAAATGAAGAAATGCATTTGCAATAAAAATTGCAGCACTCATTAATTGTAGGTTTTACAGGCGCAAAAGTGTGAATATTTTACATAGTTACAGAATTGTTTCAGGCATGACATTAGAGCTCTATACTAGCAAATGCCGTCATAAGTTATGGCTCTTGTCGTAACGACTAGAAATTTATTTACTTTGAAATTTTGAATTTACTCTAGAAATTAAAGAGCGTGTTAAAAAGATTGCACAAATTTAATCTCAATCTCAGTGTTTCTCTCACCTATCTCCTTTTGGCGACTTCTTGGCAATTGATCTTAGCGGTTTTTGATGCCTCATTAGTTAGCTCTTTGGTTTTTATTTTCATAGGGTTTGGCTGCATCCAAACCGGAATTGATCGTTAAGTAGAAATGGTACGTTATTCCTCATGTCTGACGTTGCAAATGGTAATTATCTTTTAAAGAGGGAGAAAATGAGTTTTTTCAGCGTAGAATAACTTTCTGGAGTTTCCATAAAACATCTCTTAGCCTCCTCGTTCAGGTCGTTTGCTACGTGGGCATCCCGAACGAGAGATCGTGGGATCTCGAGGATCTCATCTGTGTTATCTTATATTTCTGTTATCTTATATTTGTGTAATCTTATATTTGTGTAATCTTTTATTTGTGTAATCTTATGTTTGTATAATCTTAAATTTGTGTAATCTCATATTTGTGTAATCTTATATTTGTGTAATCTTATGTTTGTATAATCTTATGTTTCTGTAATCTTATATTTGTTTAATCTCATATTTGTGTAATATTATATTTGTGTAATCTTATATTTGTGTAATCTTATGTTTGTATAATCTTATATTTCTGTAATCTTATATTTGTGTAATCTTATATTTGTATAATCTTATATTTGTGTACTCTTATATTTGTGTAATATTATATTTGTGTAACCTTATATTCGTGTAATCTTATATTTGTGCAATCTTATGTTTGTATATAATCTTATATTTGTGTAATCTCATATTTGTGTAATCTTATATTTGTGTAATTTTTTTATGTGTAATCTTATATTTGTGTAATCTTATGTTTGTGAAATCTTCTATTTGCATAATCTTATATTTGTGTAATCTTATATTTGTGTTATCTTATATTGTGGTGAATGTAGTGTGTGGGGACTGTGGTGAATACAGGAAGTCCAAAAATGTTCCTGCTGATTTTAAATCTTAACATTGCTATGTATCTAGGATAAATACTGGTAAAAATGAATTAAAGGCACTAAAGAACTATACATCGGAATTAAATTCTTGCACGGCATCAAAGATTTATGGAAGATACAGTCATAGCTGGCTTGATGAAAGACCCAATTAACGAATACCTCAAGTTACGAAACGTGTATAAGTAAAATTTTCGTCTTTGAATACGATGTAAAATTCAAGTTACGAAACGCAAGATCTCAAAGATTCTAATAATGCGCGCTCAGCTTCGCAGCAGCCCAAATCTCCTGAGATGGAAATACATTCGTAGCATCCTGCGTTTTGTTTTAAAATTGACGCGATAAAGTTGCTAGCCCGTTAGCTATTTCATAACACCTCGTTGGCCTCCCATTGGCTATGAGGAAGCTGCATTTCCTTGATGCCAATAATGCTTTTAGGGTACCCGCACACGAGCAACTCTTTATGGTCAGTTGCCACAACTAAAAAGTTGTCCGAAATAGGAAGCATGCATTTCTATGGCTGCCCGCAGTCGGGCAAATTTTCGTGAGGCGACAACAAAAAGTTGTGAGGTTTTCAGTGTTTTTTCAGTGTCAGAACACTCTAGCCTGAAAGACACTGGAAAACACGGCACAATCGTCAGATAAAAAATGGACAATATGCCATCCCAGTATTGAGCATATATATATCATCATATGCTCAAAAATGCCGAACACAGGCTCTTTTTTTTCTTTAATATAATGAATGTATTATTTAGGTGCGAAATAGATTATGTTTCGCCAAGCCATTTTAGTATTGCTTAAATGCTTTACAGTTTATTTATGCACCATACTGCCTCAAAACAAGTTACATTTGCAAAAATCTGGAGTTAACAAAGCCAATCTGGCAACCTTCGACTGGCTGGGCGCTGGGTGGCGGCAACTAAAAGTTGTCCGTGTGCGAGCTTCTATTAGAAATAACATTCTCTATCGCCTGCAGCAGTTGCCGACAACTATTGTGTTGTCAGAGAAATTGATCCGGTCGCAACCACCTCACAACTTTTTGTTGTCGCCTCCCGAAAAGTTGCATTCGTGCGGGCAGCCATAGAAATGCATGCTTTCTATTTTGGACAGCTTTTTATTTGTGGCAACTGACAATTAAAGGTTGCTCGTGTGCGGGTACCCCTAGTGTGCCGTCGACCCTCGTTCGTCACGGAGTTCTAACACGCATAAAGGACAGAGTTGCTGCTGTTTGTCAGAGCTGCCAACGTTTGTCGCCTCTTCCCTCACCCACCCGAACTTCATTTTAATCCGCACTCGCCCTTAAACGGCCCATAGACGATCAATTTAATTGTCAATATCATTGCCTCAACATATTGATGGAATTTTTTGTTGCCCACTAAGTCAATTATTTGACGGTCGTCAATCAAGCCCACAGACGATCAATTAAATTGTCAATATTCATTATTGACAATTATATTGACAATAAAGTTGATCGTCTATGGGCCGCTTTACCTATCTTCGACATAGTTTCCCAACCCTAATAGTAAATGATTTGAGTGTTTCCTTTTTTAATGGTAAAATAAATAATTTTATTTTGCATCTTACACATATCTCATGCGAAATTGGCATCTTATTTTACAAATATTTAAGGGTTTAAGGGGTATTATGTGGGCCCTTGTAATAAATAAGCGTTTTTACGTGTAAAATTCGAATCTAATTACGAAAAAGTAACGTCACGAAACCACTTCTGGAACGAATTAATTACGCAAGTTGGGGTATGACTACATATTTTATACATATAGAAACAATATCGGCTCATCTATTTAAACAATTTAAACAGTTTAAACAGTTTGAAAAATTTATTTATCGCAAGTAATACAGAGGTAGATTGTTTCTTAAGTCTAGTACAATGGTCAAATTTGAGTATAGCTACCTGTGGGCCCGAATAAGTTCAGCGACTTCTAGGATATCCTACCATCAACGTTATTCAAAGGTGTACAATAATGTTTAACCTAATTCACTTAAACTAGTTACGCATTAGACTGATCAATGAAATAGTTAACTCGATATTCGATGCTTCATCTTAAAAAATAGTTTATATAGACTAGATGTTAACAGTATATCCTATAAACAGTTAAGAGCAGACTGAAGATCAACGATATTAGCCATAACAAAATTACCTGATCAGGACCAGTCATGTAGGAAACAAGATTTGGCTTGATTATCGTACTCGAGTAGTTTTCTGATAGGAAATGAGAATCAAGATTTATTTTAAATACTTTGTAAGAATTACTTTCAGGGATCTCCGCAGGGATTGAATTCCAAGTTTTGTTCCAACGAAGAGGATACTGTGTTGCGACTGTTGCGTTGAATGATAAAGAAGCATAAATTTACTTCTATTACGGGTTAAATGGTCGTGACAACGAGTTGGCGCAGTTAATAATTGTTTGATGTTACTTGTTTTAGACAGCTTGTTTTTATAGATTGCAACACCAGCGGAAATTTTATGTCTTCCTTCCTGAAGGGAAAAATAATTGTCCTGCTAATCACACCCAATAAAAACACATTTAGCCTAGAAAACGCTCGAATTAATGAGTAATTATGTCAATTAGGGTTGGATTAATCTAAATTTAACTTGGATTAATTCGAATTTTACTTGAATTGAATTGAACTTGACTTGGATTAAAATGAACTTGACTTTTGTCGATTTGAAGTTTAAAGTGTAGCACTGACATTGGCGCTCGAGGTATCCTACTTTAGGTTTCAACGTTTCTTTAAATCTATAAAATTCCAAAACTAAGGAGTTTTTGTCATTTATTATTCGTGAAATCAATTTATTTTGAGTTTTCAACCTATGGTTTAAATTTTTCCGCACAAAAAACTACATATGAACAATAAAACGTCAGGTGTCTCAATCGTTTTAAAAATAAAGATTTGCTTATGTGAGTAATATCCCCTATGTTATTACAATAGGAATCAGCTTGATTGGAGGGTATCAAAAGTACCATCCAAATAATATGAAAAACCTCGGATCTGATAACTTTTGCTTGTAAGTAAAAAATATCGCGTGAAAATGGAATCTCTTGTTAAGAAAATGCAGCTTATCGCGGTAAAAAGCTATGGCAAGGTTTGTAAGAACTTCTTGGCTAATTATAATTTGAACTGTTATACACAGTGGTTACTTGCTTGGCTGGTGTGTGTTAAGGATGCGTAACGACCGTATCTGTGATACCAGTTTCACCAGTGCACAAGTACAAGATTTACAGTCGCCCTTGATCAATGATTTTCGGCTTGCATGTAAAAATTTAAAAAAATGTTTTGTATACTAGATACCCGCAGATACCATAAGAGGTTTTGTTTAAAAATACATCGTTCCCCTGATGACGGCTAGAGCTAATCTAGCCGAAAGCTTGGGTCAAAAAATTAAATTTGTCTTTGCTGATCCCAAAATTTTGAAAAAATGGAAACAAGTACAAGAATATTTTAATCGTGAATATTATTGGAATGGATCTATTTGTTTGTCATCGATGTCTTGAGTCTTTTTTAATGGAAACCATCGAATACGGCCATTTTCGACGGATCATATACACTAGTAGATATATACAGGGTTTTGGTGGAACTCTTGGTACAAACTTCGGCTACTAGCAGAAAATACAAAGTTAAACTCCTTTTCATTAGTGAAAAAATATGGAAAAACGCTTGTTTTTTAATTATTGGGCTTAGAAGTTTTTAATGCTACGCTACAAGAAGCGATTTCGCAACAGACATGAATAAGGGCAATATGGGGAATTAGAATGAACAAGGGTTGGCAGGATCGAACATGTTTTATTTACAGTTAAAAACATTAATTCACAGATTCAGGAAATTTCTAGAAATTCCTAGTCAACGTTAGCGACTCCTGGTGAGAAGCGTATGTGTATCTTTTGTCAGTTAACACCGTGGCACTGAAGTGGTGAGATATATCGCTTTACAAATGCACAAATGGCAGACATGCATTTCACCTATGGTGCTGCGAATAATAATGCAAGACGTGCCGCGAGAATCTATCACGAAGGTTACCCTAATCGAGAAGTCCCTGATCATCGATTATTCACTGCATTGCACTGAAGATTGACGGAAACCGCCAGTTTTAGTGTAAACAGAGTAGACGTTGGTCGCCCAATAAATTATCATCGAGAGCAAGAAGTGTTGGAACATTTCCGTAGAAACCCGCGTATGAGCACCCGTGCCGCAGCAGCATCTTTGGGTATTCGTGACCATAGTACAGTGTGGCATGTATTGAACCGGAATAATTATCATCCGTATCACTTCCAGAGTGTCCAGGGTCTCCTTCCCGTTGATTATGGTCCTCCTGAGCGATTCGCGCAGTGGTTTTTAGATCGGGGGGGTAGAAGATGCCAATTTTGCTGAGTGTGTGTTGTTTACGGATGAAGCAACCTTCAGCCGAGATGGAATTTTTGATTATCATAACTTTCACTCATGGCAGCAGCACAACCCTCATGTCATCCATGAACGTCATCACCAACATCGCTACACTGTCAATGTTTGATCAGGTATCGTGGACAGTCAACTCATTGGTCCATACATTCTGCCAGAGCGTCTTACTGGAGATGTGTAAAAAATCTTTCTTGAAGAAGTCTTTCCTGATTTATTATAAAATGTGCATTAGGTATTCGTAGACGACTTTGGTTGTAACACGATGGAGCTCCGGCACATTATGCTTTAAATGTGCGACGGTTTCTTGACCAACAATTTCCAAATCGATGGATTGGTCGTGGTGGTGCTGTGTCCTGGCCACCGAGATCACCTGATTTGACTCCGTTAGATTTTTTCTTATGGGGGCACTTGAAATCTCTGATTTATGCGACACCTGTGGAGGCGGAAGACCTTGTCGCTCGAATTGCAGTCGCTGCTGGAGATATCGTTGACAACCCAGGAATGTTTGGCAACGTACGCAACTCGCTTCGATGAATGTGTCGTGCGTGTATCGATGTTAATGGTCGAAATTTTGAACACCTACTTTGATGCGTTACTTTCTATTATTTATTAAAGTACCTCATGTTATTTAATGTTTTTCATTACCCTCGTGTGTTATTATTGAACATTAGTGCATGTAGTTAACTAGGATCGCCGTGAGTTCTTGAAGCGCAGCATTAAAAACTTCTAGGCCCAACAATTAAAAAATAAGCGTTTTTCGATATTTTTTTTCACTGATGAAAAAGTGTTTAAATTTATATTTTCTACTAGTAACCGAAGTTTGTACCAAGAGTTCCACCAACACCCTGTATATACTCGTATATTAGTAAAACTTGATTTTTAAAATTCTCTTGCCAATTTAAAAGTCCTTCGTAAATAAAGAATATAATAAACATATGTACAGGCTGCAACACCTGCAACCATTGTGAAATAAAATATTAATCTTATAAATTGTGAATTAGTGGAGTTTAAGTGTCAAAATTGTGAGTATGCGGAGTCGGTATTGGAGTCAGAAAATTCTGGAAAAGTGGAGTCGGAGTCGACGTCGCAAAATTCTGGAAAGGTAGAGTCGGAGTCGGAGTCGTAAAATTCTGAAAAGTTGGAGACGGAGTCACAAATTTATTCCTCCGACTCCGCAACCGTGGAAAACACATTGATTAGACCCCACCATGGTGAAAGTTACGTCACCCGACGTCACCGAAGTTGGTTCGGAGCACAACCACAAGCAAGGAGCGCCAGCTCGTGCGGAACAAGCTCTACGGGGAACGGAAAGAATCTGCAGGTCAAGCCGCTGCCCAACCCGAGGTCACCTCACTTAGGGAATAAAGGTTAAAATTAAATTCTTAAAAAGAAATATCGAAGTAATACTTTCAAACTTTGATTTTATGATTTTGTATTCAAATTGAACTTCATTTTATTTGTGTTATTTATTTATTTTGATTTCTTTAATTGCTTAATTCTATTTTCCATTAAATTCTTAGAAAATCCAACAATTTTCGACACCGCAATCATAGCGGGATGTTGGTTTGGAAGGACCGTAGAACGCGTGCTGTCATCGGTAGAAAGTTTGATTTTGAAAATGATGCAGATTTAATAAAATCATTGATAGCAAATTAGAAATACGAGAAGCCCGAGGACAGATCTACAGGGTGGCCCAGAAGTAACTGACCCTTTTAATTTGCTAATAGAAAGAAAACTATGAGCGCTAGAAAGTTGAAACTTATTTTATTTGTAAGAATAACATTTTTATAGTTTATTATATGGTATCCTATATACTAAGGTAATATATAAACAAGAAATTTTGCTTCATTTCATAACCTCAAATTTTCATAATGGTTCGCTACAGAAAAGAAGAAAGAATCAGAATTCTACAATCCTACATTAAGACGACGTCAATAACAGACGTGCAACGTGACTACAGAATCCATTTTCAATCAAGGATCAATCCTTTTAAAAACACAATTACACAAGAAGAAAAACACAAGAAGAGAATAACATCGTTAAGAGATTGCTTTCCAAATCCTTTAATTTCACGATTTGAAAACATCCAGTGGCCCCTTCGTTCCCCAGATTTGACCCCATGCGACTTCTTTTTGTGGGGCTACTTTAAGTCACGAGTTTATGAAACAAATCCAACAAATTTACAAGAACTTAAAAGCAACATTTCTTCCGAAATAGCTCAACTCTCGCCAGATACACTAAGGAGCGTTATGGAAGCAACAAGGAAAAGAACCCTAATTTGTCAAAACAACCGTGGCGGCCATTTAAAGGATATTATATTCAAAACATAGTGTTAAAAATGTCAACTTTAAGTTGAGTAAACTTGAGCGTAAAGTAGCTTTTTTATGTTCTTATATGGTTTGTCACATCGTTTCTGAATCTGTTATACATTTCTCTAGATATTCGCCCTTCGCACAGTAGGGTTAGGTACGCTTGACATTTCTTTATGTTTATCACGGTGTCTTCAGTGATTCAGGGCTTTTATCTATTTTTTTGGTGTAAATGTACTAGTTATAATTGGACAATACTGATTGTATGCGGTAATTATAGTTTCAGTCAACTTTATTTCTGCTCCAACAATGCTCGTCGCAACATTGTTCGTTTTGTTGAGAGATGTGCAATGTCGGCATAAATTCTTCTAGAACGGTGTGTATTTCTCCCAAATTTCACACGTTTACTGTACGATATGAATGAGTTTCAGCCCGCGGCTTGGGGTAAGTGACATAGACATTTTTTAATAAGAAAAACTGGTAAATGACCCGATAAGTCAGAAGTAATTATTCCAGTAAGAAAATAAGCTGGATCTGTCATAAAGATATTGTCGAACAGCATAGCAGATTCTGAGGATATTAGTGTAGGCTTTGTGATGATCTGAAGGAAAAATTTGGACTGAAAGACATTTGAAAAATTTGAGATTGGTTCACAGCTTTCATGTTTCAGTAGATCATAACTGAAGTCAGTTCAGATTATTATATCGTTGTATAAAGACCTGTTCAACTGTGACATAGTACGATTGAGCTCATTCAGGAAGGATACAGGACAGGCTGTAGGATACCTATGCACCGTTCCAAGCATGATTCGCTTACCATTTCTTGTCATTTCTACGAATAGTGACTCTATATGATTCCGATTCATAGTTGCACTTGCTAAGAGTCTTGAGACTATGTGCTTAGATATGTGCGTACTGATGCCTCTGTAGCATTTATTGTGGCGTAGCGAATGGTAACCATGATATTTTTCCAATCTAATTATGTCTTTAGTCGAGTCATCTAGCCAGCTTTCGGTGAATCTAATCACGTCGAGTGTATACTTCAGTTCAGTTTTAGTACATTGTATCTCTTCCAAATTAGGATAGAGTGACCTACAGTTCCAACACAGGAGCGAAAAATCACTGCGAGTTATTCGTAAAGTTTCGTTGAATTTTGATATATTAGTGTATTCTGAGCTTTCAGTTTCGTTTAGGTTTGGAAATAGGCTGTTCAAATGATTGAGATCAGGGTCAATTTCATCGCATACATCAGCGTGATCAGTCATTTAAAATTAGGAAGCAGTAAGTAATATATAACTTAGAAGAAAAAACGAAAGACAGAGGCAAGATAAAAAGATATTCATACCATAAACCAGCTTGAGAAGTAGGAGAGCAAAGAAAAAATCTAGCGTGATTTCATGAGTACACACACACCCAGTCCATGAGCGAGTAATATTGGAGTTCAGCAATCACAATATAGGTGAGTACAAGTTGCTGAAAGCGTTGTTGCTAAGTTCACAAACAACAGTCAGTAAGTTCTAAAAATTTTGACGACAGTGTCATATCTAATTAGTGACATTTACATACTATGAAAGGGACATAACTGATTCAGGGGACAGTGATATATCTAATCGTATAAAAGTTGCAATTGATTTGGAGGGGAGTAATAAAGGTTATACGAAAACAATAACCTTACTGGTCAAAAATTACATACACATAAGGTGGGAAAGCTAACAAGGGGGAAATCTAAATTTCGTCGCCACACTGGTAGGAAAAAATTGCGAAAGGCATTGTTGCAAAGTTCACATACATCAGGTAGTAAGTTATACAAATTTTGGTGACAGTGACATCAAATCAGTGACAGTGACATGGTATGAAAATTATTTATTTAACTTGGGTTCTAAATCCGAGTGATACTTGAAACACTTCACGGACAAAACGTCTTTATTTCTCACATGAGGAACAGGAACTTCATTTTGGTTTTTATAAAACATGGGTTAAAATCAGGCCATTAGACATGAACACAGTTGGGTCTCTAGGATACTGTAGTATAAGTTTACATGTACAGGGTGGGCCAAATGAAGTCATCCGATGTTGTTTGGCTCTAATTTTTTTTAGAAATAAAAAACCTTGGTTCTGCTTTTTTAATATGTTTATTTGAATCTTTAGAATTATATTGTTCGAGTCGAGAAGATGATATCGGCCAAATGGGCGCCAATGGATTACAATGGGGTGACTTCTTTTGGCCCACCTTGTAGTTAACAGCGCACAACCAAGTAGCTTCCTCCGCACGCTGTTTAGGTCCAAGGACAGACTAGGCACACATTCAAGTAGTATCAACAAGAGGACAGTGTTACTACCGATTACCGTGGGAGCTACGAAGCAACAGAGATAGGTCGCGTTCGAACGCACACCGATTCCGGCTACGTTTAACTCACAGTGACCTCTAGGCGTAATTGTACATACTACGTTACAACAGTAATATATCTAATCGTAATATATCCAATCGAAATGGATTGGAAGCATTTAACGTGGATACCCTTTAAATACCAAGTGAACATTGAGGTGACTCGAGAGAACGTGGACAAAGTTGTGACCGTGATAAACATGGTGAAGGAAATTAAGTTGACGAGGGAGGTGAACTAATAAGGAGACTGTGGTAAATATCGTGAACCTAGAATGAATAGTGAACGAGGTTAATGCTACGAACGTACTGAACCCGTTAAATGTTGCGATCGTGATAAATTTAGCAGAGAGGATGAACGTAGTAAATAAGATTAAAGAGTGATCATCATGAAAGAGGTGAGCGCTGTCAATTCAATGTATTTGATAAATATAATGGACTAGGGAAAGATAACAAACTTGGAGAACGCGGTAACATGAAAAAGATGATGAACTTTGCAAATCTTCATTTCTTGCATCTGTTATGGAAGACGCTCTCCAGAGTATCCTGATATGGCGTCAACCTTTGTAAATATTTTAGCAGACCTCATGCTGGCACGCTGCTTATAAAACTTTTAGCGTTCAATATGGTAACCTAAACCTAAAAAAACATTTAGCATTCACGTACTGGGTCAAGATTTGTGAAATTTGAGAAAAATAAAGTTTACAGTCTCAGCTCTTGAAACCTCGATATAATTGTGTCCATCATTTTTTCGTAACCAGACTGAACTTAACGCAAATGGTGGTGTTTATGAGTTTCATGTTTTGTATTTAATCTTATACAAGATCTGAAGAATTTGGTGATATCTTTTTCAATCTTCGACGAATTTAATGCCTGACATTCTCGTATCTTCAATAAATGCCAAACTTATGCGCGAAAATGTGCGTACTACTCGTAATCTACACCAATATGTGTTGGAAAATTAGATTATAGTGTTTCATTTTTCAAAATGCACTACAAATTTGCGCGTTGACCACAAATCTTTAACGGTAAGGCAAAATTTGTTGTCCCGGGCTATGAGCAGGCATAAAACTCTGGACTGATAGGTATGATGATCAAATTTAGAACTCATCAAACGTTTTCCAAGAATTTTACAGAAATATACACCAGTCGTACACGCTCCCGTGTGGCTTGTTAGTACATAAAGGAAGATGGTGGTGAAGCCACAAAATGATGAGTGACATTGATCGACTTCCAAAAGAACGCTTGCCTCCGAGTTTTCTTAAGGAGAACGTCGAAAATGGGATCAAGTTATTACCACAATTATTGAGGTACGTGTAAAGTTGTATCTCTTCCATTGAGATTATCGAACGCTGAGCTCGGTGAAGATCAAAAAATAAAGAACCAAAGCTAAAAGAGCGTTTGTTCCGATCAAGCGTTTACAATATACTACATTTGATTTATCATTTGCGATGAAAAAAAAGGAAAACCATGAGAAACTAAATAATTGTTCTATTATTTTGGTGAGGATCTATATTATATGCGTTCCGGTAATTTTTCAAATTTTTCAATGTTGGGCCAAAATTGTTTAAATAATGGCACATATTCAGAACTTTTTTTCATGTTTAGCAACACATTGTCAATAAGTAAGCTCTAATTGTGACGTACAGCTTGAATTTGCTTAGGCGTTAACATTTTTAGCAAAACCTTCCCAATTTTTTCATTTTAATGCAATGCATTGTCCTAAATTAATATGGTTGAAATTGAAATCGATGAGGCAGAATGCAGCGAATTAAGAACGTCAGCTAACATGGTGGACGTGAGTGATGAGGAAGGCAAACGCTCTCACCAGCATCTCAAAAGCATGGAAAATCGATAGCTAGGTCGCTGGGACGTGCACATGATGGATGACCGACTATTGTTGGAGCATTCAGCGAGACTGTACAGGAAGGGGATTCTCTAGAAGGTCCATTAAACGCAAGTCTCTGTCTGACTGTAACTCATTCATGGCAAAAATACCTGATGAATCCACAATGTGTGGCCGAGGTAAATAAAAACAATAAGAAATTGATTCTGCTTGTTTGTGATGGATTTTTAATTACATTAATTTCTACTGGTTTAGAATTTTATCTGAAGTCGCTGATCGTCTACCATATGTTGCCAGTATTAAATGAACGGTAACTCGTAGCAAGAAAACTTGA
This sequence comes from Morinoia aosen, assembly GCA_030386875.1. Classification (NCBI taxonomy): domain Eukaryota; kingdom Metazoa; phylum Arthropoda; class Malacostraca; order Amphipoda; family Talitridae; genus Morinoia; species Morinoia aosen. The sequence goes on from CM059580.1 coordinate 44,884,189, forward strand.
CCCGATAGAAAATAACTCATGCCATAATTGAAATTAGTGACCTCAATTTACCCAGGAATAGGTTTCAAAGTATGTGCAACTGACAAAAAAGTTGAGTTTTGTTCCCAGTGTTCTGCGAGCATTTCTCTTCTGTTCACCTGAATTAGAAAGAGCTAAAATATCTTTATCCAGATCTAAGGCTTATGGCATAAAATTTATGTTTCATGATCTGACATCAAGAGCAGTTGAAATCATAGGAAATTTAAAAAATCGTTTTTATATCAGGCAGGTTCTTAGCATTAATATTCAATGAAACCCTACGATTTTGTAAAATATTCGATGTTAAGCCGCAACTATTTATTTATCAAAAAACTGATAATACAATTGTTCATTAATTTAAGCACGAACGTAAATAACAACTTTGCTTAGGATGATTTTTAATCATGTTACCTATATTCATTGGAAATTTCTTCCATTCGATGTTAGTTGTTAGATAGGAATAAAAATATATGACACGACACGAAGATAGCCTTCAAAAAAACTGTCAGTAAAGTTAGACACAGCTTCATTACATGAAACACTTGCAACTAATCTTTCAGTATCCGGAAGGCAATTGAGGTCTCACATTTGTTGTATCTCGGAGTGAGACTCGCATGGCAGGCATCGCCGGATATCTTATCGCGCTTGGCTTTGCATGTCTTGAAGCCGGAAGCGTCCTAACCGCCAGAACATGCCGACGGAAGTCCTTTGTTGCGCCTTGCCTTTACGAGCACCGGAAAGTTTTTGTTTGACTTCAGGGCACGACTATTTTTCAGGAAGGTCTGTCACCGATGGAACCAGTACAATATTAGGAACGTTGCTGTGCGTATCCTTCTCCTTTTCATTAGTATTCGGCTAAGAGAACTAGAGTTGCAGCTTCTGCTACTAAACCTCAAGTTGAGCCGAATGAAACGACACTACAAATTGGCGACGAAGATTTCGAATCTCCAAAGTGAATTTGAACTTTACGAGTGCTCTGAAATCAAGATGGCGTATTCTCCAGTTAGCTGTCTTCCATTCGACGTTGAAGTAGAAACAGTGAGTGAATTTCTTCAGAGAATAAAGGTAGAGTGTGCAGACGCTCTTCAGAAGGCGGGAAACAATGGCGGTAAAAAGCTAATATTTTAGTTGAAGTTTTGCTTGTTATCATCATAACTGATCTACAACGAAGAATTAAACCTACGTTACTCACTGATGCTACGTATGATGAACTAGAAGAGAAGTTAATACAGCAATTTGAAATAAAAAATCCATTGTCGGTGCATCTGTTACATTTCTAAATAGAAAGCCAGGTGTTAATGAATCCATAGAAAGTTATGCTAAAACGTTAAATGACTTAGCATCTGCGTGCAACTATCATAATTGCTGTCGTGATCGTCTATTGAGAGATGCTTTCGTGGCTGATCTACATTCAGCGCAAATTTTCAGCGCAGTTCTACAGAAGTGTGACCGCAAGTCATTCAACGAATGCGTTGAACATGCAAAACTCATCGAACAGTTAAGCTCCGATGCTCATGATATTATTCGTGAGGATTCATCTTCATCGTTTTTCCCAACAGAAAAACTACAGCCGAACTACATATGCATTCGTTGCGGAACTAGGCAGAAGCACCTTGCAAATAATTGTTATGCTTTGAAATTGAAATGCAAAATATGTGGAAAAATAGGCCACATTTCTAAAGTTTGTAAATCTACGACGGCAGCACGGCCTTCTCCGCCGGAGCCTACACGAGGGGAACCTACACGAAGGAGACCTACACGAGAAGAATTTGACGCATCTCGCACTTACATAGTGCAGCCGGAAAGGAGAGGTTGTCATTGCAACGTCGGAAGAGAAGATGTGTCAATGAAGAGTTCACGTGAGCCTCTACAGCGGAAGAACGAAGTTGTTCTACGAAAGCCCAGGAACGACAATGGTGACGGTAATTCTGTACATGAATTCTCTGATTATCACTTGAATGATTTTACATTTTTTAGAGTAAACACCACTGTAATTCCCGTTACTAAAGAGCCTACCATGTTGAAATACAAGTTAGATTGTAAACCTGTTGAATTTCTGCTAGATAATGGTAGTGCAGTCTCGACTATATGTAAAAGAGATGCACTTGCAGTTGGTTCTGTTATAAACCCTACGTGTAGCAAAGTGCTCGTATACAGTGGTAGCTCTGTAAATTTGCTTGGTCAATCTTCAGTAATCATGTTATAAAGACGTTAGTTTTAATCATAAGTTTCTCATTGTGGTAGATGATAGAATCAACTTACTTGCCGAGAAATTTGTTCTAAGCTCGATGTAAATGTTGTCATTCCTGATAAATGCGACACTATGAGTAAAACGGATTGTCAGAGTTTGCTGAGAAGCTTGTCTTTGAAATATGATTCGTACTTGTTATCCGATTCACAGTCTAACGTTAGAGATACCGTTTACCTTGATGTGTTGCCTAATGCAGTTCCTGTTTTTTGTAAAGCACGCCCTGTTCCTGTACGACTAAAAGACTGTCAAAAACGAACTGGAGCGCTTGCAGAATGTGGGTAAATTTTCTTAGGTGTATGATAACCAATGGGCATCTCCTACCGTTAATGTTCTAAAGTCTGACGGTTGTGTGAGAATCTGTGGAGATTTTCCAGCCTCCATAAACAATTTTCTGAATCCCGTTCAATCTGTGCTACCTGCTATTGATGATGTAATTTCTCAAGTCGGAGACGGGAAGATTTTCTCCAAAATTAATTTATCGAATGCGTTTCTGCACATTCCGTTTGACGAAGAATCAAAAAAGTTTACGACCATTAAGACCTCGGAAGGTCTATTTATGTACAATTACTTACCTTATGAATTGCGTGCAAGCCCCGGCATTGTTCAAGCATTCATGAATACGACTTTTTTTTGGCATCGATAACATCATTGTGTGCCAGGATGACCTACTCATTTTGACCTCTTCCTATGATGCTCATTTGGAAGTTCTTGACAAAGTCTTATGAATCGAAAATGCTGGAATTCGCTTAAATCTCTCTAAATGTGCCTTTCTAGCTGATCGTGTGTTTTATCTAGGGTACGTTTTTGATAACAAAGGTGTTCATCCTAATTCTGAGAAAGTAGACGCTATTCTCAATACTCCTCTTCCTAAAAACCTCCAACAGTTGCAAGCTTTCATTGGATTGTACAATTTCTACAGTCGTTTTGTACCCAACTTTTCTCATGTCATGCATCCTCTGTATTCGCTACTTAAGAAAGATGTACCTTTCCAGTGGACTCCAGAACAGGATAAAAGTGTCCAGATATTCAAGGATATCTTTTGTTCGCATAAACCTCTAAAATTGTTTGATCCCAACCATGAAACTCTTCTTGAAACTGATAGCTCTGGCTAAAGGGTTGCTGCCATACTCATGCAACGCGTTTGTCCTTTTCATGATAGGTGTCCTGTTCAATTTGCTTCAAGATCTCTAAATAATGCAGAGCGAAACTATTCTAACATCGAAACAGAGAGCCTTATTGTAGTTTTTGGCGTAGAAAAATTCAAGAAATTTCTTCTTGGAGCCAAGTTCTTCATTCATAACGACCAAAAACCTCTCTGTAAACTTTTTGCACATAACAAAGGCGTACCTCTGAACTGTTCCGCTCGCATTCAAAGATGGGCTCTCAAACTTTCCCAGTTTGACTATGTTTTCAACTATTCGAAAGGTAAACGTAACGTAAACAGCGATGGTCTTAGTAGGCTTCTTCTACCCACAACTGTAACAAAACTGGAACCGTACGAAATGATCTTTGCAGTGAACTCTCTCGATAAAACTCCTGTTACGTGTGAAAATATAAAAACTCATACTGATATGGAAAGTAAACTATTTCAACTCAAACAATACATAAAGTTTGGCATGCCTCCTAAACCTAATCCAAATTTGTCTAAATTTAAGAACCTGCTACCTCAGATGACCATCATGAATGGTTGCATACTTTATAAAGATGGGGTTTTAATTCCCAAGTCAATACGTAGTCTAGTTCTTGAAACATTTCATGATGGACATCCTGGCATTTGTGGCATGAAATCCTTGGCCAGATCTGTTATTTGGTTTCCCGGAATGGACAAAACTATTGAAGACATCGTAAAATGTTGCCCTCAATGTCAATTAAATCGAGCAAAACCTAAGTCTAGAATTGTAGAATGGCCCACTCCTCGCCCTTTTGAACGTATTCATGTTAATCACTTTTTATACGAGAATAAAATTGTTTTCATTGTTGTGGATGCATTATTTAAATATATTGAATGCGAAGTGTTATCATCCACGAGTGTGTTAGATACTATTGATGCGTTTAGAATGATTTTCAGCAGAAATGGGTTGTGTGCTGTGCTCGTAAGTGACAATGCTTCTAACTTTTCATCTCAAGACTTTAAAGATTTTTTAATTTCCAACGGCATTGAGCACCTCAGACCTCCGCCCTACTCTCCAGCAAACAATGGTCAAGCTGAGAGGGGGGTAAGAGTCATTAAAGACCTGTTGAAAAAACTCTCTTCTTCCGAATCGTTCCAATCCCGTCTAGCAAAAGTGTTATTTCAGTCACATTCTATTCCTCATAGTGTCACAAAAATTGCACCGTCTGTTGCACTGAAAAATCGTAAATTTGTTACTTCCAGAGATAGAGTTAATCCTAAATATTTTGTGTCCAGGTCTAAGCCTATGTATGTAACTCAATTTGATGTCGTTGATCATGTTCTTGCTCTGAATTTTAGAAATGATCCCAAGTGGCTGAAGGGAATTATTGTTAGTAAAATTGCTGTTAATATCTTTCAGGTTCAAATCCTAGCATTGAATGTAATCTGGAAGAGACACTCAAATCAGCTGCTTCATCTTTCTAGTAATTTGGGATCTATCTTCAGCAGGGCGGCAGAGCCTTCTGCTTTGCAATCTGTTAGCAGTTCACCTGTTCAAAATGAACCTCGTAGATCAGGTAGAATAACTAAACCTGTAATGCCAATAGGTTGCTGAATTCTTCCTTCCTTTTGCCATATATTCATCTAAAGGGAGGGAAATTGTTGTATCTTGAAGTAGGCCTCGCATTGGGAGGGCCGCCGGATGTCCTTATCGCACTTGGCTTCGGATGTCTCGGTCACGCGTGGGCCGGAAGCACCCTGACCGCCGGCGCCAGATGGTACCGGCGGAAGTTCTTTGTTGCGCTCTAGATTTAAGATCGAACTGTGAGTAACGGACACTAGTACAATAATAAGAACGTTGCTGTGCGTTTCTTTTTCCCTTTTCCTGGCATACTGCTAAGGGAACTGAAGTTGCAGCTTCTGCCACTAAACCTCAAGTTGTGCCGAAAGAAACGACACTACAACATTAATGTTAGCGCAATGACAATTCGACGTCATTTAAAGGAGTTGGAAATAGACCTGTTACCGTCGGCGTGTTTTGGATAGGCCTATTACTGTAGATGATAAGTTGATAGTGAAACATCAATATTAAACGTCACCGACAATGACTAGGTCGACATGCAAGTCCAAAATCACAAACGAATACAGAACGCCATCAGAAAAAGCTTTTGCAGTGTGTTTGGTGAGATATGAGAAGAATCCGTAATGTAAATCTTCTTCAAAAGAACCGAACAATAACTGCCGAATTGTACGGTCAGCAGCTGTAAAGGCTAAATACTGCTTTAGAAGCGCAGCACCCAGCTATGTTCAATAGCTGCTGACTGGAAACTGTAAATACCTAAATATTAAAAAATTCAATGAATCGATGAGGAAGACCTGTAACGATTTTTCTCTACTATGTTGGAACTGTAGATCCATTTATCCGAAAATAGATGAAATATCTTGTACTATCACTGAGCTGAACAGCAATTTTGATGTTCTCAGTTTCACCGAAAGTTGGCTAGACGACTCATCTAAAGACCTGATTCAAATTCAAAACTATTATAGCCATCATTCACTCCGTAGTAACAAACGTGGTGGTGGCATCAGTACGTACATATCTAAACATATATCTTCGAAAGTCATTTTAAGTGCAACTATGAATCGTGAACATATTGAGACCTTATTTATAGAACTAACGAAAAATGGTGAACGGATTATGCTTGGGACAGTATATAGACCCCCAACAGCTTGTAGCGTCACTTTCCTGAACGAGCTTCAAAGCATTATATCTCAGTTCAACAAGTCTCTATATAATGACATAATAATCTGCGGGGATTTCAACTACGATCTTCTACAATATGATAGCTGTGAGCAAATCTGAAACTTCATAAATGTTTTTCAATCTAGCTCCTTCCTTCCAATCATCACGAAACCTACACGTGTTGCTTCTGAATCGGCTACGTTACTCGATAATATTTTTATGTTAGATCCGACTGATTTTCTTACCGGAATAATAATTTCTGACTTATCTGACCATTTCCCGGTGTTTCTCATCAAGAAAAATGTCTATAATCCTTGTTCCAGCCCACAGGCTGATACTTATTCATTTCGTTGTGTAAACGAATACAACTTGGGAACAATGCGAACTGTTCTAGAAGAATTAATGCCATCATTAGACGTCTATGAACGGGACAATAATGCGATTAACATTGATGAAGCAATACTAAATTTAACTGAAATTATAACGACCACATATAACCAGTGCTGTCCAATAATCACCCGCACAATTACGCCGAAACATAGACAAAAGCCCTGGATTACTGAAGATATCGTGATCAACATAAAGAAACGTCAAGCGTACCTAGCCTTACTATACGAAGGGCGAATATCTAAAGTAACGTATAACAGATTCAGGAATCATGTGACAAATCAAATACGAACCTCAAAACGAGACTACTTCACGCGCAAATTTACTGAATACAAAACTGATATTAAAAAAACTTGGCGCTTGCTTAATTCATGCTATAAACCGAATAATATTGCTACGAAAACAATTGAGTCCGTCGTTCACGAAAATGTAAAATACCACGAGAAAAAAGTTATTGCAACTGTGTTTAACAACTTTTTTGTAAACATAGGAAAAAATATAGCCGATAGTGTCTTCGGTGAACCCAGAGACCACTTGCAATACATGGACCATGTCCGTGAACCTAACTCTTTCTTTTTCACGCCAACTAATCCCTCCGATGTAATTACGTGCATAAACAACTTGAAAAATAAATCAAGTGGATTGAAAAATTTTTCGGCTAAAGTTCTTAAGGCTATAGCTGATATAATAGCACCGTGCATATCTTATATTATCAACCAATCCCTTTCTCAAGGTATCTTCCCCAACTCTTTCAAAATTGCGAGAGTCACCCCTATTTTTAAAAATGGTGATAAAAACTGCGTTAACAATTATAGACCTATCTCTGTACTACCAATTATTAGCAAAATATTCGAGAAAATTGTGTATAAAAAAGTGTATTCGTATTTTGAACAAAAATCTTCCCTCTACGACAAACAATACGGTTTTCGTTCTAAGAAATCTACGACACAAGCTGTACTAAATCATTTGCAATACCTTTATTCTAATATAGATGAAGGAAAGCTTGTTTTCTCCGTATTTCTAGACTTTCGTAAAGCATTCGATTGTGTGGACCATAACGTATTACTCTCGAAACTACATTGTTATGGCATTCGAGGGGCTGCCCGTGATTGGTTTAGATCATACTTAGCAAATCGGAAACAATACGTTGTCATAGACGACACAAAATCAGATCCACAGACAATTAGCCATGGGTTCCACAAGGATCTGTCCTCGGGCCTCTCCTATTTCTAATTTTTATCAATGATATCATTAAATCTACATCATTCTTCAAATTCATACTTTTTGCCGATGACAGTACCCTTTCTGCGGTCCTTCCAGACCAAAATCCCGCTAGGATGGCGGAGCGTATAAATAATGAACTTCATAAGGTTTCACTGTGGCTTAAAGCTAATAAAATAAGCCTTAATATCGATAAAACAAAATATATTACATTCTCATACAAGAAAAATATATCTCTCCCACGCATTCAAATTGGCGAAGGTGAAATCGAAGAAACCAACTCAAGTAAATTCCTCGGCATCATAATAGACAAAAATCTAACCTTTAAAGAGCACATCGCTCATATTAGTTCTAAATTATCAAAATCTATCGGAATCCTAAATAAAGTTAAGAATTTCCTGCCTGAAACAGCCTTACAAATGCTCTACCGAACGCTCATTTCACCATACTTGCAATACGGAATAGAAGCATGGCACGGAACTGATAAAAATAAAACCAACAAAATTTTTACCCTGCAAAAAGAGCCATAAGAGCGATAAAGAATCTAGAATATAATGCTCACACAAATGACTCATTCAAAAATTTACGAATACTTAAGCTCTCGGATCTCTACAAAATCTCCATTTGCAATTTCATTTACAAAACATTAACAAATGATGGCGACCATAGCCTAAAACAACTATTAACTACGCAAACTGGTCATCACGACCATTTAACCCGAAATAGAAGTAAATTCATGCTTCCTTATTACTCAAAGGCTCGGTCACAACACAGTATCCTCTTCGTTGGAACTAAAACTTGGAACTCAATACCTGCGGAGATCCGTGAAAGTAATTCTTATAAGGTATTCAAAAAAAGTCTTGAATCTCACTTCCTATCAGATTACTAGTCGTGTAAGATCACATAGTCAAACCTTGTCCCCTACATAACTGGTCCTAATAATGTAATTCGCCTTGATTAATTTCGCCGATCTTCAGTCTGTTCTTGAATCGTTTGTCGAATATACTGTTAAATCTAGTCCATATGAACTATATTGTGAAATAAAGTGTCTAATTTCGAGTTACTTATCTCATTGATCAGTCTAATGCGTCTCTAGTTTAAGTGAATTAGGTTAAACATTATTGTACTCCTAAGACTAACCTTGTTGGTAGGATGCCCTAGAAGTCACTGAACTTATTCGGGCCCACAGGTAGCTATACTCAAATTTGACCATTGTACTAGACTTAAGAAACATTTTATCTCTGTATCTCCTGTGGTAAATAAATTTTTTAAATTGTTTAAATTGTTTAAATAGAAAGGCGTCATCCTGTAGCAAGAAGAAAATGTACCCACTGCACGGTACACGGCGCACTGCACGGCCCACTGCACGGCATACGGCACACTGCACACTGTACGGCACACGGCGCACAGCACGGCACACGGCGCACAGCACGGCACACGGCTCACTGCATGGCCCACTTCACGGCACACGGCACACTGTACGGCACACGGCGCACAGCACGGCACACAGCACCCTGCACAGCACACGACGCACAGCACGGCACACAGCACCCTGCACAGCACACGACGCACAGCACGGCACACGGCGCACTACACGGCACACGGCGCACTGCACGACACATGGCGCACTACACGGCACACGGCGCACAGCACGGCACACTGCACGGCACACGGCGCACTGGACGGCACACGGCGCACTGCACGGCCCACTGCACGGCACACGACACACTGCACGGCACACGGCGCACTACACGGCACACTTCGCACTGCACGGTGCAGTGCACGGCACACGGCGTATTTCACGGCACACTGCACGGCACACGGCGCACTGCACGGTACACAGAATACGTGAAGAGTGTTAGAGGCATTTTCATTAGTGAAGAGTTGACGCTTTGAAAATTCATTATCTGTGGTATTTCTACTAATGAACCAGCTTGCAAATCGTTCACGGGGCGGAAAGTCGGTTGGCCGCAGTTTTTGTACTCTCATTACACGACAAGGGTACAGGCCGTCCGCATGGAGTACGTTCCAAACCTAAGAATAGCAACGTATCCCAAGATCACGTGCAGCGGCTCGATTGCTAGTACGTGAGTGTCTTTCAAAATGCTGCTGTATCCGCTCTTCATCCTCAGCGGGTACTTGCTCGCGTGTATGACCACCCGCTTCTTTTCCGTTCACCTCGAAACTGCTGGCGTCTCGCAGACGGTGATGCAACCTTGTGAAGAATCGATGATCAGGTACATGACGGTTGGGAAATTGCTCTTCATACAGTCTAGCAGCCAGTCTTGCCATTTACCGTATTGTATGCCATGAGCATAGCTGCTTTTCGGAATTTTGGTCGCGATTTATAGTATCTAGTTCCTTCACGCCATGCACTGATATCTATCTACCCCACACTTAAGCAAATGTTGCCAGATGCAGAGGTTGTGAAATTTCTCATTCGATATCTCAAAAACGATGGATTTTCATACGTTTTGTTTTTCATGAAAAAATTATTTTCAGCTTTTCTACCCACTGCAGAAGTTTGTATCATGAGTTTACTAGCACCCTGTATATTGTATTATACAAGAATACTTGTTCAAAAAGGGATATAAAAACGATAGTTATTTCCAGTAAGTACGTTTTTATTTATATGTAAGATACCACCAAAAATATGGAATGTATATGGATCAAAATTGATCATTTATGTAATATCGAATATGTGTGAGATATTTTTGAATGAATATGGAAAGTACATAAATATTGAATACGTATGAAATATTTTTGAATATTCAAATTATTTCATTGCATATTTGTGAGAGATAGTATACATTTGGAATATTTTTGAATATTCATTGAATGTCGAATATTTGTGAGATATCGAATACGCATGGAACATTTTGGGCTAATTATATTATAATATTAAATACGTATGGAACGCCATTGAATATATAGATCAAGCGAGAATCATCTGAGATCTAACAACTGGACACCGATGATACTGCATTCAAAACGACAACGAATGTTAATCAAACATACGATAATGATGCGTGACCAATTAGAATTTGATTATGAATCAATAGATAGTAGCTAATAAGTAGATGATTATTTAACTAATTGTTTTTGAATTATCAGGTATTTAAATAATTATTTAATGAAATTAGTCATGAATAAAAGAATTACTTCATCAATCAACAGATTGTCAAATCATTAATTACTCTATTATTCCAATCATCAATTGTTTACATAATTCTAAATTATCAGTTATTTAATTTATCACATTAATTATTTATCAACCTAATGAACAACTTTATGAATTTGATTTAATAAATAATTATTCATCTGATTTATAAACTAATAATCAACCGTACTAATCAGTTATTAATTAGCCAAATAGTTATTCACTTAATTAGTTAATTAACTAATTAAACACGAAGTCCAATAGTGGACACTGATTATATATTAAATGAATAACCAATTAATTAGTTATTTATCTATTAAATAAATTAACTATTTAACTCAGTAATCAATAAACAACTAACTAAATTATGGGTACGGTTCGGGGTAAACAAAAGTCTGAAAGTTCTTGGTGGATATTTCTGAAATATCTACCGTAGGTGTAAATTATTAAGACAATTTTTTTATTTGTGCGTATTTTTCATAACCATACATGAATAAGATTATTTTTGAAAAAAACATGAAAAAACATGTGTTGCGGAAATTCCTACTCTTCCTACAATTTTGAACTCACAGAACTGGAAAAATATTTTCTAGGTAGCTAATTATCTTGTCATGATATTTTCCTCATGGCCTAGCTCTTTTGAAGATAATGACGGGTAGTACTCGGGTTTGATCCCAGGTCTGTACAAGCGGTATTTTCACGAGAGCACAGCCTCTCTAGTGATAATGACGGCTAGAAGAAGTAAAAGTTCCACTTCTGCATTTCCTCACTTTTCGTTAAGAAGCTAAGATATTTCTATCACCCAACTGTGATGATGCAACTATCGAATACGACGTTTCAGATGGATATTTTCACCGACGACATGCAGCTCCTCTGACGATCATGGAAACAGGTAGACGAGCGAACAAGACTGGACTGTTGAAAAAACAGTAGAAATTTTCGTTTGATAAGATGAATCGATGATAAGGCTTTGCCAGATAATTATTATGCATCTTACGCGTCTACAATTTTTTGGTAATAAGCAATTTTACGAGCTTCATCTTTTTAGAAACAAACATTTTGGTGGAAAATATGTCATTTTTATATCGTAACATTGAAGAATGGTGAAATTAAAATCAAATCACCTACCACGCCCCACCTTCAATACACTCACCGCATTCACCCCTCACCCCATTCACCATTTGCACCCCACTCACCACGTTAAATTTTTCACTATACTCACCCCACACAGGTTAACATCGGCATCTTTGGGATGCTTTATTTCCAATCAAGCCTGATACATATGATCTTAGCATTGGTTTTTCAAATGTCTTATAACTAACCCTATATATAGGATACCATGACGGTTCCCCCGTAAAGCCGGTACCCATTTCCGACACCTGGGTTGAGTGGGGTATTGTGCTTGAGCTTTCCCTTATACCCAACGGGGAAAATCTCCGCGCCAGCGCTGGGAACGAACCCGCGACTTCCAGCATACAAGTCCGATCCCTTAACCGCTGTGCCACGGAGAGCACAGCGGACATCAACCACATCCACTTCCACATCAACTTCGGACATCAACCACACACCCCATTCATCCCTTTCACCTCACTCTCCCCATTCACTACAATCACCGCATTCACACGCACTCACCTCACTCACCCCGTTCACCCTATTCACCACATTCACCCCACACTCACTACACTCACTCCGTTCATCATACTCCCCACATTCATTTCGTTTACCACACTCAATATTTGAAAGCGCTCTTCCCGAGAGGAGGCCCTTTGCTTGAGTTCCCCCTGGCTTCCGTTTCCTTTGTCGTTTTCTGCTGGCGGGCCTCTGTTTTCTTCCGGCGGATTGCAGTGGAGACTCTGTTGAAGACTGCCTTCAGCAGCGTCTTCGCCAGGAAGATTGCCGTCAAGCTCAGCTCGACAATCGTGATGATTGACGCGCCAAGGAATAATCCCATCTGGCCTCCGAGGTCACCTGCGAACAAGTTACTGGTGTTATTGTTTTAGGCTATCTTGTAGTCTGTTTATGACTTCCTCCACAGAAAAGACATTGTTTTAGGCTTTTTGTCTTCTTTTTCCGGTCATCCCCGTGCTGAGAAGTTATTGGTTTAGGACATCCACCTCTGGGAAGTTTATGACTTAGGACATCCCCCTCTTGGAGGTAATAGGTTTAGGACATCCACCTCTAGGAATTTATAGGTTTAGGACATCAACCTATGGTAAGTTATTATTTTTGGCTTCCTATTCTTCTTTTCAGGACATCCACCCCACGTTAGTCATTGTTTTAGGACTTTCACCTCAGGTACGTTGTTGGTTTAGGACATCCATCTCTGGGAGGTTTTTGGCTTCGGACATCAACCTCTTGGAGTAATTGGTTAAGGACATCCACCTCTAGTAATTTAATTGCTTAGCTCGAGTTTAAGACGTCCGATATACTAAACTTTCCTGTTTACGACTACCGTTGGCCCCGTTTAGGAGAGAATGCGCTCCGCATGGAGCACGACAATGACAACTATAACAAATTTATATATGGAAGCTATCTCTTACAATAGAATCTTTGTATTTTTATTTTTTGTTTGAGGTTAAAATACAGCAAATAGATTGAGAGTAGGCTAGGGTAGAATAAGATGGGTGAGTTTGGTTTGCAGGTTTCATTTCAATTGAATAATGTAGTCTTCCGATCATGATTATTATTGCGCTTGTTTACATGCAAGAAAATCAAAATGGTAATTTTGGACAAATGACTCGGATATTCGGTCACTTACATTCAGGCCGCTGTCGTGGCTAAGGCGGTAAAGGTTCCAACTCTCGAATTTGAAGTCGCAGTTCCGAAACTCGTATTTTTTGACTTCCAGGCATGTGCGTTATGAACACAGATGTGTTACAGTATGGTTAGCTCACTTTACAGCTTTATGAATTAAAAACTCACAATGTTAGATTTACTACGTACATACCAAACACATTCTCAAAGCACAACACACAGAGGTACGCTGCATAATAACATAGACAGTTAGGCACGTTGCACAACATACACAGATAGCGTATCTTCATCCAATAACTTACCTATCGTGGATGTCCTAAACAAACGCCTAAAGAAGAAAGCCTAAACCAATAACACCCTAGAGGGGCATGTTCGAAACCAATAACTTATCTGTGATGGACCAGAGGTAGGTGTCCAAAAACAACGATTTACCTAAGGTGTGTGTCCTAAAACAACGACTCATCTGAGGTGGACCAGAGATGAATGCCATAAACAACACACATAGGTACGTTACGCAACACACTGAGTATAGAACATCCACTACAGACGAGTCATTGTTTTAGGCTTTCTTATCTTCTGCTTAGGCCATCCACCATGGGTAATTAATTGGTTTAGGCTGTCTTAGGATGTCCTAAACATAGGTACACTGCACAGTAACACATAGGCACGCAGGTATCATCACTCACTGAACCACGTAGCGAAGGTAGGTAGACGCTGTTGGTACTGCGTGTAACCGAGCTGCGTGTAGTAAATGTTCACCATGGACGGCTTGAGGCTGCAAACGTACAAAAAATACACTGTCTCAGTGGGTCGCGAACCATGGAACATTTTCAGGGGTGTTCTATGCTCCGAGTTAAGTGTATGTCTGACATAAAAAAGTTTTGTGTGATGAATAAGGGTGAATACGATTAGGTTAGATATTTGTTTAAGACTCTCTAACCACAACAAAGGTGTTCCAAAGAGAGGAAGGAGGAAGGCACCATTTATTATGGAAGTAAAAGGATGCGGAATCTATCCAGGAGGTGCATAGAAGCAGTACGTTCAGAAAGAAGTTTATGATACATGATAAAAGCTGAAAGTGAAATTAGTAGGTGCTGAAAAGAAAAAGAAAGCAGTTTATTTTCAATTATTTTTGAAAGTAAACAGAAACAGGGAAACAGGACAGCAGTCAACGGAAAAACGATGGTCCTTAACATAACAAAAATATTTTATTTCAACAAAATGAAGCCCTACCAAAGACTCAGCTCGGGACCTTACATTTTCCTCCTGGGAATGTTAACACGTACATAGGGTCCAAAGCACCTCGTGTGTCTCTAGCACGAGCTGTAGTGTAAATAGTGACACACGCGACAAAAACTCTTCTGTAGAAACACTTACTGGTCATCACTATTACATTTTCGTATAAATGGTAGAAATAAAGTGACAAGGATATTGGGATGATCTAAACATCAATCAACGTCAATCTAAACTATTCAATTTTTTAAAAATTTTTGCTTAATTTACCTAACCTTACCTAACCTAACCTGATATTCACGCGATGGGTAGAGCGATGTATTCATACACCCTTACAATTTAGAATGGCCATACAATTAACTTTAGTAAATTTTCTTCATGCTATGAGGTCTCAAGACGTCGAATTCCAAAAGCCAATTGCCGTTCACATTCCGCATTGTCGCGACGACTTCACGAACGGCAACGATGAACGAACGGCGACGCCTAGCTGAGGAGACGCCAAACGCTGAAGCCAAATACTGTTCTTCTGATATATTCTACTTATATTGTTGTTTAATTGCATTGTATTAATTAGACAATATAATGAAGCCAATTCAATTACTTGAGATCGGTATTTTTATTGGAAATAAAATTTTATACGCTAAACTCAAATGAAACTGCTTGCTCGTTTGCTCGCTTGTTCGTGGAGCTAAAGGGCCGTTTACATTAGGGGATATTTCGGCCGTGAGGCGCGACACGTGTATACGAGGCTCACCTATGAGTTTCATATTTGTGTGTGTTTATTCGAAGTTCCCTATTCTCCCCGGTAGTTACGAGGCTCTTGAGTGTCGCGGATTACGAATTCGATCAGAGCGAATAGTAACTTCGTTTAAATACACACAAATATGAGCCCGAGTGATGAGCCTCGTATACACGTGTTGCGCCCCACGGCCGAAATGTCCCCTAGTGTAAGCGGCCCTTAAGCGGTCACGCAACCGTCTCGAAAGGTATGTATAGTGTTTGAAGGCGCGACTTTCTTCTGAGAACGCTGGGCATTCTGACCACAGCATTAACTGACGGAGGTAGTAGTCCTTTGCCAGCCCTTAGTAGCTAAGGCGAGGAACCTCCTCGATTATCACATAATATCTGAGAGACGCGTTAACGTTAAATTCATATAAAGAACGTCCGAATCATCATCCTTGAACCCACGAGCAAGATGAGTGTTTATTATTATACGCACCTTTCACTTAATACCTTCTTAGCCATATGAAGTATCTTCATGTATCCCCAGCACAGTTAAAGGCTTAGGAAACTATAAAAATGTACTTAATGGTTCATATAGTTATGTATACTTATGCGGTCGTACGTAAATATATATTGTAGATCTCAACAAATGAAGTATGTTAAATGTACCCCTAATGGTTAATATAAAGTGGACTGAAAAGTCATATCCGACTTCATTTAACAAAATATAAAAAAGCGGTGAGGAAAACGTCACAATGACAATAATCAAATTTCACATCCATCAAGTCGGTACGATAATGTAATGTGCTCAACATAGACATAGATATACACTATACATATTTACTTACACATAGTATATACACTCATATTTATAAATACACATACACATACAAACACATACATGTATACATATACTGTACGTATTATATGTATGTTAAACACAAAGAGGTGCACAAGACACACAAAGATGTATACACCCACTTGCTGGGCACGGTGCGGTCCAGCACTCTGCTGACGTTGAGGTCCGTGTAGCTGAGCTGCTGAGTCAGCACTCGGTCCACGCACAACGGCCGGGAGCCTGCAATGGGAGGCTAATGAATGCCGAATGGATGGCTAATGGGTTGATAATGGGCGGCTAAAAGGCGGCTAAAGGGCAGGCTAAAAGGCAACTAAAGGGCAGGCTAAAGGCGGCTAAATTGCAACTAATGGGTCCCTACTGGGTGGCTAATGAGGCCAGCAAGCACAACCAGTAGGTACAAACAATACACATAAGTATTGGTTAACAGAGAAGTCTTTAATTTATCGGAAGATTTACAAAGTTGAAAACTGTGAAGAAGTATTAGAAAACCCATTTTAAATAGAGGAATGGACTTCATGCTAAATACAGAGACGAAAAATGATAATGAAACTGCCGTACAAGTGATACCAAACTATTGAAAAAAATACAGGAAGACAGACAAAACATCACACTTCCCAACTTTGCCCACTCGCCCCACTTACCACACTTGCCTCACTCGCTCCATTCACTCCACTCGACCCACTCACCCATATCACCGTAGCTCTGCCACAGCAGCTGCTTGGTGCAGGCATTCTGCTCCTCAGACGCGTAGCTGTGGCGTATGAGGTCATCGGGGAGACATATGGCTGTGGGGGCGGAAGAGAATTGAATGAAAATCTGCAACATAGAATTCCATATTTTTCCACATTATTCGCAATGGAATTCCATATTCCAGAGCAATGCTAATATAGTACAATTCTATCCCCCACCGTCACCCACCTAAAGCTGACGAGACATGATATCTTAATCAACTACCGTTCATCTGACATTGGGCAGAAGGCTCTTTCAATATCAGACGCCTTACTGTGGAACAAACTTCCCCTGAGTATCCAAATCTCTCAAACATTGAGAGAATATAAAACCAAAATAGCTCATTGGAAAGTAGTTTCGATTTTTTATCGCTAATTATCCCACATTTAATTACATTAGACCACATGCACCACATTTTTGTAGTATGCATATACAATGTGATTGCGTGCGTGAGAATATTTACGTACATGCATGTATACTTATGTATACGCATACGTGTTATGGGTTTGTGTGGTGGTAAGTGTGCGCATGTGTATATACAGAGTGCTTTTTTTGTGCAGACGAATTTCAATCATAGGTAGAAAAATTCAAAATATATCGATTTTCAGAATGATAAACTGCCCAAAGCTTTTTAGTTTTTGAGTTACAAGGACTGAAAGAAACTTTAAAGCATAAAGTAGGATGCTATGTGCGCCCCAATGTTATGTTATACTCTTTTCTTTTAGAATCCAAGTTCAAGGTTTTTCAAATTTTCTTTCTTTTCAAGTCTAAAAATCAAAGGAGTTATTTTCCGAAAGAAAACACGATTCTTTCAACGTGGCCACGTCATTTTTACTTGTTATGATGAAAGGTGTACACAAAATATGACAATGGGGTAGATGAGACTAGCAAATATAAGAACAATTGTTACGAGGGTCTCACGCAACTTTGGATATGCAGCGATGACGGAGTGCAATATTAAGGTCTCGAATTGTACGTTAAATTATTACGTGACGTTAACACAGAGTCAGGGACTAATACGGAGTGCCGGCCGTATGCAAACAAAATAAGTGAAGTGGCACGACGAGACCTTCTAGTGATGGAGCTTCGCTCTCTAATGATGATGCCCTAACCCTCGTCGAACCCTTTAAGTAGCTGTCGTGCTGCAGGAGTTACCGCAGCTGATCATAGCCGTTGAAATTGACGCCCGCAGTATCGTCGCGGCTACTCATTGCCACTCGGCCACTCTGCCACTCGCTCGATGCCACTCGCCCGATGTTTGTTGTGGCTATGGCCCAGCCGTCAGCCTGCTGAGACCGGGCTGCTGTTGCCATCCACACGCTGCCACACTGCCATGCCGCTGCCACGCTGATGCCACCTCGCTGCCACGTTGCCACGCTGTAGTTGGGAGCGCAGGCGTCGCCTCCTCCTTTTTTTGTAACGGCCGAGCCCTCGCTGGGTACACATCGACATCTGGCGCGTTGTATACTGCTGAGCTTTGAGATTTCCTGATAGTAGAGTTCGGTGTAAGCTCTCACGTCCAACCGCCCTTTACTCTTTTTTGTGGCGAAAATTTAACGGTTCGTACTCGGGACACAACAGAATCCCCCCAACCTATATTAATCAACATCCTCCTGGATGAAAATGGAAGTTTCCGTCTACTGAAGTCACGCATCTGAGATTCGTACTTCATTGCAGGGGCGAAATTAGACAAGCCTTGAGATTTGTGCTTCTGACGCACTTCTGAATCGAAGATCTTGAACAAGCGATAGCTTATTGTGGTCATCGGGACGTCCTATTCCAATTCACTATCGAAGACCTTCTCTCTTGGCTAATGACGTTCTATCAGAGGCCTTCTGAAGACGTTCAAAGGGGTAAAAACCATCCTAAAAAATATCGAATATGCAATCGATCAGTCTATACTCGACCTCCTGCGTGTAGTTACTACGGACATATTGCTGTCCAACGGTATCTCCTTTATTTTTTTCTTCGCCGTTGTTGAATCCGTGTCCGGCGAAAATATAGATGTTCAGGGGAAAGTCCCGTCCTTCGTACGAGTGGGTGTACTGTTGCTGCAGATGGGAAACTGGGTCCGCCTATTGCGCCACGTCCAGCTGTGGTCGAGGCACGCCAGGACAGCTGAGGCCCTTTAATAGCAAGGTCGTCGCTGACGGCGCGTAGTAGGAACAGCTGGTATGGAGAGCGGTGTTGCCATAGCGTTGGTATTGTACTGCGCGCCTGCACACCGCCTCTGGGTCGCTGCACTGTCGCGCTGGCGAGCGGTGCGTGAGTGCTGTGCGCCTGTAGCCCCGTACACGGCTTCCCAGCCGCGGCGTAGCTGCGGTGGAGAGAGGAGGGTGTGTGCTGCCGCTGCTCAGACCCCAGTCGGCGCAGCATTGCTGTAATCAATCGTTCCACGTTAATCTCAGGCTTTGACAAAAGTTTTCTCTCGGATTTCTTCGACTTATCGTAATCAATTGTGTCCATCTACTCATCCCATCTTACCCTTTGTCATTTACATCCCGGTGTACCATCCTTCGATAGCATTTTAATTAGAATCAAAGTAACCTAACGCAATAAGTTCAAAGAAATCCGTTAGAGAACACAAAATGAAATAAATGCACAGTAAATGAAGTTAATGAGAAATACATAATATGACATTCAATATCTCGGATAATTAGTGGGCTGCAAAGGAAAGTTCCTACGTATTAGCACGCCTTCCTGAGGAAGAGCTATAAAAAGACATACGAACGGGTTACAAATTTGACATCAAGTAAAATTTTTATCCGAATAATGAGCATCCTCAAGGTAAATACATAAATTGATTTATAAATCGACATTAATCATGTAATACATCCTATCTGCATTTTGCTGGAGAAATCATTTAAATTTAAGTCGAAGCACTTATCCTAAATTTGAAATATGAAAGAAATGTTAAACACAAGGGAAATAATTAGAAAACATTCTTAATATTAAACATAGAACATTTGGGAGTGAAATGAGATAATCATTATTGAAGTTTTGGGACGTGGAAAATCAGTTAATTCTAAGTCAAAGCACGTATCCTAAATTGGTAATACGAAAGAAATGTTAAACACAAGGGAAATGGTTAGAAAACATTCTTAATATTAAACATAGCACATCTTTAGAATGAAATGGGGTAATCATCATCGAAGTTTTGGGACGTCCTTGCGAGACACAAATAATCATACATAGTTTGGGCGTCTCGTCCGATTTCTCAGAGAGTACCTAGGGATCATTTCTTCATTTCTCTGGCTTGTGCTCGGCACTGCAGGAATGTCGTTCGTCTCTGCCTCTTGTAGTTCGTCTTCTTCGTCACCGTTATTGAAAGGGAAGGCCATGGCGTCGTCAAGATAAGCACGTTTCACACGGTTCAGGTGCACGGTCTGCTCTTTTCGATCCGAGTATAGACCTCTGATAGTGATGTTATTTCCACGTCTGGAGGTAATTCTGTATGGGCCTCTGAAGCGCGAAGGGAAGGCTCTGCCTTCAGTGTGTCCAGTTACGTTCCTAAGCATGATTAGCTCTCCTGCTTGAATGTCACATTCTTTGGCCGTTCGATTATAATTGTTTGCGGCAGCTTGCCTCGCAGCTTCCGAATTCTTCCGAACTGCAGCAAATGCTTTGGACAGTCGGAGCGAGACTTCAGTTGAATATTCTTTGTCACATGCGTAGTTTATAGGCTGCTCCTTGAAGATGTCGTGGAAGGGAAGGTTTGCGTCTCGGCCGTAGAACAGAAAGAACGGCGTGTCTTTAATCGCAGTTTGATAGGAAGTATTTACCGCGAGAGTCGCAAAGGCTACGCTCTCGTCCCAGCTAAATTTATCTTCCGCGGCCAGGTGAGAAATTGCAGTTTTCAGGATGCCATTGAGTCTCTCACAGCATCCATTCGCCATTGGGTGGTAAGCAGTAGTAGTCTGTGATCTCGCTTTGAGATTTTTGCAGACGTCCTGGAATAATCTATTGGTAAATTCGCTGCCTCTGTCACTGACGATCGTATTCGGGGCAGAGAATTTTCCGACGTATTGGACAAAAGCTCTGGTGACAGTATCCGCAGACTTATCTGTAAGGGGATAAGCATCAACATACCTAGTAAAATGATCAACTATCGTTAGAAGGTATTTGTTGCCTGCGTAACTAACAGGAAGCTCAACAAGGTCAACTGCAACTCTTTCAAGGGGATATGAAATTTCAGGGAATTTTCCCAAGGGAACTTTAAATTGACCCTGCCATTTTGTTCGTTGGCAAGCTAGACATTTCTTTACATAGTCTTTGACGTCACGAATTTGATTAATCCAGAAGAATTTATCTCTGGCACGTTCAAGAGTTCTTAGGAAACCCATATGAGCGGACAAATCGTTGTCATGGCTCAGCTTTAAAGCTACCTTAACTAAAGACTTAGGAATGACTATTTGTACATTACTTCTACCGTTTCTGCGTTTCTTTCTCGACAATCTACACAGGACATTGTTCTCATCAATAAAATATTCGTCAATGTTTGAAATCTTAGTATCACCCAAGTCATTGCCAGTTAACAAGTTTCTTACACCAGACCAAAGTGAGTCCTTTTCTTGCTCTGAAACAACATCATCCAGGCTCAATTGCTTTGCCTCGACGGCAACACTCTTATCACGTTCACTGTACACGGGTGGAGGGCACACGTCGTCGACGGGAACATCTGTCGCATTATTATTAGAACAAGGCTTAATTCTAGAAGGAACATCAGCATTAATCTTAGGATCATTCTTATTACTACAGTTTGACTCAGCAGTGTCTACGACAGCATTGACGACTCTTTCGGATCTAGACAAATAGTCGGGCAAATGGTGTCGTGCTCCCGGCTTGTACCGAACAGAGAAATTATATTCCTGAAGAAGCAGAGCCCACCTTGAAATACGGTGATTACCTGTTTTATTAGCAAAAATGAACGTTAAGGGACGGTGATCAGTTACCACGACGAACTCATTTAAGTACAGGTACGCATCATAATGTTTGATTGAATCATGGATAGCGAGAGCTTCGAGTTCTGTTGCAGAATATTTAAGTTCATTTCCTTTTAATTTTCGACTATAGTATGCTACAGGTAACTCAATGCCGTCATGCATCTGAAGTAATGCTCCACCAATTGCAATGCCCGAGGCATCAGTGTGCAACACAAACTCTCTCTGAAAGTCAGGAAATTTAAGTATAGGCGCAGACACAAGTTTATCTTTCAAGTCATCGAAAGCTCGCTGATGGACGTCCGTCCACTTAAATGAGTTCGTCTTTTTTGTTAGCTCGGTTAGAGGTGCCGCGATATGAGCATAATTTTTAATGAACTTTCTAAAGAATCCGGTAGAGCCTAAGAATCTCTTCACCTCTTTAACACTCCTAGGTCTCAAAGCATCCGCTAAGGCTCGCACTTTGTCAGGTCTGGGAGTCAGTCCCTCTGAACTGACTTTGATACCAAGGAAAGTCACGCTGCTCGCCGCAAATTGGCATTTCTTGAGACTTAATTTGAAGCCTGAAGCAGCTGTTTGAAGCAACGCCTTATCCAAATGTTCGACATGAGTCTCGAAATTTTTTGAATAGATGATGATGTCGTCAACGTAACAGAACAGAAATTTTGAAATGAATGGAGAAAAAGCCATATTAACTGCTCTTTGAAGTGCAGCCGCAGATGTGATAAGACCCTGGGGTGACCGGCAGTACCTGTAACTACCTGTAGGCGTTCTGAAAGCGGTGATATCCCTGCTCTCGGGAGACAGTTCAATCTGATGGTAGGAGCTTCGCATATCAAGGGTCGTGAATAAATTTGAGTCCTTTAGACTTTCGAGGGTGTCAGTCATATGCGGGATAGGGAAAGTGTCTTTCTTAACTATTTTGTTGATAAGACGAAAATCGACAACTATCCTATGAGTTCCATCGATTTTTCTGACTGTCAAAATAGGTGACGACCATGGGGAGTAAGCTGGCTCTATAACTTTCTGTTTCAGCATCTCTTGGACATGCTCTTCAACTAATTGTTTTGTAGCGTGAGGAACTCGATATTGGGGCGTATTAATTGGCTCATGACCCTGAATGTCTAATCTATGTACAGCATTTCGCGCATGACCAATCTCGTCTCCAACCGCGAACGCATTCCTATGATTGTTAATCAAATTTACAAGGGTCGTTCTCTGATCTAAGTTCAAATGGGATAAGTCAACATTGTCAACCATTTCATTGAAATCGGGCTCCCGACGCCTCTCTGCGTCACGTATGAGCCTGCTATTCCTAGCCTCGGTCTGCCTATCCTGGTCATTGTGGCACCGAGCTGACTCGCTCGCGTGTCCACCGTCTCTGTGCACAGCTGCCACTGTCGCGTAGGCCTTGCTCTGCGTCTGCGCTCGAGCATCACTTTCGCTTTCGTCTGAGCCAGACTCCGGCTCCTCAATAGCAACGTCTAGAGTAGCACAAATTTTATTTCTAGGTACAAGAACATTCTTATCATTATAATTTACAAAGACTATTGGTATGGTACCTTCACGGACTGTGGCTAACGTGCGAGGCACTGCTATTCCTTTGCATGTAACGCTCTGCTTTAGAACGACTGTCTTTCCATTCATGTGCTTGGGAACTCTCAAAAAGGAATGACATAACGTGCCTCCTTCAACAGTCAGATCATGTGACATTCTTGCGACACTGAATGATGCATCCTCAGATTGTTTCACAAAATTTACTGAATTAGAAGCAGCAACTGATTGAAATGGGTAAACTTTATTGTTAATTCTCACGTGACCTTTCTCATTCTGACTGTATTTTATTTCAACGCCGAACCTCTTAAGGAAATCTCGGCCTATCAAGACAGCTCCAGGGAAGTAAGAATCTTCCACAATAATAGCGGAATGGCAGTACTCAACATCACCTAGTTTAAATTTCAAGTCAATCGTACCTCGAGTGTGGAGATTATCTCCATTGACAGAACAAAGAACTTTAGTGCATCGTTTAATTCGGGGTGGAGTTTTGAATAATTTGCTAATTACACAAGATTTCACAAGAGTCACGGAAGAGCCTGAATCAACGAAAGTGGAGCATTTTTTCTGTTCAATACTTAGCAAAATCACGGGGGAAAAGCTTTTCGGTTGCCGTGGAAGTTTTTTGACTTTACTGCGGCGATGTCACCATTCTGACTCGGATGGCCATTGAATTTGCGTTGATAATTATTAAATGGACGAGCATTTTTGAGTGAAGCACTTTGCCATTTGAATGGATTTTTAGGCTGGTACGCTCGCTTTTGTGGTGAATTGTATTGGTATTTCTCCACCACTACATCACTCTCGTGGGCACGTCTTTTGCGACTCAACAAAGATCTTTCTTCGATCAAAGATTCCTCAATTGACCTCGCTTTGTCTAGGAGTTTTGTCACACTCTCAGGGTCGAAATCATGTGATAATTTTTCACTGATCTTGGGGTTCATATTTTTAATGATAGTCGGGATTAGAATTTTTTGTGCATTGGCATCCTCGTAGTGCCATTCTTGGCCGAACACGTCTTTCCAGCTAGCTAGAACGCGAGTTGCAAATGCATTGACACTCTCATCATTCTCTTGACGCAGGCTAAATAGGATTTTATGAACGGTTTTTCTATAATTCACGGCCCCCTTGTACACAGAAATAAGCCAAGTCTTGACATCTTCCAGTGTGACCAATTGGTCGGACTTGAGGACATAAGAATCCCAAGCCTTCCCGGTAAGAGCATTTTTCAAATAACGACATTGCAAATCGATGTCATTCGTGTAGATGTCAACTCTGGTCTGAAAGTGTTTTAAAAATGAAGTTACACAGCCTTCGCCGTTAAATTTAGGCAGATCAATTGCATGATTTAAAGTGACAAAATTGTTTTGAGTATTCTCACCGTTGTTATTTTGGTTATCTTCATTATCATTCCCTGCCATGATTCCAACAGTTATTTAGGGCAAAATTGGCGAGGCAAAATAGGTTCACAATGAACACTGATAGCAATTTAGAGTTTCAAATTAGAAGTTTAAATGCAATATCTCGTACAATATGTTTCCAAATACACAGACATAATTGAATCTTTCGCATAATAAGTTTCCAAATGCACAGAAATAATTGGATAGATCCAACAAAAGCAATGCACATAGACACGAAATATCAAAAATAGAATACGCAATAATCTTATAAAACGGATCAAATCAATAGGAAAACGGGTTAAATCAGTTAATAAAACGGGTTAAATCAATGAATAAAGCAACACACATGGATACAATGGCATCAAAATAAAGAGCACAATAATCTTATTACGGAAGCGGTTTTGCATGGATTAATACATGTCATAAGGAAATAAATCAATAGGGCTAAGTTAATAAAACGAATTAAATGAATTAATACACACAGTAAAGAAATAAATCAATACGCAAATAAAGTGACATGAGGACATACACATTTCTAGGGAAATATTACAAATTATAAATGAGATGAATGAGTTTAAATAATTACTTGGGCCATTTAATTTACGTTACAAAAATTTTTTTTTTTGAATAGGTAGCGTGGCTTTAACGGTCCCTTGTGGAGACGTTGAGCGTTATTGGGTTATGATCCCACGTTCGCTGTCCACCAATTGTTATACTCTTTTCTTTTAGAATCCAAGTTCAAGGTTTTTCAAATTTTCTTTCTTTTCAAGTCTAAAAATCAAAGGAGTTATTTTCCGAAAGAAAACACGATTCTTTCAACGTGGCCACGTCATTTTTACTTGTTATGATGAAAGGTGTACACAAAATATGACAATGGGGTAGATGAGACTAGCAAATATAAGAACAATTGTTACGAGGGTCTCACGCAACTTTGGATATGCAGCGATGACGGAGTGCAATATTAAGGTCTCGAATTGTACGTTAAATTATTACGTGACGTTAACACAGAGTCAGGGACTAATACGGAGTGCCGGCCGTATGCAAACAAAATAAGTGAAGTGGCACGACGAGACCTTCTAGTGATGGAGCTTCGCTCTCTAATGATGATGCCCTAACCCTCGTCGAACCCTTTAAGTAGCTGTCGTGCTGCAGGAGTTACCGCAGCTGATCATAGCCGTTGAAATTGACGCCCGCAGTATCGTCGCGGCTACTCATTGCCACTCGGCCACTCTGCCACTCGCTCGATGCCACTCGCCCGATGTTTGTTGTGGCTATGGCCCAGCCGTCAGCCTGCTGAGACCGGGCTGCTGTTGCCATCCACACGCTGCCACACTGCCATGCCGCTGCCACGCTGATGCCACCTCGCTGCCACGTTGCCACGCTGTAGTTGGGAGCGCAGGCGTCGCCTCCTCCTTTTTTTGTAACGGCCGAGCCCTCGCTGGGTACACATCGACATCTGGCGCGTTGTATACTGCTGAGCTTTGAGATTTCCTGATAGTAGAGTTCGGTGTAAGCTCTCACGTCCAACCGCCCTTTACTCTTTTTTGTGGCGAAAATTTAACGGTTCGTACTCGGGACACAACAGTTAGCGCTAGTCTTAATAGATATAGTCCCCATCGCTAGTCCCCCACTATATCAGTTTTTGGTTATTTTTACAATAGAACCTGAAAACATTTTACACTAACAAAAAATTTCTGCAATTTGAATGTTCGTTAGGAAGTTAACACCAAGCTATCAATGATAAACTTTAATAGTTATTTCATTAAATTATTAAAAGCCTCATTTTTACAATTAGTAAAGAAAATTTTTGTCAGAGGCATTATAAGATATGAATAACAAATCATAAATTAAAGTGTTCCTCTTTATTTAACAAACCAGTCTTATAATAGAAAGTGTTGAAAATGACCTCCATTAACCTCGAAGCACTTAGAACATCTATCATCGAGTGAGCGCCATACATTTTCAAAGACGTCAGGCATTTCAGTAATAATACCAGCAGAGTATACAATGCGACCAACGAGATCCTCCTCTGATTCAACTGGAGAGGCGTACACTAGGTCCTTCATGGTGCCTCACAAGAAAAAGTCCAATGGCGACATGTCAGGTGACCGCGCTGGCCATCCTACTGGACCACCTCTGCCTATCTATCGATTTGGAAATTGTCGATTTAAGAACTCGCGAGCTTCATCGAACTCATGTGCAGGTGCCCCGTCCTGCTGGAACCACATTTGCCTGCGTGTCGCTAGTGGAACGTCCTCCAATAATCCATGTAAAACATTCCGTAGAAAATAATGTAAATAGGTCTCGTGAGAAGAGAAGGCCCTCACGTTTACACTGAACCAATGTTGGTGACCATTTGGGTCAATGATAGAATTAATCTGAGCCCAATAATGATTATTGTTAGTGTTAAAAACATCATCGCGAGTGAAATGAACTTCATCAGGGAACAGAATGAGCTTGGAGAAGTTGGGATCCATTGCTTGCTGCTGCTACGAACCACTCGGACAATTGTAGGTGAGGTCCAAAAAATTATGGCTGCAGTCCTTGCACTCATTGGAAATGATACGTATGTTTCCTCTGACCACGTAGTGCCCGCTACACAGTAGTATGATCACGCATGTCGAGAAGTTGAGCAGCCGAGCGAATGCTTTCACGAGAATTTTGGTGAAAATGACCCACTATTCTCTCTTCCACCGGGTGACGACGGCGCTCAAGATTTATTCTGTTCACAGTGAAAGAACCGCTGCCACGCAATCTCATGTGCAAATTAGTGAAGAACTGTGGCCGAGGCACATCACCACCAGGATATCGTTCACTGTACATGCGTGACGCGAGCCTAGCATTTCCATTTGCAGCTCCGTAGGTCATATGCATTACAGCCATCTCAGCATCTGTAAAGTGCTGCATGTTCACAGTGCAACGTTTTGTCAACTAACCAAATCAAACTTAGACATCCAACTCACGTGTTCTAATAACGCACAAAGATTAGTAAATGCTTAATAGCTTGAAACTGCATATATTTTTCTTAACCGTGAAATGCTTGGAGCTTTTATTGTAAAAAAAACAAACACCCACTTTAGTGTGGTCGGATCGAGGCTAGCGGTAACATTGATGCGCACGTGGTATCCTACTTGAAGTTTTCAAACTCATTCAAGACCTTATAGCTCGAAAACAAGGAATTTTTGGCATTTTACTATTCATGAAAATTGATTTATTTTGAGTTTTACTATGTATGGTTGAAATTTATTCCCACAAAAAACAACACACAGTATATATAAATATGTATATATGTATCCCTATGTATACACAGACAGCAGTATCTATAAAATTGATGATCAAGCGACTTGTATTTGTCCACCAAATTCCATATTTTTTTAAACATGTACTTTTAAAAATTATTGAATACCTATCAAATCGTCCCGCTACCTACTTCGTCACCTCCTTACATTTTTGTGAAGCATTTAAATGAGAAATATCGTAAATTTGTTGAATAATTCACAGCAAGCTCTTGGAAGCAGTGAATTCACTTCTATTTTATTGTGCTCGCTCCAAAAGATATTTTTGAAAAGTTGCATTTTTCACCTGCTAGTTACGGATATAATTCATACCCAAACATTTTCAATATTATTCCATGACGTCAAGAAAGCGAAAGCTCAAATGTCAATGTACGCGGAAACTGTCACAAGTGTTTTCACCCCGCTGAATTCATTATCTTTATATTTATTTTATTACATTCCTAAATAAACGTTATTAAACTTCAACCAACTAGCCATGGAATACATTTTTATGTTTTTCTATGTCTTTTGTACAAGCATTGGCATGGGCCGTCATGGTACCCATCTATGTATATATACTCAGGTCCTTTCGTATTAAAACATTTTAAAAGGCGACGATACTCGTCTTATGCAATAGCTTTATAGAACGTTAGTGTTATATTTTCTTATTCCTATCCAAAATTATTCTTGTTAGCCTTGTGAGGCAATTTGTCGTTTCTTACGCTCGTGAGTATATCAAAACACTACTTAAGAACTTAACTTTACCTAGTGTTCCTTAACCTTAACAAATGTTATGATCAGCATTCTACAACAATCCTTCTCATATGTCTGACTCCTGCGAACTCTATTGTGCCAATATCATTAGCGTAGTAAATATAAATTTATGTGATAAATTTATGTTTATATTATTTATAATTAATATTTCATTATTCCCGAGCTTGATATTTGGCATACCATTTGATTTGTATGAATGAAAAAATGGTTCCGAATGTCAACCTCATAGTTTTCTACGTGTAATAATTTAAATCTGGCCTCTTAATTTTAACATTAATCCCTCGTATCACTAGTTATTATGCTCGTATGCTCATATTTCAGTATAGGCGCGCACTAACGAGAGTGTTTTCAATAATGCGTCATTAGGATTTTTTCTTTATTCCTTGTGTTTATATGCATTGTCAGCATAAGATTAACGCAACGAAGGGAACGCATTTTTTCGTGCGTTTTTTTCAATCATTTGTTTCGACAATTGCCATGGGTATTTCGATACCCATTTGTGAATATCAACTTAGGATCTCAATGTTGAGTTATTTTAAAACCCAATGTTATACATTTCATGTATCAACTTATTGGAAATGAACTTTTTTCTTTGTTATTTTTATGAGTGTCCCAGAGAGACGGACCAACCAATTTAATGAGTTCAACGAGTTTCCCATTGTAATAACACAGGAGAAATTATTCACGAAAATTATATACATTTTTATTTATAAATTTTTGGCGACACCTTGAGTTTCATTATGTAGTATTGATTTGAGGTAATTTAGATGTTTAGAGGACGGGCAATGAAAAAGGCAACGAACACTCGGACACCCGGGCACGGACACACGCACACGCGCACACACGGACACACGGACACACAGTATCGCTCCACTGCCGACATTTCTGCATTTCTGTCACTAGCGTTGCACATTTAATGTTAAGGGAACCTACATCTTCCCCTTCATCAGTAGGTGGTTCATTGGCTGGGCCCATATGTGTGCTGGATGATAGAGAGGGTCCAGCAACTTGACCCACCTGCAAGAAACGATCTAGCAGCTGAACCTGCCTGTACTACCGTTCTAGACGCGATCCAGCAGCTGGACCTACCTGTGGCATCTGTCCAGAAGCGGTCCAGTAGCTGGACTCACCTGTAGCATCATTCTAAACACAGTCCAGCAGCTGGACCCATCTGTAGCAACATTCTAAACACAGTCCAGCAGCTGGACCCATCTGTAGCAACATTCTAAACACAGTCCAGCAGCTGGACCCACCTGTAGTGTCGTTCTGGACGCGGAAGGGAAGGGCTGAGCACTTGCTGGACGCCAGGGGACAGTCCCGGTACAGGATGGTCCAGTAAACATTGTCCTGGGTCCTGAGGAACTCGTCCTGGTGCATGCTGGACAGCTCTGTCTCGTCTGCACAGGTGCGCTGCGATCCTGGCCAGATACCCATGAAGGTCTCGGTCTTGTCCAGCTGTGGGCAGTGTTCGGTGCGGCTGTAAACAGTGTCTTGTCCAGCTTTAGGCGTGTTTTGTCCTGTTATGGAAGTATTTTGTCCAGCTGTTGGCAGTGTTTTGGCTAGTCTTAGGCACTTGTCGAGGTGTAAGCAGTGTGCTTAGTCCAGCTGTTGGCAGTGTTTTGTCCAACTGTATGCAATGTCTCGTTAAGCCTTTACTGCCTAGATAATATTTACTTTACTAACTTGTCTCTGTCTCGTGTCATATATAATGTAGATGATGTATAATATGTGTCACATGTCATCATTGTCACATGCATATAATATGTCGTAATCTGTTGGTTCAACTTGTTTTTCTCCTGTCAATAACAGATCCACATGAATCAGATTGGATGATTTAAAAGTTTAACCCTCCCTAACCTCAACAATGTCGTTCCAGAGAGAGGAAAGAGAAAGGCACCATTTAGTATTTACTTGAAGAAAATGCGGAATGTATGCACAAGGTACACTGAAAGGCAATTTAGGAAGGAAGGAATATATGCACAAGGTGTGTCCCCACACGAACAGCAAGTTAGGAAGGAAGTTCATTGAACAAGATAAAAGTTGAAGCACAAAGTAGTAGGTTCTGAAAAACAGGACAACAGTAAACCGAAAAAAGATGTTACTCAACATAACAAAAAACTTATTCTATTTCAACCTAGGGAAGCTAATTACGGAGTCCAGAGACATCATCGTCCTTCCGATGAGCAAGAGCTCGAGCGCCGATCTGTTATTTTTATTGTATATTTGTGTGCTGGAAGATTGCCGAGGCTTTATATTCGACGTGAACATTTATATTATAAATTGAAGTTTCGTTTGGGATATGAGTAGGAATTATTCTCTCACTTCTGCCACTCCACTCCTCACAATACTCCCTACACCACTTCTCACTCCCACTTTTCCCCACACTACTCCTCACACCACTCCCGACGCTACTCCTCACCCCCACTTTTCCCCACACTACTCCTCACATGACTCCCAAACATTTTCAACACTATTCCATGGTGTCAAAAAAGCCTAGGCTCATATGTCAATGTACGTGGAAAATGTCAAGTGTTTTCACCCCGCTGAAATCATTATCTTCATAGATCTTTCATTGCATTCACAAATAAACATTATTTGTGATAATGTTTACTCCTCACACCACTCCTCACCCCCACTTTTCTTCACACTACTCCTTACACCACTCCCCACACCATTCCTCACCCCCACTTTTCCCCACACTACTTCTCACACCACTCCTAACCCCCCTCCCCCTTTTCCCCACACTACTCCTCCCCCCACTTTTCCCCACACCGTCCCTTCTGCCACTACCGCTCACTCACCACCGCCACCTGGACAGCCATGGCTGCAGAGCTGCCCGGCGCGACGCTGACGGCGTGTGTGTTGAAGGCGACGGTGGGGGTGACGCTGGCGCCGCTCAGCGACACCGACACGCCCGTCTCCGACATGCGGTATGCCGACACCACCTTCGGGCTGAAGTCTGGGGGTGTGTTGTTTGGTAGGTTGAGTTAGGTTGAATTTTATTAAATTGGGTCAAACTAGCTCAAATTGGGTTGAATTGGGTTGGATGATGTTAGGTGAAGTTAGGATGAAGTCTGCGAGTCCGAGTTGGAAGAAGTTAAATTTGTATGAATGTCTGTAAGTTTCATTGAACTTTGGAAAACTGTATTTAATCTCGGAAAATTGATTTAAATTCCGGTAAATTTTGTTACATTGTTCCATTTTGTTAAATTTTTGTAAATTTATTCAAATATCGTTAAATTGCGTTAAAGTACGTTAAATTAGGTCGAATTAAGAGTCAAATTGGGTTGGACAAGATTGGGTTAGGTTATACTGGATTGTGGGCAATGTTTTATCCAGCTGAAGGCAATGTTTTGACCAGCTGTAGGGCAGATGTCCAGCTGTAGGCAATGTTTAAGGGATTAGTTATGGTTGGGTTAAGTTAGGTTGAGTTCTGCAGGTCGCGATTCAATAACACGCATGTCACATCCGACAACTTTATGTCGACTGAATCAGATGAGTTTGTTCAATGATTAACCGAAGTTTGAAAGTGTGGGTGGACCTAAATGCAGCTCATCGATTTAGAATTGTTGAGTTTTCAAAATAACTTTGATCTGGAGGTGACGTCTGTCTTGCTGTTTTCCTTTGTCTAGGAACAGTGCATTTTTGATTGCGCTAAATGCGTTTGCTCAACGTATTTGGTGTTTTGATGTAGTTGATGTCAGAAACCTTTGTTAATAAATTGCCGCCGCTTTCAGGAAACTCGTAGGGCTGACTACGCTGGCTTCGGTGACGATTCAGTCTCTCAACAGCAAGCGTTGGCCGCAGGGTCAGCCAGGAATTTACTCCGGCTAGTATCAAATAGCCTAACAGATGTTAATCGTTGGAATGTGTAAGTGAGGTGCACGGGGCAATTGAACGTGAGACGGAGTGATGAGTTCGTGAGGAATAAAGTGGTGACAGTTTAAAAGGAATTTGCCCAGTGAGAGTCATGACTGCATATACAGGGTGTTTATTTGTGCGGATAAATTTCAACCATGTATGGAAAACTCAAAATAAGTCGATTTTCACGAATTATAAAATGCAAAATACTCCTTTGTATTTGAGTTGTAAGGACTTAAAGGAACTTTAAAACACCATGTAGGATAATACGTGCGGGCCAATATTAGCATTAGTCTTGCTAGTTCCGACCCCAAAAAACATGTTTTTGTTATTTTTACAACAAAAACTGCAAGCATTTTAGAGTTAAGAAAAATTTCAGCAGTTTCAAGCTATTCATGCAGCACATTACAAATACTGAGATGGCCGATATGCATTTGATCTACGGAGCTGCAAACAGAAATGCTAGGCTCGCGTCACGCATGTACACTGTAGGGTGTTTCAAAAAAATTGAAAGTTGTTGGATTTTTATGAGCAACCTCTCATTTTGTTCTTTTTCATAAGAAAACTATTTCAGCAAAATTTTATACTGTTAAAGTCGACATCTTGATGTCGCGCAGAGCTACAGAAGTTAGTACCTATACAGAACTCATGGAGGCTTAGCGTGTTCACTGCTGTTAGTGAGTTGTTCATCTCTGTGAAGTGCACAAAACATTTAAAGGGTACTTCCCACTGAGATGGGAAGTTGATACCCTCACTAACTAATGGAGAAGCAGCGGATCGCCTTCTTATTTTCATTTCTGGAAGAGTTCTCGAGTAGTAATGCTGAGCTGACAGCCACCACAATAATTAACGCCATCAAGGAATGGATTGCAGCGCTTTGCTTCGACACGACTGCCACTAACACCGGTCGCAAAGACGGCGTCTGTCTGCGTCTGCAGCAGTCTTTAGACGTGATCTTTTGAATCTAGCTTGTCGACATTATATTTTGGAGCTTCTACTAGAAAAGGTCTTCTCAGCATTGGTTCCAGAAGTGTCACGAATCCCTGATATCACAATTTTTCAGCAATTCAAAGAGTTTTGGCTTTCTGGGGATAAAACTGACTATCGGACAGCCGAAGATGCAATTAAAAGAGAATAGTAAAACATTTTCACCAAAATCCTCGTAATAACACTCGTTGGGTTGCTCATCTTCTAAGCATGCGTGATCATACTACTGTATTGCTGTACCTATGTCGTCAGAGAATACATCGGTATCATTTCTAAAGAGTGCAAGGACTGCTGCCAGAAGATTTTGGACCTCGCCTGCAATTTTAAGAGTGGTTCATGCCGCAGCAAACAATGGATCCCAACTTATCCAAGCTCATTCTGCTCACTGATGAAGCGCATTTTGCTCTCGATGGTGTTTTTAACACTCACAAAAACCATTATTAGGCTCGAAATAATCCTCATGTCATTCACCCAAATAGTCATCAACATCGATTCAGTGTAAACTTGTGGGCAGGAATCGTAGGCAGCAATTTAATTGGCCCGTACCAATTACCTTCTCTTCTCACAAGACTTGTTTACACCATTTTTCAAAACGATCTTCCTGGAATATTGGAGGACGTTCCACTAGCGACACGCAGACTAATGTGGTTCCAGCATGACGGGGCACTTGCGCATTACTTCGGTGAAGTTTGCGAGTTCTTAAATCGACAATTTTCAAATCGATGGATAGGCAGACTGGTTCTGTAGGATGGCCAGCGCGGTCATCTGACATGTCGCCATTGGACTGTTTCTTGTGGGGCATCATGCGGGACGTAGTGTACGCCACTCCAGTTGAATCAGCAGAGGATCTCGTTGGTCGCTCTGTAGACTCTACTGACTTTTACTGAAATGCCTAACGTCTTTGAAAATGTATGGCACTCATTTGATGATTTTCTATGTGCGTCGAGGTTAATGGAGGCCATTTTCAATGGTTTGTTAAATAAAAGTTGAGCATTAATTTATGGTTTGTTATTAATATCTTACAGTATATCTGGCAAAATTTGTTTTAAAAAAATGTAAAAATTTGTAAAAAATTAAATATTTTTCATTACTGTAAATTGTTTGTAAACTTTATTGTAAAAATAACAAATAATGCCTTAGTGGTGTCGGAACTATCATGAATAGCGCTAATATTGGCGAGCATGTAGTAACCCGCTCCAAGTTTTAAAGTTTCTTTACGTCCTTATTTCTAGAAAACTCAATAGGTTTGGACAGTTTATTATTCGTGAAAATCGGTTTATTTTTGAGTTTTTCTACCTATTTTTCTACCTAATTTTGTCCTCACAAAAAACACCTACATAGTATAAGAGGATTGAAAAATGCTTTACTTTCTAGAGCTAATAGCGTTGTCAGGGCATAATGAGGTTGTTACTTTTGCTATGTTTGAGATTTTCACGCGTCCACTGCGCTTCCTCGGCTGTTAACGGTTGGTTTGGTTAGGTTGTAATTAGCAGAGTAGGGAAACTGACGTTACTGCTGCCTCCTGAAACACACATTTATATCTTTTCTAAGAAATATGGTAATGCTATTCCACGATAACATTTCCCTTTGTATGATAACAGTTGTTTCTTAAAGTGGTCGAGAAACAGATGAAATGTCATTCATTCATAATGGTACGTGAATGAAAAATTTAACGAATGGGACCCGTATGACTTGATACGCAGGGAACGTGTTAACACTTTGACCGCAGTTAGTTTAACTGAAATTCAATATTCAACTCAAATTCAAAATCATTTGTAGTGAGCAATTCTGAAAATAGCATACGCTATGTGAATCATCCCTTCATTTAGCTTTCACCAGGTATTAATAAAAATTAAGTTTATAAATACTGGTCAGTCACCAGCATTATGAAAATTCCCTCCGTAGCCACTGATGTAGCACATTGAGATACCCGTGTGCCTTTTGCACTTCTCAAATCGGCCTCTCTATCAGGAGTGGCTGGTAGAATCCGAGTACTGTTGGTTCTCCTATTGGTGTACCGGGGTGGCGGCTCGACGAACGGTATTCGCACGAGCAGCTCGCAGTTGTCGTGAGCCGCCGGGTGGCTTTTAACTCTTTGACTGCGACATGGGCCACATTTGGTCACTGAGAGGGTAACCATTTTTCTGCTGACAAAACAAATAGTCACAAACTCAACTTTTGAAAATTTTCGATGAAAACTAAGTCAAGGCATGATCCAATTAACGTTTGCTATTTTCAAAATTGCCTACTAAAATTGACTTTAAATTTGAATCAAATACTTAACATCAGTTTTACCTGAAATAGTTAAAGTGTTAATTAATCCGGGGTCACAATTCTTCAGTCTTAGTGCATTTGGGTGACGTTTCAATATTTGTATTTCTACGAAATAAGTTTTGCGGTCATAATTGGAGTCATCGCGCAGTCAAATTGAAAGTATGTACGTAAAACAATCTTCAATGAATATTTTCTATTTTGACACATAGAAAACGGCAAAAACACTGGTGCAACAGTTAATTTTGGATCTTATCTATATTACAATATAGTTAATATTCAAATTATAACTCAAGTATTTATTATATTATTTGTTTTCGACAACATTCTAGCCAAAATATATCTAACGTAGCATCTGTTCAGGATTTTTTATTTCTTAAATAATCAAAATAAAATGTTTCGAAGCTTCAGCCATGGGTATGAAACCGAAGGTAGGTTTAAAATCACAAGTTAGGAGGGGCCATATTTCACTCTCCATATCTATGTGGAGCGTTTTTAATTTCATTAAAATATCCTTTAATGTCTGAGAAAGTTTCTCATCTATTTGAAAAACAAGCGGATTATATTTGAACTTTTTAAAACTTTTTAACGCAGGAGGAATAATTTAATTGGACATACGTTTGACATTTACCACACAGGTTGCGAGACACCGTTGTCATATACGACAATTTACGACTCGCATCTCACCCATATACTGCGATAAATCGTTGTAGAATAGTATCTTGAGTCCCCCCATGATGCCAGAGATGTGCTGGGTGTGCTGGAAGGAATCGAACCCGAGGGTCGAGAAACACACGCCCGTACTGGTGATGGAGGCACGGAACATCTTCTCACAGCACACGCTCCTGGGGGGCAGAGGCATGGTACTGTAATCTCTATTCAAGTACTTACCTGATTAAATCAGCATTTGACCTCCCGTGATTCTTTAATAATCCTTCATCCTCCACAACACTCCTAAATAAGAACACAAATCATACTGTCACGCGTTAGTAGAAAAGCCTCTATTCAAAAAAATGCTCGCCTTTAAAATTGTCATCTCTTCCAGGGATCTCAGAGGGCTGACTACGCTGGTTTCGTTGACGATTCAGGATCTCACAGGCCTGCGTTGGCCGCAGGGTTACCAAGAATTCACTTTGTCTCGTTTCAAACTGTACGGATGTTAATCATCATGACGCTCGACTATCAACAATCGTATCAACAATCGAGTGTACTGGCAACTCGTGTCAACATTCATGTGTCAACTGGCATTTTGTATCAATCAAAAGTTTCATTGACCGCAATTCTGACCGCCTAGTCAGCTTCTGACCGCCCATTATTCCTAAACTGAATTTTTAAAATACTTAGTTAAAGAAAAATGAATGCATTAACCAGTTCATATTTGCAATTTTTATCATTGCGCACTGCAATTGACTTCAAATTTGTGTTGGAAATTAAACTTTAGTTTTTCTGCAACAGTAAAAGTGTTGAAATTCCCCCAGCTTCTTTAGTTGTTGGTAGAAACTTGACCCTGCTTTCTAGTTATTAGTTAGGTTATGTTACCACCACCTGCACAATACACACAAAATGTGCGCAGCACACACGCACAGAACCCGCGCAACACACACACCATGCATGCCACACACCACCAGTGCAACACACCTCTTGAGCAACACTCACCCTAACATTTGAAGCTCAGGAGTGTAACAAGCTAGCACCACCTCGGTACACCTGTGAAATAAACGTGTCGCTTAGTTCATTATTTCTGTTAGTGAATTATCAAATAATTCTGATGCCTCAGATTTAAAAAAGTCTATCAATATAAGAAATTAAAAATAAATTAGTGCAACACATAGTAGAAATATTATTTATTGAAGCACAGGGGACATGAATAAATTATAAAAACACAGGTACCAGCTCCTGAAAAATCAGTTTTCACGTACAAAAAATTATATTTGTTTCTATTAATATAGATATAATATTTTATTGGTCAATATTTTGTTTGAAATAACGTCACATTTTTCAGAAATATCAATTGTAGAAATATCTGCCAAATTTCTATGGCCAAATATTTGACTCACAAATAGCAGAACCTACTCATTTTCTATTACTCAAAAAATAGCCCCTATTATGAAAACCTTGTTGCAACCCAGTCTAGACGGACCGTAAAAAACTATGGCATTTTTCATGGAAAAATTAGTTAAATCATCTTATTGAGTTGTTCAAAATCATAGAAGGATTAATCTTTCCCACATTACTTGCACAAGAAGAAGTGAGATGAGCGTATCTGTGACACATACTACCTCTATAATTTGCCCTATATTAATCCTTCACAGACTAAACTAATATATAAATCAAAGGTGTTATTATAAATATATCAATCCTTCACTTCACTAACCTAATTTATAAATCCCGGGAGTTTTATATATATTCATAGAATCTCAAACTAAACCGAGTTGATACATCTACAGTATCCTAAGAATATCCGGGATGAAAAGTGTGTACATAATTTAATTAATTCTTATTATATTCCAGTAATACGAGTTCAAGGCAAGGACACACAATGCTGGCACACACAACATGCACTACCACACAGCTGGCACTCTCAACACGCACAAACTACACAGCCGGCACTCTCAACACGCACATACCACACAGCTGGCACACTCAACACGCAAATACCACACAGCTGGCACACTCAACACGCAAATACCACACAGCTGGCACACTCAACACGCACATACCACACAGCGGGCACACTCAACACGCACATACCACACAGCTAGCACACCAACACGCACATACCACACAGCTGGCATACTCAACAAGCACATGCCACACAGCCGGCACACTCAACACACACATACCACACAGCCAGCACTCTCAACACGCACATACCACACAGCTGGCACATTCAACACGCACATACCACACGGCTGGCACACTCAACACGCACATCCCACACAGCTGGCACACTCAACACGCACATACCACACGGCATATTCAATACGCACATACCACACAGCTGGCGCACTCAACACGCACATACCACACAGCTGGCACACTCAACAAGCACATACCACACAGCTGCACTCTCAACACGCACATACCACACAGCTGGCACACTCAACACGCACATACCACACAGCTGGTACACTCAACACGCACATACCACACAGCTGGCACACTCAACACGCACATACCACACAGCTGGCACACTCAACACGCACATGCCACACAGCTGGCACACTCAACTCGCACATAACACACAGCTGACACACCCAACACGCACATACCACACAGCTGGCACACTCAACACGCACATACCACACAGCTGGCACACTCAACACGCACATACCACACAGCTGGTACACTCAACACGCACATACCACACAACTGGCACACTCAACACGCACATATATACCACACGGCTGGCACACTCAACACGCACATACCCCACAGCTGGCACACTCAACACGCACATACCACACAGCTGGCACACAACACGCACATACCACACAGCTGGTACACTCAACACGCACATACCACACAGCTGGCACACTCAACACGCACATACCACACAGCTCACACCACACAGCTGGCTCACTGAGGGGAGATGCTGAGCACCAGCTGCTCGAGGGTAACGTTGTGTTCCTTCAAGTAGGTGGTGAGGTCCAGGTGGATCGTCTTTTGCCACGTGGCTGAGGCGGCGAACTGCACGCTCATTATGCTCGCTCCGTGCAGCGCTATGAGGATGTACGAAGCCAGGGCGGCGGAAACGCCGTGTTCTGGGAGGGATGATGGTTGAGGAAACTAGGTAAAGTCATTTCTATGAGGAAAAAATACATCTCCTGTTGTTCGGCTAGCAATAGAAAGGTTTTATTGCAAGCACTCTGGGTGACTCCATCATTGCGATATGTCGTTAGCCAATTGTGAGGGCAGGCTAGGGGCAGGCAATGTTGCCAGGTGCAATCTGTGTGCTGCTACTGGTTCGATGCCATGACGTCACTATTGCGATATGTCGTTAGGCCAATAGTAGTGTTAGATTTGTTGCTGGCAGTGTTACCGTATGCAATCTGAGCGCTG
The DNA here is from genome assembly GCA_030386875.1 of Morinoia aosen. Classification (NCBI taxonomy): domain Eukaryota; kingdom Metazoa; phylum Arthropoda; class Malacostraca; order Amphipoda; family Talitridae; genus Morinoia; species Morinoia aosen. The sequence goes on from CM059580.1 coordinate 44,924,502, forward strand.
CCATTGGTTTGATGCCATGAAGTCACCATGGACACATGGTCGACGAAAAATAGACTGGTTTGACGCTACCTTGTTTCTTCTAACGTGGGTGAAGACGGGAGCATGCCGTGTGATGGGGAGGGGGACAATTTTGAGGCAGAAGAGAGGAACACGCAATGTGTGGAGGGACCATTTGGGGCTGGGAAGGGATATGCAGGGTGTGGGGAGGAGAGGGGGTGAGATGAGGCAAAGACCCAACAATCGTTTACTTCGACTTTTGTAGACGCAATTGATAATAATTAATGGCATAAAAAACATCTGTATCGAGACAGACCTCTTACATTCACGTAACCAAACATGCCATAAAAAATTACAACATGAACTTTTCATATCGGCGGTGTAGTGAAGGAACGCAAGCTGTTCATATGAATACCGCGTAGAAAACCGTCACATTTGTCGCTCTGTCCCCGGTATTTGGAAAGAACAGTTCAGGCGCTCTGGTAAAAACCTTCGATGATGACTAGCCGTACTCAAAGCAAATTCGAAGAGATGACTACGCCGGCTTCGTTGGCGACTGAGGATTTTAATAGAGAGCGTTGGTGATTTTTACGTTAGCTCGTTGTAAATTGTTGGCGTCGTCAAGAAGCGGTGAGGTTCAGTGATGTGTGTCATAAGCTTGAACTTAACATCTTTGAATAGATTCATAACGTGGGAGCAGAGAAAGATCTCGGTCTTGATATAGAAAGAAACCTTGACCGTACGCTGTCGCTGAAATGACTCAGTTTGCTCTGTAGATTTTGTCTGTTTGTTAGTCTTAACAAGTTCAATGCGACTGGTTAAATCGAGGTTCATTTTTCCACCCGAATTAATGTCAATTTGAGAAAAAACGAACAATGAATGGATCGTACTTGAATTTAGTTTTAATTAGGCATTTATGAAAATTAATTTCGTGACTACTGGTTAGTTAGTATCATTATGAAAATCTTCTCTTTGACCACCAGGGGCTCACGCCGCTGTTAAAGTGTTCTCACGTTGACTGCTTTTTCAACAGTGTTACGGTAGGTCTGGTTAGGTTGTAGATTGCAAAATTGGGAAATCGACTTTTTTGATCAAATTTTTTTATCCTTTTCAAGAAATATCAGAAATATAATTGCACAATAACATTTTACCTCGTAGGATAACGTTGTTATTAAAAAAGTCGCCAAAATGATAAATGCTATTCATTAACACCGGTACCTAAATGAGCAACTTGACTAGTGGTGCACATATGTTAATACGGCGTCAACGTGTCAACCCTATATTGACCACCGTCCTTTCTGAAGGACGTTAGGAAATCACTCATATCGTTCTTATTTTACCAATGCTTCGTCTCAGTTACGTTTACTAGTTTTATTTATGATAATTTACAGAAATTCCACAATATTTCGTTCAAGACCCCTAAAACTCGGTCATCATACAGTTACTAAGCTTCAGTCGGACGCATGAAAGCGAAGCAGCAATTGGTCCGCCTGTGGCGGCGAGCCGAAGTGTGGTATTCGTACGGAAAGCTCGAGCCAAGCTGTTGTGGCGAGTGAGTGAATCACTCACTTGATATTCCGTTAGCAATCTGAAAAACCTATTTTTCAGTCCAGTGACGGCAACAGTTATACACACACAACACAATTACCTCACTCACAACTCACACACAGACACACACGAACAACACACTCACTACACACCGGCCATCTTGCTCTTGCGGAAGCCTGTGTGGTCACACAGCGTAATGTGGGGCAACGCCAGGCCCTCCAAACGCTTGTCGACGTACGCTACTTCGGAGTACGGCCGCCGCAGCACAAACGCCGACTTGGTCGCGTCGTAACTTAGCTGCGCCATCACGGCCAGGCTGGAGGTGAGGGCCGTGAGTGGCAGGTAGCACCGTGATGAGCAGTGGGTGCCATGAATGATAAAGGAAATTAGTGAAGATGGCGGACACCACCAACACAGACGGTGGACACCACCAACACAGAAGGTGGACAGAACATTTCAATCAACAATTGCTACGATGCGAAAAAAACGTAATTGGCAAAACTAGAAAGAAGAAACACAAAACAAAACACAACACAAACAAGAAACACAAAAATAGGAGCTATAGATATCCAATTACAAAAATGAATTAAACAATAAACCCTAAAGGAAAATATAAACAACTGTTTTTTGAATACTTTCCATTTGTTATAGGCTGTCATAACAAATGACAGCATATTAGATTGCAAGTTAGTTCGAGCATCCCTAACCGCAAAAAAGGCTTCCAATGATCGGAAGGAGTAAGGGAACATTTGGGATGGAGCTAAAAGAATGCGGAATTTATGCACAATAATCACAGAAACAGTAAATTAAGAAATGCTTATGAAACAAGACAAAAGTTGATGACGAAAACAATAGGTGCTGAGAAAAGAAAACAGTCAATCAAAAAGACGGTCCGTAACAAAACAAAAACACTATTCTATTTAAAAAGCCCTTTCTTCTTGTCAGGGCCTCACATATGGCCCCTGGGAGCGTTAATTTCTCTAGATACGATAGTGGTATCCCCTGATAAGTGTCGAGTATAATCATTTAGTACCTACCACGTTAAGCATAAGTTTAGAATGCATATATTCCCTTGTCAGCTCCCGACAAAAATATTGCCTATAATCTGGTGACTCAGCGAAAAATTTTGCTGGCTTTTAAATTTTTTTTTTGGGGGGGGGGGGGGAAGGGGGAGGGAGAATTATCCGTTTTTTTAATGAAACTTTATGTAATATCTTTGTTATGTCACAAAAAGCTAAAAACATCGAACAGGAATGGTAGAAACATTGAATCAACCTACAGGAATGATATAAACGTTAAAATCAAACTGCACGGATGATAAAAATATCAAACCAACCAATAGCAATAACGCCATAGGGTAAAAGTGAGGCTAAAGTAGTTCACTCATCCACATCACCACGCCGCCCTAACACTCCCCTCGCCACCACACCACCACACCACAACACTCAACACACCACACTCACCACACCACACTCACCACACCACCACCACACCACCACACTCCTCACACCACCACATTTCTCACACCACCACACTCCCCACACCACCACACCACCCTCACACTCCCCACACCACCACACTCACCACACCACCACACCACCACTCTCACCACACCACACTCACCACACCACCACCACACCACCACACTCCTCACACCACCACACTACCCCACTCACCACAACATGGTTGCAGCGCCCCAGAAGGCCCTCACCAACCAGGGTGAGGTTGGTGTCACCATGTGCCGGAAGCCGTGCGCTGTGGTGGTGTTGCAGAACTCCCTGGCACACACATTGTGACTTAATTATAATAATAATTATACTAATAATCATTATTGTAGGACAAAGTGTACTTTGAGCAACGTATATTATATTATAGATCAAAGTATATTTTGACCTATGTTTTATTGATAGCATGAAATCATCTCTGACGTCAATTTTGGATTCACAAATTTTGACGCTACTAATTTTGATGCCACCAATTTTGACGCCACAAATTTTGACTCCACCAATTTTGACTCCACCAATTTTGACGCCACCAATTGTCACTCCACCAATTTGACGTCACCAATATTGACGTCATTAATTTTGAAGTCACTTATTTTGACTCCACCAATTTTGACTCCACCAATTTTAACTCCACCAATTTTAACTCTACTAATTTTGACTCCACCAATTTTAACGCCACCAATTTTCACTCCGCCAATTTTGACGCCACCAATATTGGCGCCGCCAATTTTGAGGTCACTAATTTTGACGCCGCCAATTTTGAAGCCACTAATTTTGACACCACCAATTTTGACGGTGTCATTGAAAAACACGATTTCAATGACATCCAATTATCACCACATACCGTATAGAGTTCTGGGCCACAAACGCATCATATCTCAGAGCATGCACCCCACATTACCGTGTGGAACCTCAGATATTCACCTCATGACTACCCCGACTACCCCGACAAATGCATCATACCTCATAGCATGCACCCCACATTACCGAGTGGAACCTCATATATTCACCTCATGGCTACCCCGACTGTCTTGCTGAAGTCTGTAGCTCCCAAAATTATTTTTTCTTTAGTGGCTCTCGAGAAGTTGATGAGGGAAACTTGCTTCCCCACCCTGGGGGGCACATTCTCACCCTGTTGCCCAGTTTGGGGTTTCTTCATCATGGGAAGCACTTTCCCACTTGCATCCCCACTATTTTCCCCGGCATGAGGTTTCTTCGTCATGGGAAGCACACCCCCACTATCTTCCCCAGTTTGGGGTTTCTTCACCATGGGAAACACATCCCCACCACATTCCCCAGCCTGAAGTTTCTTCATCATGGGAAGTGCATTCCCGCCATCTTGAACAGTCTGGGGTTTCTTTACCATGGGAAGCCCGTTTCCACCATCTTCCTCAGCGCTGGGTTTCTTCATTTCACCCAAACTTTTTTCTTTGTTCAAGTTCAACGCGCTAGTGGTTTTTGGCATCGATTGCACAAGTTTCTCAGCCACAGTTTCGATACCAGCGGGTTTCCCGCTATTTCCATTTCTGTTGGAGTTTATTCTTGCTGATTTTCCTGGATTTTCTGTCTCTAGTGCTGCAGTTTTTTGCAGTTTCTCGCTAACTTTGCTCAGAAAACTGCAAAATTCCCTGGGATCTTCATTTATAAAACTACTCATGTCATTAACGTGGCTCAGTTCGAAGGGTTTATCGAGGGAAGAAGTTCTAGAAAATAATTTTTCGGGAAAAAAACGGCACTTGCACCTCAACGCCGCCTTCTTTGATTGCTATTGCCACATCTCCTGGATTTCCTAGAGTCTGCCCTGGAAAATTCTCTTTCCACTTTTCGTTTTCTTTGCGCTCCGCGTTGTTTATTTTTGGAGGGGGCACTTCCAGGTATGCCTGCAGTTTGTTAGAGGCATTATTTTGACTGTTTGTTGACTTTGCGTTGAGCTGGGCCCTTCCTTCTTCCTCTTCTTGGGCGTTGGAACGTGGTAGGGGAGTTTTTTTAGCACTTGAATTGATTTGAGAGTTCATCTTGGTGTCAGAAATGACGTGTTCAGAGTCAGGTCCGTTCTGGTGCATTTGGAGGCTAAATACTGATCCCATATCGCCTCAGTTGCCTGAAACAAAACCCAAATTTTTAAAACATTTGCCTTTTAAAACTTCCCTGTTATGTTGATTATAGCTTGCATTTATTCCACTATAAACACAATCGTTACTACTTCCATTAACAATTAAAAGCTGTACTAGAATATCATGGTGCATTTCAGCACGAAAATATACATCTATTACCAACGAAAAAAATTAAAAATAATATTCTCTTCAGTATAGAAACGTAGACAAAAGGAAATAATTTTCGCATTGAAACGAGCCGAATCAAAAAACTACACCAACTCTACGGTTAAAGTAACCATGATTTACCTATTTTTTATTTAAAACTCTACGGTAACCACAACCAGGATTCAACTAACTTTTCATTTACTTCGTAATCCTTTACGACGGAGAACAAACTACGCTCCTGTGTTGATGTATTTTCACACTTTCTCAAACTAAAAAATAATTACGCATACCAAAACAAATTTACTTCATTACGGGGAAATAACGGCCGAAACGAGCTAAGAAAACGGATTTTTTGCTTCAGCACTATACCGGTTACACCTGCAACGACTAGAGTGTGTTTTGCGTGTGTAGCTACTGTGCACGTACTTCGTTGTATGTGCTCACCAGCCCACACACCCCGGAACACGCGCCACACACTCGCCGTCCGCAAAGACTGACATTGCGGACGGACGCTGACGCTGCGGTGTCGATGTAAACAAACAGTGTGTGTGTACACAGGGTGTGTGTACGGTGGCTTGGGTGTTTATACAGGGCTTGTGGCGGTACATAGGGCCTGCGTGTCGTGTGTGTGATTGTGTTTTGATTTGTGTTATCTTATCTAGTGTTTGGAGTGTCGAGAAATATTTGTTGTTGTCGCCGATCGACAACATATGACATGAATTTTGTTCTCCAGCCTTTGTGTTTTTCAGCCTTTGTGCTGTTCCGCCTTGCGTTCTCTAACCTTTGCGAACATATAGAATGATGTAGCGATGGGACCAAGGGATTTCAAGAGGAATATGTAAGGTCGTGAGGTGAGAGTTAGGTAGGAAAAAAATAAAATAGTGTTATAAAATAAAATAGGATTTTAGTTTTTGTTACGACCCATATTTTTTCGGTTGAATGCTGTCCTGTTTTTCAGCATCTATTGCTATTTTCTTCAACTTTTACCCTGTTTCATGAAATTCTTTCCTCACTTTCTGTTGGTGTGGGGACACACCTTGTGCATAGATTCCTTCCTTCTCGACTTGCTGTCTGTGTGGTGACACGCCTTGAGCATAGATTCCTTCCTTCCAAACTTGCTGTTTGTGTGGGGACACGCCTTGTGCATTGAATCCTTCCTAACATGTTTGTGATTGGACACACCTTGTACATAAATTCCTTCCTTCTTAATTTGCTGTTCGTGTGGTAGACATCTTGTGCATAGATTCCTTCGTAACTTGTTTGTGTTGGAACACATCTTTTGCACACATGCACGGTTTTAGTAGACCATTAAAAATAGTCCTTCCTCTTTACTCTCTTAGGACTGTCATTGTTGTAGGTATGGAGCCGTTAGCTATATTAAATACCGCATGATGAATGTTCGAAAGCCCATTAGACGCCTTCTGCAACGAATGTACGAATCCACAATCTAACAGCCCTAGAAGACGAGCTCGACAAGCTATCTTTTACCACTACTTCTAATATTCCTTCTACACTTTCTTTTACTCTTTTTTCTTCTATCACTACTACTATCAATTTTACTATCACTGGTACTACCAATTTTGCTACCACCCTTTCTCCTACTTCCACTCTCAGTATTACAAACACTTTTACAATCACTTTAACTAGAAATTTTACAATGAGTTTTACTATCATTTCCTGTTACTTTTACTTTGACTTTTACTCCTACTCTTACTCCCACTTCTACAATGACTTCTACGTTAAGTTACTTTTTTGGAAGTATCTGCATCGATAAACAGCAGGCAATATTGCCGCACCACAGCCGGTGTTTGCTGAGCTCTTCGGCGGTGTGATTGTCTTGTTGTTCAGGTGATACAACCGGTCAGTACAACCAGTGAACACAACCACAGTCATTACAACCAGTCATTGCAACCAGTCATTACATCCACCCATTACAACCAGTCAGTAGAACCAGTTATTACAACCAGTCATTGCAACCAGTCATTACAACCAGTCATTACAACCAGTCATTATAACCAGTCATTACAACCAGTCATTATAACCAGTCATTACAACCAGTCATTATAACCAGTCATTACAACCACCGCCATTACGACCCCACTTATTATATTCAGTGCCATTAAAACCACCAAAATATCTTTCTAAGACCATTTTAGAAAAATATATTGCACAACATGAGCTTTGAATATACGAATTTAGTTAACATATATTTATTTGGACGTTAGTTTAACCTCCGAGACCGCAACAAAGGCGTTCCAAAGAAAAGAAGGAGAAAGACACCATTCAGTTTGAATTTAAGGGAGTGGGAATTCTATGCATGTAGTTCCATCAGAAACAGCAGGTTAGGAAGGAAGGAATCTATGCACAAGGTGTGTCTCCCCACAAGCAGCAAGTCAGGAAGAAATTAATTTATGCCCAAGGTATATCCCGCACAAACAGAAAGTTAGAAAGGAAGTCCATGAAACAAAGTTGGGGAAGAAAGCAACAGGTGCTGAAAAACACGACAGCAGTCGACCGAAAAAAGATGATCCGTAGCAAAACAAAAAACCTATTCCATTTCAACACGAGGAAGGCCTACCTAACCCTCTCTTATAGGAGTGATAATTCTAATAGATACGATGGTTTTATCCTTCAGGCGAGATCTATTTAGTATAATAGATAACACATTTTCAACATACACAACACAGAATAGGTAATAGATAAAATGAAATGCATAATACACATTTTAATACAACATACCTTATCAGAAACAGTACTTACCGTATAAAGTATGACATTTTTTGCGAAAAATACATGATTGTTGAAGAGGAATCTCCTTCACATTTTACGCGCTTTAATTTTACCACCAGTTGAGTGTGTCTATTTCACGTTATGAGGACCGGCTTCCCTGGAGGCGATCTGTCAGATTACCTCAGTTATAGATAGAATTTCGGGACTTAGCGGTGTTGCGCACCCCGCAAAATTTTGAAAATAGAACTGAAGTTCACAGCCAAAATTAACGGCAATCGTATTATCAATTTTTGAGTATTACATTATTATTACGCTACATTATAGTTAGTAAATAATTTGAATGGTAGTTTCAATAATATTACAATCAGAATCAGAAGTCATGCTGTCTTTAATAATAATGGTTTAAAAAGGAATAGAAAAAATAAAATTATAAGTAATCATGGTACTCTGACCATTAACGTCTCGATCAACAATGTCATTGACGTGATCAATAGTAGCATCATTTTTAATTCATTTCGAAGCATTGTCAGTTCATTAGTATCAGTAACATGACCGATAATGTGAAGATGGCATAAACAACACAGATAGCCCACCAAAAAAAACATTCCCATTGCAATCTATATATTAATACGCTAACCTGTGCGTCACACCCTTCAACATCATTGCGGTATCTATGATACGGGTTGGCTCGCGTCAGGTCGCGTTACATTAGAGGGAGAGAGAGAGAGAGAGAGGGAGAGACAGGGAGGGAGGGAGGTATAAGGAAGGGAGAAAGAGTGAGGGTGAGAAGGAAGGAAGGGAGAGGGGGAGGAGGAGATGAAAATTGTTTTATTTTTATGTTTTTTTAATTTTTTGATTTTTTAATTTTTTAATTTGTTAGAATAGGATAGTTTAGGTTAGGATAGGATAGGATAGGATAGGATAGGATAGGATAGGATAGGATAGGTTAGGTTAGGATAGGCTAGGCTAGGATAGGTTAGGATAGGTTAGGATAGGATAGTTTAGGATAGGTTAGAATAGGATAGGTTAGGATATGCTGTTAGGATGGGTGCAGGTTAAATTTGTTATGTTATGATGGTATAGGTTATAATATGTTATGTTAGATATTTTAGGTAATGTTGATCGAATTTTTTCACGGGTCCACTCAGCTTAACGATGACATAGGTTAAAGTTAGGATAGGTTAGGATAGATTTGGTTAGCATAGGTTAGAATATGTTAGGTTAAGATAGGTTAGGTTAGAATATGTTATGTTAGAATTTGTTAGGTAATGTTGATCGAATTTTACCACGGGTCCACCTAGTTTATTGACGACATTGTCCGTGGAATTTCCATGGGTCCTGCTAGTGTTAAATGAATATGAACGCCCAATGAACCCTCGAGAATTTATTCGGCAATCAAGGAACAACAAATACAAATTAAATTTTTTTTTAGAGATATAGAAATAAATTTTAGTTATTGAGAGCAATGCACGAATCCACTTCAACGAGTCACGAATTTTCACAGAAATAATGCAGTTCATAAAACGCGTGTCGAATATTCATTGACAGTTCTTCAATTTTATTGATATTTCTTGAATTTTCTCCAAAGTTAAATCATTTACAACTCGCATTCAAGAATTCCATGATAAATTACACCATAGCATCATTTGAAACATCGAGAAACAAACGCCAAACCTGAATGATGCAAACAGCAAACTAACAGGTATTTCATGCAGCAGTACTGTTCATAATGACACCTTTAAAGTTTTGGATTTAGAATTATGCATGAGATAAAGTCAGACTTTAGTTATGCAATAAATTTTTAATTATTTTAAGTGTTCAGTTTTTGTGAAACGGCCATGGAGTGTCTTACATTTTGAGTAGTTCGTCCGTTTTAATCCCTAGCGTTTTAAAATTTTAGATACTATAAAGGGATAAATGTCTAGATTCCTCTCATTGTACGACAGTAGAGTAGCGTGGCGGAGGAGATGATTCCGTTACTCTCTCCGCGTGCTGTAAGCAATGAAGCATGGACCCGTGATAGGGATGAGCCTGCGGTAGCGAGGTAAGAAATTATACATCCGATTTCTTATGGGTAACACACATAAATGAAGAAAATTAATAATTCATTGAGTATATTAGTCAATAGATGCATTCAAATTCCGTGCGTGAACATAAAGTCTATAAGTGTCATTACGTTCAGTACCGTACCATGCCAGGTGACCGACACGCTACCCGTGTTGAGCTGAGTCCGTAGGGAATGTTGCTTTGTTGTGGTTTGCCTCTGACAGGGAGCTGCCAATACCCAGATTTAAGGTCAATGACCGAGAAGAGATACTACACGCCTAACAACTCGAATGTGGTTTCTATTTTGGGCACTGGATGTTTATCAGCAAGGGTGATTCGTCGATTCAGCTGAAGTCGACACAGAAACGGTGATTTCCGTTCTTCTTGATGAAGAGAATGTGAGACGTTTACGCGCTTGCCGAAGGCTCGTTACGTCAATTTCTAGCATATTTTAAAATTGTTCTTCGATGGGTGGATGAGTAACCTGCGGCTAAGGCCATTGTTTAGTGGCAATCGATGCCGCGTCTCGTCTTTGGTATCAATCCTATGGGGGAGCAAGTCGCATCTTCCTAAATCCTGCTCATGTTGTAAGATGGCTATAGCATACTCGAGAGGAGCCAGCAAGCTCTTCCGCCGTTACATTTGTAGAGGTCTAGGCTCGGGATGTCTATCTCGGGTAACTCGTTGGTGATTCCATAATCACCGTCGGCAGCACCGCGGCAGTCTCGAGCTCTCGCATGCCTATCATTTTCTTTTGCTTGATCAAACTTATAGTTTCACTGGCATACTCTCCCTCTTTGAATGTGTACGAAAGTCTGTTTACAATCAACGATCGCCGTGTCCTTCCGTCATGTTGAGCTTCATTTTATCTATGGGCATCAGTGTTTCCGTGAAGTGAGGACGTACTTTGTCTTTGCTCGGAAAAAAATTGCCCAATTGTTTAATGAACATGCATTTCTAACCAAAACGAGTACCAAAAGAGTGGTGCCAATATTAAAAAAATCAATGAATCGATGAGAAAAGCCTGCAACAATTTTTCAATATTGTGTTGGAACCGTAGGTCCGTTTATCCGAAAATAGATGAAATATCTTGTACTATCACTGAGCTAAACAGAAATCTTGATGTTCTCAGTTTCACCGAAAGTTGGCTAGATGACTCAACCAAAGACCTAATTCAAATTCAGAACTATAATAGCTATCATTCACTCTGTAATAACAAACGTGGCGGTGGCATCAGTACGTACATATGTAAACACATATCTTCGAAAATCGTTATAGGTGCAACTACAAATCGTGAACATATTGAGACTCTATTTATAGAACTAACAAAAATGGTAAACGGATTATACTTGGGACTGTATATATAGTCCCCCAATAGCTTGAAACGTCTCTTTCCTGAAAGAGTTTCAAAGCATATCTCAATTTAACAAGTCTCTATACAATGATATAATAATCTGCGGGGATTTCAACTACGATCTTTTACAATATGAAAGCTGTGAGCAAATCTCCAATTTCGTAAATGTTTTCAGTCTAACTCCTTCTTTCCAATCATCACGAAACCTAAACGTGTTACATCTGAATCTGCTACGCTGCTCGATAATATTTTTATGCTAGATCCGACTAATTTTCTTACAGGAATAATAATTTCTGACTTATATGACCATTTCCCGGTGTTTCTCATCAAGAAAAATGTCTTTAGTCCCTGTAACATCCCACAGGCTGAGACTTTTTCATATCGTTGTGTAAATGAATATAACTTGGGAATAACGAAAAATCAAGCGGGGGGAATATGAACTACAGACCGTAGAATTAAATTTTAATAATATGACCCAAAGATTGATACGGTCGGTACAGAAATAAATAATAGTTTGCTGAAAAATAAATGGTGTCGGCCGTGAACGATGATGCTCGTTCAGGCGAGACGTGCGTTGGAGACGGTCCGAAGAATTAGAGCTGTTGTCGTCTCTCCAGGCACAATCCCCGCGCCTTCCGCTGGTGTACTTAGGTGCAAAAATTAGCATAACCAAAGAAAAGGAGTAAATACGAAGTATGATGATCTGACTTACTTGGTGAATAAATCAGTTAAACACACCCAAAACTAACCCGGATCTGAAATACCTACAAACACCGAAACTAAATTTACACCCACCGATCTGAACTCAAACACCTCAACTACCTTAACACCCACCGATCTGATCTGCACCTATGCTCATAAATAAACACACCCCGATCTGATCTACACCCAAACCCATAAATAAACACACCCCGACCTGATCTACACCTAAACCCATAAATAAACACACTTCAAACTGATCTACACCTAAACCCATGAAAAAACACACCCCGATCTGATATACACCAACGATCTACTTCGAACTAGTTAATATTTATATTACCTTAGGCGCTATTATTTAACAGGAGGGAACGGAACACTTCAATGAGCTTAAGCCGAACAATCATTAATGCTTACGCATGACATACGAGAAACACTGCGACTTACTGCTCTCATAGCATAGCGAAGCGAAGTGTATTCTTGCGGTGGTGAAGGCGATGAGGTGATGATGACGGGGGCGAAATCGCGCTCATAGGGTGCTTAAGACCCTGATACACTCAGCAAATATCACGGTGACAACTGCCAGCACGCCTCTCAATGTGCCTCCCATCCCTGCACACCAGCCAGTTGGCAGAGTGGCCACCGAGCTTTCAGCGATCCGTGCATGTCTGGATGAAGGGCCTTTCACACGATCAGATTTTTGTCAGTCAACACTGACACTCACGGTTTCGCAACACCATATTTGGGCATGCGTGCTCTGTTTTGCTCTCTACTCGGCACTCGGCACTGTCAGGTTTGACTGCTGCTTTGCTTCTATTTGCGAATCAGTTTTCGCCCACCCGGCGTCTAGTAAGGATGGCTGTGATCGCTTTCCCGTATCAAATGGTCTCCGCCTGGTCTCAATGATAAATTAACTATTTTCGCGAACAGCCTGCTTTGTGGAAAGTACAAAGCAACGAATACAAGAGCAGAGTATGAGAAGCAAGTCGCTCTAATATGTTATTGAATGAATCAACACAATATTAGTTTACATGAGAATGGTTTGAAGGAAAAAAAATAAAACGCTTCGAAACCAGTTTAGGAAAGAATTTAGAGCATTTACTTCCAAAAATTCATTATTTAGCAGAAGATAGCACCTGATTCAAAGGTGCGTATTTTTTCAGTAATCACTATGATATGGGAAACAATAGTTTGTTTTGTTACAAGCACAACATCATGCATTCGTCCTGTTGTTCATCGAAAGGATTTTCGATCTTATTCAATATTCACTCAAGAAACGCTGCAAAAGTACATTAATTTCGTTAATTAGAATGAAAAAATTCAATATTCAGCCGCAAGTACGATTTCAACAATTTATCCGGCATTTTCAAAATATAATAGAAAATTCTTACATGTAATCTTCTTAATATTTAATTTCAGCTTGAAAACGTTTCGTAAAATAAATTTAAACGTTCATTAGTTTACCCGCTACGCTGTCACATTCACATGCAGTATTAGTTATTATCAAGCAGTAATTTGAGAGGTTTATTATGTTTTATAATATTTGCTTGAGGATACCAAATTTACGCTTGCATTCTATCATACAGTTTTAAAAAAAGTGGGCAAGATTTCAATCGTTATTTCTATATCCTAGTCACTGTGCGGCCAGAAATTGAACGAATATAGTTGTTCAATAAAAAATTAAATTTACGAGCTGTACTATTACATGCTGGGACATTCAAAACTGTATAGAAATAGCGAAAAATATTACCAGCACTTGAAGTAATTATGAAGTAGATTATTACATTTGTAGTAGTTGTAGTACTTGTTAGATTTGGTGTGACCAAATTTGACAAATGCTGAAAAAAGGAAGGAATGCGACAAATAATTAGTGAGCGAAATTTGGATATTTAGCCCTAACTTACTACAAATCCGGTTATAACTGCCGTTTTCTGGATGTTTAGCTAGCCAATCTTTTACCCACTATCTATTTACGGTGTTTTTCTTCTCTATGACTGCAAAGCCGATGAGCCGATGAGTATGCTTGCTTTGACTACGACGAATCTTTCTCGACAACGCATAGTGAAGCACTGCCAAGCTTGCCAGTGACGCGCCACTTCAGTCACGCGAACGTACGTGTGAACGCGAGTGTTTTGACCACACTCAGTGAGTGTGAGTGTCACTGACGAGAAAACTGATCTTGTGAAAGGCCCTTGGGCCTTGACGGTCGTCACTGCGATGAGCAGTACCGGTTTGAACGTTGACGTAAGAGGTGCGCAGCAATGTCTTGCTACGCAATAATTTGAGTGCACAAAACTCGAACGCTGAATTCTATTTACGCATTTAAAAAATACGAATGTTTGTGGAATGTGAATAGCAGCGCTTACAGAAGGGTAAAGCACAGCGCAATGTGCGCTTTATTTTAATCCTGCGCTCTATACGGCTGGCCGCAATAACACACCTACCCGTACGACACGCAGTGGCATACTGACGTGGATGGAGTATATATGGAGGGAGCATAGCCACAGATCATATACTAGAAGATCCTCAACTTATCACTAAGAGAGTTTCAGCCCTGTCGACAATGACGTAGGGGCCAATTGGCCAATGACGGAGCCGGTAAATTGTTACGTGTCTCTAGTTTGAATCTGAAGTCATTAGTCGGCTGTGAGCCTTTGACAGAGGTGTAACGAAGATTGCAGCAGAAATGGCTCCTTACGTACGCTTAAAAAGTGCGTAGTGGAAAAGTGTGCTACCTATTTTTAGCAGTTTTTTATCACTCAAACATCTTAATTTCTTCATTATCGTATTGTTTCGACTAATTTGAGAATCTGGTATTTAATGGTTGAAAATTTTGATGAACTTTTTCCGAAAAACTTAATATACGGCACCGACGTTTTATCACATTTAGAACCTGAGGCTAATTTAAATGCGCCTTAGTTTATAAATATAAATTGTACATATGTTTATGAATGCACATTCATGTTTATGTATAGTGAATCACGTTTATGTATAGTGCAGGACAATATAAAAAAGTGTTATCAATATAATCGAAATGTACTACTTTGGCTTTCACTATCCTTATTACGCCAAGAAACGTTTCTCAACTTTTGAATAAAAACTTGAGTTCTAATCCTAACGAGTATCATAGTAAAACCTGGATACGCAGCCAATTGAAAGCCTTGTCAACAATGACGTCAGCTGCGAGTCATGCCTGCTAGAAGCTGATTGGTTGGCGTGCGTGAGTACGTTTGTCTAGAGCGGACTTGCGGTCCACCGTAGTTTTGCAGTTCTTCTTATGTAAGTGTTCTGTGGCATAGCCGTCTGTGAAGAGAACCAGTTTTTGAGATTTCTCCTATGTTTGTGGTAACCAATGGCTGTCTCGCAAGTGTGACGTCAGCACGGACGTCAGTTACCTACTGGCTACGCTAGAGTGCGCACACGCTCGCTGAATGATCTTCCAGCTGTTCAGTTAATCGAATTATCGTTAATGATTAATTTGGGATTCTAAGACTCTGAAAGATAATAAATTGTGTTTCCTTACTTATGGACTCTTAATAATATCAAAATTACTAGCAAAGATACGTTGAGAGTTGAAAACTATAAAGATTACAGGCCCTCGATTATAACAAATTAGAGCGACTTGCACGCACACCTCACCCTTTGACATGTAGTGTGGTACTAATCATGGAGCTAGGATATATGGAGGGAGCATAGCGCACTCCGATCGGGCTCAATTTGGCTGCAAAAGTTGAAACACTCGGGCACAGTCAATGCCCGACACGTCACAATTCTGAGACAACCACAGACGCTTGGCTGAAGTTAGCTCCACCCACCTTCCCTACAACCCCGCCTCTCAATGGCTCTCATTTTCCAAAGCAAGATTAGTACATCACCACAAGTCAAAGGGTGAGGTGCGCGTGCAAGTCGCTCTAATTTGTTATAATCAAGGGCCTGTAATCGTTATAGTTTTCAACTCTTAATGTATCTTTGCTAGTAATTTTGATATTGTTAAGTGTCCTCAAGTTAGGAAACACAATTTATTGTCTTTCGGAGTCTTAGAATCCCAAATTAATCATTAACGTTTGAATGATTAACCAAACAGCTGGAAGAGCATTCAGCGAGCGTGTGTGCACTCTAGCGTAGTTAGTAGGTAACTGGCTTCTGTGCTGACGTCACTCTCGCGAGACGGCTATTGGTTACCACAGACAGAGGAGAAATCTCAAAAACTGGTTCTCTTCACAGACGGCTATGCTCCCTCCATATATACTCCCTCCACGGTACTAATCTTTCTTTGGAAAATGAGAGGGAGGGGTTGTAGGGAAAGTGGGTGGAGCAATTTCAGCCAAGCGTCTGTGGTTGTCTTAAAATTGTGACGTCACAGGCCATGACAGTGCCCGAGTCTTTCAGCTTTTGCAGCCAAATTGAGCCCGATCAGAGTGCGCAATGCTCCCTCCATTTATCCTAGCTCCAGCCTCCATGGTCACGAGCACACTGAACCGTGCATAGCTCCATGCACTGAACCGACGGACGGCGGAAGAAGCCGTACCGGATGATGAGGTAGCGGAGAGCCAGAAATCCTGGCTCCGGGGACACTTGAACTTGAACTTGAAATTGAGGGCCGACAGCGTCGGGGCCTTTGTAACGGCCTACAATTCCCTCCACAGTTATCACACAAAGAGTTCAGCGCCTGGTACCAGACTTGTCCACTAAACTACTCAGGATTTACCAATCCTTGTCACAAGCTGCCATTGGATGGCGTCACTGGGATAGCCAGTGCGTCAAAACACCATCCCCAGGCATATTGGGTCATTACTGACCATTCTACCTGACTGGCTCATTCCAGTCACTGTCTCTTACTCCAGGCACGCACAAGAAACAATTTCATAGCTTCAATGATACTCAAATTGCACTCCTGATCCAATCCAGCAAGACAGCTTATACCGCAATCATCTTCAGCACATCTGGCATACCACTCATTCTCTCCATACTGCTCAAGCACCACATTCATAAAACTTTCTCTCTCTTGCTCATACTTACTACATTCCAGCACAAAATGCTCAATTGTTTCCTCCACTCCACTAATACACTGCCGACATAATCTGTTATTATTCTCATTCCACCTCCATGTACGTCTGTTCACACTCAATGACTTACATCTCACAGCAAACAAGAGTTGACTTCCAAAACTACCATCATAGAACATCTCAAACTTAGGTGCTTCTTTTTTCATATACCAGTCAAGTGTAGGCTTCCGCACCATGCTAAGCCTCCACTTATTCAATCCATACTCTTTTGTTTTCCTCTCAATCTCTTTCTTCCACCTCTTGCAGTCCCACTCAGGCCCTACACCTCCAGGATTTATTAAACTCCAGTCATCCACAGGTCTCCCAATTCTAACATGAATAATCTTTTGCATACTAAGCTTCCTTGCATGCCCCCAACACACTTTCTCCCAATAGCTTACACTCAGATTCCATTCAAAAATTCGCTTTACCCATCTGCTATTCTGCATTCTTTCAATTCTCACCTTATAATTCAGCACCGCCTTCATCATTCTTTCTGAAAATAGGCTCCACCCAAGGTCACCTCTAATGGCTTCTGTAGCTGTCCATTTTGGAGCACCCAATGCTAACCGTCCTACCTTATTTTGTATTACATCCAGCTTTTCAAGATCACTTCCATTCCAGGCAAGAGCACTCATACCATACATGACACTAGGTACAGCAACATACTTCCACATTCCTCTCACACATTCATACTTGTTTGCTCTGTATCTGGCCACGCTACTTAATCGTCCACTCCACTGCATAGCTTTTGCCACTTTCTCACCCTTAGTTCTAGTGCATCCATCTTCACTTATCATACAACCTAGATATTTGTATTCTTTTGTTCTACCTATTCTGATTTCTCCAATATTCCACAGTCTGTCTCTATCAGTCTCATCACTATTTATAACCATAACCTTGCTTTTGTCGGCACCGAAGTTCATCTTGAAATCTGTACTATATCCGTTCACAATGTCAAGCATCCTTTGCAGTTCATGTCCACATCCACTAACCACAACCACATCATCAGCATACAACAAACAGCTCAGTCTCTCATTACCAACTTTCAGTCCTAAGCCACTCCTTCTCAGTCGAACTGCTAATTCTTCTGTGTACAATCCAAACAACAGGGGAGACAGAGTACAGCCCTGTCTCACTCCTCTAACACTCCTCACTTGCCCCGTTTCCAAATTTCCTAACCTGTATATAGCGCTTGTGTTCTCATACAGACTTTGTACAATTTTTACTATTTTTCTGCTAAACCCAACTTTTCTCAGAACTTCAAGGAGCCTAACCCGATCCACTCTGTCATACGCTTTTTCAATATCCAGGAATGCTAAATACACCTTCTTATCATCCTTCCTCATTCGCTCAATTATTTCACTCACTACAAACAGATTATCTTCCCCACGTCTATCCTGCCTAAAACCATTCTGTTCTTCACCTAGGACTCCTAATTCCTCAACTAAATTTTTCATTCTCTCATTCAAAATACCACAAAATATCTTACATACAGTGTCACCCAGTGCAATTGGTCTGTAATTTTTAAGTTCTTTCATACTCTTATGTCCACCCTTATGCAACAGAACTACATTACACTTGTTCCAGTCATCCGGTACTCTTTCACTCTTCCATATCTCATCAAATAAACATTTCAACATACTGACCACACTCTCTCCTCCAAATTTATAGAACTCATATGGGATCTTATCAGGGCCACATGCCTTTCCATTTTTCACTTTCTTCAAAAAACTTACAATCTCTTCACAAGTGATTTCGTCTTCCATTTGCAGTTCACGTTCGTCAATCAGAAAATTTATGGGTGCATTATCTGTAACCTGCTCATTCATTCCACCAATGTCCTCCCAGTATTCTTCAACTGCTTTCACCAGTTGCATCCTATCTTGCACACTGCAACCATTAACTACTAATTCATCAACTTGAACTTCACTACTTCTATCATTACCTTGTATAAACTTATACCAATCTTTTATTCCATCCGGACCTTTCTTTCTTAGATTTTCAACTTGGTGTCTCTCCTCTTTAACTCTAGCCTCATTAATCATTCTCCTTACTTTCTTCTGCTGGTCCTTGTACTCATTCCATGCACTCTGCCATTCATCCTCAGTAATTCTGTTTCTTTCATACATTTTCCTCATACTGCGTTGTTTCTTATTTAAAGTCTTTCTTCTCATTCGTTCTTCCTTTATCTCACTTGTAAACCACCTGGCATTCCCTGTCCCTTTCCTACATTTTATTCTACCAATCTTTTGCTCTGCCACATCATACAAGGTTCTTGCAATCTCACCATTTAGGTCATTTACATTTCCACACCTGTTCCAGTTATACCTACTCAATTCATTCTTAAATTCTTCCCAGTTTGCCTTTTTTATCTGCCAACTTTCTTTCACACTACTGACCTTTTGCATTGACTCCTTTCTACCCCAGTTATATTCAAGCACAAGCATTTTATGGTCACTATCAATATCAAAATCATCTTCATCTACAAACATTTCATTGACACACTCTCTTGCTCTACTATTCACAATCATATAGTCAATTGCAGTTTTCCATTCCCTGCTTTGCCATGTATGCAAGCCATTTCCTATTGTTACATTCAGGTTTTCAAGTTCATTCTCATCACAAAAATCTATCAATTTTTGTCCATTTGCATTCACCGGCTCACCAAGTATACCAACATGGCCATTCATGTCACCCATCACAATCAGAGGGCACCTGCAGTGTTCTCGTACAATCCTTGTTAATATTTCATACTTTTTTACATTCTCTTCATGAGCTAAAATCCCATCAGTTGTCATATAACATACAATCACAACGATACATTCTCTGGCATGCATTCTTTCACACTTAATCGCTAACAAATCTTCACTTTCAGGTTCATTTCCAACAGGAAGTTCCTCTAATTTCCAATTTAGAGCATTCTTTACAATCAAACCAACTCCACCACCTCTTTTTTGCCAATTTACACGCCCTTTTCCTATCATATGATACTTATTCTCCTTACATGTTAAACTGACTCTATCACGCATTTGGGTCTCTACTACACCAACACAATCCAATTTTCCATTCTCAAATTCTACTACGAGGTCATCTAACTTTCCTGCATTCCATCCACGCACATTTATACTTCCAAACCTTACAACACAATTGGACAATTCCAGACGTTCCTCACTTTTGCTCTGACGGATTTTCATTCATCCAGTTCCAGCTTCCATTATGACATGAGTAGCCCTGATCCACCGGATATATCTCTTGGAGAGTTTCATCTCACCTTCTTTTGTAAGATGGACTCCATCTCCAAGAAAACACCCATCCTGGATCACGCTATCCATGTCAAGGAAGCTGGAACCCAGCTCACGCTTTCTCACACTCTCAGCTCTCATACTCATAATCCTTTCATGCAACTCTCTATTCACCTCCTTTCGCACCCTTTCATACTCCTCATCACACGCAGGCCTTCTTAGGAGGCTAGTCACTGCCACTCTAACATTCTTCTTCCGCGCCCTATCAACAACTTTCATAATTGCATTCACCGTACGTTCTCTCCCACATTCAAGCAACCCATTGCCACCTCCTTGCAGTACAACCATTCCTTCATCCATTCCATCTATCACTCTCTCAGCATGCCTACAAATCTCCTCCACTCCTTTCCCTCTCATGCTCATACATCCACTACTGTCACTCATACATACGAACCTATCAACATTCTTCACCATGCTATCTCCACATATTCTAATCATAGGTCTTACTCTCCCTTTCATGCTACTCTTTCGCTCACTTCTTTCACTCAGATCATTCTTTCCATTCATCTTCCTTTCATTCGCTTCCACTACAGGCTCCTGCACCTCATGTGGCACCACAACAGGTGGCTCATTCACTCTCTTTCCATTTTTACCTCTTTCATCATGCTCATTCATCCTTCTACTCTCATCTGTCACATTTGCACCATCATTTACTTCATTCACACTCCTTGCACCATCATTTGCATTATCATCCACTTCATTTGCACTCCTTGCACCACCATTTACCTCTTCATTCACTGCATTTGCACCATTCTCATTCTTTCCTTCGTTCAGCTTCCTTTCATCCTTCAAGTCAGCCTCTAAAGCAACCATCAAAATTGTCAATCTCTCAACCTCCTCTTTCAACTTCTTACTCTCATCATTCAAACATTTCCAGCACGTAAACACAAGATCACTCAACTTTCTCCGACTCATTTCTCTCAAACCTTTGCATGCATCTATATCTATCCACTCTTTACAAGTCATGCACTCAATCTCCTCATCCATTCCACTTGCACCTCCCTTCCTACGACCAGTCCTATTTCTTGCCATCCTCAAACACAGACTTCTCTCTCAGTACAAATTTCACAGGCAGAAGAAGTCTTCACTCACCAAATCTACTGAAAATCAAGTTATCAAACCAAAAGAAACAAAAACGTTTCCTACTACTCTCACAGTCACTCTCTACAATGTCACACACTATACTCTTTATATGCAAAGAAAGCTTACCAGTCAAAACACCTCAGTCAAAAATTGCAAGTCACCACACCAAAGTCCAATCTCAACTCTCACGCGGCAAAAAAAAACTACTCTCACGAGCACTCCATACAAAGTCACACACTGTACTCACGTGAATATACAAACTATACCAGTTTTTCAGCAACTTCACTTTAATTCACCACAATTTTCGTCGGAGAATTGGACGCACGTGCACACCGTATCGTACCCGTCGGAGCAACTCTCGTCTCATCGTTTATTCAAAGTTTATTCATTCGTTTATTCAAAGCCCCGGTCGCAACACAGTATCTTCTTCACCTCAGCACAACCAGGACAACCAGGTAGAATTGTGTGATAACTGTGGAGGGAATTGTAGGCCGTTACAAAGGCCCCGACGCTGTCGGCCCTCAATTTCAAGTTCAAGTTCAAGTGCTATTTGAATAATGAGGCTAGGGTTAAAGAAGAGAGACACCAAGTTGAAAATCTAAGAAAGAAAGGTCCAGATGGAATAAAAGATTGGTATAGGTTTATACAAGGTAATGATAGAGGTAGTGAAGTTCAAGTTGATGAATTAGTAGTCAATGGTTGCAGTGTGCAAGATAGGATGCAAATGGTGAAAGCAGTTGAAGAATACTGGGAGGACATTGGTGGAATGAATGAGCAGGTTACAGATGATGAACCAATAAATTTTCTGATAGATGATCATGAACTGCAAATGGAAGACGAAATCACTTGTGAAGAGATTGTAAGTTTTTTGAAGAAAGTGAAAAATGGAAAGGCATGTGGCCCGGATAAGATACCATATGAGTTCTATAAATGTGGAGGAGAGAGTGTAGTCAGTATGTTGAAATGTTTATTTGATGAGATATGGAAGAGTGAAAGAGTACCGGATGACTGGAACAAGTGTAATGTAGTTCTGTTGCATAAGGGTGGACATAAGAGTATGAAAGAACTTAAAAATTACAGACCAATTGCACTGGGTGACACCGTATGTAAGATCTTTTGTGGTATTTTGAATGAGAGAATGAAAAATTTAGTTGAGGAATTAGGAGTCCTGGGAGAAGAACAGAATGGTTTTAGGCAAGATAGACGGGGGGAGGATAATCTGTTTGTAGTGAGTGAAATAATTGAGCGAATGAAGAAGGATAACAAGAAGGTATATTTAGCATTCCTGGATATTGAAAAGGCGTATGACAGAGTGGATCGGGTTAGGCTGTTTGAAATTTTGAGATAAGTTGGTTTTAGCAGAAAAATAGTGAACATTGTACAGAGTCTGTATGAGAACACAAGTGCTATCTACAGGTTAGGAAATTTGGAAACAGGGCAAGTGAGGAGTGTTAGAGGAGTGAGACAGGGCTGTACTCTGTCCCCCCTGTTGTTTGGATTGTACACAGAAGAATTAGCAGTTCGACTGAGAGGGAGTGGTTTAGGACTGAAAGTTGGTAATGAGAGACTGAGCTGTTTGTTGTATGCTGATGATGTGGTTGTGGTTAGTGAATGTGGTCATGAACTACAAAGGATGCTTGACATTGTGAATGGATATAGTACAGATTTCAAGATGAACTTTGGTGCCGATAAAAGTAAGGTCATGGTTATAAATAGTGATGAGACTGATAGAGACAGACTGTGGAATATTGGAGAAATCAGAATAGGTAGAACAAAAGAATACAAATATCTAGGTTGTATGATGAGTGAAGATGGATGTACTAGAACTAAAGGTGAGAAAGTGGCTAAAGCAATGCAGTGGAGTGGACGGTTAGGCAGTGTGGCCAGATACAGAGCAAACAAGTACGAATGTGTGAGAGGAATGTGGAAGTATGTTGCTGTACCTAGTGTCATGTATGGTATGAGTGCTCTTGCTTGGAATGGAAGTGATCTTGAAAAGCTGGATGTGATACAAAATAAGGTAGGACGTGTAGCATTGGGTGCTCCGAAATGGACAGCTATAGAAGCCATTAGAGGTGACCTAGGGTGGAGCCTATTTTCAGAAAGAATGATGAAAGCTGTGCTGAATTATAAGGTGAGAATTGAAAGAATGCAGAATAGCAGGTGGGTAAGGCGAATCTTTGAATGGAATCTGAGTGTAAGCTATTGGGAGAAAGTATGTTGGGGGCATGCAAGGAAACTCAGTATGCAAAAGATTATTCATGTTAGAATTGGGAGACCTGTGGATGACTGGAGTTTAATAAATGTAGGAGGTGTAGGGCCTGAGTGGGACTGCAAGAGGTGGAAGAAAGAGATTGAGAGACAAACAAAAGAGTATGGATTGAATAAGTGGAAGCTTAGCATGATGCGGAAGCCTACACTTAACTGGTATATGAAAAAGAAAACACCTAAGTTTGAGCTGTTCTATGATGGTAGTTTTGGAAGTCAACTCTTGTTTGCTGTGAGATGTAAGTCATTGAGTGTGAACAGACGTACATGGAGATGGAATGAGAATAATAACAGATTA
This sequence comes from Morinoia aosen, assembly GCA_030386875.1. Taxonomy (NCBI): domain Eukaryota; kingdom Metazoa; phylum Arthropoda; class Malacostraca; order Amphipoda; family Talitridae; genus Morinoia; species Morinoia aosen. Next base: position 44,948,641 of record CM059580.1, read on the forward strand.
TGTCAGCAGTGTAATAGTGGAGTAGAGGAAACAATTGAGCATTTTGTGCTGGAATGTAGTAAGTATGAGCAAGAGAGAGAGAGTTTTATGAATGTGGTGTCTGAGCAGTATGGAGAGAATGAGTGGAATGCCAGATGTGCTGAAGATGATTGCGGTATGAGCTGTCTTGCTGGATTGGATCAGGAGTGTAATGCGAGTATCACTGAGGCTATGAAAGTGTTTCTTGTGCGTGCCTGGAGTAAGAGACAGTGACTGAAATGAGCCAGTCTGGTAGAATGGGCTGTAATGACCCAATGTGCCGGGGGATGGTGTTTTGACACACTGGCTGTCCCGGTGATGCCTTCCAATGGAGGCTTGTGACAAGGATCGTAGATCCTGAGTAGTTTAGTGGACAAGTCTGGTACCAGGCGCTGAACTCTTTGTGTGAAAATTGTGGAGGGAATTGTAGGCCGTTACAAAGGCCCCGACACTGTCGGCCCTCAAGTTCAAGTTCAAGTTCAAGAAAGTAAAGAGAATGATCAATGAGGCTAGGGTTAAAGAAGAGAGACACCAAGTTGAAAATCTAAGAAAGAAAGGTCCAGATGGAATAAAAGATTGGTATAGGTTTATACAAGGTAATGATAGAGGTAGTGAAGTTCAAGTTGATGAATTAGTAGTCAATGGTTGCAGTGTGCAAGATAGGATGCAAATGGTGAAAGCAGTTGAAGAATACTGGGAGGACATTGGTGGAATGAATGAGCAGGTTACAGATGATGAACCAATAAATTTTCTGATAGATGAACATGAACTGCAAATGGAAGACGAAATCACTTGTGAAGAGATTGTAAGTTTTTTGAAGAAAGTGAAAAATGGAAAGGCATGTGGCCCTGATAAGATACCATATGAGTTCTATAAATGTGGAGGAGAGAGTGTAGTCAGTATGTTGAAATATTTATTTGATGAGATATGGAAGAGTGAAAGAGTACCGGATGACTGGAACAAGTGTAATGTAGTTCTGTTGCATAAGGGTGGACATAAGAGTATGAAAGAACTTAAAAATTACAGACCAATTGCACTGGGTGACACCGTATGTAAGATCTTTTGTGGTATTTTGAATGAGAGAATGAAAAATTTAGTTGAGGAATTAGGAGTCCTGGGAGAAGAACAGAATGGTTTTAGGCAAGATAGACGGGGGGAGGATAATCTGTTTGTAGTGAGTGAAATAATTGAGCGAATGAAGAAGGATAACAAGAAGGTATATTTAGCATTCCTGGATATTGAAAAGGCGTATGACAGAGTGGATCGGGTTAGGCTGTTTGAAATTTTGAGAAAAGTTGGTTTTAGCAGAAAAATAGTGAACATTGTACAGAGTCTGTATGAGAACACAAGTGCTATCTACAGGTTAGGAAATTTGGAAACAGGGCAAGTTAGGAGTGTTAGAGGAGTGAGACAGGGCTGTACTCTGTCCCCCCTGTTGTTTGGATTGTACACAGAAGAATTAGCAGTTCGACTGAGAGGGAGTGGTTTAGGACTGAAAGTTGGTAATGAGACTGAGCTGTTTGTTGTATGCTGATGATGTGGTTGTGGTTAGTGAATGTGGTCATGAACTACAAAGGATGCTTGACATTGTGAATGGATATAGTACAGATTTCAAGATGAACTTTGGTGCCGATAAAAGTAAGGTCATGGTTATAAATAGTGATGAGACTGATAGAGACAGACTGTGGAATATTGGAGAAATCAGAATAGGTAGAACAAAAGAATACAAATATCTAGGTTGTATGATGAGTGAAGATGGATGTACTAGAACTAAAGGTGAGAAAGTGGCTAAAGCAATGCAGTGGAGTGGACGGTTAGGCAGTGTGGCCAGATACAGAGCAAACAAGTACGAATGTGTGAGAGGAATGTGGAAGTATGTTGCTGTACCTAGTGTCATGTATGGTATGAGTGCTCTTGCTTGGAATGGAAGTGATCTTGAAAAGCTGGATGTGATACAAAATAAGGTAGGACGTGTAGCATTGGGTGCTCCGAAATGGACAGCTATAGAAGCCATTAGAGGTGACCTAGGGTGGAGCCTATTTTCAGAAAGAATGATGAAAGCTGTGCTGAATTATAAGGTGAGAATTGAAAGAATGCAGAATAGCAGGTGGGTAAGGCGAATCTTTGAATGGAATCTGAGTGTAAGCTATTGGGAGAAAGTATGTTGGGGGCATGCAAGGAAACTCAGTATGCAAAAGATTATTCATGTTAGAATTGGGAGACCTGTGGATGACTGGAGTTTAATAAATGTAGGAGGTGTAGGGCCTGAGTGGGACTGCAAGAGGTGGAAGAAAGAGATTGAGAGACAAACAAAAGAGTATGGATTGAATAAGTGGAAGCTTAGCATGATGCGGAAGCCTACACTTAACTGGTATATGAAAAAGAAAGCACCTAAGTTTGAGCTGTTCTATGATGGTAGTTTTGGAAGTCAACTCTTGTTTGCTGTGAGATGTAAGTCATTGAGTGTGAACAGACGTACATGGAGATGGAATGAGAATAATAACAGATTATGTCAGCAGTGTAATAGTGGAGTAGAGGAAACAATTGAGCATTTTGTGCTGGAATGTAGTAAGTATGAGCAAGAGAGAGAGAGTTTTATGAATGTGGTGTCTGAGCAGTATGGAGAGAATGAGTGGAATGCCAGATGTGCTGAAGATGATTGCGGTATGAGCTGTCTTGCTGGATTGGATCAGGAGTGTAATGCGAGTATCACTGAGGCTATGAAAATGTTTCTTGTGCGTGCCTGGAGTAAGAGACAGTGACTGGAATGAGCCAGTCTGGTAGAATGGGCTGTAATGACCCAATGTGCCGGGGGATGGTGTTTTGACACACTGGCTGTCCGGTGATGCCTTCCAATGGAGGCTTGTGACAAGGGTCGTAGATCCTGAGTAGTTTAGTGGACAAGTCTGGTACCAGGCGCTGAACTCTTTGTGTGAAAATTGTGGAGGGAATTGTAGGCCGTTACAAAGGCCCCGACACTGTCGGCCCTCAAGTTCAAGTTCAAGGTGTTTTGACACACTGGTTGTCCCGGTGATGCCTTCCAATGGAGGCTTGTGACAAGGATCGTAGATCCTGAGTAGTTTAGTGGACAAGTCTGGTACCAGGCGCTGAACCCTGTGTGAAAATTGTGGAGGGAATTGTAGGCCGTTACAAAGGCCCCGACCGACACTGTCGGCCCTCAAGTTCAAGTTCAAGTTTAAGTCCTGAAGCGAATTTTTGGATGGAATCTGAGTGTAAGCTTTTGGAAGAAAGTGTGTTTGGGGGCATGCAAGGAAACTCAGTATGCAAAAGATTATTCATTTTAGAATTGGGAGACCTGTAGATGATTGGAGTTTAATAAATGCTGGAGGTGTAGGGCCTGAGTGGGACTGCAAGAGGTGGAAGAAAGAGATTGAGAGGCAAACAAAAGAGTATGGATTGGATAAGTGGAAGCTTAGCATGATGCGGAAGCCTACCCTTAACTGGTATATGAAAAAGGAAGCACCTTAGTTTGAGATATTCTATGATGGTAGTTTTGGAAGTCAACTCTTGTTTGCTGTGAGATGCAAGTCATTGAGTGTGAACAGACGTACATGGAGGTGGAATGAGAATAATAACAGATTATGTTGGCAGTGTAATGGAGTGGAGGAAACAATTGAGCATTTTGTGCTGGGATGTAGTAAGTATGAAAAAAAACAGTTAGCGAGGAATAAAATATTGACAGTGTGAGTTCCTATGCCGGTTGTAAGAACCAGTCAAATGGTAGTTAATGGTAGAACCAGCCAATGTGTTTTTTTCAGAGAATGTTAGGGTTCTTTCCTGTGACTCAACATGAAAAGGAAAAGAATAACACATTATGGATGCAGTGTGACAGAAATGTCAAAGAAACCGGTCAATGTGAAGTGTAACGGTAAATGTGTAGCGTTGGTCAGTAATCGATTTTTGAGTTTTCAGTGCCTAAACGTAGTTAATTAGATTGATATAAACAAGTTTTCTTCTATGCACTTTCTGTCGTAAATGAGAATTTAACGAGTTATGGTGGTAAGTTTAGTTCCGTCTTCGATGACGAATGCGCTCGAATAAACAGCTACTCATCGATTTTCAAATTTTTGTTGCTTGAATCATGGTAATAACATCAAAATAAACAACTTTTCTTCTATACACTTTTTTCGTCAAATGAGTATTTAACGAGGTATAGCGGTAGGTATGGTTTCGTCTTTGATGACGATCGAACTAGAAGCGAGACGGCATTGCAGTGTTGCCGTCCGACGAGCTGTTTGAATTAGTTCGCGCTTCAAACACTGGAGTTGCGGTCAGTAATTTACCGCTATAACTTGTAAAATATTCATTTACGACGGAAAGTGCATTGAAGAAGACTTGTGTATTTCGATCTAATTAACTACGATTAGACACCGAAAAGTGGAAAATCGATTACTGACCAACGCTACACATTTACCAGTTTAACCCTTTAACGCCCACATTTTTATACTCATATTACCGTTATCACAACCACTATCACTAAACCGACGCTGGCATTAGGTAGTCACTGTTATCAAGATGGGGAAGAAACTGCCACTCGGCAGTAAAGTTCAAAGAACACATTAGTGAACAAATTGAATAAGAAATACAATATATTATTGCTATTTTTGAAAGAGAACCGTACAGTCCACTTGGGCGTTAAAGGGTTAATGCAATCACGGAAATTAATAGTTATATTCCAAACAATCACTAAAGGAACCCATTTAAGAACGTTTTACAATAACGACATTCTGCTCGCTGATGCTTTATTTTTGAATTATTGAACTTTGAAGTTGGCCTTCCCACGCCAAAGGAAGCGAGCGTAATTTAATTAAAAACGGAAGCTAACCCCCTATTACAAACGTAAAGAGATTGGGTTGTGAGGGGGAGGCACAGTTCTTCAGCGAAAATTATAAATAAAGCATCTAACCCACCCATTAACGTGACGACCGCAATCTTGTTTACATCACCTCTAAGATGGCGACCACCATGGGCGCCGCCATCTTAGAGCCGATGTCAACAAGATTGCGGTCGTCACCCTTATGGGTGGGTTAGAAGCTTTATTTATAATTTTCACTAGAAGAACTGTGCCTCCCTCTCACGACCCAACCTCTTTACGTTTGTAATAGCTAACGTTATTGATTAAATTCCGTTTCACGCGCTCGCTTCCTTTGGCGCCAACTAAAGGCCAACTTCAAAGTTCAATTATTCGAAAATAACGCATCAGCGAGCAGAATGTCATTCTTGTAAAACGTTCTTAAGGGAACCGTCTAGTCAGAATCAAGAAAATGGCCGTCCCGTTTTTTGTATGGTATCTAGATCTATGAAATTTTGAATACCTAGGTATTTTAGAAAATGAGTAAGGGTTATATTGGGCACTTTTTCCGTTTTTGCCATAATTACGGAGATAACGAAAAAAATTGAATGAAAAAATATGGTATATTCAAGCCACTTCTTCTCAAAAAGTAGTCATTGTAGAGAAATGATTTAGGTATCATTGAATGCGGAAAGAGCTGCTGTATAAAGGGTCAGAGGATTATATTGAAACTCCCAATAATTTATTTGTTATGGAAAAAAAAAAAATTTAATGTGTCATTCATTTTTCCGTAGATTTTTTAATGTAACCAAAAATCTTCTGTGAATTTCAATATAATCCTCTGACTCTTTATAAGCATTTTAGTGCCGAGACAGGTTTTTTTTTGTTTGCAAGCTACATTTCTTGGAGAAATTGGTAGTGTTGATGTTTTGAATTTCATTTTTGGAAGTTATTGTGGTTCCTTGAATGAACCAGTACCACAAGTGGTAACAAAAATGTCTAAAACGCACCAGGAGCATAAGCTGGGGCATCCCTGGCATCCTCGTAGGCTCCTCTTATAGGATATGGAAGTGCCACGCAGAGCCAAACGCTTATATCACTACATTAGTACCGAGCAATCAACGTTAAATCCAGAAAAATCTTGATCTGCTATCGAAAAAAAGCCATCTAAATCTGAATAAATCGTCGGTCTGCAACAACTAGATCAGCTAACGTGACGTATCTACGCAAGCAGATCGGGCGAGCTACCAATCACCCTCTTTCTCCCCAAGGGAAGAAGGGGTGGAGGTACCGAGAACTCAACTTGCCAAATCTCAAAAATTTTGATCTGCTAGCAGTTAACTGCATATCTAATTATGAACAAACCGTTGGTCAGCAACTACTAACTCAGTTCATTTGGCACATGTGCACTAGCATGCTGAGCGAGCTTCCCCTACCCTCCTTCTTCCTCCCGAGGGAGGGAGGGGTGGAGGTACCGAGAATTCAACTTGCTGAATCTCATAAGTTTTGACTTGCAAGCAGATAGATGCATACCTAATTATGAACAAACCTACAGTCAGAGGCAACCGGCCAAGCTCGTGTGGCACATTTGGGCTAGCTGGCCGGGCGAGCTTCCCCCCATCCTCTTTCTTACTCCCGAGGAAGGAAGGGGTAGAGGTACTGAGAATTCAACTTGCCAAATCTCAAAAGTCTTGACTTGCAAGCAGATAGATGCATACCTAATTATGAACAAACCGACACTCAGCACCAACCAGCTGAGCTGACGTGGCATATCTGCACAAGCTGGCCGAGCAAGCTACCCTCCACCCTCCTTTCAAACCCCCATTTGACCTACTTTGGTGAGACGGATCGTTCTGCCGCTTTGCAGGAATGAAGTTTAGGACTTTCTCAATCAAATAGAGCAATAAAAAAATAACATGATGGATTTTGGATTTTCGACTAGTCGGTGCCCTTAAATGGGTTTTAGTGATTCCTGGGATCGCAATTATTATTTTCTGTGATTGCATTAAACTTCACATTGACCAAGAAACCATACAAAAATGGGTTTTGCAATGCAAGAAGTATGAGCACAATAGAATGGGGTTTCAAGAATGAAGTTTGAGCAGTATGGGAAGGACCTATGGTATTCAAAATATGCTGAAATTTTTTTCAATGTGAACTTTTTGTAGGTTTTGATAAAGACTGCAACCTGAATGTTTTTCACCCAGTGAATAATTAACTATCAAGTGTTTGGAGAAGGAAATAAAAATATTGAACAATCCTTTGAGAGAGCGAACTTTTGTAACCAGGATGGGCCTGGGGGTTCTTCCCCATGCAGTATTGGTTGTGGTCTTGTGTGTTGTATGAGAATATTTGATTGCCATGCATAATTTGTGTATTTTCATTTTTATTACAGACAACTTTTGCGCCTGCAGCTCCTTCCTGTATACATAATTGTTGTGCTTGAGGTTTTCTTTCCCCTAAATATTTGACTTGCTCTCATCCTGAAATCCTTGGAGGTAAGTTGAATGTTGTCTCTTGTTAATCAGCTGTCAGAATTGTCTGTTTATTCATTTGTGATGGTTTTGGTTTGCTTGCATTCATTTTCTTTGTTTTTTATTTTGAATGTAATTTTTTTAATGCATCCAGATGTGCTACTTCTGGTGGATTTTCTCTTACCCATAAGCTAATTTTTTATGATAACATAATTTGTGCTTTTGACTTGTAATGATTTTTTTCAATTTACACAATGCCTGCCCATAGGAGTTGCTTACAGTTCTTGTTTTTATAAGAACTCCTTATTTCTACTGACAAGTCAACACCTCATATTTTGCTTTTTCTTGTATACAGTAAATACCGTTTATCAAGTTTTAGTGGTGTTTGCATCATTCCCTACATTTTCTATTAGTTTTCTGCATTTGAATATTCTTTTTGGTTTGTTTTATTTTGGAAAAAGTGTACAAAAGCTATGTCTTCATCAAGTTCATTTAATCACTTCATTAACACGTTCCTTGTGTATTGGGCCACATGTGTACCAACAGGTAAATTGCCCATTAACGTACCTGTATAAATGCACATCATTTTGTCTGTTTTGCGACATTTTCTAGAATAATTATCATACTCAGTAAAATATAATCAGTTTCTACAGTTTCTCGCCTTATATTTTCAAAGTAAATTTTATCAGGACTTTAATCTTTAGAGCGGTCAATATTTGCAGTACTTATAAGTTTCTACATGATGAGTTCACTTTTTAAAAGAATTATGCCGTAAGAATGGTTTTTCATCTTGACCTATAGAGACACATATTGGTAAATTTTTAGAAAAAAAGGTCAACAAACTGCCTTCTCTGGAATTTGTGAGGACATTCGTTTTGTTTCGTTTCCGTATTTTGGACCTCAGTCGTAGGAAATGAAGAAAGAAATTTCAGATTTATTTGTCAAAAACTTTCTGGGCATAAACTTTAAGGTGGTTTAGTTAACAGTTTCAAAATAGGCTCATCAAAGACATTCTTCCAACCGTGATGCAGGCCTCCCTAATTTACAAATTTTGTTGTGCACGATGTGCATTTGAGTACGTCGGCTAGACGCCGCGTACTCTAGGCTGTAGGGTGGCCAAGCATCGAGGAGTTACCGCACATGAAATATTTTATCTAGTCCTCTGCATTTAGCTATTAGGGATCATTCAGAGCATTGTGATAGCCTGTTTGACATCAGTAATTTTAAAATTCTTACAAGATCAAAATTGCCTCCAATTTAAGGATTTTAGAGTCTCTATTCATTTTAAAAAATAAGCCAATTTTAAACAACCAACTTGGTTCTTTTCCATTGTCAATAGTTAACAGGTAGTTTTTAAGGTTAGTTGTTTGTTTTTGCAATTCATGAACTTTCTAATTCATTTCATGTTTTTCAGGTAAATTTGTTTTTGCTGAAGATGAGCGAATGCTCAAAACGTTCAATTTTATTTTTTTGCTTGCAGTTTTTAATTCGAGTAAATATTTTATACGGTGTTTTTGGTTCTCTCTTTTTTACTTAAAATCAGGAAGCCTCCCAATAACTTTTCTTAAATATTATCGTGTATTGTATTTTACATTTTTATTGAGAAGAATTCTAATTTATTGAAGCTGGAAAATCAATTTCCGTATTCTGCTAGGTACTTAAAACATAATCAAACCAACCCTTAACAGCTGCAGAAATGCATTGAACATGTTAAAACTCTTTGTGATAAAAATTGTTGATGGAAGATTCTTTCTGAGCATTCTGTATCTTGCAAGTGAGTGGAGTCATTCCACTAGGGGTCCTAGGGTCATCCATTGAGTTACTTGCCTCTTCTGCCCTCATTGGATGAGCTTTGCATTCTTATATTCATTACCCAAGTTATCTGTTCAATATTCATACAGTTGTGATTTTGTAATAGTCCTTATCTTAATTTTTGTCCCAGTTAATGAAAAAACAGGAGTGAAATTCATGGAAAAGGTGCAGGGGAGGAGGAGGAGGAGGAGGAGGTCATCATCACTTGATTGTGAATAAGTGAAATTTTCAATTAGGACTGTACTGAAGTTATTCTCAATCTAAAATCTAGTGAAAAAAACACTTTCAACAATATCCTCACGGGCACTGGTGCAGGCAATGAGCCAGGATGGCACCACTTATGAGTAATTCTTTGAATGAGTCTGGTTCACAGGTATGAAAACTGGGAAAACTATCCTTGCCTACATGTATCTGTTTGAGTTTATTTATGTCTGTATTAATGACAAACATATTCATTAAAGCATTGACAGCTACAGGTCCAAGTTTCAAGTCAGGCAGGTCCACTTTCAAGTCCAAGTTTATGATTGAAGAAAGAAAATCTGGTCATGCACAATAAGGAGATCGTCTCACTTTTTGAACTTTTTTCGTCCGATTCGTTTGAAAATTGGCCACTATATGTATTATGTGAAAGTAAACCTTTTTTACTCGTGTCATTTTTTCGATTTAGGCCTTAGTTTTTTTTTCAAGAAAAATTAGTTTTTTGTATATTATATGGATATTTCAAAATGGGACTAGTCCTCGAGTTTTGATGCTAGAACAAAACCAAAGACAGTTTTAGAATCCTCGGAACATTTCTAAAAAACTCTCACAGGCTTTTTTTTTCAAATTCAAATTTTTTCTATATTTTTTTCAAATTTTTTAAAATTTCTAAAAACAGTACTTTTTTGGGGTTTAGAGCTATATATTTTTTCAAAAAATTTGGATTTTTTTTCAGTTGAAAAAAAAAATTAAAAAACTGTCATCGAAAAAATTCAGGTTTATGACGTCATGTAGTGTCGAAGTTTCTGCACGACATGAGATTAATTGAACAGAACTTGTAGCTTCTGTTTGCCTAGCCGTATACCAGGCAGCAGGATAGCAAAACGCACAGTAGGACTTCTAGTATTGTACTGACTTATCGATACACAGCTCCTTCTTAAGAGTAGCCGAGCCCGGAGGGTAAACAAGGCCCATCCGGTGCTTGTAAATGCCAGGCGCCCATCGGCTCTTACGACGAATGCCCTATCTAGAGATGTGACCGGAACGCTATAAGGTATCCGTGCCGAGCGCATGAAGATCTTCCAAGACTCATAAATCTCAGCCTCCGGAAGTCCTATTAACGCAACCAGTACTTCACTATATAACACATCATAACTTTTGAACATAAATTTATTGTGGAAAACCATTTAGTGATTTGGAATGTCTACGTCTGTCTGCATCCAATGATATCAAAATCATCACTGTATCTCAAAAACTGTAGGAGAACAAGCATTTTGAAACCCCAAAGTCCATTGTTTACATTTTAGGTAAAACAAAGAAACATAAACAATTGTGATTTAATTTTTTTTTAAATTTTGTGTTCAAGTTAGACCCCTAAAATCATTATAGAGTAATAAAGATGAATAGGAGATGACATAGCAATGTCAAGTTGGAAAGAAAGTGTCAAGGGAGAGGTGTAACATGATAAAATACTCCTTCCCCCTCCCTTCTCCCCCATTCTTCAAACCCCCGTAGCGGGCCAACGAAGGAACGTACGAGTCTCATTTTTTCACAGGATGTACCTGACCTTTTACACTTCTTATAGCAGCAGCCAAAAATCCCAGTTTCTCAAGAAATCTCTAAAACATGGATTCCTACGGAGGATGCTGTCCTTAATGTACGAGTTAGCCCAAGTCTTTCTAAATTTGAAGGGTTAGTTATTATTCCCTTGTAAGTGTGAGAGCTTCTTTGTTGATAGCAGTCTTTATTTTACTAGAAAATATAGCAAGTGGTGTGAAGGGGGTTGTACAGCAGGGGCATGTAATAAATTTGTGGTTGTTATAGATGAAAACATAAGAATGAGGTTCCAAATGAGGAACTAGGCATGACTGTTTGTTGGGATGCTGGAATGTTGGATGCACAGAGCTGGATGGTCAATCTGGTGCAGCTTCTTATTGCTGATGTGACAGCATTAGTGAGAAGAGGAACTTTGAGCTAGGGAAAAGGTTTAGAATGGTGTGTGTTAGAAAGAAACTGAGTAAATGAAATGAGGTACACTTAGAGATCCAAGAAACTTGTAAAGAATGAATCGGTGAGGTGGTATTGAAACTTGTTTTAAAAAAAGATGCCAGTTTATTCTGGAACAAAATTTACTGTTGCAAAAAAAAGTATTTACCAAGCCTTTTTTTATTTTTAGCGGAGTGGCTGAGTATCATTGACATGATACTTTACAGGGAATGTACATGATAAGGGTTCCCCAGGCCTCTCTAGTCATGCCCAAGCTTTAACACGTTAACTGCGATGGGTTAAACTGAAGTTCAATATTCAATTTGAATTTTAATTCAATTGTAGTAATCTACTTTGAAAATAGCAAACATCAACTGGATTGGGCTTTTATTTAGCTTTCATTAAGTATTTATAATCAATGAGTCAGTGACTGCAGGTGGGTCAGCACCACTTTGAAAACCACCTAAGGGACCGCCGGTGGGTCCCTTCGCAGGGAACCTATTAAGGACAGCGTCCTCCTCACCGAATTTTTTCTTCATTATTGAACCTAGAGCAATGAAATTTGTTATACTGATTGTAAATGCAATTTGGAATCGATGATTGTTTAAGCAAAAGAGCGATTTCTTGAAAAAAAGGGAAATAAATGGAAACAATATTTTAGGGGGGTTCAAAAATCTTCTTTTCCTATAGTTTTTGAGGTACAATGATGATTTTTGTATCATTGGATGCAAAAAAATAGGGCTTTACGAAAGCTAAAATTCGTCTCACAATTACTTTTTGTTCGTAAGTTATGACGTCATAAAACTGCACATTCTCAAAACAAGATTTTTTTTCAAATTTTCTCATTTTTTTATATTAACACGTTAACCGCCATGCCTGATATCAGAGGTTTGCCCCTACCGCCACAACTTTGCTGTGGTGCCACAGTTAGTGCAGTGACAGCAGCGACGGGAAAATTTTGTCATGTGTTTTGCTCCTCCTACACTACATTATGAGTCGATAAAAACTTTTGTTCACCGGTGGCCAAATGGCGTTCTGAGCATACGATATCTCCTGCAGCGCCACATGTACCACCGGTGGTACAAACTCTTTATGGTCACCGGTGGTACATGTGGCGGTACAAACAGCCTTTTCATACCACTACGCCATTTGGTCACTGGTGGTACATTACTTTTTTTGTGTTTTTTTTATGCCAATCATGTTCAAATCATTGTTCAAATCATTTGAAACATCATTCTTTTGTTACAGATTGAAGTCTAGCATTTAGGTGTTTCTAATTGTGTAGTTCCTATACATTTAGTTGCTTCAAGACAAAATGGATGTATCTCGGTTTTATGGAGATCAGTCCCAGAAGGAAACTTCTTCATCTGATGAAAATGAGGATGATATGGACCCATCATTCTTACTTTCGCAAGAAGAACTTGATACGCAGCACAGTGATGAAACCTATAGTGATGAATCTGATGAAGAACACGAGGCCACTAGAGCAGCTGATATTGAAGCCTCTTCCTCAACAGCAAACAGTACAGAAAATAATAGTGGATCAAATTCAGCAATTCGGACAACATCATGGAGAGCTATGGTATCAAGTAGTAGATCGTTCACTCGCACTGCAACTGAGATAAGACACTTCACCTATGAGCTGCTATGCAATCGTGAAATAGAACCAATTGATATATATGAAATTTTTGTCACTGATGAAGTTGTCGAGTTGATCGTCAACGAAACTAACCTTTATTTCGAAAAAACTGTGGGAGCAGTTCCAACCACTAGGCACTCGAAGGTCGAACAATGGGAATCTATAACATCAGAAGATGTTCATAAACTACTGGGGATTCTAATTATGATGGGTTTGAATAAACAGCCAACTTTCGATTGCTACTGGGCAAAAAGCAAAATGTATGGTTGTGAACTCATTCAAAAATCTATGTCTAGAAATAAATTTGAGCTCATCATGCGCTTCCTCCATTTTGCTGACAATGAACAATCAGATGGAAGTGGCAGACTGTATAAGTTGAGACCACTAATTCAGCTCATTTCCCGAAACTTCTTGAAGTTTACTCCAGGACAAGATGTAGTCATAGATGAGTTTGGTTTTATTTCGCGGACGCACTATTTTGCGTCACTACATACCAAATAAAGCTCATAAATATGGATTAAAATTTTACAAACTATGCACTGTTGAAGGATATACCTGGAATTTTATTCTCTACAAGGGTCAAGGAGACACTGCTCCAAATTTATCGCACTCAGAATATGTGACACTTTCTCTCATGAAAGGGCTCCTAAAAGAAGGAAGAACTCTTTTTGTCGATAATTTCTATACACCTGTAACTCTTGCTAGAAAGTTGTTGGAAAATACAACTTATGTCTGCGGAACCCTGAGAAATAACAGGAAAGGTAACCCTGGTTGTGTAGTGAACAAAAAATTGAAGAGGGGAAATATCTGAAAAAAAATAGTGAGGGAATAAAAGTGCTGAAATGGAAAGATAAACGTGATGTTTTGATGCTAACCACCATCCCTGAACATATTGATGAGCTGGTTAGAGTTGCTCAACGTCGGGGAACAGAAAATCATAAACCACAGTGCGTTTTAGATTGCAATGCTGCTAAGAAAGGTGTTGACTATTCTGATCAAATGGGAGCCTACTATTTTCCACTTCGCAAGGTCAGGAAATGGTATAAGAAGGCAGCATTTGAATTATTACTAGGAACATCTGTGGTCAACTCTCTGATACTTTTCAGCAAGTATTATGCCACCAAAAAATTGCCAATGAAACAGTTCCGTGAGTCACTCGTCCTCTCACTCTTGACTGGAAAATCTAAAGAAGATATAAGGCGACCCTCTATTCAGGGTATAAGGTCTGAGCATGTGCTGTCTGAATTGTCAGGATCATGTAGATCAGCAAGAAAACGATGCAGAGGTTGCTATGATGTCATTAGTCAGAATGAAGGGAGTTCAGTTGCTGCAGCGAAAGCGCGTCGTGTGAAGACTGTCTGCAATCAATGTGAGGGTAAGCCTCATTTGTGCCCTCCGTGCTTTGAGAGAACTCATGAAGCGGAGTAAAATGTAGAAATGAGTCTTGGTAACAGTTATAGTCAAGTATAGTTAGGATTCTGATCAGTAAAGTATTTTTTTATCAAGTCGTATCAGGAAAACAATGTCACTTATTTTTATACAGGATTTATCAATTATTTCTTAATAAAGGAACTTTTACATAGAAAATAATAAATTTTGAACATTAAACTTCCTTTCTTAACAAAAATTTTATCATTTATCCTTCCGTAAATACATCGAGAAGATTTTTGAAAATAATTAGTGAAAATTAGAAAATGTACCACCGGTGGTACATGCAGCGGTAAGTGAAATCCTTCAATGTACCACCGGTGGTACATGTGGCGGTTAACGTGTTAAAACTGGAAATTTGGGGGAAACAAACTTAAGCGTCTATAAAAGCCCTTGTCTTTCTGCATCCAATGATACAAAAATCATCACTGTAGCTTGAAAACTGTAGGAGAAAAAGCATTTTGAAACCCTAAAGTCCATTGTTTACATTATAACCAATACCTAGCAACATTAACAATTGTAATTAAAAATTTTTTAAAAATTTCTGGTTCAGTTTAGATCCCTGAAATCAATATAGAGTAATTCAGAGACATAGGAGATGACATAGCAACGTTGCGCCATGAAGAAAGTGCCATGAGGAAGGTGTAACATGATAAAATGCTACTTCCCTCTCCCCTCCCCCCCCATTCTTCAAACCCCTGTAGTGGGCAAACGAGTGAACGTACAAGTCTCATTTTTTCACATGATATACCTGACCTCTTACTCTTCTTCTAGTAGCAAAAAACTAGTTTCTCAAGTGATCTCAAAAACATGGATTTCTATGGGGGATGCTGTCCTGAAGGCCTTATTTTCCTCTCGTTTAGTGCCTAGATAACATTCCTTGAGGACAGTGACCACACTGCAGGCAACAACCCTGATATGCTGCATCAGCGTTTTTCATGCCAACTGTTGCGTACGGGGCTTAAATCCATGGGGGAAGCACAGAACGCAAGCGCTTTGTAGACTTGGCCACTGCAAGGTAAAAAAAAAATTAAATAATAACTTAGATTGGGAAAAAACAATTATAAATACTACCTTTAAAATGCAAATAATGCCAAGTAAAGATACAGAAGAAAATAATGATCTTTCATAGGTGATTTCAATTTCTTCAAAATCAATCTTTAAATTTAAGTAAAGAACAATAAAATAAAAACACTCTCAGAACTAATTCATGCAGAAAAAATTGAAAAAAACAGAAAAATAAGCTGTGAAGTGAGTAATATTGAAGTATAAAACTAAATTTAATCAATAAGATAGAAATTTGAATTCCCTCAGGGCGATAAAACTATTGTATCTATGGGAATTGGCGCTCCCTCGGAGACAATGTGTGGGCCCAAGGTAAAGGGTATGTAGGCTTTCTTTTTGTTGAAATAGCATATGTTTTTGTTTTGTTTTGGACCATCTTATTTTCGGTTCACTGCTGTCCTGTTTTTTCAGCACCTACTACTTTCTTCTTCAACTTTGATCTTGTTTCATGAACTTCTTTCTCATATTACTGTTTCAATGCCCTTTCTGCGTAGATTCTATGTTCCCTCAACTCTATACTAAATGGTGCCTTCTTCCTTCCTCTCTTTGAATCTCATTTGTTGAGGATAGGGAGGCTTAAACTAACTAATAATCTAATCATAAAAATGGTATTGGCAATTTTTGAAAAATTATTTTTTCAGCAATTTTGAAAAATCATCAAACATCAATTTTCAATAGTTATTTTTCAAAATGTTGTTAACGTCTAGCAAAACTATGTACAAGTAATAATCTTGATCTTCTAACAAAAATTAATGAAAGAATAAAATGGGCCAAGGCAAAATATGTATCTAATAGTGTAAATCTCAGCTAGCATAAAGCAATAAAAATGTATACAAGCAAATCTAAATTGAATAATGAAATTGCATCAGAAATGAAAGAATTATTCTGCCAAAAAATTCTCTGTAAGTTTAACTGTAAACATTATTTTCCAAAAAAAGTATTAAACTTGGTGCATCAGAAAATAATTCAGTCATAGATTGTTCACTCAGAAACCATCAAATCGAGAAACTTTGGATAGCCAAGCTACAGCAAAAAAACCTTTTCTTCAAAAACTTTTTTGCTTATTTATTTAGAATTATAAGTCGTGAAAAAATGTAGAAAGCATAAAAAAAGCTTTTTAGACTCTGGCAAGCTTGGCACTCTTTGCCAACATCAAGCCTATTATTAGCATGTACCCCTTCAAGGTGCTTGATGAAGTGAGTTGTTCAGAATGTTTGCGTGTGTATTTAGCCATGTATTTAAAATTAGATGTGAAAGGCTGAACTAAGAAGGAAAAGGGTACCAAGCATCAAGAAATCAGAAGGCATTTTTTTACATGACCACATAACGGATTAAAGAATGTTGTATGAGTGTTTTTTGACTGGTGTTGATTGCAGGGGAATGAGAATTGAGCTCAATATGGCTGATAATAATCTGTTGAACATGCTTGAGGTGAAATGTTTTAGGGGTATGGCTGAGGTGAGGTCACAAAATATAGGTATGAGGAGGAAAAGAGTATGAGTGGAGGTGAGAAAAGGCTGGCAATAAAAGTGGACTGCAGTTTGTTGAAGCAGTATTGCCATGTGGAGAAATCAAAGTAGGGATGGTTGGTGAAGAAAATTATCAAACCTGGATTCAGGAAGAAATTTAAGTGATAGGCCAAAGTCTACATTAGAGAATGGGGTTGAGAAAACTTTGAATGATTGAGATATTACATTAGATTAACATGTTCACTGTGTATTGCGCCGTATGTGCACCAACAGGCAAATTGTCCATATACGTGCAGGTTTAAATGCACAACATTTTATCTGTTTCGCAATGTTTATGCAGAATAATTATCATATGGGAGGAAATGTTATACAATTGTATTCTTCATATTCATTAGGAAGAATTAAAATATATTCAAGCTGTAAAATCGATTTCTCTATTCTGCTATTTACAACCTAACCAAACCAACTGTTTACAATAGCAGATTCGCAGTGAACGTGTTAAAGGAATCTATCAGGTGTGAAATAATGAAGAGATGAGGGGAGAGTTTACCTAACTTAATGCAGTCTTGTTGAGTATGATAGGAGATTCTAGCCTTTTAAGACTGACTCTGCTTCGAAAATTATGATACATATTTGTACGACAGTTTTTAAGTCTGGAGTGATGGAGCTTGTATGAAGCAGCAAATGCAATCCAGCATGTGCTGTTTTGAATTACTTGAGATGATAGATTCAAGAATTTGTGGGTTATTGTCCATTCCGGAAGAGACAAATTCTGTATCTTGGAGGGATTAGTTTTCCCAGGGGATACTGTCATTGATTCATCATGCAAGTCCCAATCACCAGTCTAATCTTATACCAACTAATGGTTATTACATCATTAAACTGTACAAAAAAATGAACCTTGACAGTAATTCAACTGTGCCTGCTCTATTTTAGTTACAGAAAGATTTCAAAAGCAGCTTGCACTTTCAATAAAAATAATAAAAATGAAAGATAACACATAAGTTTTCAATTGTTTTGCTATGTAATACATGGCCATCATTTGTATTACCTAATTTGCCTAATGTCAATTTTAAATCATGTGAGGGACTTGATACACAGCAATTTTTTGTTTGAATGTTTGGCCCACATATTTATTTTGCCTTGATCGAAAAATGTCATATTTTTATTTTGCTGCACCATTGTTCCAAGTTTGTGGTTTTATTTGTCAAATATGAGAACAAAGAAGCATCCCATTGTCCATTTTTCAGGTAGCTTAACATTCAATATGGAGCATACGGTGGTTAGGGTGCAGAAGTGGACGGACAATGAAGAGAGGAGGCCGTGCTGCAGGCATGAAGTTGCAGCAGAGGACATGGCCCCAGGTGAGACCAGATTTTGGTTTGGGCAAAAGAAATGAGACTAAAATAATAGAGTATTGGATATTCTATATGTGAATCCTTGAATTTTCATCTCTTGATAATATCACTCTCATGGTATTTAATTCAGATGTTATTGAGATAATGGAGGTTGCTGCCACCAGAGACTGAAGTCTTCAATATTAAGATTTTTACTCTACTAGGTACTATTACTTAATGGCTGGATGTTGATGCATAAACGTCAGTCCTAATATGCAGCTCCTACTTCATTGAGAACTACTTGGTTGTGTTAACAGAGGTTTTCTTGGCCCATGTTTCATTTCTGGATTCTGTGATATGTGTGATTAATGAAGACTCACGAAATAATGATCAAACGATACTTGCATCTGAGGCAGGTACAGAGGAGGCAAGTACGGAGGAGGGAAGGAAGATCTAGCATGGGGTGCCTGACATACAACCCAGGAATTTAAACAAGTCGGCAGGCTACTTTAGGAACACATTAAATTTTACTGCCCACTACTTGACTTGCGCTTGATCAAAGCCAAATCTTCCAGCATAAGCCAGTGAAACCTAACCCTCGAAACCAAGCTCTTAAACTTTGGTCTTGCGCTTGTTGATATCTTGAAATTACCTCAATATGGGAAAATTTATTGTATATCTCTTCAGTCTGACTCCTCACCTTCTCACCCTGTCCACTCTGTCTCCTCACCCTGTCTGCTCTGTCTCCTCACCCTGTCTGCTCTGTCTCCTCACCCTGTCTGCTCTGTCTCCTCACCCTGTCCGCTCTGTCTCCTCACCCTATCCGCTCTGTCTCCTCACCCTATCCACCCTGTCTCCTCACCCTGTCTGCCCTGTCTCCTCACCCTGTCTGCCCTGTCTCCTCACCCTGTCTGCCCTGTCTCCTCACCCTGTCTGCCCTGTCTCCTCACCCTGTCTGCCCTGTCTCCTCACCCTGTCTGCCCTGTCTCCTCACCCTGTCTGCCCTGTCTCCTCACCCTGTCTGCCCTGTCTCCTCACCCTGTCTGCCCTGTCTCCTCACCCTGTCTGCCCTGTCTCCTCACCCTGTCTGCCCTGTCTCCTCACCCTGTCAGCTCTGTCTCCTCACCCTGTCTGCTCTGTCTCCTCACCCTGTCTGCTCTGTCTCCTCACCCTGTCTGCTCTGTCTCCTCACCCTGTCTGCTCTGTCTCCTCACCCTGTCTGCTCTGTCTCCTCACCCTGTCTGCTCTGTCTCCTCACCCTGTCTGCTCTGTCTCCTCACCCTGTCTGCTCTGTCTCCTCACCCTGTCTGCTTTGTCTCCTCACCCTGTCTGCTCTGTCTCCTCACCCTGTCTGCTCTGTCTCCTCACCCTGTCTGCTCTGTCTCCTCACCCTGTCTGCTCTGTCTCCTCACCCTGTCTGCTCTGTCTCCTCACCCTGTCTGCTCTGTCTCCTCACCCTGTCTGCTCTGTCTCCTCACCCTGTCTGCTCTGTCTCCTCATCCTGTCTGCTCTGTCTCATCACCCTGTCTGCTCTGTCTCATCACCCTGTCTGCTCTGTCTCCTCACCCTGTCTGCTCTGTCTCATCACCCTGTCTGCTCTGTCTCCTCACCCTGTCTGCTCTGTCTCCTCACCCTGTCTGCTCTGTCTCCTCACCCTGTCTGCTCTGTCTCCTCACCCTGTCTGCTCTGTCTCCTCACCCTGTCTGCTGTCTCCTCACCCTGTCTGCTCTGTCTCCTCACCCTGTCTGCTCTGTCTCCTCACCCTGTCTGCTCTGTCTCCTCACCCTGTCTGCTCTGTCTCCTCACCCTGTCTGCTCTGTCTCCTCACCCTGTCTGCTCTGTCTCCTCACCCTGTCTGCTCTGTCTCCTCACCCTGTCTGCTCTGTCTCCTCACCCTGTCTGCTCTGTCTCCTCACCCTGTCTGCTCTGTCTCCTCACCCTGCCTGCTCTGTCTCCTCACCCTGCCTGCTCTGTCTCCTCACCCTGCCTGCTCTGTCTCCTCACCCTGCCTGCTCTGTCTCCTCACCCTGTCTCCTCACCCTGTCTGCTCTGTCTCCTCACCCTGTCTCCTCACCCTGTCTGCTCTGTCTCCTCACCCTGTCTGCTCTGTCTCCTCACCCTGTCTGCTCTGTCTCCTCACCCTGTCTGCTCTGTCTCCTCACCCTGTCTGCTCTGTCTCCTCACCCTGTCTGCTCTGTCTCCTCACCCTGTCTGCTCTGTCTCCTCACCCTGTCTGCTCTGTCTCCTCACCCTGTCTGCTCTGTCTCCTCACCCTGTCTGCTCTGTCTCCTCACCCTGTCTGCTCTGTCTCCTCACCCTGTCTTCTCTGTCTCCTCACCCTGTCTGCTCTGTCTCCTCACCCTGTCTGCTCTGTCTCCTCACCCTGTCTGCTCTGTCTCCTCACCCTGTCTGCTCTGTCTCCTCACCCTGTCTGCTCTGTCTCCTCACCCTGTCTGCTCTGTCTCCTCACCCTGTCTGCTCTGTCTCCTCACCCTGTCTGCTCTGTCTCCTCACCCTGTCTGCTCTGTCTCCTCACCCTGTCTGCTCTGTCTCCTCACCCTGTCTGCTCTGTCTCCTCACCCTGTCTGCTCTGTCTCCTCACCCTGTCTGCTCTGTCTCCTCACCCTGTCTGCTCTGTCTCCTCACCCTGTCTGCTCTGTCTCCTCACCCTGTCTGCTCTGTCTCCTCACCCTGTCTGCTCTGTCTCCTCACCCTGTCTGCTCTGTCTCCTCACCCTGTCTGCTCTGTCTCCTCACCCTGTCTGCTCTGTCTCCTCACCCTGTCTGCTCTGTCTCCTCACCCTGTCTGCTCTGTCTCCTCACCCTGTCTGCTCTGTCTCCTCACCCTGTCTGCTCTGTCGCCTCACCCTGTCTGCTCTGTCTCCTCACCCTGTCTGCTCTGTCGCCTCACCCTGTCTGCTCTGTCTCCTCACCCTGTCTGCTCTGTCTCCTCACCCTGTCTGCTCTGTCTCCTCACCCTGTCTGCTCTGTCTCCTCACCCTGTCTGCTCTGTCTCCTCACCCTGTCTGCTCTGTCTCCTCACCCTGTCTGCTCTGTCTCCTCACCCTGTCTGCTCTGTCTCCTCACCCTGTCTGCTCTGTCTCCTCACCCTGTCTGCTCTGTCTCCTCACCCTGTCTGCTCTGTCTCCTCACCCTGTCTGCTCTGTCTCCTCACCCTGTCTGCTCTGTCTCCTCACCCTGTCTGCTCTGTCTCCTCACCCTGTCTGCTCTGTCTCCTCACCCTGTCTGCTCTGTCTCCTCACCCTGTCTGCTCTGTCTCTTCACCCTGTCTGCTCTGTCTCCTCACCCTGTCTGCTCTGTCTCTTCACCCTGTCTGCTCTGTCTCCTCACCCTGTCCGCTCTGTCTCCTCACCCTGTCCGCTCTGTCTCCTCACCCTGTCCGCTCTGTCTCCTCACCCTGTCCGCTCTGTCTCCTCACCCTGTCCGCTCTGTCTCCTCACCCTGTCCGCTCTGTCTCCTCACCCTGTCCGCTCTGTCTCCTCACCCTCTCACGCTTTCCGCTTTGTCTCTTCTGTAGAATGAGTATAAGAGAAATTGTTCTGAAAATTTTTCAGAAACTATGGATGGTCATAATATGAGGGTGTTTAACTGCATTTCTCTGGTAAGGTATTATGGTAATATTTCTTCATTCATTGTATGTAATGTCAAGAACTCTGAAATTGTGACCTATAATGTACAACTTTGCTGTGTTAAACAAAAGAAATCCAGTGTTGTGAGGGGTTGTGTTGAGTTGTGACTCAGTATGAAGTTTCTTTGTAAAAGGTTATAATGCCTGGACACAAGTATTTTGCACAACTTCATTTTTCATGTATTTTAAAGACTTCGAGTTCTGGGTTGGGTTGAAGATTACGAAGGGTTCAGAAAACATTTATTCAGCAGAAAAAATTAAATGGTCAACTTATTACATCACAAGAACAAAATAGGGACAAAATTATTTGGCTCAAACATAAACCACATCTAATATCTAGCTGCATGGCTGTTATTTGCAATTACAGCATGAAGACTTGTTGTAGAAATTAGCTCCTGACATTCTTTTGGTGGAGTCTTGTTCCCTCCTGCAACGGAGATCATCCTTAATTCTGCAAGGTTTTGGGGTTCCCTTTCTCCACAGCAGATTTCAGTATTTTCCACAAACTTTCTATGGGATTGAGGTTAGGAGACTAACCGGGCCATGGGATAGCTCTTGGATTCTTAGAAGCAAACTATTCTTTTGTTAATTTGGCCGTATGCTTTGGGTCATTGTTTTGCTGAAAGATCCACTGGCATTAGCTGAAGAATTTTCTTGCGCTTGGAATCAGCTTGTGTTCCAGTATCTGCCGGTGCATGGGACTATCCATTTTGCCATCAATGATGTGGAGTTCCCCTACATGCTGAAAAGTGAAACAGCCCCAAACCATTATGTGGCCTCCTCCATGCTTGACAGTAGGGAGGGTGTTCTTAGGATCATAGGCAGTCCTGGTTTTCTCCGAAAATGACGAAAATCTTTTTGGCCGAAGAGCTCAATTTTACTTATTTTGGACCACAGAACCTGTTCCCAAAACTCATAACCTTTGTCAAGAATGTCTTTGGCAATCTTAAAACAGTTCTTCACATGTTTAACTGTCAGAAGAGGAGTCATACAAGGAGTTAAGGCCCGTAGACCACTATGGTGCAATTCTTTACTGATAGTTTTTTATGACTGATGCCCACTCCATGAAACTCAAATCCTTGTTAATCTTGAGGGGTTATCATGGGTTCATTAGTTGCTTTACAAAGCATATTCCTTTTACAGCAATCCCTAATCTAATCTTGCTAGGAGCAAGTTAGCGATTGCACCCGTCTCTTAGAACTTCCGAACAATAGCTCCAATAGTTGAGTATGGAAGTTTGACACATTCAGCGATTTGCCTGTGTGTTAATCTTTCATTATGGACTCCAACCATTTGCTTTTGAATTGCTTCTGGAAGTTCTTTAACTTTTGGAAGTGTTGTCACTGAGGTCTGCTTTCATGGAAATCGTGAAGGTAATGATTGTGCTGATCATACTTGTTTGATATCAAATGTGCTTCTATGAGTTTCTAGACACCTACGAATGTTTCCAGGAGGTAATGCAATAGAGAGACTTAAATTGTACTAAAAAATTTGAAGGAATATAAATTTTTACTAAATTCTTTTGTCATAGGTTGTTTTTTGTTCAGGTAATTTTTTACGATTCTGGTACTTTTTGTCCAGTATGTTAAGCCAATCTGTTTAACAAATGCTAGCTGAACCTTAGAAAATCTTTACTCCAACCCAGAACTCGAATTCTTTGAAATAATTGAAAAATAAAGTTGTGTAAATACTTGTGTCCCAGCACTGTAAATGTTATTCAAAATAGGGCCCAAGCTAAGGGTTAGGTAGGCCTTTTTTTTATTCAAATAGATTAGGTTTTTGTTTTGTTATGGACTATTTTTTTTTGGTTCACTGCTGTCCTGTTTTTCAGCACCTACTATATTCTTCTTCAACTTTTTCTTGTTTCATGAACTTCTTTCTTAGCTTACTGTTTCTTTGCATCTTGTGCATAGATTCCACGTTCTCACAACTTCATACTAAATGGTGCCTTCATCCTTCCTCTCTTGGAACATCTTTGTTGTGGTAAAGGGAGGCTGAAACTTCCTTAAATAATAATAATAATAATAATGTTGTTCAAAATAATAGTGATGCACAAAGTGCACATTTCAATGCAAATTTTCATGGATTTGTTAGTTATTTGTGAATTATGAAGACTTATGTTGTTAGTGAAGACATTGTTTCTCACTTCTTATGGGCATTTAAATTTGATGGTGAGCTAAAAAATAATAACATTCATTTAAATCCCTCAAGTTAATCCCTTTCAATAATCAATAGTTTAAATCCCTCAAGCTATTGATAACTTAGATGAATGACAATGTTTGTGTCCATTGCTGAAGTGAGTGTTCATAGATTTCTATTTCAACTTTTTAACTCAGCAAGTTGTTTTTAGTCTTCACGGGTTAAAATACAGAGAAATTTTTTTTACATTGTCAAATAATTGAAATTTTCTTCAAATTTCAACATGCGAACAATTTTTACTAGACTTGTTGCTTCTGATATAATTTTTCTAATTGAGCTTGTGTCACTTGCAGTTGATGAATCAAGTTCTGGGAGTCATGTAGAGGCAATTTACATCAAAACTGAAATGCCTGACGCTGATCTGGAGGATGTTACAGTGAAGGAGGAGCCCAACGACTGGAATGAAGAACTCCAGGTGCAGTAATTTGTTACTCACTCTTCTCTTGAATGTTCTCAAGTGGTTGCTTATTTTACTCCTGATTGCTTCCAATTGGTTGCTTATTTTACTCTTGATTGCTTATTTTACTCTCGATTGCTTAAATTGGTTGCTTATTTTACTCCTGATTGCTTCCATTTGGTTGCTTATTTTGCTCCTGATTGCTCCAATTGGTTGCTTAGTTTACTCCTGATTGCTTCCAATTGGTTGCTCATTTTACTCTTGATTGCTTCCAATTGGTAGCTCATTTTACTCCTGATTGCTTCCAATTTGTAGCTTATTTTACTTGTGATTGCTTCCAATTGGTTGCTTATGGCCCTCTAAAATGTTTGCAATTGACTGCTTTGTCTTCTCTTGTGACTAATTGGTTGCTTTAAGCTTACTTTTCTCTAGAAAATCAGGTCATACAATAAGTAGTAGTAGTAGTAGTAACATGGGTTTGCTAGCGCTTCAGTTACTCAAACTATATCGCACCAAAGGTCACTTATTATAATTCGTATCAGACTTCCAAATAACCACACAAGATGAACATCACTGTTATTTGCAACATCAAAATTATATGAACATCATGATCATAAATACAACTCAAAATTACAAGTGTCTCCCCATTAAAATTTGTACACAACACAGTAAATTCGAAAGCACAGAGCAGCCAAACCCCGAAGAGGGTTTCAGCTGCCCACCCATTTATGGCCGGACGCCTTACTCACGCTGAAACCGCCGAGGTACCAACGCAGCGCGTCCGGCCATATTACAGTATCTTCGTCTTCAAACTTCCAAGGTCATACAATAAGCCCTGTATGTTTTCATGTCGTCTCAAGTCTGAAGCTAATCCTGCAGTATCCATGAGGCAATTGAGCTCTAAACTTGCGGTAATTGCAGGGACACTTCAACATAACTGGGAAAGAAACCTAAATTTGGGAAGTAGGTTCTTTTTGACCTTTCTGCTGTTATTAGTCAGCAGCGTGTGAATGTCTGCATCTGTGCATTCCTATCAACTGCAAGAACCTTTTCTGGCTTAAGTTGTTACAGGAGATGAAAAGTGGGTTGTGTTCAGCAATGTTAAATGTCAACATCAATGGCTAGATCAACATGCAAAACCGCAATAACAACCAAAATCAGGACTCCATCCCATAAAATTTTATAGTGTTTGATGAGGTATGAGAGGAATTATTCATTACGGGCTTTTTGATTATACTGAAATGATCACTGCAAAACTGTACGGTCAACAGTTGCAGAGAATAAATGCTTTTTTTTATGTTTTTTTATGATAGTTTACTTTACTATTACTATTACTTACTATTTGATAATAATACAAATATTACTTACTATTTGGGTGCTCACCCAAATCTGGGCAAACACCCAGATTTGGTCAATCCAAAGGACCTCATCCTTCAGCGCGATGACGCGTGTCTGCTAACAGCACGGTTGAATTTGAAAACAATTGAAATGGAAACCATTGATGCATCCACCTATTCTCCACATATTACTCCTTCAGACTTATATTTCTTTGGGAGTCAAGACAATCATTTAAGGGGGAAAACTTTGAAAGACAGAAACATCAAAAAGGAATTACTGGTATGCTTTGATTCAAAACCAAAGATTTTTATGACCGAGGCATTAAAAAATTAGTTAGTAGGTGGTCTGAAGTTGTTACTAATGCTAGAGAAGATGTAGTTGAATGTATGAATGTTACTTGATATGTTTTTACTCTTCTTATACTGTTAAAAAACGGAAAGAGCGTGAATATACAACCTGATAGTTGCTTAATCTCCCATTTAATGCTTCCAATAGATTGCATAATTTCCTCTTGAATGAATAGTAGTACTTTTCCTGAGGTCAAGGGAAGTTACTGTCCATATACTGGATGGTAACTCCATATGATGGTGTGGACAAGAACAGTAAAATGAGACGCCAGAAACAACAAACAGCGAGACCCAACGACGGCAAACCTAAACTTACGTGCCAATCTCGAACCAAGACCTGACCAGAGAACCGGCTCACACAACCTCAGCGCAAAGTTTCACCGAACCGACTGCCCAGCCACCACCACGCCCCCACGACAGAAAAATAACGTACCATGCAGAAAACAATTCAACCAAATGAATACAGTTGATCATTTGTTCTCCTCTTGAATGATGACAATTAGTTACTTACTTTTTGTTAAAAACCTCCCAATTGGTTGTTTACTTTTCTCTTGAATGCTTCTAATTTGTGGTTGTCTCACCTTTTGCATGCTTGACACGCAGTGGAGCATTTCAGGTCATGCTTCGTAACAATTGGATTTAGTTCATGTATTTAGGTAATCTGCATTGACCTGTTCATATCCTCTATCGTGTTATGTTTATTGAATTATCACTGCTGTGACTCCTCATTCTTTTGAGCTTTTCTGACATAATTGTCATAAGGTATCACTTGACTCTAGCATTTCATTCCAGTCAATGTCATTTGTATGATTTGATGCATCTCGTGATATGTTTCCTCTATTTCTTCAAATGCTGTTGTTCCATTGGTTGCCTAGTGATGTTTTACCCTGGATCCAGGGAACAATCTTGATACCCAAGCCATTATTTTCTAGTTTCCATTGTCCATTGTTTTACATCAAGGTTCAATTTCTTTGGTAAGCCTACTTGGTCTTTATTGTTTGATTTTATTCTCAAGAATTGTTTTCCCTAGCATAACGTTACTGCATCACATGCTGCTGTCATTGAGTCTTTTTAAAAATAAATTTTTTCCTCCATTTCATTCATATTTCTGTACCACAGTTATTTTTTAACAAAGCTGTAGTCCTTTCTTTATTTGTGTTGAGGCTTTTTTTTAGCATACATCTTGTACCCCAAGTGTCTTGGAGCCCTTTGATGCCTGCGTTGTGCCTCAGTGACTTGAATTTTATCTGTTGTTTTCTTTTCCTCCTTAACTTCTTTAAGAAGTAGCTGCTGAATTGTGAATGAAAAATTGCTGCCTGTACCTTTTGCCACCTTTGTAGGCTTTTGACTTAGTTATGGAATCACCTTCTTGATTAGTATGGGTTTTTGCTGTGTTTGTGATCCATAATCTAATAATTTTTGGCTTATTTTGGTTGTACTAGATATTATTCTAGTAACACACTGTTCCTTCACATACCATTCATCTCACTCTTGTTGTTATCCGTAAATGTAAGAATAATTAAGGTAGTGATGTTTTTTGAGAAGTAAACATCAAAAACATTTTTTTTGTAAAATTCCTAATGCAGAATTATTTAATAAAATTTGTTGATCAATTACTTTCGATTTGATTTTATGGTGTGTTCATGTGCGTCTAATTCTTGAACCACATGCGTAAATTATGGAGGCATAGAATGTTCATTTATTTTTCTTCTGTATTGTATTTACACACTAGATTAAAAGGAAATGTGCATTTAGAAATGTCTCTATCTTTGCTAAAATTATTAAATTTAAACCCCCTTTTTCTGAAACTTTTCACCTTTGTGTTTTATAATGTCTTTTGTTTACAAGTCAAAGTTTTGGTTAAGAGAAAGATAAGCCCAGATGTTTTATTGCGAATATTTGCTTGAAAAATTCACGAGTACCACAAATCATTGATTTTAATTGTAGGACCAATATGAGAGCAGTATTTTGACAAAACTTGTAAAATTTTAATTGAAAATAGTCTCCCTCTACAGACCAGTTCCGGTCCAGGCTTCAATGCCTTTACACTCAAGAGAGAAGTAGACGATGTTGCTCCTGAGGCATGTTCAGGGCATACAGAAGCAAGAGACAACTCAAGGGAAGGCAGCTGTGATGCGTACAACACTACTACTGTTGATCAGAGACCAGCTGGAAATTCTAAAGGAAGCGCTGATTCTCTACCATCAGATGTGTCAGGTAGTGGCAGCGGCGCTAAGGCCACACCTTCTGGCAGACTCGTGCCACAGTCGCCATACAGACGCGCAGTCGCTGCTTCTGCCGTCGTACTCCTACTAAATAAACTAAAGAAGAAGAAAAAGAAACGTGTTTGGGTAAAAAAGTGGATTGAGAGGGAAAATGAGGAAAGAGCACATGCTAAAATATTGAGGGAATTACTGAGTGAGGATCCTGCAGCGCACAAGAATTCTTTGTGCATGCCTCCAGAAGATTATTATTTTCTGCTAGGAAAAGTGACTCAAAAAATCGAAAAGCAAGATACTATATTGAGGCAAGCAATCTCACCTTCAGAGCGACTTGCTCTTACACTTCGCTTCTTGGCATCAGGTTAGTAGCACTTTAAAGTGAAAGATCAAAGTGGTCTTTGAAATTATAGTGACTTATTCAATAAAATTTTTATATATCTAGTTTTTCGCAATCATGCAATGCTTCAGATGGTTTAATTTCTTTCCAGGTGACAGCTATCGTTCCCTGATGAACGCCTTCCACATACCTGTCCCTACTATTTCGTACATAGTACCTGATGTTTGCCTGGCTATTTATGACACTTTGAAGGAAGAATACCTCAAGGTGAGCTTACATAAAGCAGAAATTTCCTTTATTGCTTGAAATTTTCCATTGGAGGATTTCCAAATTCGATGGATTACTTAATATTGTACTGAGGAGACAGTACTGTCGAGTGGCTGCATGAGGGTAATAAGCGTAGGTGATGTCGCGGCAGCTGTTTCAATGCACATAGGTGATGTTGCGGCAGCTGTTTCAATGCACGTAGGTGATGTTGCGGCAGCTGTTTCAATGCTCGAAGGTGATGTTGCGGTAGCTGTTTCAATGCATGTAGGTGATGTTGCGGCAGCTGTTTCAATGCACGTAGGTGATGTTGCGGCAGCTGTTTCAATGCACGTAGGTGATGTTGCGGTGGCTGTTTTAATGCATGTAGGTGATGTTGCGGCAGCTGTTTCAATGCACGTAGGTGATGTTGCGGCAGCTGTTTCAATGCATGTAGGTGATGTTGCAGCAGCTGTTTCAATGCACGTAGGTGATGTTGCGGTAGCTGTTTTAATGCGCGTAGGTGATGTCGCGGCAGCTGTCTCGATAAGCATAGGTGAAATCGCGGCAGCTGTTCCATTATCATCTTCACCAATCTCTATGAAAAGCTAGCAATGCTCCGTCTAGCTTTTTTCTTGTTTTTGTCTAAAAGTTTCTTTATCTCACTAGCCACATATTCTTCAAACACTGAGTAGGGATCTTGAGGCAATGCACGTAGGTGATGTTGCGGCAGCTGTTTCAATGCATGTAGGTGATGTTGCAGCAGCTGTTTTAATGCGCGTAGGTGATGTCGCGGCAGCTGTCTCGATAAGCATAGGTGATGTCGCGGCAGCTGTTCCATTATCATCTTCACCAATCTCTATAAAAAGCTAGCAATGCTCCGTCTAGCTTTTTTCTTGTTTTTGTTTAAAAGTTTCTTTATCTCACTAGCCACATATTCTTCAAACACTGAGTAGGGATCTTGAGGCGTATTGAAGACATCCATAGCCTTCTTTAATGCTCGCTCCTGTGCAATTTGTTCAGAGCTGCTCTTCTGTTTTTTTAGAGCACTTTGCTTTTCCAACTGTAGGCTTAGAACCTCAGTCGGTGTCGGAATTACGGACTTACGGACTAGACTAACTCAGTAGGTGTGGGAATTTCGTCGGTGCTGGTTGCATGTGCAGAGGAGACATGAAATAAAGAATTTATTTTGTTGTGTAATGAAACATTTAACTGTTTTGGAAAATATATATATATATATAAAACAGTACTATCCAGCGCAACAAAATTCACGTATAATTGCTCAAATTACCTTTACATTTTTCATGAAATCGATTTCTGCCTTTTTTGTTCATGATCTACACCTTTTTCATTTCAAATTAATCTAAGTCAAGTTCAAATTAATCCGAGTCAAGTTCAAATTAATCCAAGTCAAGTTCAAATTAATCCAAGTCAAGCTCAAATTAATCCGAGTCAAGTTCAATTTCATCCGGGTCAAGTTCAATTTCATCCGGGTCAAGTTCAAATTAATCCAAGTCAAGTTCAAATTAATCCAAGTCAAGTTCAAATTAATCCAAGTCAAGTTCAAATTAATCCAAGTCAAGTTCAAATTAATCCAAGTCAAGTTCAAATTAATCCAAGTCAAGTTCAAATTAATCCAAGTCAAGTTCAAATTAATCCAAGTCAAGTTCAAATTAATCCAAGTCAAGTTCAAATTAATCCAAGTCAAGTTCAAATTAATCCAAGTCAAGTTCAAATTAATCCAAGTCATGTTCAAATTAATCCAAGTCAAGTTCAATTTAATCCGACTCAAGTTCAAATTAATCCGACTCAAGTTCAAATTAATCCGACTCAAGTTCAAATTAATCCGAGTCAAGTTCAAATTAATCCGAGTCAAGTTCAAATTAATGCAACCCTTAGTTGAGTTAAAGAATGACATAATAATTTGTTAATTTGAGTTTTTTGAGTTAACCCTTTAACGCCCCAGAGGACACCAGTGTCCTCTTTCAAAATTCCCCTTCAATATATTTTATTTCTTATTCAATTAGTTCCCTAATGTGTTCTTTGAAGTTCTCTGCCGAGTGGCAGTTCTTATCCCATCCTGATATCAGTGACTGCCAGATGCCAGCGCCAGTTTAGTGACGGTGGTTGTGTTAACGGTAATATGAGTACAAAAATTCGGACGTTAAAGGGTTAAATATGTATCTATGGATGTTATAAGCAAGACTGATTTCGAGGCTATATTTACACTCGTAGATATTTATATTCGTGAAATTCCACTTTATCACATCTATGAAATTATATACATGCTAATACAAAAGGTTATCATTGAACGATATGTAGATTTAATCTTCAAAAGAAATATACAAACACGATTCACTGAGTACTAATGTACGATTCCGTGTGATTACAATTTATACTTGTACATTACTACCCAGATACATTCCTGCATTAGCAATATAAATGTTGCCATCCATTCTAATTCCGTGTTAGTCAATGTTAAGAAATGTTGGATCCACTTACAATACACAATAATGATACAAGAAACAACGTTTCTAACTTATACTGATTTTATTTGTGTGTGTTCACAATTCATTGTATAATACTATCAAGGCTAAATATTCATAAAATGATTATTATAAAAGTTATTGAAGTCTTAAGAGTTTTATATATTGAATTGTAAATAAATATAGAATTGATTAAATCTACATATCGTCCAATGATAATATTTTGTACATGCATGTCTTTTATTTCATAGATGTGATAAAGTGGAATTTCAGGTATATAAATATCTATGAGTGTAAATAAACCCTCGAAACCAGTCTTGCTTATCACATCCAATAGATATATATTTAACACAAAATCTCAAATTAACAAATTATTTTGTCATTTTTTATCTCAACTGAGGGTTGAATTAATTTGAACTTGACTTGGATTAAATTGAACTTGACTCGGATTAACCCTTAAACGCCCACATTTTTATACTCATATTACCGTTATGACAACCATTATCACTAAACCGACACTGGCATTAGGTAGTCACTGTTATCAAGATGGGGAAAGAACTGCCACTCGGCAGTGAAGTTCAAAGGACACATTAGTGAACAAATTGAATAAGGAATTCAATATATTATTGTTATTTTTGAAAGAGGACCGTACAGTCCACTTGGGCGTTAAAGGGTTAATTTGAACTTGACTTGGATTAATTTGAACTTGACTTGGATTAAATTGAACTTGACTTGGATGAATTTGAACTTGACCCGGATTAATTTGAAGTGAAAAAGGTGTAGAAACAGTCTTGATATGATACATGAAATATCCCAATTTTTTTACTGCTCTCCGTGGCACAGCGGTTAAGGGATCGGACTTGTATGCTGGAAGTCGCGGGTTCGTTCCCAGCGCTGGCGCGGAGATTTTCCCCGTTGGGTATAAGGGAAAGCTCAAGCACAATACCCCACTCAACCCAGGTGTCGGAAATGGGTACCGGCTTTACGGGGGAACCGTCATGGTGTCCTCTATATAGGCTTAGTTATAAGACATTTGAAAAACCAATGCTAAGATCATATGTATCAGGGTTGATTGGAAATAAAGCATCCCAAAGATGCCGATGTTAACCTTTTTATTTTCCAAATACGTAGCTTTGAACTCCTTTGAAGGGGCTAAAAACTGAAGAACCCAATATATGAATATTAATTGTAATAACGAGGTTCTATATTTTAATTATTTGGCATGTGGATACTTTTGATTATCGTTAACGGAAAATTTTTTATAGCTACCCAATAATTCATTATAAATAGATATTTACCACAAACCCTGTTGAATGAAAATGAAAAGTGATCTACGATTTTTAATTTTATGTGAATCACTTCTAAAATTTAAGCGCTTGTTCCTCATATCATTCCTAACATCTCCGCAAAAATTTATAAAAATCTCTTCATAACTTAAAGAATTATTTTTTTAATAGACAGACAGGCAAACATACAAGCAAACTTGCTCTATCACATAACCTTCTCCAAATTCTTTTGACAAATGTCTAAATGCATTTCTTTTCTACAGATTCCTAAGACCGGCGAGGAATGGACAAAAGTCGCAGAAGAGTTCAAAAGCAAGTGGCAATTCCCTAATTGTATAGGAGCTCTTGATGGCAAGCATGTAGTTGTAAAGGTTCAGCAAAATAGCGAAAGTTTGTACTACAACTACAAAGGGACAAACAGCATTGTTCTGACGGCGTTGGTTGACGCTAACTGCAAATTTTTATATGTTGACGTTGGTTGTAATGAGGGAGTATCAGATGGCGATGTGTTCACAAATTGTTCACTATCAAGGGCTTTAGAGTGCAACAGCGTGAATGTTCCTGAAGCGCGCCCAGTTGACGGTAGTGACGAGCCTTCTCTACCATATGTCATTGTTGCTGACAATGCCTTTGCGATGAAAAGTTATATAATGAAACCGTACCCACTCTCAAATCAGGCTGTACCCAAGAGAATTTTCAACTACCGATTATCTAGAGCTCGCAGAGTTGTAGAGAATGCGTTTGGATTGCTATCTGCTCGATTCAAAATCTTGAGGCGCCCAATCGAGGTGGCTCCTGTTAGAGCGAAACAGATAACATTATGCATATGTGCTTTGCATAATTTTTTGCTCACGAGAAATGGCTCTGCACAAACATACGCACCCCCTGGTATGCTTGACAGTGATGACGCAGGTGATGTGATACCTGGCAGTTGGAGAGAGGATGGTATGCCTGTGAGCACACTGCATCCTTTGCAGAACCTAGCTACTAACCGCAATGCACCTCAGTCAGCAAAGGCAGTGCGTGAACAACTCACTCGCTATTTTATGACAGAAAAAGGTGAACTTCAGTGGCAATACAAATCTATATAATTTTACTGTTTCCAGAAGTTTCACTAAATATTTCTACGTACTCCCAACAACTCTTCATGTCCACTTCATCTGTTCCTCTGCCACTCTTCTTCAGCGTTCTCAACTCGAAGTTCATCTGACATCTCAAATTATGCCTTTGCGAGTAATTTCTTTCTCGGTCATACCAAGCGTTTTTGCAATCTACTTCTTAGCTGCGATTTTCTTCTCTCTTTTTGGATATTCGAACGATGTCACGTCCCAGAATTCAAGATATTGTTCGTATTCTTGAACTAATAGCTAAGTTTTACCGTTATTCCTCTGATGAGTGGCCATGCTGCCGTCTCAAAGAGTAGGTAGTCTATTTAATGTATTGAATATAGCTTAGAGTGGGCATCGGTTAGCTTTCGGTTCTGTGTACACCGCCTAGACTGGAGGGACCCTAGCGAGACCATGACGTCACACCCGCTAGGGGGCTCTCACGTCTGTGTACACTGCTGAGAGCCAAGCTAGACTGCTCTCATTGCACCACTTTCAGACTCTAGCTCTAAAGTGTACACGTAGCTTTACTGTGTGAACATTGTGATTACTCTCTTTGTAAGAGATCTTATAAAACTGTACCTACGCGTCAGATATAAATTGAAGTTTTAACTCGAGTGTGCGTTGTGTGATTACTAGAGATGTGACTGAAAAATAAACATTTTTTTATAAAAAACGTGTTTTTTTTGCGTAAAACGTGGGTATTTTTTACAAATTATGCTTCAAAATAACTGAGCGAGGTAAAGAACCACATTACAATAATTGTTTTGATGTCAGATAATAAAAAAAAACAGCATACCTCCTAATTTATATTTTTCTATGGTTTGACGACATTTTTCATTCTCTGTGTTGGCATGTTTTAATATTTCATTTATTTTACAATGCACGTATATCACCTTCAACTCCCCAAACGGTGTGTTTTAATAACATATCTTTACTGGTGGTCTTAGAAAAGCGTTTTCTTTCTGCCAATTTGATGTAGTGGCTGGAATTTATATTGTAAGAGCTTATGTCCTTGTTGTGGTGTAACATTTTTAGTATTTTGAGTGACTCTGAGTGGAAGCTGCGTTGCCAAGCAGAAAGTAGATTCTAGTTGCAGAATTATTCAAAGATGTCCCTAGTGATAGGGAAGTAGCAAAAATGAAATACCTACTCTGCTCGAGAGGTTGATGCAAGGCAGGAAATTCGTGATATTGCAGAACAACTGCCATATATTGAGGCTGAGCTGGCAGATTACAGGTCCAAAACCAACTTGTTTTCAAAGTAATTTATTTGGAGTACTAGATAAAAGAATTCGCCATCTAGTTGATGGAACGGGATCTGTGGCTTCAAATATCCTGCAACCACCCCCCTCCAGTGTATCTGTTGAGCAATTCTTTAGCAGACATTCATTAGTACCTTCGGCACGAAGAAATCGTTCGACCAAAGGTACAGACAGAGCTACCTAGTTGGTGTTTATTGGGCAACTCTTGGCACGGGGTAACATGGACGATGCCCATAAATGTTCTGACCATGCACTAAAACCACAACCATCAGTGGTTCTACTGCTTCAATCAACATTCCTACTTTTTTGAGTCGAACGACTCCGATGCAGAAGATTCTTAAGACGCGATTGATAAACCTTCCAGCCCTGGCATCCGACACCAAATTTCCCTTTCGGATATAGAAGAGGGTACTTCTGGGTGATCTGTTACCACTTGTTTAAGGGAAAAAGTGAAAAATGTATTTGTTTTATGAATTTTGAATTATTGTTGTGAACAGTATGAATGGATTTTTCATGTGGGAAAGAATCCTTGTTGATTTATATATATTTCTAAAGCAATTTATCTCCTTCCGATATATAAATTTATAATAATGTCCCAGAGATTCATTTTGTCCTGAAACAAAATAAAATTCAAATAATAAAAATGATTTATTTAATTAAGCTAACCTAACATAACTTAACCTAACCTTAACAGCAAAAGGAAACCATACTTTAATAGTGGTGACAGATAATCCACAAGTAGCCTACCAAGAAGAGTCTTTAATTAAAGGAACGGCAGGATCCACAGAACTTAGATTGATGGAGTCAGAATTCAAAGATTACTATATTTACTACGTTTCTGTTTTTATATACCTAACAAATTTTAATGTGTGCAATTAAAAGTACCAAAAATAGGCTTTTCACAAAAAAAAAAACTCATAAAAACTTTTTTTTGCATCAGTAGTGATTACTACACCATAGACACAAGTACTTTGAAACGACGCACAGTGGTGTAGCAGGATGATGAGAATCAGTGCAAATGTCAAGCAGGGCATAATATCCAGATGTGAAAAATAGGGAAAATCGACGAAAAAGCATAGCCCGAAAAAACTCGTGACATGCAAATTCTGTGGACATTCATCATACACAAAGCTAAATTCAGTATCACTCAACGAAAGTGCTCTCGACAGGAGTCGGTGGTGTAAGTGCGAGTTTTACGAATATCTTATAGCTAATGAAACCAAAATGAAACAGCAAGATAACAGTTCAAGCAAGCAAATATGATATAAAGTGTTAGGTCTGTGACTATTCCTCTGCTCGTAAAGACTCTTGAAATTCACCTAGCTGGCAAACACGGTATAGGGAAACTGTTCAAATGTGTTTCATGCGACTCTTCATCAGCCGGTGGAGATGGGTGTAAAAACATTAGGTTGGCAAACATGGTATAGATCAGCTATTTAGGTGCAAGTCATGTGGCTATTCCTCTGGTCATAAAAATTATTTTGATCTGCACTGAGCCTGGAAACATAGTAAAGGTTTGAGATTTAAATGTGTGTTATGTGAATTTTCCTTTGGCTTTAGAGCTATCTCAAAAATCACCAAGCTAGCAAACATGGTATAGGACGTTTTTTCAAGTGCAAGTTTGACTATTCCATCGGTCAAAAATTTTTTAATTAATCATGCATGCTCTTAGTAAATTTGTATGTTACTTAGATACGCTGAACGTGACGTCAACTTCCGCAAATTCTACTTCCACGGACTGCCAGTGACGCAATTTTGAATTCCAGTGACGCAAAAACTGAAATTTTCAAGCATATTCATTGCTACAAAAAATGTTCGCTTGTGAGATATTTTTACATCAGCTAACTCTACGAAAAAAATTTTCAATATCTACCATCAAAGAAAAAAATGTAAATAATGACGAAAGGGCATGATAGTTTCATCTGTGCAATTGATGAGATGAAATAGGCTCAAATGTTTTCCAAACGAACAATTCACTTGAAGTTATGTTGTTGAAGAATGTAATTTATGCTGTAATTTAGTTCGAGTCAGTTTGCATCAGCTGCATCAAGTTTAATATTTTCCTACTAATTGAATATGAAGAGAACGACTCAATATACAGCGCTCAAATTCTGCGAGTCTGTGATACTTTTAAATTATGTCATAGGATAGTGTCATATCTATAATATTAGGTCATATCAAAGTATATCTAAAAAACAGTTTATTTCCAATACAGTATAAACATGAAATATTGATACATTGGTTTTTAAAACACCTTAACATTAACATCCTTAACTGATAATTACACATTGGGATCGTAATACCCGTGTAAAATGTTGAAACAAAAATTATTGACGAGAAAGCCCAATAAAAAATGTGTTCCCTTCCTTGCCCATTCTGATTTTGACAGTGCATTTAAATATAAGTAACTAAGAGAACACAGTCCTCGTAACGCTAATTTGAAAAACACTCTCATTAGTGCGCACAAGTATTGAAATATAAGCGAAATACCTTAGCATAGAGACCCTTAATTGCTATTCATACATGTTTATCGTAATACCCATGTTAAGTGTTGAAACAAATTATTTAGATCCTTAATTGCTATTCATACATGGTTATCGTAATACCCATGATAATTTTCGGAACAGGATTTGGAGAGAAGCACGAAAA
The DNA here is from genome assembly GCA_030386875.1 of Morinoia aosen. NCBI lineage: Eukaryota > Metazoa > Arthropoda > Malacostraca > Amphipoda > Talitridae > Morinoia > Morinoia aosen. The sequence continues at coordinate 44,986,402 of CM059580.1, forward strand.
AAATGCGTTCCTCTTCGTTGCGGTAGTCAGATTTTGGTAATGCATTTAAATACAAGTGACTAAGAAAATATAATTCATGTGACGCATTGTTGAAAACCCTCTCGGAAGTGCGTACTCCTATTGAAAATATGAGCATAAGAACATATGAGCTAGTGATACGAGCGTGAGAGGTAGATGTTATATGTACAATGAGCAGATTTGATTTATTTTGCGTCTAGAACTATGAGGTCGACAATCGGGATTTGGGACTATTTTTCAAACCGACGTGTCATACAGTGTCCCAAGTGGTAAGCTCGGAAAGAATATAACGTTCACTATAACAAAACAGAAAATGGTTATGATATTTCTTACTTACGCTAATAGTACTGGCGCAAAGAGATCATCGGAGTCAAAGACATGAAAAGTATTGTTGTACATTGCTCGACGTAACATTTTCAACATAGATGAAACCGTACAAAAAGTTAACTATCCAAAATAGTGTTGTCATAATGTATTCACGAGAGTAAGGTGGGAAAAAGAGTTTACCACACAAAGCTATCAAGAGCAATTTGGTACGAGAGTATGAAGATTGTTATGACATTCGTCGGATCCGTGGCCTTTTTTTAAAATGTTTTAATAAGAACGAAAAAAGAGAAAGAAGATGCTAAAATACCCTCACATTAACATCCTTTCTTTCTTTGCAGTAATTAATTTGGTTTTGAAAATGCAAAATGAATGTGAGTAGGCCTAACTAAGAAAACAAAATAAAATCCCTGTGACACATAGTTGAAAACACTATTGTTAGGGTGCGCGTATATTGGATCATGAGTCCGTAAGATTTGCTGCATTGCTGGAACAATACGAAAATTTAACCGCCGAAAATGATTTTGTCTTAATGCACACACAAGCGTAGGAAAGTAAAAATTGCCAATGAACAACGTCGCATGTTCAAATGTTTTAATATGAGCGGGAAGTACTTTCAAATATCTTAAAATTTAGACCACGACTTAATATCTACACTTGAGGATCGTAATACTTATACCGGTTTATTTTTGAAACAAATGGTTACGAGAAAAGCACGTAGAAAATGCATTCCCTTCGTTGCGCTGGTGTGATTTTAACAATGGATCTTATTACAAGAGGTCGAGAAAATATTGTGCATGAGATGCGTTGTTAAAAACACTAGTCAGTGCACTCCCACATTGAAATTTGAGCTTACGAACGTTGGAACTGTGGAATGAGGGATAATGGCTGAAAGTAAAAAGGATAGATCCAAATTAATTTGCGTCTTAGACTGCGAGGTTGATATTAGAGGCAATTTTACACTGTTTCGTATCAACTAGTAAGCTAAATAACTGACTCGGATAATATGAAAGATTTTACAATAACACAAATATTAAACTTCATATGCTCCTAACTTTGGCACAAAAAAATTCATCGGACTCTAATAGATGAGGAGGATCGTTGTACAATGCCAACCATAACATTTTCAGCGTTGCTGGGACAAAAAGAGAAAGTCAAAACAACCTAAAATAGTGTGGCCATAGTATACTCAAAGAGTGTGAGGGTCGACACTTTGTCACACAAGATTAACATGAGCATTTAAGGAGGGGAATATGTTCTACATATATAGACACTCACACATACATATATATATATATCCGTATACATACATACACAATACATACATACCAGCATCACATGTGCGCACATACATGTACTTAGTATTCGCATACAAGCAATCATATTGCATGTGCACATTATAAATATGTCTTGGTTGTTGTATAATGAAACGAAAGATAAGATAAATAGCAATAAAAATTCCTGACTTCTTTTCCAGTACGTACTGCAGTTCACACTTATTGTGTAGACGCAAGATAGAGAGCTATTTTAATTTTGAATTCTCTTAGTGTTAGAGGGGTTTTGATGCTCTGGGGGAGTTTGTTCCACAATAAGGCGCCTGATACTGACAGAGGTTTCTGTCCAAGGTTAGATGAACGGTATTTGATTAAGACATCACGTGTCCTATTCGGTTTTTGGTTGGTGAAGGTAGGGGGATGGAATTTCACTATTTCAGCATTGCTATGAGGAAGATATACAGAGGAAAATACGTACTGGGCTTTGTGCGCCAGAAACCTTTCCCGAATAGGAGCCCAGCTGAGCTTATTCAGGAGAGGTGTTACGTGATCATTCTTTTTGAATTTACCGTTGCATACAACCTTAGCTGCAAAATTCATGCATTTTTGTAGATCTTTTTCAAGATGTTTCGGTATATCTCCCCAAACCAGGCTACAGTAGTCAATACGTGATAAGGCCAAAGAGTGAACAGCCAATAATCTAGATTCTCCGTCAAACATACTTTTTATACGATTAAAAAACAATAAAGTCCCGTGTATTGTGTTACAGGTTTTATCAACGTGGGATTTGAAGGACATGTTTCTATCGAACCAAATACCTAAATTTTTTATTTTTCTGATGGGTGAATTTTATCATGCCCAACTGTAAGAGTTAGATCTAGATTTCGAATGTTGTTTATTGAATATTTTGACCCAAAAATAATGAATTGTGTTTTACTCGCGTTTAGCTTGAGACCATTTTGGTCATACCATGACTTGAGGCTGATCAATAGGGCTTCAGCTCCATTTTTCGTCTGTGGCATTTCTGCTACAGAGCTTATCATTGCAATTTGGACATCATCTGCATACATAGAGATTCGAGTGTTAGACCGCATTGGAGGGAAATCGTTAATGAAAATTGCAAACAATAGTGGGCCCAGAATGGATCCTTGAGTCCAAAGTTATTTTGAAGGAATGGGCACAACTTGTTATCTAAGAGGACTGCATGAGCCCAACTTGATAAGTAGCTTTTAAACCAATGCGTATCAACTCCTAAGTTCAGTATTTTTCGTAGGAGTTGATCATGTTCGACGCTGTCGAATGCTTTAGAGAGATCGAGTAGCAGGAAATTTTTCACATTTTTTGATCGATATCGCTGTATATTTTTTCAGTTTTATTGAGCAGGGCGTCTTGAGCAGGGCGTGAGTGCTAGTGTTCCTCCTATAGGCATATTGATTTCGATGAAGTAAATTTGACTCGTCCAAGTGAGATGACAGTTGATTCGTTACTACCTTTTTCCAACATTTTGGACAGGACAGGTAGAAGGCTTATGGGCCTGTTATTTGACGCTGTATTTATGTCACCAGTTTTAAGCAACGGTCTAATTATGGAATGTTTCCATTGGTTTGGAAACTTATTAGTTGCTATTGATGTGTTGATAATCATACAAATCAATGGTTCTGTGACTGGAAAACTGTCTTTGATGTATTGGAGGCTGATTCCATCATGTCCGAGTGCTTTTGTGTTTTTCAATGAGTACTAAATCGCCCGTAACTCTGGTAAATCGACAAGGCGTGGCCTTCATAGAGCATCAGTCTTTGAAAGTGCAGTAGGGAACGAACTTTCAACTGACAGTTTCCTTGGACTGTTTTTACTCACTTCATTGAAGACTTGTGCACCTACTTTTGAAAAGAATGTGTTGAACTCAGTAGCTTTTTAAGAAGGATTATCAAAATTACTTTTGCGGTGTGAATTTTTATATTGAACCACAAGAGACTAAGAAAACATAATTCATGTGACGCATTGCTGAAAACCCTCTCGTTTGTGCGTGTTCGTATTGAAATATGAGCAAAAGTACACAGAAACTAGTGATACGAGCGTGAGAGATTGATGTTAGAAGTAAAATGAGCAGATTTTATTTATTTTGCGTCTAGAACTATAAGGTCGACAAGCGGGATTTGGGACAATTTTTCACACTGACGCATCATTTAGTATGCCAAATGGTGAGCTCAAAAAGGATATAATATTCACTATAAAAAAAATGAAAAAAGAAGGAAAAACAGTTTATTTTCCATAAATATGGTACAAAAATATAGTACCATCATTGGGTTTTAAAATATCTTAAAGTTGATGCATTTAGATGATACACACATATTAGTATTGTAATGCCCATATCACTAGTCGAAAAGAAATGATTGAGGGCAATGTACTCCTAATGTTGTTTAATCCATATCTGAAGATGCATGTATTTATAATTATAAGAGACGAAATAAGAGACAGGGAAACTGGGACAGGGAAAATTATAAAATTATAAATTATAATTATAAGAGACAGGAAAAATTTCATGGACGTTGCATTTTCATTGTGGGGTGAGAACACTATTGACAGTTTAAAAGTGTTAGAAATTACGAATTTCCTAAATTTTCACATAAAGAAAAAGATTAAGTAGCTTAGGAAATTAACGTGCTTGGGGTGGGGAGCAATAGCGGGCGGTGCTTCTGGGCAGACCGTTTAATCATCATGACCGATTCTTCGTAATATCTTTTTTATTTTGAGTGATCACTCTTGATTTTCGTTAACTTTAATTTATGTTCTCGTTGCATATGTTTGAGCTTCTTAATACTCTTGCCGAGAGGCCTAGCACGATTTTAAGCCCTACTTTGGGAATATACTTACTCTCCTATTTAGGAGTTCTTAAAACCTTAAAACTTTAAAGCCTTAAAATTGGCTTAGAACACCTAAATTAAAATTTCTAATTACCTGTTAATGAGAAGTTATATTCTTATTACCTTAATATTACCTTAATACTTGAAAGTACTAGGTCGTCTCTTACTTAAACTTTCTATTCTTCCTCTAATGGCCTTTTTTATGTGCCTCTCGAAATGTGTCCATTAAAGTTTCAAGGTTGGTGCAACATTGTAACTCTTAATTGAACTTAAAAATGTGATATATTGAACGATATGAAATTTATGCTCAGTTAACGGTAACAATTGCTAAATTCAGTAAATTAACGTAAATTTTCATCTTCTAGAATCACTTTGAAGTCTACCCGAGACCGCGTTTTAACCCAGCCCTGTTGTTGTCCGCCTATGGTTGTCCGCTGCTCCTGTACGATTAATTCTGTCGCCGGAGCTGTGCTGTTTAATAACTCACCGTCGTAGTGGTCCGAGGCCAAGCCAGCCCGCTTCGTATGTGTGTTGCGTAGGGATTTGGAATGTCATTTCAAATATCGAATATCTAGTAAATTTCTTCGCGTATAAACTTATATAAATACGTTGGGGACAATACGCATTACAGCCTGTATATTCTTCTTCCAGTTGTGTTGGACTGCCAATTGTGGGTCCCGCGGATGTTGGTGGGATTTACCCTTATACCGGCGCATCATGAGGTGGCCGAGATTTAATAAAATCGGTTCCTCGCTGTAAGAGCCTTACTTTCCTTTTAAGTCTAACACAAGCACACAACATAAAACTTTGAAATTCTTGACTCCAGGAAGTAGTATTAGAATTGCTTGTTTCGGCAGATGTTTTAAAATGTCGTTTCAAAGAACATGAAAATTTTTTTATATAAAAGCATGAGGACCACTAAAATTACAAGTTTTATATTTCTAATTAAAAACTTTTACACAGCGGTCATTAGTTGATAAGCATTTTATTTAAGGGTAAATGGATGATCACACAACATATTAATATTTTTTAACGTGGATGCTTTACAATAATAAAGAGATGACGAATTAGGTAATGTTACAAGTTGAGAGTGAGCAGAATAAAAAGACCGGTATATCTAATTGAAATGCTAGTTGTCAGTTTAGTACACACATATATGCATATGTTCATGTGAATATATACACATATGCATGCACGTACATACCTACGCAAATAAATACACCTAACACGCACACATACACAAATACATATCTATGCATCGAGGCAATCACAATAAATATGCGTTCTACAAAAATGCTGTGCGATGTACTGAAATATAGGATAATGAGCAAAGGAAGTTCGTGACAACTTTTTTAGTATGTGTTGCTGCTTACAATTTCTAATGAAATATTGTAACGATGTTTAATTAAATATTGTAACGAAAAGATAATTGGTTGATAAGCGTCTTATTGATCATATGTGGGTGATCGCGCAACAAATATATATATATATTTTTTATAAATGCTTTACAATAATGAAGTGAAATGATTTATGATGTATTACATACACCCATATGCGCACACATAACGTGCACACGTACACATATACACAAGTAAGCATGTGCGCAAATATCAACGTGAACTAGTCAGTTTAAACTAGCATTCCAATCGAGGGACTCGGAGAAAATATCTTTTATAACGGCATGAATTTTATGATATTTCCGTAATACTAATAGTGGCACAAAACAGTCTATCTAAGTCAGAAACATGAGAAAGATTGTTCTACCACGGTTCCCAAGTACATCATAATTACAGAAATACGTGAGATCAACGGCCAAGGGGCGGTTGTTATAATATACTCTAGCGCGTAAGAGATGATATGATAATATTAGGAATATCTTTTCTGCTAAGCAGTTTAACTATAAAGGTTATAGCAAAGAAGAACTTTAAAATCATTTTAATGAAACGTTTCAAGCCTCAGCTCATCATCAGTCATTTCTGAAAGTAAAAGATATACAGTATTGAATAAAAACACGACAAAATCATAAAATTGCTCATTCTTCATCCATTCAAAAAAGTGTCTAGATAAAAAAAATAAAGACATGACATAAAAACTGATTAAATCTAAATATCAAAACTTCACTGACTAGAATCGTAAATGTGAGTTAAAACGGAAAATAAGAATACAAGAGTACAACTAAAATGTGGAAGGGTCATAAGGTCAGCTTAGTAGCTCAAATAAAATCTAACCAAGAAGAGAGACAGAGGGGAAAAAAAATGAGTAAGAGAGAAAGTGAGAGAGAGAAAGAGAAGACAGAATAAAAAGGGGGGAAAATATATATATATATGTACATTGAATATTGCTCACTAAGAACCTATAACTTTTAAAGGATAAGCACTCTGCATATCATTCAGTGCCGGTTTCAATCTGTGTATATAGAGAGATTCTAGCATGCGCAGTTCACAAGAATTCGAAGCTTAGTCTAAAATTTTAAATCGCTCTTTACTGATAATTTGTTCGCATTGACCCATACAGTGCTGCCTTATGTTGGAATGTGAAGGTGCCCCTAACGGACGTCCAGTGCGATGACTCCTTCCGGCATGCTCAGCGACTCTCATAAATAGTGCTCGGTGGGTTGATCCCACATACCGCGATGCGCAATGCGCACAACTAAATTCATAAATGAGAGATGATCGCAAGCCCTTGGGAAGGTCATCTTTGAAGCGAAAAAAGGATCCAATTGTGAATTTATTCAATAAAATTATGCGAAAGCGAGTCGTGGGAATTAATTTACCGAGGACATTAGATAGTTCATTTTTCAACTTTTCGGACTGATAGCCAAAATATGGTAGAACGCAATATATAATTGAAGAAATTTGTTCAGACTCTCGAGGGCTATACACATTTGAAAAAAAAGTATTAATAGATTTGTAAAAGGCAACAACAGGGAAACCGTTGGAAGAAAAGTAAGATTTGAGGAACTTATATTCACGGTGAAGGTTATCATAAGTAGAACAAATCCTATAGGCTCTGTGGATTAAAGTGAATAGACTATTTCTTTTAAAAGATTTGGAACAAAAACTAAAAAAGCTGAGACCTAAACCGGTAAAACTTTGTTTTCTATAAACCGAGGTAAAAAATTTATTTTCCGCCCTGCAAACTTTAACGTCAAGAAAATTAAGACAATCGCCGTCTTCTAAATCTACTGTAAACTTAATACTAGGATGTTGAACATTCAAATATTACAGAAATAATTGCACATCAGTTGCACGTTTGAACAGGACAAAGGTATCATCTACATAACGCTTGTACAGGATAGGCTCAAAAATGGACGGACAGTTTTGGAGCCACAATTTTTCATGGAAGCACATAAAAATGTTCGCAAAAGTAGGACCGAGCCGAAGGCCCATACCCAAGCCCTCAATTTGTTTATAAGCAATACCGCTAAAGAGAAAAAAGGAATTAAACAGCAAGTTCCAGAAGACTCTTGAAAAAATTCCGACTTAATCCTATGACTAGAGAAGCTGGACTAGTAAACAGGGAACTGAGACAAATGTTGATAGTTTCCGAGAAAGGAACGTTGTTGAATAAATTTACAATATCAAAAGATGCCATATAATATTCATTCGCATTTTCTATGTTCGTGATACACTTTACGAAATCTGATGAATTGGACAGAGAATATTCATTAGCCGTTAAAGGACTTAGTATTGGTACTAAAAATTTTGCTAGTTTGTACGTGGCACAGTTGTACGCAGCAAAAATCGGACGAAATTGAAAAGAATTGAAGAAATCAGGTTTATGGATCTTCGGTAAACCATACATAATACCAGGCCCTGAACCAGAAACGAACAGTTGTTTATAAAGATCTTCATTAAGTAGGTCAAGAGACTTTAATTTGCGTAAGAAATTGTTAACTTTATCTTCAACTCTCATAGAATATTTTAGAACACAGTCAGTGATCGGTAAAAATTTGGTAGTATCTGAAATCATTTCCTGCATTTTGGTTAAATAAGTAATTTTATCAAGAACCACAACTGCTTTGCCTTTATCAGGCCTTGTAACAATTATATCTGGATAATAATTGGCAAGTTTCTTCAGTTCAGTTATATCATTTCGAGTAAAAATAGCAGAAAATATTTTGAATGGTTTGAAACTGTAATAATACCGTTGTGATATGGATCTACTTTGTTCAGTAATTTCATTTATAGAAGCATGAGATGCGTACTTATTTTGAATATGGCATATCAACTTCTCAAATCCAAGGAAATATTTATAAAAAATTATCCGATAGACAGGCAGACAGAAATCAAGACCAAATGCCAACAAGAATTTCAAACGGTTACTCAATGGAATACTGCTATAGTTGTGAACAACTTAATTAGGGTCGCAAGGAGTAAGGTGATTATAAATCCCTAGGTTATTCAATTTACGTGAATGCGTTTTAGCAGTGTCTCTGAAGAATACTTTCATCTTCTCCCGAACATAGCGGTAAGCTGAAACTCGGATGATACCAGGAAGTGCGTCGACTAAACTGCACTTACATTCAGTCAGGCTGCTTGTTAAAGTTGCGATGCTTCTTTTCTTGCCGTTGATTTCCTTAACTAAAAGACTTGCTTGCCACGATTTATAAAAATTGGTGTTGTGCAGTGATCTTCTGTACAACTTGAAGCGAAGAAACTTGGGCATGATGTCATACACTTTGCACTGGCACAAAAATTTCAAGTCCAGTTTAGATTTCTCCAACTTGCGAGAAAGGCTCTCATACTTTCTTATGAGCTTGTAAGCTTCTTCACCATAGCTACACCGAACAATATTAGGAATATCTTTTCTGCTAAGCAGTTTAACGAAAGGTTATAGCAAAGAAGAACTTTAAAATCATTTTAATGAAACGTTTCAAGCCTCAGCTCATAATCAGTCATTTCTGAAAGTAAAAGATATACAGTATTCAATAAAAACACGACAAAATCATAAAATTGCTCATTCTTCATGCATTCAAAAAAGTGTCTAGATAAAAAAAAAGACATGATATAAAAACTGATTAAATCTAAATATCAAAACTTCACTGACTAGAATCGTAAATGTGAGTTAAAACGGAAAATAAGAGTACAAGAGTACAACTAAAATGTGGAAGGGTCATAAGGTCAGCTTAGTAGCTCAAATAAAATCTAACCAAGAAGAGAGACAAAGGGGAAAAAAAAAGAGTAAGAGAGAAAGTGAGAGAGAGAAAGAGAAGACAGAATATATAGGGGGAAAAATATATATATATATATGTACATTGAATATTGTTCACTAAGAACCTATAATTTTTAAAGGATAAGCACTCTGCATACCATTCAGTGCCGGTTTCAATCTGTGTATATAGAGAGATTCTAGCATGCGCAGTTCACAAGAATTCGAAGCGTAGTCTAAAATTTTTTTTAAATGATTTTAAAGTTCTTCTTTGCTATAACCTTTATAGTTAAACTGCTTAGCAGAAAAGATATTCCTAATATTGTTCGGTGTAGCTATGGTGAAGAAGCTTACAAGCTCATAAGAAAGTATGAGAGCCTTTCTCGCAAGTTGGAGAAATCTAAACTGGACCTGAAATTTTTGTGCCAGTGCAAAGTGTATGACATCATGCCCAAGTTTCTTCGCTTCAAGTTGTACAGAAGATCACTGCACAACACCAATTTTTATAAATCGTGGCAAGCAAGTCTTTTAGTCAAGGAAATCAACAGCAAGAAAAGAAGCATCGCAACTTTAACAAGCAGCCTGACTGAATGTAAGTGCAGTTTAGTCGACGCACTTCCTGGTATCATCCGAGTTTCAGCTTACCGCTATGTTCGGGAGAAGATGAAAGTATTCATCAGAGACACTGCTAAAACGCATTCACGTAAATTGAATAACCTAGGGATTTTTAATCACCCTACTCCTTGCGACCCTAATTTAGTTGTTCACAACTATTGCAGTATTCCATTGAGTAACCGTTTGAAATTCTTGTTGGCATTTGGTCTTGATTTCTGTCTGCCTGTCTATCGGATAAATTTTTATAAATATTTCCTTGGATTTGAGAAGTTGGTATGCCATATTCAAAATAAGTACGCATCTCATGCTTCTATAAATGAAATTACTGAATAAATTAGATCCATATCACAACGGTATTATTACAGTTTCAAACCATTCAAAATATTTTCTGCTATTTTTACTCGAAATGATATAACTGAACTGAAGAAACTTGCTAATAATTATCCAGATATAATTGTTACAAGGCCTGATAAAGGCAAAGCAGTTGTGGTTCTTGATAAAATTACTTATTTAACCAAAATGCAGGAAATGATTTCAGATACTACCAAATTTTTACCGATCACTGACTGTGTTCTAAAATATTCTATGAGAGTTGAAGATAAAGTTAACAATTTCTTACGCAAATTAAAGTCTCTTGACCTACTTAATGAAGATCTTTATAAACAACTGTTCGTTTCTGGTTCAGGGCCTGGTATTATGTATGGTTTACCGAAGATCCATAAACCTGATTTCTTCAATTCTTTTCAATTTCGTCCGATTTTTGCTGCGTACAACTGTGCCACGTACAAACTAGCAAAATTTTTAGTACCAATACTAAGTCCTTTAACGGCTAATGAATATTCTCTGTCCAATTCATCAGATTTCGTAAAGTGTATCACGAACATAGAAAATGCGAATGAATATTATATGGCATCTTTTGATATTGTAAATTTATTCACCAACGTTCCTTTGTCGGAAACTATCAACATTTGTCTCAGTTCCCTGTTTACTAGTCCAGCTTCTCTAGTCGTAGGATTAAGTCGGAATTTTTTCAAGAGTCTTCTGGAACTTGCTGTTTAATTCCTTTTTTCTCTTTAACGGTGTTGCTTATAAACAAATTGAGGGCTTGGGTATGGGCCTTCCGCTCGGTCCTACTTTTGCGAACATTTTTATGTGCTTCCATGAAAAATTGTGGCTCCAAAACTGTCCGTCCATTTTTAAGCCTATCCTGTACAAGCGTTATGTAGATGATACCTTTGTCCTGTTCAAACGTGCAACTGATGTGCAATTATTTCTGCAATATTTGAATGTACAACATCCTAGTATTAAGTTTACAGTAGATTTAGAAGACGGCGATTGTCTTAATTTTTTTGACGTTAAAGTTTGCAGGGCGGAAAATAAATTTTTTACCTCGGTTTATAGAAAACAAAGTTTTACCGGTTTAGGTCTCAGCTTTTTTAGTTTTTGTTCCAAATCTTTCAAAAGAAATAGTCTATTCACTTTAATCCACAGAGCCTATAGGATTTGTTCTACTTATGATAACCTTCACCGTGAGTATGAGTTCCTCAAATCTTACTTACCTTCCAACGGTTTCCCTGTTGTTGCCTTTTACAAATCTATTAATACTTTTCTTTCAAATGTGTATAGCCCTCGAGAGTCTGAACAAATTTCTTCAATTATATATTGCGTTCTACCATATTTTGGCTATCAGTCCGAAAAGTTGAAAAATGAACTATCTCATGTCCTCGGTAAATTAATTCCCACGACTCGCTTTCGCATAATTTTATTGAATAAATTCACAATTGGATCCTTTTTTCGCTTCAAAGATGACCTTCCCAAGGGCTTGCGATCATCTCTCATTTATGAATTTAGTTGTGCGCATTGCGCATCGCGGTATGTGGGATCAACCCACCGAGCACTATTTATGAGAGTCGCTGAGCATGCCGGAAGGAGTCATCGCACTGGACGTCCGTTAGGGGCACCTTCACATTCCAACATAAGGCAGCACTGTATGGGTCAATGCGAACAAATTATCAGTAAAGAGCGATTTAAAATTTTAGACTACGCTTCGAATTCTTGTGAACTGTGCATGCTAGAATCTCTCTATATACACAGATTGAAACCGGCACTGAATGATATGCAGAGTGCTTATCCTTCAAAAATTATAGGTTCTTAGTGAGCAATATTCAATGTACATATATATATATATTTATATATTTTTCCCCCCTTTATATTCTGTCTTCTCTTTCTCTCTCTCACTTTCTCTCTTACTCATTTTTTTTCCCCTCTGTCTCTCTTCTTGGTTAGATTTTATTTGAGCTACTAAGCTGACCTTATGACCCTTCCACATTTTAGTTGTACTCTTGTATTCTTATTTTCCGTTTTACCTCACATTTACGATTCTAGTCAGTGAAGTTTTGATATTTAGATTTAATCAGTTTTTATGTCATGTCTTTTTTTTTTATCTAGACACTTTTTTGAATGGATGAAGAATGAGCAATTTTATGATTTTGTCGTGTTTTTATTCAATACTGTATATCTTGTACTTTCAGAAATGACTGATGATGAGCTGAGGCTTGAAACGTTTCATTAAAATGATTTTAAAGTTCTTCTTTGATATAACCTTTATGATATGATAATTTGCACTACACTAGCCTAGCAAGAACATTTTTGGACGTTAATAAGAAAGAAAACATGAATGTCCTCAAAGGGTTTCAAATTAGAAAAAAATCACATTATCTTGGATATATGGTGCAGAATGTCTGCAATTGATAAACATACACACTCGTAGGTTCCATGACGGTCTAGTTTGATTCTTGCACAAAAACGGAGAGGAAAGACATAAAATGTAACTTGTGGCTGGTTTATTTAGGTATAATAGAGCTTGTTAAATCATGAAAGTAATAAAGATACTGAACTTTTTGGGTTGAAAACATGACATTTTACATGAACGACATATAAGTTTTGGATTGCGTTACGCTTATGAATTTGAAATTTTTATTCAGATAATGATCAACTGAATTCATCAATTGTTTTGAGTAATGTTGTTGATGTGCGAAGGAAATAATTTCTTCAGCAACTGACATAAGTTCGATTTATTTCGGTTTCATCAAATTAGTTGAGCGCAAAAACTTCGTTGCGTTGCAGTGGATAAAATAAAATTTCAATGTACATGTATACTGTGGAAGGCGTATAAATCTAAGATCATTTCGATTCCAGCTGCCTTTAGTGGGAGCGAATCTTTATTACATTAAGTGTGCATAGTTTAGAAAAGAATACGTGAGTTGAATTATGCAAACCCTGTTAGTGGTGTCGTGTGCTGGAATCAGAGGATTTTCTCGTAGTAAATGCATTATAATGAAGGCATCTACGGATGCTTTATTTCCAATTTCAAGCCTGATACATATCACCTTGTACATTGGATTTTCAAATGCCTTATAACTAACACCAAGGACGCCATAACGCTTTCCTCTGGTCAAGACTGGTACCCATTTCAGACACCTGGGTAGAGTGGGGTGTTGTGCTTGGAATTTTTCCCCTATACCCAAGAGAGAAAATCGCCACCAGCGCCGGGACTCGAACCCGGGTTTGCCCGCACGGAGGCAGGTCCGAAAGCCACACGGCTATGACTAGCATGTACCCTATATCATGCTATTATCTACGTGGATATTACCAATGGTAATGAGTGTGAATTTTTTTAACAAGTGAAGCGTACATTAAATTATAAGCTTAAATCTTTACGTGTTCAGGTCGCCGTTTGTACGAAATAATAGCTTTCAAGTTAATTCCATATATAAACTACAACTTTAATAACTTTATTGACACAGGAATCTACAAAACTTTTGGTGTGTGTATTCACAAGGCGTTGAATGAAGCTCAAAATCGCAATGGAAATTTGGAGAACATAATGAGTTTCAGTTAATATACACAATGTGTGTATTCGATGGTAAATATGTGAGCTGCATAGCAATCTTCATAATTTTCTTTGGACACTTTACGAACTACATTGTCGCCGGTGATTCAAACTGATTTTTTGTGATGCCGAGATTGTTGTCTAGAGTGAGCACATCAACTTTAGGCATATGTTTGGAATATGTTTATTTTCTATCAAGAAAGTAAACAATATTTCGAAATGGTACGTTGATTTGTGTGGAGAGAAATAATTAGCGTGAGTTGAAGAATGAAAGGCAACTTTATTGAATGAAATTTTTTTAACGATGCTAGTGCGATTGGCAGTGTCTACGAAGCAGAGGACATGTGTTGAAATTTTACTACTCTGCTGGACAAGGTTATAAAAGTTCTGATGCGCTCAAGCACATGTATTAGTGGCTCAAGTGTTGTATGACGTGAACGAATGAAGTAGGTTACTAGGGTAACAAATGTGACGGAAAATGTTGCCAGTGACAGAAATTTAAAATGCGTAAGCTTTAAATGGCCAGGAATTTGACTTGAAGAAACTTTTAACTCGTTTTCTGTTGTGCTCTGTCCTTTGCGAGTTGTAAAATTATGAGGAGATCCATTTATTTATCAATTCAAATAAAAGTATCAGAGTGATTAGCGAACTCATGTTCCAGTGTCGCTATTATCTGATATGTCAGACTTAGATGTTATTTATTGAGCAGGAACACGTAGAATAATAATCGTGTAAATTAGGGTTCACTGCAGAAAATTATACATTATTACACAGAAAATACAATAGTGTGTTAAGTTCTATAGAAATGGATAGATTTCCATGGATACTGGTGGTCGAGCATGCCTCCGCTAGGTGTTTTTTGGTTTTTGTGCTAGAGAAAGCCCTTGATTTCTGTGCTATGAAACTGATATTCATTGATTTAAATTTAATAAAAATAAGACTATTTTCGAAATCTTGCGCATCTCATGGGGTGTGCCCGCCGGGGGAATTCTTGGCTGTTCTTTACTCCTGGTGTAACCCCATGAAAATGTAATACAGGATGGGAAGTATGTAACAGAATTTGACCTACGATTGCAGTGGCGCAACTGAGTAAATGCAGCATATCCAGCTTCCTCAGTTGCGTAGTTGTAATATCACCGAATTGTGACTCATGAACGTGGCTACTTGCGAAGGGCTGCCGAAGTCTGTGGCTGCTTGATTAAATTTCCGTCACATATATCTCAAAAGAACCGCAGACAGTTAGCATAGTGCCCGTGTTTTCCTTCACGGAGCAAATTAGCTTAGGTGCCTCATCTTCCTTGTGCGGGTGTTTTCAGTTGTTTCGTCACATGAAGGTCCTGGTGGCGCTGACGCTATTTGTTCTCCAATGTTAATGGATTTTATTTAGTTAATTATTGTGTCGACATAGTTATCTTTAGGCATACAACACCACATTCATGATTTAACGGTGTAACATTGCGCTGCAGGTCCCAACTGTGTAAATAGATAATAAACATCGTGAAATGCGGTGGCACAGCGTTTAAGGGATCGGACTTGTATGTTGGAGTCGCGGGTTCGTATCCCGGCGCTGGCGCTGCGATTTTCCCCGTTGGGTATAAGGGAAAGCTCAAGCACAATACCCCACTCGACCCAGGTGTCGGAAATGGGTACCGGCTTTACGGGGGAACCACCATGGTGTCCTATATATAGGGTTAGTTATAAGGCATTTGTAAAACCAATGCTTAAGATCATTTGTATCAGGCTTGATTGGAAATAAAGCATCCCAAAGATGCCGATGTTTGTTGTTTGTTAAATAAACGACATATCTCCTAGTGAGATAAAATTATTTAAATAAAAAATGTGCTGTCTCGGGGCTGGGGATCAGATGTGTAATGATGTGCATTGCAATCCCTTAATTTTTCATTGTTTTCATATTTTTTTTGTGTGTGTTATCAAAGGGTCGGATCGTCTGAACTGCTGTGCACGAAAAATGATGACGTGAGTCTGACAAACTTGATGACACTCGATTTTTATACGTTGTAAATTGTGCGTACGGGATTTCTCCTACCAGGTAAATCTCTCGATTCTACGTAAATAACTTTTGTATGTGAATTCTATTAGGAATTTTTAGGTAAATAATAACCGATCAACGACACTGTCAAATGAAAATTTGACTTATTTCTGAAGTTGGTCGAAAAACATCCTTATTCATTCACTTATGTATGAGTGATTCTGGAGCTCACTTACGCCCCAATCAGGGCAGATTTTGAAAAAATGCGAGAAAACGACTCATACTTTGATCAACGACGTAGTTGCGCTGTCTCTCGATCACCAGTTGACAATGTCAGACAATTAAACGCGCAACCATATAGTTGATCATCAAGATATTAACGCAAACTTCAGGGTACAAATATTTCTCTAGGCGACGAGAGAATTACTGACCTTAACCTGAAGGCCATCGTAGATAAAAAAAACTTATTTTCTTGAACGATAAAAGGGCTGACGAGCTCCTCCGAAGGAATCAACGCGCGCATTGACGTGAGAATTAACGGAACTTTTCCGCGTGATGACGCGACGCGAGGATAGATTTATTCAGAAAATTAGCAAATTAACACGTTACCTCAGTAGGCGCGCTCCCACAAGATGACGACTTGCACACTGATAGAACTGCAAAATGGACTGACGATTAGGAAGAAAATATTTTGAGGTTGAAACACGACCTCCATCGTGAGATTTCTTTGTCAAGGTGAATTGCAATAGGGAATGCTTAAATGATGTTTCTTTTTGTGCTGCGTTCGCCCTATTAAACGATCTCAGCGTTCACTTTACATGCTTTTCTATGTGGTTGGATTGCCGAAGGCAAGCCGAAAACAAGAATATGCAATGTGTGTTTTATTACTTTTTTATGCCTCTATGTTTGCCGGAAATGTGTGTTACCTGGGTTGAGTTCGTTTTTCTGCATCTTTAATATTGTAAGAAATGTGCGTTTTAAAATTTAGAATGTGTCAAGTATTATTAAAATTTTGAAGATAGGCGTGTCACAGCAACGTAAATGATAATGAAATGTTACGAAAATTCAATGTCGGGAACAGTCAAGGTATTGAGTTATGGGGTACATTTTATAATTGTGTAATGTTGGGAGGCACCATACGGTATAAAATTAACTTTGCAGTAGAAAATTTGAATCAAATTTTCAATTCAGCTCAAATTTTTATGGTGCGAGCGGGGTTGTTACGAAATGTATTATAATGAATAAATATGAATTATGATGAATAAATATTTTGTTAGGTAAATTACGTAAAACTGCAGCGTGAATAGACGTTGGAATGTCGAATTCAAGAAACCGTTACGCCGACGCCACCAGAAGGGTGAATTTTGCAAATGCGCTATGCCTAGAGAATTAAGGACCAGAAGGTAAAGTTTGGACTGTCCGAAAAAAACTGTTGGAGCATGAGCGTAGGCAGCGGGGAAAAGCGTGCAATACAACGGTCGATCTTCGCACTGCGAGGGGCTACCTCACGAGCCACTCATGGCCCTGGAATATCGCAGGCCTCCAAACCACGCACTATAGGCACCAATGATAGGCACAGGAGTTGGCGGGTTGGAAACGAGCGTGAGGACAGAACCAATGAGAATTCAAGGCGTCAGAACAAGCAAGAGCTCCACCAATTAGGAGTAAAATGCTGTCATTGTAACAACGAAGATTCGAGAACCTTCTTAAAGGAACCAAAAGAAACGCACATAAGAAGGACTCAAGAAGTCAGGAGAGGTATTTTTCGCTGAGTTACGCAACAAGAAGCATACGGCGCGTTAAAGGGCCGTTTACACTGGTCTACATTTTGCTGCAGGCTCACGTGTAGACGCCTCGTGTGGAGCTTCACAAGAGACATGTGCGTTTAGACTAGACACCATTGGAGCGAGCCATGGAGCGCGCGCTGCTCAACAGGGCTGCCACTCTAGATATTATATAGCTAGATCTAGATGTTTTTGCTGAAGCCTAGATGTAAAATTTCAAACCTAGATATTAGCTATAAAACCTATATAGTTTTTTCAGCATGCTAGAAATTTTCTAGCTAGATTTACAATTAAGCTATGTATATGATAGATTACTGTAAATTTGAGTTAAGAATTCACCATAATGGTTGGTTACTACTTCATTCTTATTATATTTGTTAATTTACGTAAGCAAATTGTCTGAATAGTGAAGCAACCATATTCTGATCATGATATGTTCAGATTATGAACGACACCAACACGGCTATTTCACGGTTCATAAGCTAAAGCACACTATCTCCAATTGCAAAACTAGTGATGATATCAAAAAATCATGGAATAAAATGCACATACATTATCAAGAATGTATTGTGGCCTCATTTTGACGAAAGACTGACCAATGATATTGGTAACAATGAGTTCAGTTTATTGTTGGATGGAAGCAATGATATTTCTATCATGAAACTACTTGGTGTATCAGTTATATTCTAAAGTAATGCATCCAATAAAGTAGAATCAACTTACTTAGCAATTGCAAAATTATTATAAGTGATGAAGATAGCGGTGTGAAAGCCCTAAAACAATTGTTGATAAGTAGGAATCTGAGCATTGATAATTTGCAATGCAATAGAGACTGACCTTTCTACTCGCAACACGTGTGGAATTGAAGAATATTTGGATACCAAGCTTTATTAGGGTAAATATCAGGATACTAGATAATTTATATAAAGATAAATTGCCTAATATAAAGCAATTTATGAAATAAATATCCTTATATGCTATTGTTCAACTAATTCATTATAGTAGATAATTAATTTAT
Organism: Morinoia aosen; assembly: GCA_030386875.1. NCBI lineage: Eukaryota > Metazoa > Arthropoda > Malacostraca > Amphipoda > Talitridae > Morinoia > Morinoia aosen. The sequence continues at coordinate 45,005,332 of CM059580.1, forward strand.
TTCTAGATATATTTTTGGATGTTTTATTTTTAAATCTAGATGTTTGTCGATATTTTTTGAGGCCACCCTAGATTTTTTGGTCAAACAAAAGTGGCAGCCATGCAGCACAAAACCAGTCAGTGTGGCCTGCTGCTATGAAATATGGATTGCTGTAGACGAGCTTGTGTGAATATTTTTGCTGCATCGTAAGCTACGTAATCTCTTTTTTATTTGCATGAGTGAAATGTTGCTATATTCGTTCATTTTCATTAAAATAAAATGGAAAGCAGCCTCCTTATATTCGCAGCTTTTAGTCTGCCAAAGGCATTGATGGGCTTAGTACATTTCAATTAGAAGCAGTGTAGTTTCTCGAGGCAGTGTTAAGTCAGCCATAACGGGTGAGCGAGAGGCGCTACCTCACGTGATGACTACCAACTGCATACTGACCGGTCTAGAGCTGCGCCGCTCACACGTGCGGCGCTGCACGGATTCGATCAAAGCGAATCGGGAATTTCGAACACACACACACAAATATAAACCTCTGTGGTGAGCCTCGTCTAAACAAGTCGCGCCTCAAGGCCGAAATGTCCCCGAGTGTAAACACCCCTTAAACGAAGCACCTGGCCCTTCGCCGGTGGGCGTTGCACGAGAGAAACTAAAATCTAACATCTTAGTGAAGTGAACAACATCGAAGCTTCAAGAGTTTAGCGTCGTGTTCCCAGCAGTCACCAACGTGCCAATTTCACTAGAAATTAGATTCAGCTTCGCAGCGATGATCGCCAAGCCCACAGCATGTCAACGACTCTACCGGAAGTTCGTGAAGTTTTCTACGTCAACTCCAAGCTAGCAAGTACCTTCAGTATGCCGATGGCGATGGAAACCAAGCAATCACGAAGTCTGCAGCGGTACGGAATCGACATGCGAGATTTACAGTAATCAAGCCGCTCAGCGCTCCAAGGAATGATGGGCTATGCAAGATTCCAAAATTTTTCCCGGTCATTGAGCGGTCGTGCGGAGGACTGGACATAGCAACGCCTGCAAGATGGAGTGCGAGAAGCACCACCACAATAGTCATCGTATCTCAGAAGAGCGGGGGGAATTAAAATGAAGTTGCGAACTCATTTTATGGAGGTCATTGAAAAGTACCACGTAATGGTGCCCATAACTGTGAAGTGTATTAGTTACGTTTTTCTTCTTAATCATCGTCAGGGAACACCAAGGTACACACTTTTGTGGTCATTGAATGCGGAAAAGAAATTTTTTTAACTCAGTAGTGTACGTGACCATAATTCTTCATGCAAGCGAAATGGTATTTAATGGGGCATTTCCTTTCGGTAAGTTTAGTTTTCTTGGTGGTCGTACCATCGCAATGGCGCCCTTCTACACGTGTGTCTTTGGATGTTTTATTTTGTAATACTTTTTAGAACAACAGTGGCTGACGGGTGAAATCGCTTGTTCACTAAAGCACCTTAAATAAATTTTGCAGTCACTATATTATTGCATAGAGTATATCGTAACTCAAGTCCTTATAAAATATTTCATGACGAAGTGGAATATATCACAAAGTTATTGTATAAAATAAATTCCCTCTATCATTTGTCAACAATCTGGTTAAAAAGATTTTAGACAAAAAACTTTTCCCTCTTTCCACAATTCTGACCGCACCAAAGCAGAAAGTTTTCGTCGAGCTCCCTTTCTTTGGCTATTTTAAGAAGGAGATGAGAAAGGAGCTTTTATCCCTGATGCACTCTCATTTTACTTTCATTGACGTTCTGCCATTTTATAGAAATAGTTTTAAAATAGGTTCATTTTTTAATAGGAAAGCGCGTTTGGAAGAGTGCCTGAGGAATGGTTGTGTCTACTTGTATAAATGTGATTGCTGCCTGCAGTCCTATGTCGGAAGAACCACACTCCAGCAATTTATTCGTCACAGCCAACACTCTGGTATCTCCCATAGAACCGGCCGTCCATATTCATCTCCCTCCCAGTCAGCTATCAGGGTTCATTGCCATAGTTCAAACCACCCTTTCAAAAGTTCAAATTTCTCCACACTTTGTAGAACTACAATGGAATTTGACCTTAGAATTTTGGAATCGTTCATTTTTGCCCATTGACCTCAGTTAAATAATGATCAAAGAGCGATGAAATTAAATATTGCCCTAACTGTGTAAATAGAGGTGTGTGAATGTGTGTGTGTGTGTATTTCTGCTACTTTCTTGTAGACGTTATTGTGTGTTGGTTTGATTGCAAGAATTTAGGTTCATGTAGACGTACGGCTCCGAATGTTTAAGATAAATTTTGTTTTTATTTTTAATGGTTAGGCATAGCGATTTTTCAATGTAGGTATAGTGATATTAATTTCTTACAGCTTTTTCGCAATTTGTTCTTTATCATTTTTTATTTCTTTGTTTTACAGCACTGATGACGGAATCAGAGATTCCGAAACGCTTGCTATCAAAAGAATTTTCCCTTTTATATTGATTCTTGCCCCCTCAGGGGGATACCACTAGTGTATCTTTGGGAATTAGCACTCCCAGGGGGACTATGTGAGGGCCCAAGCTAAAGGTTAGGTAGGCTTTCTTTTTGTCAAAATAACATAGGTTTTTGTTTGGTTATGGACCATCTTTTTTCGGCTCACTGCTGTCCTGTTTTTTTTAGCACCTACTACTTTCTTGTGCAACTTTTATTTTGTTTCATGAACTTTTTCTCATCTTACTGTTTATTTGCCCTTTCTGCATAGATTCTGTGTTCCTTTAACTCCATACTAAATGGTGCCTTCTTCCTTCCTCTCTTTGGATCTCATTTGTTGAGGATAGGGAGGCTTAAACTAACTAATAATCTAATCTATATTGGTTCTTCTTTTTATTTTAGATAAAGTTTCAATTTTATATCGCTTTACGTTTAACTATTCTTCTATAATAAAAATATAATTGTGAGTAAAACGATAACAAACACACATACCATAAATATACATGAATAGGTAATAAAATATATATATGAGGTATGTAAATAAAAACATGATAGAAATGTACATATCATGCATTTATACGATGAATACATATGATTAAGTACATCAAATAAAACAATTATGCAAAGGCGTGATAAAATAGTCATAATAAACCGCAAATATCTGGTTAGTATAAAAATCTGTAAACAAATTATATATGAACAATATTAAAAGAAAAACCCACGATAAAGTTGACACAATTATCACACATCATAACAAATCAATTCGCTTCATTTACTTCTATAAAGAATTATAAAGTAATCATAATCATTGATGAATACATTGGAAGATATATATATATATATACATACATGCATTCATTTATCCGTATTTGCACTACATATATATCTGTATATACGAACTTTATATGCACTGCGTATAGAAATACACACTATGTATGTAATTATGTTTAAATATACGCACTTTACAGCATCTCTAATAACTATAGAATCGTTGACACACTCTTTCTATAGTCACTTACTTAATTCTACTGTATTATCCCAGTCAAACTTTTTCGCCGGAGCATACATGTTTTTCGCCGCCATAGCGATTTAATTACTTGGGCGGCGAAAAACATGCATTCAGGCGGTGAAAAAGTTAGACTGGGATAAAAGAGGAAAGAAAGAAAAAGTACAATTCCAAACAAACCGACAAATGAAATGCATTACAATCAATTGGGGCTGAAAGATTTATCATCATAAAGTCTCTTAATTCATACACCTATTATAAATGGACAACTTCAACTGAAGAGGCCTTCCTCTTTTGCTAAATTTGCTAAATTTAAAGTAAAGTGAAATTATTTGTTAAGCATGTTAGACAAAACGATAACGTACAGTAGCTTAAACTTTCAATGAAGATTAATAATGTCGCTGTTCAATCAATATTATTTTACATCTCAATCACAGTATTCGACCATATTGCATGCATAAAATGAAATGAAAGAATATAATTATTCAATGCTATTACATAAATAATCAATAACATATTATGAATGCCACAAAATGTTTCTTGTGTATTCAATTACATTTCGCATCAAATATTCCATATAACATAAACATTGAATTATATTCCATGTATGTAGTAACTTCTTTAGTTGTTCAATGACATTCCATAAAAAACCAATCAACATCCTACAAACTTTTAATATTAGTTTACATAAATATTTAACAGTTTTTCATAAATATTCAGAAATAATCCAAATATATTCTATTAAAATTATAAATCAAATAAACAATGCTTTATAAATATTCTGTTAACATTCCAAAAACATTCCATAATATCCTTATATATTCAGTTACATTCCGTAAACATTAAGTTAGATTATAGGAATACTATATCATGAGCAAAGGAGTCAATAACAAAACGAAAACACGAGAGTATGTCACCATTCTATTTCATTATTGGCCTACAGTTCATGTTTTGGCCTAATTTCATGTATAGGAATAAAATTTATGTTTAGGCCCAAATTTCATGTGTAAACCTAAATACATGTATAAAATTTCATGTACAGGCTTAAATCCATGTATACAATTTTATATATAGGTCTAAAATTATGTACTGGCCTAAAATTCATGCATAAGCCTAAGTCATCAAATAAACATTTAAGGATTTCGTTTGGGATTTTATAAGTTTAGTAAAAGAAATCATTTTATAAACGTGCAATCATGTGATGAAAATTAAAAAACCATATTTTGAACATATACATATGACAAGAAGAAATCATATCTTGAAAATACACATATGATAAGAAAAAATCACAATACGAAGATGGACTAGGATGAAAAAAATCGTATACTAACCATCAACTAAACTATGTAAGCTTTTTCAAGTTTGCTAAAATTAGTAATAACCATTCATGGGAGTTATTTAAAATTGAATATTAAGTCAACTGATAAATACTAAATTTGAAGAAACCCACAAAGTTATATATAGTGCCACATATACAATGTGCGTACACATATGCATACATTAACACGCGTATAAGCATCACTGGCTCACACTTTCTCAGGCGTGAATTTCGAGAAAAAATTAAAAAATGATTTTTTTTCTAGAAAAACAAAATGATAGCATTTCCAAAATCCCTATTTCAAAGTTATTCGATTGTTTATTGAGACGTTAAATTAATTCTCTAGACATCATTTAACAATTATTTCAAATGTTCGTATTTTGAGACAACGAAACTATTTTCAATTATTTATTCGTATGTTTTCATTAGTCATAAAATTATATTAGAATCATTTTTATTGTTACAATAAAATTATACTACCATATAAAATTATTAAAAATCATACTACCAGATAAAATCTTTATGTTGGTCATAAATTATAATAATCTGCTATAAAATCATGTTTTTATTCTAAAACCATCATATTGGTTCCAAAATCATAGCACATCCATACAATCGTATCAACATGGTGGGCAATAATTTCAATATTGTAAAGAAAACATTAAAACTGTCGTGAAATCCTATAAATATATTTAAAATCATATCCATCTTTACACGTTCCAAAAAAATATTGTTTGATTTTCGCTACTTGGTTGACATGGGACAATACATTTTGTGCATAAATTCCTTGTTACCTAATCTAGATGCTGATTGGTGCTTCCAGCTTTCATTTCTTTGGAACAATGTTGCAGTGGCGAGCCTTAAGCTACCGGCCAATCTGCAACTATTCACTAAGTATTAAAAGCGCTTTTGAAATAGTGTTAAAAAGTACAAATTACAGGGCATCACGAGACGTAGTTAAAGCATTGAAAACAGTACGGAAAAATAGATTTAAAATATACTGATCCGTTCTATAGATAACAAAACATATACTAAATTATTTCACGTTATGAATAAGATAATTAATATGATCAATGTATGTATAAATCTAATAAAACTTTAATAATTCCAGCACTTCCGTTGTAGAAACTGTGACACAACGATTATTTCCTGGCACAACACAAAGTGCTTTGACTCAACTTGCTTTGACACACTCAATCTTGCTTTAACACACCTAACCTTGCCCTGACACGTCTAACTTTACCCTCTCACGCCTAACCTTACCGTGACACACTTAAATTTGCCTCGACGCACTTAACCTTGACGCACTCTTAATTAGACTGATTTGATCTTAATCTCTTAATCTTAATCAAAGCCCAATCTGGCTTTGACACACCTAATCTTGTTGGTACACACTCGACTCTGCTTAAACATACTTAACACGTTCACTGTGATGGGTTTAACTGAAGTTCAACATTCAATTCAAATTTTAAGTCAATTGTGATAATCAACGTTGAACATAGCAAACATTAACTGGATCGGGCCTTAATTTAACTTGCATTAAGCAGATGGGTCAGCAGCATTATGAAAATCACCTAAGTGACCACCAGTGGGTCACTTCGCATAAAATGTGGTAATCTCGTTTTAGAACACCACTAACCTTGCTCCAGGACTTGCTTAGCCCTATTTTAGGACACACTCACTTTTATTTACTTTGACACGCAATTTCCTTTTGGGATACTTAACGACACACCGATCAATCTTTTAACATTCCCTTTCACTTCCCTTGATATTCGCATTTACTTGCCTTGACATTCCATTTCACTTGCCTTAACACTCCCTTTCAGTTGTTTAGTACTCTCTTTCAGCTGTTTAACATTCCCTTTCAGTTGTTTAGCATTCCCTTTCGCCTTTTGCACATTCTCTTACACTTTAATAGGCGTTCCCTCTCACTTAACAGATCTCAGTATATTCTCGTTTCTAACAAAATTTAACTTACTAGGTCAAACAGCAACACTCACAAGCTGGACTCATCTCTGTTAGTTGTCAAAACCTGGGACTACGGGTTCACTTTCGAGGAAAAACGTGTTTTACCTTTGTTTCCCCCGCGATTTTCGAACGGTTGTAACCCTCAAAGTATCAACCGGATCTGGAAGGGGATTATTTGTCTTTTTTTCTGGTGACAATACATGGGTTTTTCTTTCCTCTGAGTTTATTTAATTGTGCTCGCCATAATTATTAAATCTCCATAATAATTGTGCTCGCCATAGCCATGTGGCTAGAGGGTTCTGTCGCCGTGCGCCAGACCCGGGATCGAATCTCGGCGCTGGCGGTGGCGATTTTCTCTGTTGGGTATAGGAGAAAAATTCCAAGCACAATACCCCACTCTACCCAGGTGTCTGAAAGAGGTACCGGTCTTGACCTGGGGAAGCGTCCTGGCGTCCTGGCGTTAGTTATAAGGCATTTGAAAGTCCAATGTACAAAGTGATATGTATCAGGCTTGATTGGAAATAAAGCATCCGTAGATGCCTTCATTATAAAAAAAAAAATTTTCTGTCTGTAGAGAGTGATTCCGAGGGATGTCGACTACCGACATGATGTGATTTAGAATCACCCTTCCAAGCTGATAAATTCATTGAAAAGATTTCTTGTTGAATGAGACAGCCTTTGAAATAGGCCTAGATCTGTTGGAAAATGACGTGCTCAAAACCAATTTCTTTACGTTGGTGTCCAGAGACTTGAGGTTTTTCTCTAGCCCGCGGTGCGTTTCTGGGGCTTCCAAGTTGGAGAGGTAGATGCTTCTGGAAAACGACCTTAATTAGACAATCGAGCTTTGTTTTTGATTATTTTTAGGTTCTAATGGGAATATTGAACTTGGCTTTAGTGAATTTTAAGGGTTCTAATGAAAATATTGAAGCTAGTTTTAGTTTTGTTGGTCCTAATGAGTATATCGAAGTTGGTTTTGGTTTATTTTGGGGTTCTTATATAGATGCTCCTGACAAATAAGTTCACACGTTGAAAGCATATTGGACCATATGTACCACTTGGCAAATTGCTCGTTGACGTATCGGTGTGAATGAAAAGCATTTTATCAGTTTAGCGAGCTTCTTGAAAAAATAACTTGTCATACGAATTAAAATATAATCGCACAATTAAATTTTCTATGTATGAGGATCTTGGGAAAAAAGTATTCGAGCAGTCGATTTCCCAATTATGCTACTTATAACCTAACCAAACCAAGCCAACCGTTAACAATCTCGGAAACGCGGTAAATGTGTTAAATCTGGAAATTGGATTGAGTTGTAGTTTATTTCTGAGTTCTAAAGTAGAAACTTTTGGGAAATGACTTCAATCAATACATTAAATTAAAATTTTGCCTATTTTTATGTTTTTATGAATACTATAATGTGTTATTTCCAGTAAAGATAATAGAATATTCGCTGCACGCTTTTTGTGATGGTTAATGGGAACTAAAGTTCCTAATTATTTACTTTAGGCTATTGAAGCTGAAGCTATATATGTGTTGAAGTGATAATTTATAGAGCTTTTATCAAAGGTATATTTTATAAAAAAGAAAATTTATAAAGCCTTTTTCAAAGTTATGTTTTACAGAGTCATAAAGTTATAAGTATAAAAAGTTATATTTTATAAAAAAAGTTATATTTTATTGCAAAGTTATATTTTATAAAAAACATAAACTATAAGGTATTTTTTAAAGTTATATTTTGCAAAGGCAAAATTTATAAAGCTTTTATCAAAGTTGTATTTTGTAAAAAACATAACTTAAAAAACTTTTATTAAAGTTATATTTTATAGAAGCCATAATTTATAAAACTTTTATTAAAGGTATATATTATAAAAAACGTAACTTATAAAGCTTTTTTTGAAGTTAAATTTTATGAAGGTCATAATTTAAAAATATTCTATTAAAGGTTTATTTTATACAAACACAATTTATGAAGCTCTTAATAGAGTTATATTTTATAGAAGCCATAATTGGTGGTTCTTCCGTGAGGTCCTTTCCGCTACAAGATCCAAACAAGTTTAGAAAATTGAACAAAATTTTGACCTGTAAATTTAATTTTTCAGAATAAAAGTTAATGACAAAGATATTCTAATTATTACTATAAGCCCTTTAAATTTTTTTAATACTCCAAGCTGAACGCATTAATACCCTCCAACTGCTTCCCAAACGCCAAAACGCCTCAATAAAGCCTCCCAAATCCACTTTTCACCCTCAAATGGCCTCAGAGCACCTCAAAATCTGCCAAAATTCCGCACCGAAACCCCTCTAATTACCCCCCAACCCTATCAGCATCAAAAACCCCAATCCCCAAACACACCTCTAAGTACCCACCTTAACTTGACCACGAGATCATCAGTGACGGTCCTTTCGTACTCGTGCACGCCATCGCTCAGTATCATGCGGCGCTCGGCGTTCTGTTCATTGAGCTTCACAAAAATGTTCGGTTTTTTGTGGTTGGGCAGCTGGAACTTCATGATGAAGTCGTCTACGTAGCGCGGCACGAATGACTTGGGCAGGAGGTTCCTGCAGGATATTATGGTGCCAAACGCGTCCTCGTACCGAGCTATGACCTTCCACTTGCTTCTTTTAACGTGAATTTGGACGCTCGTCGTGAACGCCTGGAAAAACGGGGAAATGCAACGTGAAATTGGAAGTTTGTTGTGAATTCCTGGGGAAAATGAGGGCATGCGTTCTACTGGCACGTGCAATTCAACCCTGGATTCTCTGTAAAACAACATTCACGTAGCTTTTCGAGTTTGATTTTTTATGAGATGGGATTTATTTTTGAGCTGGATTTTTTTGAGGTAGAATTTATTTATGAGTTGGAATTTTTTCTTGAGTTACCAATATTTTAGTCAAATTATTTTTGAGCCGGATTTTTTTTAACTGGATTTTTTCGACTTAGAATTATGTAGCTGGATTTTTTATGTGGAATATTTGAAAGCTTGAGGAGGAAATGAAAATTAATAAAGTTTCCGTAGGAGTTCATGCACGCGGAAATGGATGACGAGAACCTGGAAAAATGAATGAAAGTTCTACGTTGTAAGTTACTTCCAGTTAACGTCATGTTGGGCGTTTTGTGCCCATTTCAACTTACTGTGTTGATATTAATTTTATTATTATGCATTTAAGTACATAATGCTCAATTAATGGCGTTAAATATATAATTTAATACATTTTATTTGAAAACCTGTTCATTTAACCTACTCTTATCTTAAATTTTGTAAAATTGTAGTACAAAATCTCCACAAATATTTTGTATGAAATGCATTAACTATTTCAACTTGAATTTTCATGAAATGCAGGGAACATTTTAACTTCAATTTTACTGAAAAGCAGTAAAATATTTCAACTTAATTTTTGTTAGAGAAGTAAATATTTTCCTCTTGAATTTTGTTGAAAAAGCGGTAAAATTTTAGATTTAAAATCAGTAAATAGGGGTAAAACGCAGTAAAAATAATTAAAGTAGAAAAATTTTGTAAAAAAGGGGAAAAATTTTTGCGCAATTTCACAAAATACAAAATAACTTTGAATTCCAAATTATTTCATCCAACAATTTTTAGCTTGAATTTTTTTGAACCAGTATTTGTTTTTGCCCAAAAAAATTTTCCCATAAACTATTTGCAGCTAAAATTTTGTGAAAAGAAAGCACAACACAAATTCAAAGAAAACATTTTGTAGAATGCGAGATTATTCGGTAAAAAATCGTCATTTTACGCAGCCATTCCAAGTTTCGACTCCAGTTCTGAAACACAGCGTTAACAATTAACAATTGCAAACAATTCCTGATAGTTCCGAGTCCACCAGAGCAGTTTTTGTCATTTATACAATAAGAACTGCAAGCATTCTACGGTTAGGAAAAATATCTGCAGTTTGAAGCTATTAAGCATTTAATAAGGTTTGTGATAATGACCCACACTCGATGATGGATGTTGTAAGTGCGTCGAGGTTAATAGAGGCCATTCTCAACACTTTCTGTAATAAGACTTGTTTTTTGAATAAAAGTTGAGCGTCAATTCATGGTATGTTATTAATGTCGTACAATACCTCCGACGAATAGTTTCTTACAAATTGTAAAATTGAGGCTTATATTAGTTTAATAAAATAACTACTAAAGTTTGCCATTAATGGCTTAGTGGTAATTTCCCATCGAACATACAAATTGCAGATATTTTTCGTAATTGTAAAACGCTTACAGGTTTTATTGTAAAAAATCTGCTCTAGTGGGGTCGGAATTCTCAAGAAAAGCGCTAACATCTGCGCGCACGTGGTATCCTACTTCAAGTTTTAAAATTTCTTTTAGTCCTTACAACTCGAAAACTGAGGAGTTTTTGAAAGTTTATCATTCATGAAAATCGATTGATTTCGAGTTTTCTACCTTTGGTTGAAATTCGTTTGCACAAAAAACATCTTACATATATAATAATGTACACGAACCGTCATAAATGACGGGATTCAATTTTGTGCTTACACAAATCTTCCAGATGATGATCATAAATAAATATATCCATCCTGAAAGAACTCGCGATTAAAATATTCTTGTACTTGTGCACTGGTGAAACTCGTATCACAGATACGGTCATTCAGCATCCTTCAAAAGATTGAAAGAGAGACAGACTAACCAACCAAGACGGACCAACCAATTTTATTTGTCCAACGAAATTTCAATGGGAAAACATAGGAAAAAATACGCACAGGAAAACCTGAATATATTTATTATGTTAAGGAGTTTCTTAGCATTTTATGTATAAAAATAATCAACGCTGTAAAATAAAACACCAGATGTCTCCATCAACTAATAAATAATATGCTTTTGTGCGGCATTTCTCCTATGTTATTACAATGGGAATCTGCTTGCTTGTTAAGTATCATAAATACCATTCAAAAAATATGAAAAACCTGACGTCTGCTCCCTTTTGTTTATAAGTGAAAATTATTACGAGAAAATTGATCCATTGTTAAGAAAATGCAGCTTGTAGCGGTAAAATGGTGTGGCAAGTTTTTAAGTAATTTCTTAGCTAATAATAATTTAAATTATACGCACAGTTGGTGTGCGGTGCTTGCTTGGTTGATGAGTGCGTCTGTGATGTTCTTAAGGATGCTTAATGACCGTATCTGTGATACGTGTTTCACCTGTGCAGAACTACGCGAGTGTTTCAATCGCGGATACTATTAAGATGGACCTATTTGTTTGTCATCTATATCTTGAGACTTTTTTTTAAAGGAAATTTGCGAATATCGTAATTTTTGAATCTCGGATTATGTACACTAGTAGATTGTTGTAATAGTAAAACTTTATTTCTAACAGTCTGTTGCCAATTTAAATGTCGTTCGTAGATAAAGAGTATAAAAACATATTTACAGGTTGTAACACATACAACCATTAAAAAATAAAATATTCATCTTATAAATTGTCGGGGTCGGAGTCACAAAATTCTGAAAAGGTGGAGTCCGAGTCAGAGTGGCAAATTTATTCCTCTGACTCCGCAACCCACATTGAGATCAACTGAAATAAATTTTTTGCACAAATAATTTTTTTAAATTTTTTTTTAAAAAATAATTTTTTGAAAAAATAACTTTTTGAAAAAATAATTGTTTGGAAAATAATTTTTTGAAAAACTAATTTTTTGAAAACATTTTTTTAAAATTTTTTTGAAAATAGTTTTTCGAAAAATATTTGTGAAAATTTTCTTGAAAATTTTTTTTCAAATAATTTTTGAACAAATACTTTTTGGAAATAATTTTTTTAAAAAGGTTTTTTTGTTATAATATTATATTAAAAGTTATTATTACAAAAAAATTTGTATAAAATTTGTTTAAAAATATTTTTTCCATGGCATCTCCACTCGCGAAAACAATTTCTCAATCATGGTTGTTCTTGCTGCCATAGAATGATCTTGGTGGGAAAGATGAACTTGTAGGAAGAAATCGTTTTTGTAATAAAACATTACGTCAATTCACATAAATGAACCGTAAGATGCTTTCTTGTTTCGGAAAAAACAAATTGTTTCATTTTATAGTCACTTATATTAATATTCTCAACTTGAATATGGAGTGAACAACATTTGTATTGAATTTGGCTTGCATCTACGATACTGGCATTACACAAGCGATAGGTTTGCAAACATTCTTCGCCTGCCATGCAAACCTGGTATCAGCTAAATTTACTGCCGTCACACTGATCTAACTCAATATTTTACTTTTTCTAACCATTTAATACTCATTTTCTTTCGAAAAAAGCATTGCATGAACATTACTTAACCTTCTTAAATTTTCACATGTATGTAACTTACCTGAGATTTTATCCATAACGTTTCTTGCACAGCCAGTAGGAGCGATGCGAGCCAAACATCAACCACGCACGAAATTAGCTAAACAACTGGGGCAGCGCACAAAACTGACACAACACACTACTGAGCTCACAGAAAACATGTACCTAAATCGTCAAATTTGTTTGCAAGAAGCTCGGTTTGTACTTTAGCGCGTAAGAAGCTCGTATTTTTTGTGTGACGAATTCGTCACACTCGGATGTAAAGGGTTGATATGAAGTTGACGGAACGGACACGCGGTCCCCGCAGAAACAACAAGCTAGGAGGAAGTTCATGAAACAAGATAAAAGTTGAAGATGAAAGCAATAGGTGCTGAAAAAAAGGATGACAGTCAACCGAAAATGATGTTCAGTATCAAAACAAAACCAAAATACATCCATTTCAACTCATAGAAAGCCTGCCTAAACTTTAACTCGGGACTTCCATCTTCCCTCTAGGATTACTAACTCCTATAAACACAATAGATGTACAGTATCTCGCAGGCGGCACTAGTTCCTTAGGCTTATCTACAGCTGAGGGGACCTGACAGTATCTTCCCATAGGGTGCAGTCTTCATAACATAGGAGACACATACATAGGCCAATTGTCTTTCACGATCTGAGCCATAATTATGCACATTGTTAAAATTAAAGTCTTCACAATACGTTCTGATGTTACTTGCACAATGATGTTTTAATTATAGCGTACGAAAATAATTAAGTCGGGATTTCATGGGACACAGGTTTTAATAGTTGACAATTGGCATTTTTTAAAGCTGCAAATAGTGGTCTTAAGGTTTTAAATTGTGGCGATTGTAAATTATGGTATTTACAATTTCAAATTGTGAATTTAACAGCTGTAACCACAAACATCTACTAACTAAGACTCACCCCCACGTCTGAGATGGTCATGGCGGTGATAAGGATGAGCTGCCCCAGGTTCACCATGACGAAGAAGACCAGGAAGAACATGAGGAAGGAGAAGGACACCCAGCTGTCCTGCTTCAGGCTGTCCTGCCCGAGGAACTGGTCGAAGTCCCCAAGGATCATCGCGTACATCTGGGCGATGTGGTGGAAGAAGGACGACTCCACGCCGCTCTGGGATACGCGATTGGATTAGACTGGATTACGTTGGGTGTCATTGAATTTAGTTGGCTTTCATTGGATTAAAATTATGATTGGATTAGATTTGATTGAATTTGATTAGGTTAGGTTTGATTGGATTAGAATTAAGATTGGGTTAGATTATATTGTGTTAGATTAGATAAAATTAGATGTTAGTTTAAGCCTCCCTAACTGCAACTTAGATGTTCCAAAGAGAGGAAGGAGGAAGGCACCATTTAGTATGACACCTTATATATTAGAATAACTCATTGGTGCGTACATGAACTTACTTATGTACTCACCGGTGCGTATAGGAGCCACAGGCCGATGCTAAAAGCGTACATGGGTACTGTGAACCAGGCGAAGTAGCGGCCGATGTTGCGCACCGTGTAGCGGAACTTGCCGATGTAGTGGCCCGTTATGACGTGCTCACCGGCCAGCAGCGCCTTGTAGCTGCGGTATAGTTGTTATTTATGGCAATCATCGACCATTAAAGGCAATTATAGCAATTATCACCAGTCATCAACAGCCGTTCACGATTTTAACATTTATTCAAAATTATTTGGGTGTTGTTTGTGATATTTAGAAGAATGCTGGTGAAGGGTAGGTCATGAGTACCGGGTAATATTTAATTATATTGTATCGGGTCATAGTAAATATATTCAGATGAATATCGATGAGCAGCAATTCGTTGCTGTTGGATATTTGTTATTTAGAACAATCATCGATATTGTCGAGAATTATTTAACATTATAACAATTATAGAACATTGTCGATGATTACAATATCTGTAACTGCGTATTTCAGGACATAGACAAAATTACTAAAAATTATTCCGTATATCATGAAATTTTGGTACTGTTTCACACAGAACACCTAGTAAAATAGTTAGAAAAAACAAAGTGCCACACAACATGTACATCCGAGTTTATTATTGCCTGCGTGTGCCTCATAAAAAAGCAGAATAGAATACCTAAAATAAACACAAACACTACTCAATATGTGTAACACTCGAATTAAGCCTACTATTTCGTGCCTAAACCTTGTAAAACACCTAAAATAAAACAAATACCATACAGGCACAGCAAATACACTCACAACGCTATAAGCACCGTCCATGCACTAAGATGAACTGTCGCCACTGGGTCCAAATCCACAAAACTCAAAATAACAGACGACGAAATCAGGAACCACTCAATGTAGTTTTCTGAGCGGCGAAAATAAGATCTGAAGCTTGTGATCAGCTCTAATGCTTCTTTGAGAGCCAGAAATGTCGCCAGTAAAAGAAGCACTATGCCGATGATGTAAATTAAGGTCTTGTTGCCGAATGTTGGTGAGTCGTGAGCGTTATTGACGGCGAAATTCAGATTCAAGTTGATGACAATGCACTGCGTGATGGTGAGGAGCAAAAAAAAGCATGTCAGGATAGCATTGGCGACGATGATGTGGAAGACGGAGTTCCATTTGGCCTCTAAAAGAGCTTCCATTAGCGGCAGCTGCAGACTGTCTTGATGATTAGTGTCTTCTCCTATTTTCAGAACGGTTTTAGCGACTTTAAATTGAGTGGTGTTCTCACCGTGGTCTTTGGTTTGGGACTTGGTTCCTTCTCGCGGCGGGAGCAAGAAACTACAGTCTAATTTCAGCATGAACTGGGAATGCGCTACCTCGGTATTTTTGTACTTCTCGCTGTTCTGGACGTTTACGCAATCGTTTATTGCGGAACGTAAGGTTTTTGGTAGAGTAGAAGATAGAATCCCTTCTCCTACACGCCCGTTGACTGTTCGCTTAGTCCTTATGGATGATCCCTTGGCTAAAAGCATTCTAATGGCTTCTTGGTTGCTCACCACTGCGGCAACCTCCAAAGCATTCAACCCATCACTCGAAGTATCAACTGCTTCGATATCCAACAATACGTCGTCATCTAGAAGTCTCTTGAGACACTTGGTGCGGTCAACCGAATGATTATCTGTGACTTGGGTACTCGTCAGGAGGGTGTTAAGGTACTGGAAACTGTGCTCGGTTAGATCGATGTATCTTTGACTTTTTGTTTTCTTCATTGTTTGAATCAGAAGGTTCACATTGGGTTCGAAACCAGCATGTAAAGCGACGCTCAAGGGCAAGTCTCCTTTCACGTTTTTCTGCCAAGGATCGCACCCAAGTTCCAAAAATTCTGCCAGAAGTGCGTCGTCTGCTAAAGTTAAAATATGATGTAGAATAGTTTGAGATCCTACATACTGGTTGATGGTTAGCCGTTCTTCCAAGGGCGACGAGTCGAAAACTTCTCGGAAGCCCCCAAAGTTTTGGGTAAAACAGCAATTGTAGATCTTGGACACTAAACATTTCTTATCCCGAGCATCATCTTCATTAGAATGCATTTCTTTGATTTTGGCTCTAAGCTTCAAGCTGGCGGGACTTCCCCAATGAGTTGCGGTTTCTGATGCCTCATTCTGTGCATCAACATCGATGTTATCAGAAGCCAGCAAAGCGTCAGCGGTTCGTTCCCAAGCATCGGAATACTTATTCGATGCATTTTGGGTCAGTAAATGTAAGGGGGAGTCTCCTAACTTGTTACGCGCGTTCACATCTGCGCCCAACTCCAGAAGTTTCTCCACTTTTTTGGAAGCGAGATTGTGGACAGCCTTATAGAGCACCGTAACGCCACTACTGTCGGGCTCATTGATCAAGTTAACCCGTGGCTTTTGATTGGGTAAGTTTAGTGGGAATCGCGAGTTCAAGCGATGAATGCTCTCCAGTAGAATGTCGAAACAAGCATTGTTCTCTTTCAGAGAAAAATCTGCGGAACAAGATACGTCGCGTTAGTTTCTGCATTGAAAACCTGCTCAACAAAATGAATGGCATATTGAAAACTAGAACTGTGAATTATTTTATTGGTACAAAAGATTTATTCAATGTGTGATGTGTTTGCGACAGAGTTTTCAATTAAAATGAAGCATTCATGACTAAATGAACGCTTCACTAAATGAATTTAAACCAGCATATATCTTATTAAATTAGACTGCATAGGTTAGTTTAAGCCTTCTTAACTGGAACAAAGGTGTTCTTAAAAGAGGAAGGCAGAAGATTCCATTTGATATAGGGTCAAGCGAATGTGTAATCTATTCGCAAGATGTGTCCGTGCGCACAAAAACACTGGGTAGGAAGAAAGGTTTTGAAATAAAATTTAGAGGAGAATCCATTAAATACTGAAACCCAAGAAAGCAGTGAGTTGTAATAAGAAGGTCCGCGTCAAAAGAAATTAACTCTTCTAATATAACAAAAAGAATGCCTAGCTAACCTTAAAGCTTGGAATTCCATATCCCCCCCCCAACCCCTGAGAGCACGATTTCCCATAGATACAGTTGTGGATACAACTGAAACATTTAATGAACCTACGGAACACAATCGAGACCTCCCATTTTCCCACACCAGTTCTCGTAAAAACGGTATTGGATACAACTAATAACAAATTCAACTCACCAAACGCGGCGTGCAGCGTAGTCAAACCGTCAGGGGCATCACGTGGCCGCATTATCAACTCGGTGCGGTCGCCCACTTTCTGGAGCTCTGACTTCAGCCGCTCGGTGTCGTTATTGCTCAGGATGTGAACCACCTCCGACCATTGCAGAGGTTCTGTTTTTTTCAATTAGAAATTAGACGTTTTCTATAATTGAAAAAATTAGGCGTTCCTTAAATTAGAAATTATGGGTTTTTTAAAATTAGAAATTAGATGTTCTTTACATTAGAAATTAGTCTTTTTTAAAATTAAAAATCTCGAAATCTGTGTAATATTGATGTTTGATGAGATATTAGCGTGGTTTTTTGACAAGTAGAAATTTAGAAACCCGGGTTGTAGGGGTTTGTTCACATAAACATGTTGTGCGGGTTTTGTTTCTATCCTAACACAAAACTACGCGAATCCAGAGGACACGCATTTAAACTGTTCATATAAACATAGTTTTCTAGCGTCGATGGTAGCGCTAAATCTACACTATAATACAAACGGCGTCCGTCTGTCTGTATGTCCTGTCTGTCCGAAGTCAGCCGAATGTGTGCGGTGAGCGTATCTGTGATACAAGCTCGGCCTCATCAACTCTCGAGGAATTGAATTTTTTTATGTCTTACGGCCTTCCTTTCATTAAGCCTTTTTTCTTACTTAAAAAAAGGGGGGGGGGGGGGGGGGGAGTGGACTAGTTGAAAAAATGACGCCGAGGGTAAACTGATTGAGAAGAGAAGTCTTTTAGTGAAATGTGTGTTGTTTCAATTGAGCAAATGATAATTTTACTGTAAATTTATGAAATATGAACTGAATACAACCTGACACGAAACCGCAGTGTTCAAGAAAATTGATTATTTTGAGCTCTTGCATATGAATCATATTGAAAAAAACGGTTCTCTGAGCAATTTACCTAGTGACACATATATGACCCTACTCATAGTCAACGTGTTCAAACGCAAAATCCTAATACCCAAGGCAACACATTCAATACCTGCTCTGGAAATCTAAAAAAAAAATTCTGGAAATTTTATAACACAAAGTCCTAACATTGAAGGCCACATATTCGTTTCTACTTTAGAAATCTTATTACACAAAATTCTAATATCGAATAACACATTCCGCACCTGCTCTGGAAACGAGTCGCGTAGCCTCAAGGTCTCCTGTTTCGGCACAAAGTTCTAAGGTGCGTTGGGAGACGTTCACCAAAACGTCTTGTTGAAGCAACCGTTCGATGCAAGTGTAGTAGTTAACACCAACGTGCTTCTCTGTCCTGGTCATGTTCTTGAAGAGGCAACTGAAAAGACTATAGCTGCGGGAGGACAAGTCTAAAACTTCGGTGTCACGCGATACTTTCATGGACTTGAGCAAGACATCTGTGGTTTTGAAGTCCCCGTTACTCAAAGCCGCATTCAAAGGAATGTTTCCATGACGATCTTCTTTCCACGGGTTTCCTCCAAAAGTTAAAAAGCATTCCACCATTTCGTGGTCGAATTGATCGATGAAGAAGTAGAGCGTCAACCTGTCCCCGATGTATCGAGTTTGCCAGTCCTCGAAGACCTTTTTCTTGCTTTTCTTCAAAAGCTTTTTGATTGAAGGCTCATCTTTTGAAAAAATCGAATGCAGTAACTCTGAGAACTCTGACCTTTTGCCACGCTTCTTAACTTGCTGGCTCTTTTTGGAGTGCAAATCGAGTTGGAACTTCAGTTTGTTCGAAACGACAGCTCCGTGTTCGCATAGAATCTTCGCGCAAACGAGAACGCTGTCTTCCGCATCAGAAACGTGGGACTCGAGCATATGAAAAGGAGTTTTTCCCGCATCGTTGATGGGGTCGATATCTGCATCGGTTCCGTCCAACAAAGCGTGCAAGATCCGCTGAAGAGAAAGAGTTTCGAGATACGTTCTATTTTTGCACTGGGAGGCCACACGGTGCAAAGCCGAGTTGCCGTGCTTGTCTCTAGCATCCAAGAAGGTTCCTCTTTGGACTAACTCCTTTGTTAGAAAAGCTGCTGGACCCAAATTTTTGCTTTCTTCCGAGCTTTCGACCCAATTCCTCAAACAAGGAAGCTGTTTTCTAGCCGACAACTCCACTGCGTAGTGGAGAACTGTTAAACCGTTTTCATCAGGCAGATCAAGAAGGTTCGTAGACGGACATTTATCCAATAAAAACTTGAAGCATTTCTCAGCATGATGCTTTGCAGCGAGGTGAAGGATGTTCTTGCCATGAATTCCTTTGTCAAGGTTGGTGAACTGATCACCTCTTCTCAGGAACTCAATTTGGAGTGATTTCACGTCATCAGACGTCAATAGTTTGATCATTTTAGATGCTTCGAGAGGTTCTGCTGAGCCTAGAAAATAAAAATACATCATTATTTATATATCCCTTATGATTATCGAGTTCTAGAAATGAATTTTCAGCTTTAAAGAGAGAAAGAGTTGGGTGGAAGTAGTGACCTCTGCGTTCCCTCAGGACCGTTTTCTCAGTTTGGTATTTTCGTCAGAGCTGCGCTCCTGTGAAAATACAACGGGTAGTGAACCATGATTGAACCAAGGTCTTTATTGTACGATGTCTGATGTCTAACCCCTGCGCTATGGCAAATACGAACATTTGTTTCTAACGCAATTATTATAACCACACGCCGTAAACTACTCATGTGTCAAAATAAACCATTTTATTGGAGTTACAGAGAATGCTATTTTGATGTCTTACGAAGATCGAAATTGATGAAGCAGAAAGACTAATGACACGTCTCATTTCGGGTTTTGAAGTTTTTGGTGATACAGTAAATTCATTAAAACACTTGCCATCAAAATTTCAAAATCGTATCGTTTTTTAATGTTTGGGTACCCGCGCTTTTCGGAGCAACAAAATCTGTTCCCGAAAGTCGAATTTTCAACATATCATTATTTTTTAAGTTAGGCATTACCAATCAGAGCTAGCAGAGTTATCTTTATTACTAATTTAACTTTTTTTAAGCTAAATTACTCGTCAAAGACAAGTTGATGTATTGTTTAGGTATGCTGAAGAATGTTAGCGAAACCTTGCAAAGTTTAAATCGCACAGAATTTCAAGTCGGAGACGGTTGATACTTCGGCACAAGAAAGAACGTTACCTAAATCTGGCCACTTGCTAAAGTTTTGAATCTCAGAATCGTAGTACTAGGTATAAAAATCCCCCTTTCGCAAACGTACCGTTCGAATGCGGTTGGTTCGGGAATTTTCGCTGGAGCAGACTTCGGAATTGCTCTAGATCGTCTCCACGCACCAAATCAAACACCGTGACCTTCCCTGACACAGTATCCACGGGATGGACTTCCGTGAGGTAGTCGAGCAATACTTTAAAACAGGCGAGATGGTTCGAATCTTTCGCCTGACCTTTGGTTCCCGGTCTAGATGCGTAGGCAAGCACACTCTGTACAAGCGAGAAGCCCAATTGGTTCATCTGTTCAACACGCCAGTCTTGTTTCATGCTTTTGAGAAGCTCTTTGACATTAGACTTTATCCCGCTTTCGAGTGCGGAGTGTAGAGGGAGTCGGTCATCGTCGACGTTTGTTTTCCATGGATCATGTCCTTCATTCAACGCCTGGCCAACCAAGTTTTTGTGGGACGCTACAAGATATAAAATAGTTTTCGACCCCATGTACCCTTTTGGAATTTCGCCTGGTTTTGACGACCATGTCTTCTTCTTCGAAAAAGCCCCTTTTTGCAGAACAGCATCGTAGAAATGCTCTCTTACAGTTGAGGATGTCTGATCTGCTTTCTCACAAATCATTCGGTACAGTAAGCTTTTTTCTTCGGAGTCGAAGGATTTTCTGATATCTTTCAGAGCCACCCCACTGTCATTCACAGCATTCAGGAATAAGTTTCTGGAGTTGATGAGATATTCTAGGCACGATACGACATATTTCGTCGGTTTTTTGCGCAACGCAAGGCTCATCTGGAGGATGTTATGGAAGATGGTATCTCCGTTTCTGTCTCTGCAGTTCACATTCGCGCCTCCTTCTAAAAGGATCCTCATGCGCAGCAAATGTGTGGGGTTTTGGGTTCCGAATCCAAGTTCCACGGCGTAATGCAAAGGCGTTCTGCCGTCTTCGTCAGGTTCATCCAGCTCTAAAGGCGTCAGCACGTTTTTGATGATTTTCAAACACTCAGTGGCTCCAAAGGAAACACTTGCGTGGACCAGGGTTTGTTTTCGGGGAGCGTCAGACACCCTCAGGAGTCTCGCGAAGTTTTTTCGGTGACGAATAATTTCCAAGTCTAAACTCGCGGTGTCGTCTTCTTTCAAAATTGCCTCCAGGTGGTCCCACCTCAATTTGCTCTCTTCTGGAATGATGTTGAAGTTAATGATTATATTTATACTAGAGCACACAGCGCGCCAAAAATGACGATATTCGTTATATAATCAATACTATACATACAGCGTGTCCACAAGAAATGTCTGATACCGTTTGATACCGAAACCGTACAACCGTTCAATTCTGATTTATTTCTGGTTTTAAACATATACATATCGGTCTGTGGATACATTTTTGTGGACACCCTGTATAATACAATGCCAGGAGTCTCCTTAAATTAAAAAAAATGTTTATAAGAAACTTCTCCTACGTTATTGCAATGGGAATCTCATTGAATACATTAAATTGATTGGTCTGTCTTGCTTTGTTGGTACGAGTGTTTGTGACGCTCATAAGGTTGCTTGATGACCGTATTTGTGGTATGAGTTTCACCAGTGCACAAATAGAAAAATATTTTATTCGTTGGTACTATTAGGATGGACATATTTGTTGGTCATCCGCATTTGCAAGATTTATTCTAAGAAAACATTTAATCCCGTCATTTTCGTATAAGCAAGTCTCAAGATATGGAGGATGACAAACAAACTAGATCCATCTGAATAGTACCTGAAGTTGAAAAATTAAGCTTACGAACGCCTAAGACACACGCACTAACCAAGCAAACAACAACTGTGTATTGTTATTTAATTATTCTTAGCCAAGAAATTTTTGGAAATTTTTTTTTACTTTTCGATAAGCAGTATTTCCTTAGCAATAGAATAAATTTTCGAGCAATGTTTTTGACCTGTAAACGAAAGTGAGCGGATGCATGGTTTTTCTATAATTGAATGGAATATCATTTCAAAAATTGAGCAAGCAGATCCCCATTGTAATAAAAAGAGAGAAATTCCGCACAAAGATATGTCTATTTGTAAGTTTATGGAGACCTGGTGTTTTATTATGCAGCGTGACCCACAAAAATGTCTCCTCTTTTTGAGTCGCAAATTTTTTAAAGATATAGGTTTAAAAAATTTAAACAATTTAAACAATTTATTTACAGAGTTTCTACAGAGTCTATGTAAATCCTTACATATACTTTAGTATACAGTGTATATTATGCAAAAGCGACCAACTCTTTATTATTGACTAGTGGATATAGTTTAATTACGACTGAATTTCGTATACGGCTTTCTCAAAACAATGTACTCACTCTTTCGCTGCTCAGTACTCATTTGTTTTATTTTTAAGTCGGTGATATAGATGTAAGTGTAATGAGTTAAAACAAATAAAAGGGCATCAATTTCAGGAAAATAATGCTTCATAAAAGAAAACTTGTTTACACCTTAAACTACAGCAAAACATTCATGAGTAATCGTCTGTCAAAATATGAGTACAGTTTTTTGGGAGACGCTTTCTATTGTGAAATAAAGATTTTTGTTATGCGGGCATGTTAAAGACGCTGATAATTTATAATGTGACATTCGGTCGCTAATAAAGCTATATTGACTTTGCGCCACTTATGAAAAGATCAAATCGTATTCCTATTAGAATTCATCGAAGACAATGGTAACGACACGTTTGAAAATTGGTTATTAACAAATTTGTATTAACTTTGTGTAGGATAAGTAGAAATAAGGCTTGCTGCTAGACAGACCCGAATGTGTTGAAGACGTTAATAACTTCAACAGCGAGTGTGGGGACACACCTCGTGTATAGATTCCGCGTTCTCTTAACTCCATACTAAATAGGGTCTTCATCCTTCCTCTCATTGAGCATCTTTGCAGTGGTAAGGGAGGCCAAGACTAACTTGTAATCAATCACTTTACAAGCGAAACTAGTTTACTTAGAAATTTTTATTAACAAGTTAACCGCGATAGGTTAAACTAGAGTTCAATATTCTATTTTACTCAAGTCCAAAGTCAATCGTGGCACAATATTTTGGATTGCGCTTTCATTTAACTTTTATCAAAAATTTAAGAAATTTGAGTTTTGACTACTGGTCGGTCAGCATTATGAAAATCACCTCCATGGCCACCGGTGATGCACGTTGCGGTGAAAGAGTGAAATTGGTACAAGAAGGAATAAATGTTTGCTTCTATTGTGATACAATGGCTTTAGAAACTCATGTTTTGCTAAATACGGGTTTAGTGTTCAAGAAAATAAATCATTCAGCTTTAAATTGAATGGTCGGATTATAGTTATGGAGGTTTTATGTATATATATATATATATATATATATATATATATATATATATATCAAGGTCCAAAGTCACATAAACAGTTAGATTAGATGAGAGTTGTTACATTTTAAATCAAAAAGTATGTTTTGTTGATCACATTCGTTGGCTTAAAAATTATTTATTTGGCTCTGTGCTCCCCAGCTTCCTAACCTTTCTCTAACCAGTTATATAAGTCACTCCCATTCCTTCAGTTTCCAACCTATCAAATTGTTTTTCCCTCAGTTTCACCACCCTTCACTAACCAATTACTTTGGTTACTGTTCGTAAGTTTCACCACCCTTCAATTACCAATTACCTGGGAGGTTGAACGAAAGAGGTTGTGCAGCTCCGTACTGTTGAAGCAGAAACTCGGCTTCTGTATTGGACGACCAAGAAGCCAAAGTCAATATGTTCACTTTCAATTCCACAGGCAAGGGCGTAATGAAATTCGCCTCGTCGAAATTCAGGACCTGATTAACATCAATGTCTGCGTGTTCAAAAAGTTCTTTGAGGCATTCCACAGCTTGTCCATTTGAGGACCTTGAGGTCAAGCACGCTTGTAAGAGACTGAAACTCACGTTTTCCAGTGGCAACTTGTGGGTAATTTTTCGGTATAGTTTCATTTGCTGTAGAATCAAAGCCACTTCCTTGACATTGGCTTTCACAAGTGCAGCGTGTAGGGGAATTTTTCCGTCCCCTATGTTACGCTGCCATGGGTCACACCCACAATGGATCAGGAGATCTATCAACGAAGAGTCGCTTTTTTCGACGGCGCAGAAAAGTAGAGTTTTTCGACCGATGTAACGGTTGAGAAGAACTCTGCTTGGGTTTATCCACGAGTTTATTATTTCAATCAAGTCTGGGGTTTTCTGTAATGTGCAAGGATTCACAGATAGATCATCACACAAGACATCGTAAACCTGTTCTTCCGTAATTTTACGGTCAGCCACTCCTCGCTCATCTAACTCCGATTCTTGAGTCAAGAGTTGTTTGATGCGGTTGATCGATATGTCGGTACTTTCAAAATGATCTTCTAGGATCTCTACAGGAGTTTGTTTGTAGTTGTTTCGAGCATCCTTATGGATCGTCCTCATCTTCAGCAGACACTCCAGGCACGTCAAAATGCCATCTTGGTTTCGGTGTCCCTCTTTGCAGATTATCCTAACGAGCAGATGCAAGGGGCTTTCGCCGTGGTTATCTCTAGCGTTCACAAAAGCTCCATTTAGAAGTAGAAGTTTCAGACATGCCACACTTGCAGTGGTCAATGTTTGAGCAGCTTTTTGAACGGCCCAATGCAAGGGCGTCATGCCTTTTTCGTCAGGGAGGCTGAGTTTCATCGGGTCAGTGTTTTTGCGTAGCAGGTATTGCAAGCAGTCTGCGGCGCTTTCTTTGACAGCTGCGTGAAATATCGTTTGACAACTGCGCTCGTCTGGAAGACAGATGGCGAGGTTCAGGTTGTTGCCGCATTTTACTATCTCGATTTCCAAGAGGTCCCGGTCATCTTGTTTGAGAATATCTTCAAGTCCAGAGCCGCTTTGTGAACCTGCAACACATACCATGAATGATAAACTTCAAAATGCAAAAGTTGTCTACTGGTGCAATTCTTCGTTGGTCTAGAGTAAGTGATATTTTGGAAAAGTGTTCCCCCTCATATTATTTTATTTGGATTACTCCATTTTCTATACGAATAACTGTTTCTTGAGTGTCGACCATTTTCTTGACAAAATTTCATTTCGAATTTAGAAATTTGTTTCCGATATGAAGTTTTTCGGTGTTCATTTAATAAGATGGGGTGCGATAGGCACACCAACCGAACAAGAAAGCAAGGAACAAGTGTTATCAAATAACCATAAGCGTTATGCATAGTCATATCTAAGCACAGTTCAAAAATGCCTAATTTTTAACGGTAGAAAAAACTGAACACGAGGTAGCATACCAGAAAAATCATGTAACTTACTTGCAGTGGGAGAGCTAGTCAAAAGTTTGAATTGCGTCCGTTCTCTCAGAAAAGCTTCAATTTCTTCGTTGCGGATCCACGATATAAGTTCTTCCAGGGAACACAAGTCCGTTCGACTCTGTTGATTCAGGTCCAACAGACACAAAGGGCTCGTGAGTAGTTCCAAACAGGCAAGATGATCACCATTACAGTCTTCTGCCATAGTATTTTTAACTTCTGCGTTGCAGAGCAAAGTTTGGAAGAGGCTGAAGGTGTCTTTCCGCAAGTCCACCGTAGGGCTTTGGTTTGCGCGTTTCATGGAGTCCAGGAGAATTTCAACAACCCTCACATCTCCTCTCTCTAAGGCAGCATGCAGAGGTAGCTTTCCATCCTTTATGTTCCGAATCCAAGGGTCAACTCCACTTCGTATAAGGGACTCAATTGGCTCAAAGGCAAGTGACTCGAGACACAGATACAAAATGGACTTCGTTCCCACGTATTGGTTCGTAATAGAATCTTTGCTGGTTTCCATGTGGGGCAAAATTTGATCGAACTCCTTGCTGATGATTTTGTTGAGGACTTCCCATTGG
Organism: Morinoia aosen; assembly: GCA_030386875.1. NCBI lineage: Eukaryota > Metazoa > Arthropoda > Malacostraca > Amphipoda > Talitridae > Morinoia > Morinoia aosen. The sequence goes on from CM059580.1 coordinate 45,032,032, forward strand.
TTAACGTGCTTGTCAGAGCGCTGTTTTTGAGATGAAACAGAGATACCGATCTCTATTAGTCTGGATTGATCAGCTTCGGGGGCCACAGCCCCACAATCGAGGAGTTTTTGACATATGATTGCCTCGAAGCTTCCAGCTTTAGTGACCACACGGGAAAATTTATCGAGAGGAGATTTCAGTGAGCCGTTCAAGGCGAGTACATCGGTCTTCTCATGATCCAACAGCAAGCTCAGGCATCTGAGAGACCCTTCCTCGTTCACTCGATCTGAGTTCATCAGAGTGGCGACGTACGTGTGAAGAGGGGAGTCCCCATTCTCATCTCTAGCGTTCACATCGGCCCCCTTCTCCAAAAATCGCTTCACACATTCCAGACCAAATGTGCTCCGCCCTAGAGCCGCGTCTTCAACAGCTTGATGCAGGGGAGTCCGGCCGGAAATATCAGGGATGTTCAGAGACCCCAACAATACGGGGTCGTTCAACATGAACCGTAAGCAATCCTTCGACCTCCGACCAACGGCTTCGTGTAGAATGGACGTTTTGAGGTCGTTTTGGGGCAGAGTCTCCGGCTCGTATTGGAACTTGTGGCGGTGGAGAGCGCATTGGAGTTCCAGTGAATCTCTATCGTCTCTTTGCAAAGCCAGCAAAAATTTGTCCAAGTCCTCTGGCACTGAAATAATTGAAAGTGAATGAAGATTGTTGATGGTTGAATCAGACTTATTTTTGATTGGGAGTTAGGCTAGTGATACATTGATTGAGTGCTAGACCTACTCATGCCTTGATTGAATGCTAGTTTTATCAATGTACATATAATCACACACAGGGTGTCCCACAAAAAAATGTAAAATGCACTCCCCCTTTGACTGGCCAGTGCTTTCTTCAGACATAGTCTGAAGTCTGATTAGTTAAATCGGAGAAAAGAACATTACATTTGAGAAAGTTCAGTGCCATGGAAGAAAAAACATAGTTGTACCCGAAATCAAAACAAAAAATACTCGAGTAATCCGCAATCAAGCGATGAGTAGATTTTTTTTAGGACACCCTGCACGTGCACGGCTATTGAAACTGGGAGCATAAGTACATGTAGGCTACTGAAACGGAACATACGCACATGTAAACTTCTGATACTGAAAACATAAGCACATTTAAATTTTTGAAACTGGATACAATACGCACATGTAAACTTCTGAAATTGGGCACCTACGCACATGTAAAGTATACATTCCACGTATATCTCGGCACACACGCATTCCCTGTTTCCATGACAAACACGAGCTGGAGGATATCATGGTATGTATAACTTCCTCCTAGTTTTACCTTGTTGACGTGTCTCTGATTTCCGTGCTCCACTCTCAACCAAAGCAGCGACAGCTTCTGGCCATTCAACATGGTAGGCAATGTCCAGAGGAGTCATGTTTTCTAAATGTTCACATGAGGCATTAACGTCGATGATCACGTCTGGCTCGAGCAAACGTTTCAAACACCCGATGGGTGAGTACGTTCTGTCTCTGGGTGACAACGGGTGGTGATTCAGTAAGATCTTCGCGAGGAGACTAGCGCTGTGGGCTTTCAAGTTGATTTTTCGGTTTTTAGATATATGGTTCGTCTGGTCGTTGGAGAATTGAGTTCCCTTCCTTATCTTCTTCATTTCTTCTACCAAGAAATGAGCTACGGGTAGGTTCCCGTTTACGAGAGCCGCGTGTAAGGCTAACTTTCCATCCCCAGGGTTCCCCAACCAAGGGTCAAGGGTCCAGTTCTTCATTACGTATTCCACGTGGTCGTAATCCAGAATTTCCGTCAAGCAGTACAGAAGGCTTTTGTTTCCAAAATATACGCTTTCTGGCATAAACTGTGGGTTCTGGAAGATTTTCTGGAAGCTCTGCTCCAACATGCTCTTATCCGATATCATCAAAGCTAAGTAAAACTCTCGCCAAAGCTCTTTAGTGCAGGCACTTCTAGACCTGGATTTGGCCTCTTCGAAGTCTTGTTTCATGTGCTGCGGCGCTATCGCCATCGGCGTTTCGTTGCTTTGATTGACGTACCCCAAATTCACATCGGAGTGGTCTAGAAGAACATGAAAAAACGCATCCTTTTTAACTCCGAACTCTTCGGTGCTTGTCTTTGAAAGAACGTGAAGCGGCGTGTTCATGTCAGCGTCCAAACACGACACCCAAGCGCCGTGGTCAACCAGCATCCTCATACACGCTAGGATTTTGTGCGAATTCTTCTGCCTTGCGCGCTTTACAGCGTAATGAAGAGGAGTACATCCATTCTTGTCCGGCTCGTCCAACTGGGACGGAGAGGTCATTTTGTTGAGCAAAACTTCAAGGCATTCTGGGGCTTCGAGTTCGACTGCGAGGTGTAGGATTGTTTTCTGGTGGACAGATCCCTCTGGTCGCAGGATCTCTGGCGTGAGGACATTGCCTCTCATTGCGATTTCGACGTCTAGTTCATCTCGTTCGTCGTTCCGAAGGAACTTTGAGAACTTGTTCAAAAGAAAGGGACCGTCCCCTGAAACAAGAAAGAATCTTTGATAAATTGTTAAAAAAATAACTTGTTTAAAAGAAAACGGTTGTATCCTGAAACGAGAAAGTTTGAGGGCTGTATACTGAAATTCAATTAAAAAGAACTTTGATAACTTTTTTAAAAAGGGTTGTACCCTGAAACACGACAAAAGAAGAGTACGTTGTGAAGGAATTACATCGGCACGTAATTTTGAATCGTAGAGGTTTTAGTACCTAAAAAATACTACAATAACAGATACTTTCAACCCTGTCGGTTATACTGTGAAGCCGGTTACTTTAAATTCAAAATTATTTAATTCAGGAAATTATTGTTTCTTCAACGTTTAGTTTATGGTAGGTCGTATTCTAATTAAACAAATTCATATTTTAAAATGCTTAACAAATACATTCTATCAGCAAATACAAAAATAACTTGAGTACAATAACTTAGGTACAAATACAAAAAAATTGAGGTCTTTCATTTACCACACGCAAAGGAAGTTTTAGTGGCCCCCATCTTCTCCAGAATTTGCTGGCCTTTTGCGTATCCACATTTAACGGCCAAATTTAAGAGCGAAGGCCCATTAGAATTCAGTTTTTGGTTTACATTCAAATGCAGACCAGAGTTCATCAAAATGTGGAGGCACTTGTCATGGTTAGAATCAGACGACCGAGATGATGACGGATTGCGTGAACAAATGATCGTTTTTAGTAAACTGAAACTGTGCTTCGTGATGCGATTCATTTCGCTGGAAGTACAATGTTCTTTCATCGACGCTATAATGGCGGCAACTATGTCAGGATTGCCTCTTCTAAGAGCAACGTGGAGGGCAATTTCTTGGTTATCTGTTGACGATATCCAAGGGTTCATTCCTAAATCCAAAGCGACTTTTACGTTTTCCGGACTGAAGTGCTTGGTTATGGTGTGCAGTATGGGCTTTGGGCCCACGTATCTGTTCAGTTGGTTGCTCCCTTCTTTGCGGAAATTATCCCTGCACATGGACACGGTCTTCTCTAAGAGGTTGTATTTCGAAGCCACTATGTTTCCTTCCAACTCCAAAATCAGGGAACCGTTGGCAGTTTCATCGTCCACGGTTTCATTGAACCGTCGTTTAAAAAACATGACCTGGTCCTCGTCAACGCACCCATGCAAAGATTCAAAGATGCCACCAGGCTTAGGTAGAGCGTCCAAAACAGTTTCACCGTTGCAGTTCTCCACATTGCGAGACAAATCTTTTTCACACAGAATCGTTTCCAGTAACTGGCGGAAGATTCCTACCCCATTGACAGGCACATTAATACACCGCTCCGCGAGATGGTGCAAGGGAGTGTTCCCGTTTATGTCCCTAGCGTTGACACTTGCACCCGAACGAACGAAGATCCTGGTGATCTGAAGGAGTTTGAAGGATACTTCGGTCGTTCCTAAATCAATGGCCAAGTGGAGAGGCGTGCGTCCGTAGAAATCAGGGATATCGATGTCCATAGGGTGTGTTAGTCTCCGTACGATTGACCGTACGCAATTGACGGACTGGTGCTTCACAGCTTCATGCAGGAGTGTTCCGTGCCTTGAGATCTCGCGTAGTCGCCATCTAGCGTTTCTTTCTTTGACCGAAATCTCTTCTTCTAGGGAAACGTTGTCATCTTCTTCCAAAATGGACTTCAGCTTTGACAACCCAGCTTCTTTGAAGCCTGAAAAGTTAGGTTATTTGTTAGTGCAATTCTCCATGACTACTTGAAAAGTATTCTAAAGAGTGAGAGGCTGAAATCATAATATAATATGGAGTTTAGGGAAGGGGAATCTATCGATAATGAGTGTTCTCACTCAAGCCTTCCTGCGTACAGAAACAGTATATTAGGATACGAGTTGAAACGATGGAAGTTCAAGAATAAAGCTAAAGGTGATGAAAAACAGGACAGCAATGAACCGAACAAGCATAATGGTCAAGTGTCAACTTTGGAGATGGGTGGTGGGGTGGGGGGTAGGGGGGTGGGGGGGTGGCTGGAACAAATTTCATCATTGATAAATTAAGAAAAGTATCATTAATACGTCTTCTAGAGTGAGCCTCAGAATTAGGATTGAAGGTATAAGTTCGGTTTGCCTCTGCCAAAATAAATTCAATGAATGTGCATCCAACTTATTTGTACTTAGCTTTTGACTATAAAACATTCCTGTTAAGTGGATGATGGAATTATTTAGCTGAATTTTTTGAAATTATATATCAATGTATTTCTGAAATAGCAGGTTGTTAAAATGTCTCTCATGTCAAATGTCTCAACTTTTATAACCTCACTAAAAATATCCCTGCAAAAAAACAAAGAACGTTAGTCGTGCCCCTAATCGCTGTCACAAAAATGTTTAGTTCGCAATAATGGAATGGTTTTCATGAATAAAAACTTGGCGGGTTTTAGTATGTGGTCGCAATTAATATTGATAAGATTAACAGGCTAAATGCGAAGGGACTCACCGGTGGTCACTGGGGGAAATTTATTACCCTGTTAACCAACCTGCAGTCACTTACTAAATTTTAATGGAAGTTAAATAAATGCACGATCTAGTTCATGTTAGCTATTTTCAAAATTGCTTACTACAATAGAATTTAAATATGAAATGAAAATTGAATTTCAGTTAAACCAATTCCAAAGAAATTTGTTAAGTACTAGAGAATGTGCAAGAAATGTGTTGACTAAAATCAAATATTCAAAAAACAACAAAAAAAAATGAGTCTCTATTTTGCTCTCGTCATTATATTTTGAATTTGAGTAATGCCTTCAAATTCTACAAATGAAAGGCTAGTTAATGAGATATAGTAAAAAATTGTTTAAATTGTTTGAAGAGTATCCAGCCCATCAAAAATGAAGGGACTCGATTTTTTGCTTGGAGAAATCTTGCTGATGTGGATGGCAAACAAATGTATCCTTCCAGATAGCACTCGCGATTAAAATAATCTTGTACACGTGCACTGATGTAGCTCGTATCACTGACACGGTCATTAAGCCTCCTTATGAGCGTCACAGACACACGTACAAGAAATATTAAAATATTTTTTCACTGGTACAAGAATATTTTAATCATGGATACCATTAGGAGGGATATATTTGTTTATCATCCGCATCTGTAAGATTTATTAAAGGAAATAATCGAATCCCCGTCATTTTTGACGGATGGTGTACTCAAGTATTTAATAATCCCTATCACTATAATAATAAGAGCCGCGTCCGTCCGTGCGACCCCCTCTTTTAATCGGTAGCTTTGATAGCAACAAGGATAAAGCTTAAGAAATACATGAAATTATTTTATTGCATTATTTTTCTGGGGCGATTCAATTCCCTTTCACTTGGATTGTAGTATCCAGAATACGCAATCGGCATATTTTTACAAATAGAAATTTTCTTTCAAGCTTTCTTTGTTTAAATTCATCCTGTTGCTCTGATATTTTTAATTTTTAATGCGAAAAGGTTTTAAATTCGTTTGACCAGTACCAGGCTACCACTTAGTATAAGGCCCAAGATTTTTGAACTTGAGTTATTGTTTTCGAAATTGTGATTTTCTTGAAAAGCTTCGAAGAGACAATAGACGACATTTCAGAATAAAATTCCGGTAAAAGACGCCACCAAGGATAGAAATGTATTTAATTGCAAGAGAGAAGTAGCAAGACTTCAACAGCAAGAAAAATGCCGAAGACGATCGGATGAACAACGCAAAATGGCAGGACGAAGCAATGCTGCTCGCCAACGAGAAGCTAGAGATAAATTGACCCTTGAACGGCGCTTGGAAATTCTACGGAATAATGCAGAGCAACACCGAGTAGCTAGAGAGAGCTTAACACATGAAAGAAGCGAGAAAATTCTTCGGCATAGCGCTGGACAACATTGAGTGGCACGAGAGAATTTACTTTTAAAGAAAGAAGGATGAACTGGTGGATTTAAAAGAGGCATAGAGCGAGGGTCGCAGTCTTGTGGTTGAACATTCCTAATTCCTGAATTATACTTCTGTGTTTGTTTATCACCTTATTTTGATCTTCCCAAGAAATATGAAAATGTAATTGCACCATACATTTCATATGGTACGATAACAGTTATTTCTTAAAGAGATCACCGAAGAGATGATAAAATGTCAATCATTTATATAGGTGTGTGAATGAGCGATTTACAAAATGGTGCACAAATGTGTTAAAAGGGAGACGTGTTAATTAAAAGTTTACCTTCTTTGTGATTGATGCGGGATGGAGAGGACACGTGGTTGAACAAATCAGCTTTCAACACAGCGTGAGCCTGGGTCAACCCCATTCCCAACGCCAGGTCCACCGCATTCAACCCGTTGCGACCCTTCTGAGTGATATCCAAAATAATGTCTTTGGAGAGAAGCACTTCCAAGCATTTCTGGTACGACTCATCTTTGGGATCGTAGTTACACAGAACACTTTGAAGAAGGCTATAGCTGTCCAAGCTAAAGTTAAGTTGTTCCGCGCGCGCTTTCTTCTTCATCTCTCTAATCAAATCTTGAACTAAGGTATGGTCTCCGATGGACAAGGCAGCATGTATAGCCATTTTGCCGTCGTCTGTGTTCTTTTTCCACGGATCATGACCTTCATTTATGAACAACTGGACGCAGGTTCGTTTAAGTTTAAGCACAGACAGGTACAAAACGGTTTTGGAGCCGATGAACAGTCGCGAACGGACTTCTGGAGGTACCTCATTGACATCGAAGTTCCATGCTCTGTCTGTTCGTGTGTCTCTCTGCAGATCTATGTAGGTCGGTGCTTTATAAATGTTCTCAGCCTGGTCTTTTTTAGCTGAAATCATATGATGAAGGTCAGCCACCAACTTTTGCTCAGAGTTTTCTTTCATTCTGAACTCCAAAATTTCGTTGGGCGTCAAGTCGGCTATGTTCGTGCAGGTGAGACTGAGGTTGACGCTATCTAGAAGAATCTTCGCAATTTCCATAAAATGAGACGACTCCTCACATATGTTCATGGCCACCTTATGCAGAAGAGTGTTGCCATCGTTGTCTTGTGCGTTAATGAAAGCGCCGTTCTTTAAAAGCATTCCGAGCGCATCTAAAGCAAACGGAACTTTGACAGAAATGACAGAATGCAATGCCGGACAACCACTGCAGTCTGGTTCGTCGATGAAAGTTGAACTTTTTGTCTTTTTCAGGATGAATTCAAGGCATTTGGGGGCACAGAGCTCAACAGCGAGGTGGTAAATGGTTTTATTTTGAGGGGCTCCTTCCGGCCGAAGAAACTTTTTTATTTCAAATGAGAATTCGCTGAGCCAAACTTTCAGACCTTCGATGTTATCGGTGAGCAGGTAGCGTTCAGCTTCGCTCCACGTCAGAGAAGGCGGTTCTGAAATGGATAGATTAGAATTATTATGCTGATAAACGATATTATTTTATTAATAATTAATCGAAATTGATAGTAGAAATTGACTTGAGTCATGGTCACCGTGGCCGAGTGGTTAAGAACGCGCCCTTCTGAGAAGGTGTGGCAGTTCGAATCCGGGCGCTGCGTGGTGATTTCTCTCCGTTGAGCGAAGAAACAACAAACAACTCAAGCACAATTGCCCACTCTACCCAGGGGTTGGAAATGAGTACCGGCTTGACCGGGGGTAACCGTCATGGCGTCCTGGTGTTAGTTATAAGGCATTTGAAAAAACCAACATACAAGATAATATGTACAGTATCAGTCTTCGTTGATTGTAATAGGGCATCCTCGAATCCCGTGGTGTCAATGAGGTAGATATATGTTAAAAACCATCATTATCTCTCTAATATTATTTAAAGATTTAATAGCCACGGCAAAGGGGATCCCGGGAGAACGAAAAGGAAAAATCATTTAGTATAAACTGTACACAACGGGGAATCGGTGCTCAATGTGTGTCCCCACACAGAACATCCTGCCCCGAGAAACAAGTTAGGAAGAAAGAGGACCAAAAGAGGAGATGGCAAAGAATGCATGAGTACCAAAATTGAAATATTTCTTCTTAGCTATACCAACCTCTATTGTACGTAAAATGTAACAAAATTTTATAAATTGAAAAATAAAATTCGGAGGTTACCTCTTCCAAAATAAAGCGTTGAAAAATGAGATGAAATTATCGATCATTCTCACTATATTTAAATGCCTAAAAAATATCTGATCACCCTCCCTAAGTTAAACGGCTTGAAAAATTCAATGATGGCTCCTATATTAAAATGCTTAAAAATCTATTGGATACCCTCCCTGACATTGAGAACAAAAAAGAATTTAGCACCTGAATTAAAAAGTGAATTTCGAATTCGAACATTTCGCATCTCATGGCCACCATTTTTTTAAACTTAACTTTACCTTAGACAGCTTTAGCCTTCTTCAAAATGTTCTTCGTAACTATGATCACATAGATGAGTCGTACGGAAAATGCTTGGAAGGGCTACTCTCCAAATACATTATTTTGGATATCACCCAGAGCTTTATCTTGAGTTTAATCTTTTCATTAAATAATACCACAAAAACTTGTAAGGGAATACTTACATGTACAAAGCACACAACTTTACCTTTCCCGGTGAGAAGAAACCGAACGTTTGAAGATTCTTCCAACATCCTCTGGGACTCCACATCACCGATGTTGACGATGAGAGAGGGAATAGACGTCGACACAGCAGCGAATTTCAAAAGCTTATTGTCTTCTTGCAGATGTTCAGTGTAATTATCATCTTTCCGAAGCAACACCTCGAGACAGTCGTGGTGATTCTGAGATTTAAATTTTTTTTCGACAGGTACAGCGAACAAGATGGCATCTAATATGAGACCACAGACCAAGCCTTGTAATGTGTTTTTATGAGCTCTATCTTTCATGACACCTAGGATGTAAGAGGACATTTCTGCGTGGTTCCGCGCGACAGCTGCGTGGAGAGGTAGCATTCCATCCGACGGGTTATGATTGAAGACATCCAGTTCGAGTTGTTCAACGCAGGACCTCACATCTTCCACCTCAAGCTCCTGGGCAATCAGATATAAAACAGTTTGCCCGTTCACGGGGTACTTGAAGACTTTTGACATGTCCCCAGAAGATGCGAAGTCGTTCGATCTTTGTTGGATTTCCTGCTTCATTCGTTCGAATTTGAGCTTCTGGGTCAGAGACGATAGCATTGTCTGTACCAGTTGTTTTTTCGGATCTGTGGGAATAAAAAGGAACTCAATTTAACACTCTAACAGCAATGGGTTAACACGTTCTTTGCGTATTGAGCTCTACGTGTATCAGTTGGTAAATAGCTTATTCATGTATTAGAGTAAATGAATGACATTTCATGTAATCGAGACTTCTTGACGAAATAATTGCTATTGTATGAGGTGAAATATATTGTGGAATTATATTTTTTATGTTTCTTAGGATGGATAAAAATGTCTTCGAACAGTAAAATATATATTCTTACTCTGCACCTCATAATCGAACCAAAGCAAACGTTAACAACCGCGGAAATTCTACTCAAATTGATATCTAATTGTAGTAACAATTTTAAGAGAACATTATACATGAACTGGATCGTGCTTTCATTTACCTTTAATTAAGTATTCATGAAAACTGAGTTTGTGACTGCAGGTCGGTCAGCAGCCGTTTTATGAAAATTGCGTCCGTGGCCACCGGTGGCACATGGTGCGGCCAAAGTGTTAAGCATTTGTTCCTGTTACTTGTATATTGCTTCATCATGGACTACTTAAATTCACAATATATACCGTGGACTCGTTTCATTTTATTCGTGTGAATTACTTCGATATCATAGCATACAGTTCGCACAACTGTACATGACACACAGTGCCTCAAAGAATGTCCTCGCACTGTGAAAAAGGGTAACTCACATATTTTTAATATTGATTTCAGGTACAACTAAGTTTTCTTCAGTCATGGCATGCAATTTTCTACCATTTAAATTTTTTTTCTCTCATATTCCCTCAAATGTGATGTTCTTTCCTGTGATTTATTGACTGATCATAAATTAGTTTTAGCCGCCTTACTTCTGCAAAGATGTTCGAATAGAGGAAGGATCAAGGCACCATTTAGTATGGAGTTGAGGGAAAGCGGAATCAATGTACAAAGGGTGTTCCCGTACAGGATTCCGTGTGCAAAAAAAAAAAATGTAAGTCAAGAATGAAGGTTATGAAACAAGATAAAAATGAAAAAGAAAGTTAAAGATGCAAAAAACAGGACAGCATTAAGCAGAAAAAAAAGTCCTTAACAAAACCACAAAAGCATTTTAATTAAACAAAAAAAAGACCTACCTAACTCTAAGCTAGAGCCATCATATTGTTCCCTTGGGAGTGCTAATTCCCATAAATACATTAGTAGCATCCCCTTGAGAGGTTTCTTTGCTCACCAGACTTGTCTCTATGTCAATATACACTTCCCACATCAAAACTAAATACACGAGCTCTGGCCAGTCGAAGCGTGACTTCATTTTGGGGGGTACTCTGTATATTGGAGGGTTCTGTATATTGGGTTACCCTGTATATTGGGGCACCCTGTATATATTGGGGGTACTCTGTATATTGGACCCCCTCAGGGGGACACAATTATTGTATATATGGGAATTAGCGCTCCCAGGGGAAAAATACGAGGGCCCGAGCTGAAAGTTAGGTAGGCCTTTTTTTGTTGAAATAAAATGCTCTTTGTTATGTTAAGGACCACCTTTTTCGGTTCTCTACTGTCCTGTTTTTCAGTACCTCTGACTTTCTTCTTCAACTTTTATCTTATTTCATGAACTTCTTTCTTAACTTTACTGTTTCTATGCCCCTTCTGCATAGATTCCTCATTCTCTTTTCTCCATACTAAATGGTGGCTTCCTCCTTCCTCTCTTCGATACGCTCTTTTTCTGTAGCGGTTAGGGAGGCTTAAACTAACTTATAATCTAATCTAATCTGCATATTGGAGGGTTCTGTACATTGGGGTACCCTGTATATTGGGGCACCCTGTATATATTGGGGTACCCTGTATATTGAGGCACCCTGTATATATTGGGGCACGCCGTATATTGGGGCACCCTGCACATTGGGGTACCCTGTATATTGAGGCACCCTGTATATATTGGGGTACCCTGTATATTGGAGGGTTCTGTAAATTGGGGTACCCCATATATTGGGGCACCCTGTACATTGGGGCACCCTGTACATTGGGGCACCCTGTACATTGGGGCACCCTGTACATTGGGGCACCCTGTACATTGGGGTACCCTGTATATTGAGGCGCCCTGTATATATTGGAGTACCCTGTATATTGGAGGGTTCTATAAATTGGGGTACCCTGTATATTGGGGCACCCTGTATATATTGGGGCTCCCTGTATATATTGGGGCTCCCTGTATATATTGGGGCTCCCTGTATATATTGGGACACCCTGTATATATTGGGACACCCTGTATTTATTGCGGAGGCCTGCATATTTTGGGGCCCCTGTATATATTGGGGCACCCTGTATATATTGGGTCACCCTGTATATATTGGGTCACCCTGTATATATTGGGGCTCCCTGTATATATTGGGACACCCTGTATATATTGGGACACCCTGTATTTATTGCGGAGGCCTGCATATATTGGGGCACCCTGTATATATTGGGGCACCCTGTATATATTGGGTCACCCTGTATATATTGGGGCTCCCTGTATATATTGGGACACCCTGTATATATTGGGACACCCTGTATATATTGGGGCTCCCTGTATTTATTACGGAGGCCTGCATATATTGGGGCACCCTGTATATATTGGGGCACCCTGTATATATTGGGGCACCCTGTATATATTGGGGCACCCTGTATATATTGGGGCACCCTGTATATATTGGGGCACCCTGTATATATTGGGGCACCCTGTATATATTGGGGCACCCTGTATATATTGGGGCTCCCTGTATTTATTACGGAGGCCTGCATATATTGGGGCACCCTGTATATATTGGGGCACCCTGTATATATTGGGGCTCCCTGTATTTATTACGGAGGCCTGCATATATTGGGGCACCCTGTATATATTGGGGCACCCTGTATATATTGGGGCACCCTGTATATATTGGGGCTCCCTGTATTTATTACGGAGGCCTGCATATATTGGGGCCCCTGTATATATTGGGGCACCCTGTATATATTGGGGCACACTGTATATATTGGGGCACCCTGTACGTATTGGGACTCCCGGTATTTATTGGGGAGGCCTGTATATATTGGGGCACCCTGTATATATTGGTGCACTATGTATATGCTGTACAGGTTGTCCAATAACAATGCATTTCCAATTTTATAATCCTAATAATTCAAAATAGGCTGAGCCTAATTTGTTAAGCGTAGTTCAATATACAATTTAAATATTATATACATATGGTTAGCATAACATAAAACGATGGACTTAACGATGTATGTAGTACACATGTATGAACAACTAATATCAATAAAAGCAATAGGTCAAGAACAGTAATAAAAGACACCCGAACTAGGTAAAGTAAGTAATTTTCTTAGTTCAAGATATATTTTCACACCCTAGCATCAAAAGTGACGTTGCAATTGACGCTTAAAAATTGCGCTCGAATGAACAGTTTATTTGCGTTAACTTTTGATTCGTACAGTTTTGTGTTAGATAGCATCTCATTGAATAGAAATAAATTGCAATTGCAAAAAAGAAATTTTTGCTAATTGTTAGTGTTCAGGTGTCTCGCTTACGGGGAAGGGTGGGTGAGTGACGGACACACACAAGCACGGAAATCGAGCTATAAAATGTCGATTATCATCATCATTTTTATTATTGAACAGGCTTTCCTCACCCATTTCTGCATCCTCTGTGCGTGCATTTTCTTCCCCTTCTTCAGGCACGGGGAAGTTTTCTGAACCTTTCTTCGGTTCGTCGAATGCAGCGCCACCAATTAGAAGAGCCTCCTCAAGTTTTCTGCTTGGGGTCGAAAACGACGTTTTTTTCTTTTTGAAGGCAGACTCATTTGTTTTCATGTACACCCCATATCCATTTCCTGACCTTGCATCTGCACGTCAACATTCCAGAAAATGTATTAGGTTTGTTAACTGTCTTTAAAGTGTAGTTCATTGAACGCTTCGACTGCGGTGGGAAATCTGAAGTCTGATATTCAAGTCGAGTTTGAAGTAAATTGTAGTTAGAAATTTTAAAACAGCAGCTATTAACTGGTTTTCTCTTTTATTATGCTTGAAAAAATAATCATGAATATTAGGTTTATGACTACTGGTCGGTCAGCAGCATTATGAAAACTCCCTCAGTGACCACCGGTGGCTCACGTTGCTGTCAAAGTAGTGAACAACCCTGTATATCGGGGCACCGTGTATATTGGAGCACCCTGTATATTGAACACCCTATATATGGGGCACGCTGTATATTGGGGCTCCCTGTATATTGGGGCACCCTGTATATTAGGGCATCCTGTATATTAGGGCACCCTCTTTATTGAGCACTCTGTATATTGGGGCACCTCGTATATTAGGGAACCCTGTATATTGAGCACCCTGTATATTGGGGCAACCTGTATATTGGGGTACTCTGTATATTGAGCACCCTGTATTTTGGGGCACCCTATATATTGAGCACCCTGTAGATTAGGGCACCCTGTATATTGATTACTGTATGTTGGCGCACCCTGCATATATTGGGGCATCCTGTATTTATTGGGGCACCGTATATATATTGGGGCACCCTGTATATTGGACTCTCTGTATGTTGTGGTACCCTGTATATATTGGTGCACCCTGTATTTATTTGGGCACCCTGCATATATTGGAGCACCCTGTATATTTGGGCACCCTGTATATATAGGGGCACCCTGTATATATTGGGGCATACTGTATTTATTGGGGCACCGTATATATATTGGGGCACCCTCTATATTGGACACCCTGTATATTGGACTCTGTGTATTTTGGGGTACCCTGCACATATTGGGGCACCCTGTATTTATTTGGGCACCCTGCATATATTGGGGTACCCTGTATATATTTGGGCACGCTGTAAATATATGGGCACCCTGGATATATTTGGGAACCCTGTATATGTTGGGGCACCCTTTATTCAATGAGGCACCCTGTATATGCTTTAAAGGGTGTCCCCTTAAAAGGCATTCCTTATATTAGAATACTGATTACTCAAAATAGGCTTAGAATAATTTGTTGAGCGTTTTTCAATATACAATATAAATATTATATACATATAATTTACATAACATAGCACGATGGACTTAACGATATATACAGTACACATGTATGAACAACTGACATCAATGAAAACCATAGGTGAAGAACAGCATTAAAAGACACCCATACTAGGTATAGTGAGTAATCTTCTTTGCTCAAGATATATTTCACACCCTAGCATCAAAAGTGACGGCGTCATTCGTCGCGTAAAGCTGCGTTTACATTTACACTCTTTTCAACACTCTGGGTGTCACTTCGACGGGCACATACGCTGTAGCCAGGCTTGCAGGCGTGCACCGTGAGCATGGTGCTAGTATATAGTGGAGGGAGCATGACCGATTCCAAGCGAGCTAAAGTTGGCCACACATCTGATGAGAACGGGGCAAACGGTAGACCCCACACGTGACTGCCACAAGTCAATCACAGACGCTTGTCTCCTCCTCACCTCCTCTACAACTCCGCCTCCCATTTTCCAAAGCAAGATTAGTATTGCACAACAAATCAAAGGTAAGGTGTGCGCGAAAGTCACTCTGTAATTTGTTGTGTTATATAAGGGCCAATTTATTATCTTTCGGAATCTAAGAATCCGAAATTAATCCTTGTCCAGAGGATTGTTGATTTATGCAACAATACATTTCATACAGTTTATCTCTCATTCTCGAGTCAGTAATCATCCTTTTAATACTCCTAAAGCTAAGGTGTCATTGCTTTATAAGGCGGCTTTTAGGTGAATAAATGTTTAGCGTATCTTTGCATGTTGAATATTCCCCACATTATTAACTATTGAAGGATATAAGTTAAATTTCAAGATTGTAGTTACTATGCAAAACTGGGACGTCAAGGAAATATTTTGGGACCAATATTAAGAAATATGTAGAAATACATTCCATCACCAGTCTATGTTTTCCACTATTATAAAATGATTCATTCAAAATTTATTGTTCGAAATAAAAATTTATAATCGTGAGTATATTTTTCACCTAAAAATAAATCAACGTCAACCAACTTTGGTTATTCTGCAATTATTTCTTCAGGATTTTCTTATTCAACGTTTGCTGTGACTTGAATTACTAGCAGCGTCATCTAACGCTACTGCATTTGTTCGTGGTAAAAAATTAAGTTGCCATTGAGGAGATCATGTGCTCAGAAATCGACAGAATCGTCACATTTGCCCTTTTAAGTGCGATAGAAGCATGATATCATACCCCATCAGTTTGCTGTCGAGTTTTCACAGTTCTATGTTCAATAACAAAATAGTTTCTAGGTTTCTAATGGGGCTCGTATGTTGATTTGATATAAAGGCAATTTTTATAACACAGACATGAAGGCAAATTTTCGGTGTTAATTTCGGTATTGAGTTGGATTTTGAAATCTGTATAAGATTCTTCTCGCCTGTATCAGTTTTACAATTAATTTAGGCCAAATTGATTTCAGTGTTGAGTTAAATTATGAAAAACCCAGGTGATGCCATGACGCAGTCTTACCAAACTTGTTATTTCTGTGAACAAAATCTTGGAGTTACCTTTTTTTCGATCTGAAATTTGACACTGAAATTCATTTATAGACTTTGGGCTTTACTGGGACTGTAAAATGCTTTCAATTTCAACAGTCGAATTTTGTTTCTAAAGAAATGAGCTTCGCGATTGTGTCCCGAAAAAATGCCTAATAGGAAACCCTGCCTTGACGTCAAATCAAAATTCAGCTATTTCTTAAAAAACTAAAATCCGGGTTAAAATGCCAATGTGCGACTTACTTGCCAGCGAGAAAACCTTTAGCGTGCGTGTACACCCGACCGCAGTCAGTAGGTAACTGACGTGAGTGACGTCATAGCAGCAAGAACGCTATTGGTTGTCACAGACATGAGAGAAATCTTAAAATCTGGTTCTCTTTTCAGTCGACTATGCTCCCTCCTCTATATACTAGCTCCATGACCGTGAGGTTCACTTGGACATTCTCCCTTGCCATTCGTTTTTTGTAGCAGTCTGCTCGTCTCTCCCTCCATCTTCAGTCGCTGACTTGAGATGGAGGAGTGAGGTTCAATGCGCCGTAGTCTGCAGCATGTCATCAGAATGCGTTTGGACACGCCCAGGTGTTGAAGAGATTGATAGTGCTCTACCGCAACCATGAATGTTTTTGACGAACCTCCAGTAAAATATATAAAAATCGAAACATTAAAGAAAGAGCTTTCTGACAACGAGAAGTGCGCCGAGCGTTGCACCTCTCATTATTGCGTTTGAAAGGCAACTGAGCCATGGAGCTAGTATATCGTGGAGGGAGCATAGTCGGCTGAAAAGAGAACCCGATTTTAAGATTTCTACTCATGTCTCTGACAACCAATAGCGTTCTCGCTGTTTTGATTTCAGTTACCTAGTGACAACGGTGGGATGCACACGGACGCTAAATGTCTTCTCGCCGCCAAGTTAGTCGTACCTAGGCATTTTATCCCAGTTCTTAGTTTTTTCAAAAAATATCTGGGTTTTAGAATTACTAGCAAAGAAACATCAACAGTTGCAAACTATAAATAATACAGACCCTTAAATAAGACAACAAATTACAGAGCGACTTTCACGCACACCTAACCCTTCGATTTGTGTTGCAATACTAATCTTTCTTTGGAAAATGGGACGTGCAGTTGTAGCGGAGATGAGGAGGAGCCAAGCGTCTGTGATTGGTACTGGGGAGTCACGTGTGAGGCCTTGCGAATGCCCCAGTCTCTCAACTTTGGCAACTAATTTGAAACCGATCGAAATCGGCTATGCTCCTTCCAGTATATCCTAGCCCCATGAACTGAGCGCTCTTCTGCACACTTGTAGCGCCCTGCACTGCAAAAATCTAGTGTAAACATTCGCCACTCTTTCGCACCGAGCACTTGCCCGCGACCCAAGGATGTGAGCTTCTAATGTGAGTGTCAATGTAAACGCAGCTTCAGCGCTACAATTGACGCTCGAAAAATGCGTTCAAATGAACAGTTTATTGCGTCTACTTTAGATTCGTACAGTTTTGTGTTAGGATAACCTCTCAATGAAATAAAATAAATTGAAATTGCAAAACAGAAATTTTTGCTTATTGTTAGTGTTCAGGTGTCTGGCTTACGGGGAAGGGTGGGTTAGTGACGGACACACTCAAGCACGGCAACCGAGCTATAAAATGTCAATTATCATCATCATTTTTATTATTGCTCCTCACCCATTTCCGCATCCTCCGTGCGTGCATTTTCTTTCCCTTCTTCAGCCTTGGGTAAATTTTCTGAATCCTTCTTCGGGGCGACCAGTTCAGCGCCGATATTTAGAATAGCCTCCTCAAGTTTTCTGCTCGATGTACAAAACGACGTTTTCTTCTTTCCGAAGGCAGACTCATTTGTTTTTATGTACACTGCATATCCATCTCCTGACCTTGATTCTGCACGGCACAATTCCGGAAAATGTAATCGGTTTGTTAACTGCCTCTAAAGTGAAGTTTATTTCAAGTCGGTTTATTTTATTACCTACATTTTAAAGCAAAATTGATAGGTTAAGTTAAATTGTTGGACATAACATATTGGGTGTACATAAATTTCGTAGATTAATTGCCTTAACTTTTTGGAATATTCAACACTTCGACAGCGGTGGGTAAAACTGATGTCTGATATTCAACTCAAGTTTGAAGTCAATTGTTGTGAGAAATTTTAAAAACTTTACATATTAACGGGCTTGCGCCTTTATTTCGTTGGAAAAATATTTATGAAAATAAGGTTTATGACTGACTATTGGTCGGTCAGCAACATTATGAAAACTCCTTCAGTGACAACTGGTGGCTCACGTTTCTGTAAAAGTAGTGAACAATGCTGCATATTGGGACACCCTGTATATTGAGCACCCTGTATATTGGGGCCTCCTGTATATTGGGACACCCTGTATATTGAGCACCCTGTATATTTGGGCCCCCTGTACGTTGGGGCACCCTGTATATTTTGGAGCACTCTGCATATATTGGGGCACCCTGTATATATTGGGCACCATATATATTGGGGCACCTTGTAGATTGGGGCACCCTATATATTGAGGCACCCTATATATATTAGGGCACCCTTTATGTCGTGGGGCACTTTGTATATATTGGGCACCATATATATTGGGGCATCTTGTATATTGGGGCACCCTATATATTGAGGCACCCTATATATATTAGGGCACCCTTTATGTCGTGGGGCACTCTGTATATATCGGTGCACCCTGTATATATTGGGTACCCCGTATATATTGCGGCACCCGGTTTATATTAGGGCCCCCTGTATATATTGGGGCACCGTGTACAAGTACATATTGGAGCACACTGTATATATTTGGGCACCCTGTTTATTGAGGTACCCTGTATATATTGGGCACCCTGCATATTAGGGGACCCTGTATATTGGGGCATCCTGTATATTGGAGCACTCTGTATATTGAACACTCTGTATATTAGGGCACCCTGTTTACTGGGGTACCCTTTATATTGGGACACCCTGTATATAGGTGCACCCTGTATATTGGGACGTCCTGTTATTGGGGCACCCTGTATATAGTGGGGTACGCTGTATATACTGTACAGGGGGTCCCCAAACAAGGCATTTCCAGTATTAGAATATTGATTACTCAGAATAGGCTTAGCATAATATGTTGAACGTAGTTAAATGCAAAATGGAAATATTATATTATACATTTAATTTACAGAGCAAAAACGATGGACTTAACGATGTATACAGTACACATGTATGAGCAACTAACATCAATAAAAATCATAGGTCAAGAACAATATTAAAAGACACCCGTACTAGGTATAGGAAGTAATCTTTTTGGCTCAAGATATATTTTCACACCCTAGCCTCAAAAGTGACGGCGTCATTCGTCGCGTAAAGCTGCGTTTTCATTGACACTCTTTTCAACACTCTGAGTGTCACTTCGACGGGCAAATACGCTGTTGCCGGGCTAGCAGGCGTGCTCGGTGAGGTTCACTTGGACATTCTCCTTTGCCATTTTTTGCAGCAGTCTGCCCGTCTCTCACTCCATCTTTAGTCGCTGGCATGATGTTGAAGAGAGAGGTATAATGCGTCGTAGTCTGCAGCATGTCATCGGATTACGTTTGGACTCGCCCAGGTGTTGAAGAGGTTGGTTGAGCTCTACCGCAACCATAAATGTTTTTGGCGAACCTCCAGTAAAGCATATAAAAATCGAAACAATAAAGGAAGAGCTTTGTGGCGACAAGAAGTGCGCGGATCGTAGCACCTCCCATCATTGCGTCTAAAGGCAACGGAATATTTTTCTGCGCGCTTTCAGCGCCCTGCACTGCGATCATCTAGTGTAAACACTCGCCACTCTTTCGCAACGTGCACTTCCTCGCGACCCAGTGATGTGAGCTTCCAATGTGAGAATCAATATAAACGCAGCTTTAGCGCTGCAATTGACCCTTGAAAAAAGCGTTCAAATGAACAGTTTATTTGCGTTTACTTTGGATTCGTACAGTTTTGTGTTAGATAGCATCTTAATGAATAGAAATAAATTGCAATTGCAAAACAGGATTGCATAATTTTTGTTAGTGTTCAGGTAACTGGCTTTCGGGGAAGAGTGGGTTAGTGACGAACACACTCAAGCACCGGCAATCAAGCTATGAAATGTCAATTATCATCATCATTTTCTTATTGAACAGACTTTCCTTACCCCTTTTCGCATCCTCAGTGCGTGCATTTTCGTCCCGTTCTTCAGCCATGGGGAAGTTTTCTAAATCCTTTTTCGGTTCTTCCAGTTTAACGCCGCAATTTGAATTAGTCTCCTCAAATTTTCTGTTTGGTGTAGAAAACGACGTTTTCTTCTTTTCGAAGGCAGACTCATTTGTTTTTATGTACACCGCATATCCATCTCCTGACTTCGATTCTGCACGGCACAATTCCGGAAAATGTATTCGGTTTGGTAACTGCCACTAAAGTGAAGCTTATTTTAAGTCTTTTTGTTTTATTGCCTACGTTTTAAAGCAAAATTGTTAGGGTAAGTAAAATTATTGGACATAACATTGGGTGTACATCAATTTCTGAGTTTCATTGCCTTAACTTTTTAGAATATTCAACACTTTGACAGCGGTGGGTTAAACTGAAGTCTAATATTCAACTCAAGTTTGAAATCATTTGTTGTGAGAAATTTTAAAAGCAGCAGATATCAACTGGTTTTCTTCTTTATTTCGCTTGAAAAATATTTGTGAAAATTATGCTTATGACTATTGGTCGGTCAGTAGCATTATGAAATCTCCCTCAGTGGCCACCGGTGGCTCACGTTGCTGTCAAAGTAGTGGACAACCCTGTATATTGGGGTACTCTTATGTTGAGCACCCTGTTTATTAGGGCACCCTGTATATAGTGGGGCACCCTGTATATATATTAGGGCTCCCTTTATTTATTGGGGCACTCTGTATATATATATATTGACACCTTGTATGTAGTGGGGCACCCTGTATATGTTGTATAGGGTGTCCCCCAACAATGCATTCCCAATATTATAATATTGATTACTCAAAATAAGCTTAGCATAATTTTTGGGCGTGGTTCAATATACAATATAAAAATCATATGCATATAATTTACATAACATAAAACGATGGACTTAATGATGTTTATAGTATCATCAGTAAAGTAAAGTACAGCATTAAAACACACCCGCACTAGGTATAGTAAGTAATCATGGGTCAAGGTAGATTTTCACACCTTAGCATCAAAAGTGGTGCTGCAATTGACGCTCGAAAACTGAGTTCAAATGAACTGTTTAATTGCGTTTATTTTGGATTCGTACAGTTTCGTATTCGGATAACTTCTTAATGAATAGAAATAAATTGGAATTGCATCATAAAAATTTTTGCTAACTGTTAGTGTTGATGTGTCTGGCTTAAAGGGCCGTTTACACTAGGGGACATTTTGGCTGTCAGGTGCGACACGTGTATACGAGGCTCACCACTGAGTCTCATATTTGTGTGTGTTTATGCAAAGTTCCATAATTACCACGATAGGTACGAGGCTCTTGAGTGTCGCGCATTACGAATTCGATCAGAGCGATTGGAAACTTTGTATAAACACACACAAATATGAGCCTCAGTGGTGACCCTCGTATAAACGTATCGCGCCTCACGGCCGAAATGTCCCCTAGTGTAAACGGCCCAGTACGGGGAAGGGTGGGTGAGTGACGGACACACACAAGCACGGCAATCGAGCAATAAAATGTCAATTACCATCATTTTTATTATTGTTCCTCACCCATTTCCGCATCCTCTGTGCGTGCATTTTCTTCCCCTTCTTCCGCCTTAAGGAAGTTTTCTAAATCCTTTATCGGATCGTCCAGTTCAGCACCGTCATTTTGATTATCTTCTTCGAGTTTTCTGCTCGATGTTGAAAATGACGTTTTCTTCTTTGCGAAGGCAGACTCATTTGATTCCATGTACACCGCATCTCCATCTCCTGGACTTGCTTCTGTACGGCAAAACTCCGGAAAATGATTCGGTTCGTTAACTGCCTCTGAAGTGTAGTTAATTAGCACTTTGACAGCGAGGTGGTAGAACTGAAGTCTAACATTCAACTCAAGTTTGAAGTCAATTGTAGTGATAAATTTTAAAAACAGTAGATATTTACTGGTTTACGCCTTCATTTCGTCTGGAAAAATATTTATGAAAATTATGTTTATGACTACAGGTCAGTCAGCAGCATTATGAAAACTTCCTCAGCGACCACCGGTGGCTAACGTTGCACTCAAGTTACATAGTGAACAACCCTGTATACTGGGGCACCCTGTATATTATAGCACCCTGTATATTATGGAACCCTGTATATTATGGCACCCTGTATATTGGGGCACCCTGTATATTGAGCAGCCATTACAGGATAATGGGGCACCCTGTATATTGGGGCCCCCTGTATATTGGGGTACTTTGTATATTGGGCGCCCTGTACATATTGAGCACCCTGTATATTGAGGCATCCTGTACATTAGGGGACCTTGTATATTGGGGTATCCTGTATATATTCGGGCACCCTCTAAATGTTTACAGGGTGTCCAAAAATAATGCATTTCTAATTTCATATTCCTGAATATTCGAAACAGGCTTAGCATAATTTGTTGAGCGTAGTTCAATATACAATATACTCTAAATATTGCATGCATATAATTCACGTAACATAAAACAATGGACCTAATAATGTATATAGTACACATGTATGAGCAACTAACATCAATAAAAACCATAAGTCAAGAACGGCACTAAAACAGACCCGTACTAATTATAGTAAGTAATCCTCTCGGATCAAGATATATTTTCACACCCTATCATCAAAAGTGGCGCTGCAATTGACGCTCGAAAACTGCGTTCAAATGAACAGTTTAATTGCGTTTACTTAGGATTCGCAACAGTTTTGTGTTAGGATATCCTCTCAATGAATAGAATTAAATTGCTATTGGAAAACAGAAATTTTTGCTTGTTGTTAGTGGTTATGCCAGTGCCAAGATAAGTCGACTGATGCCTCTGTTTTACGGAGGAATAATAATTCTTCTTGCAAATAACTGAGCTCGCACATCACAGATACTTGGACTTGCGAAAATTACTTCCGTACGGCAATCGAGCAATAAAATGTCAATAATCATCATAATTTTCATTATTGAACAGGCTTTCCTCACCCATTCCCACATCCTCTGTGCGTGTATTTTCTGCCCCCTCTTCAGCCATGGGTAAAATTTCTAAATCCTTTTTTGGTTCTTCCAGTTCAACGCCGATATTTGGAATAGCCTCCTCAAGTTTTC
The DNA here is from genome assembly GCA_030386875.1 of Morinoia aosen. NCBI lineage: Eukaryota > Metazoa > Arthropoda > Malacostraca > Amphipoda > Talitridae > Morinoia > Morinoia aosen. The sequence goes on from CM059580.1 coordinate 45,055,493, forward strand.
TGCTTGATGTAGAAAGCGATGTTTTCTTCTTTTCGAAGGCAGACTTATTTGTTTCCATGTACACCGCATATCCATTTGCTGACTTTGATTCTGCACGGCACAATTCCGGAAAATGTATTCGGTTTCTTAACTGTCTCTAGAGTGAAGTTTATTTGAAGTCTTTTTGTTTTATTACCTATATTTTTGAGCAAAGTTAATGGGTTAGGTTGATTAGCTGAACAAAACATATTGGCTGTACATTAATTCCTCAGCTTCATAGCCTTAAATTTTTCGAATATTCAACACTTTGATAGCGTTGGGTATAACTGAAGTCTAATATTCAACTCGAGTTTGAAATCAATTGTAATAAGAAATTTTAAAAACGGCGAATATTAGCTGGTTTTCTTCTTTATTTCGTTTGAAAAAAATTGTATGAAAATTAAGTTTATGGCTATTGGTCGGTCAGCAGCATTGCGAAAACTCCCGCAGCGACCACCGGTGGCTCATGTTGCAGTCAAAGTACATAGTGAACAACTCTGCATATTTGGGCACCCTGTATATTTGGGCACCCTTTATATTGGGGCGCCCTGTATATATTGGGGCACCCTTTATACCTTATGACACCTTGAATATATTAGGGCACCATTCATATATTTTGGCATCCTGTATAAATTCAGGCACCTTGTATATATTGGGGCACCCTGTATATATTAAGGCACCCTGTATATATTGGGGCATCATGTAAATTTTGGGGCACTCTGTATATTGGGGCACCCCGTATATTGGGGCACCCTTTACATCTTGGGGCACCCTGTATATATTGGGGCACCTTGTATACTGGGGTCCCCTGTATATAGTGGGGCACCTTGTACATGTTGTACAGGATGTCCCGTAATAATGCATTCCCCATATTATAATATTGATTATTATAAAATAGGATTACCATAATTTGTTGAGCGTAGTTCAATACATAATGTAAATATCATTTACATGTAATTTACATAGCATAAAACGATGCACCTAAAGATTTATACAGTACACATGTATGAGCAACTAACATCAATAAAATCCATAGGTCAAGAACAGTATTAAAAGACACCCATACAAGGTAAAGAAAGTAATCTTCCTGGCTCCAGATATATTTTCACACTCTGGCATCAAAAGTAACGGCATCATTCGTTCGCGTAAAGCTGCGTTTACATTGACACTCTTTTATACACTCTGAGTGTCACTTCGACGGGCACATACACTGTTGCCGGGATAGCAGGCGTGCACCTTGATGTTCACTTGGACATTCTCCCCTGCCATTCTTTGCAGCAGTCTGCCCGTTTCTCACACCATCTTCAGTCGCTGACTTGATGTGGAAGAAAAAAGTTCAATGCGCCGTAGTCTGCAGTACGCCATCAGAATACGTTTGGACACGCTCAGAAGTTGAAGAGATAGATAGAGCTTCACCGCAACCATGATAGTTTGTGGCGAACCTCCAGAAAAACATATAAAAACGGAAACATTAGAGATAGAGAGCATTCTGACGACGAGAAGTGCGCAGAGCGTAGCACCTTTCATCATAGCGTCTGAAAGGCAACTGAGCACTCTTCTGCACGATTGCAGTGCCCTGCAATGCAATCTTTTAGTGTAAACACTCTCCACTCTTTCGCAACGTGCACTTGCCCGCGACCCAATGATGTGAGCTTCAAATGTGAGTGTCAATGTAAACGAAGCTTTAGCGCTGCAATTAACGCTCGAAAACTGCGTTCAAATGGACAGTTTAATTGCCTTTATTTTGGATGCGTACAGTTTTGTGTTACGATAACCTCTCAATCAATAGAAATAAATTGCAATTGCAAAACAGAAATTATTGCTAATTTTTAGTGTGTAGGTGTCTGGCTCTCTAGGAAGGATAAGTAAGTGACGGACACCCGCAAGCACGCCAATCTAGCAACAAAATGTCAATTATCATCGTCATTTTTATTATTGTTCCTCACCCATTTCTGCATCTTCTGTGTGTGCATTTTCTTCCGCTTCTTCAACCATGTTGAAGTTTTCTAAATCCTTTATCAGGTCGTTCAAGTCAGTGCCGATATTCAGAAAAGCCTTTTTACGTTTTCTGTTTGATGTAGAAGACGACGTTTTCTTCTGTTCGAAGGCAGACTCATTTGTTTCCATGTACACCGCATATCCATCTCCTGACCATGATTCTGCACGGCAAAATTCCGGAAAATGTAAACGGTTTGTTAACTGTCTCTTAAGTGAAGTTTATCAAGCCCTTCAACAGTGGTGGGTAAAACTGAAGTCTAATGTTCAACTAGAGTTTGAAGTCAATTTTAGTGAGAAATTTTAAAAACAGCACATACTAATTGGTTTTCGCCTTTTTTGTTCGAAAAAATACGTATGAAAATTGGGTTTATTACTACTGGTCTGTAAACAGCATTATGAAAACTCCCTCAGTGAGCATCTGTGGCTCACGTTGCACTCAAAGTACTGAACAACCCTGTATATAGGGACGCCCTGTATATTGGGGGACCCTTTATATTTGGGCGCCCTGTATATTGAACAGCCTGTCTATGTTGGGGCACCATGTAGATATTGGGGCACCCTGTGTATATTGGGGCACCCTGTATATATTGGGGCCCCCTGTGTATTCAGGGCACCCAAATATATTGGGGCGCCCTGCGTATATCGGGGCACCCGATTTATATTGGGGCACCCACTTATATATTATGGTATCCTGTGTATATTGGGGCACCATGTATATGTTGGTACACCCTGTATATATTTGGGCACCCAGTGTATATAGGGGCACCCTGTGCATAAATGGAAACCCTGTATGAATTGGGGCACCCTGTATATATCGGGGCACCCTCTATATTGAGGCACCCTGTTTATAGGGGCACCCTGTATACTGGGCCTTCCTGTATATTGGGGCACCCTGTATATTGGGTTACCCTGTATATTTGGTTACCGTGTATATTGGGTACCTTGTATATATTTGGGTACCCTGTATATACTGGGGTCCCCAGTAAATATTCGGGCTCCCTGAATTTATTGAGGCACTCTGTATATATTGGGGCACCCTGTATATAGTGGGGCACCCTGTATATAGTGGGGTACCCTGTATATGTTGTGCAGGGTGTCCCCTAACAATGCTTTCCAAATATTAGAATACAGAATGCCCATAATAGGCTTACCCTAATTTTTTGAGCGTTGTTCATTACACAATATAATATTGTATACATATAGTTTACATAACATAAAATGATAGATTTAACGATGTATGTATTACACATGTATGAGCAACTAACATCAATAAAAATCATAGGTCAAGAACAGTATTATAAGACACCTGCACTAGGTATAATAAGTAATCTTCTTGGTTCAAGATATATTTTTAGCGCTGCAATTGACGCTCGAAAACTGCGTTCAAATGAACAGTTTAATTGCGTTTACATTGGATTCGCAACAGTTTTGTGTTAAGATAACCTCTCAACGAATAGAAATAAATTGCAATTGCAAAACATGAATATTTGCTAATTGTTAGTGTTCAGGTGTCTGGCTCACGGGGAAGGGTGGGGGAGTGACGAACACACAAAAGCACAGCAATTGAGCAATATAATGTCAATTATCATCATTTTTATTAATGTTCCTCACCCATTTCCGCATCTTCTGTGCGTGCATTTTCTTCCCCTTCTTCAGCCGTGGGGAAGTTTTCTAAATCCTTTATCAGGTCGTCGAGGTCAGCGCCGATATTTAGAATATCCTCATCATGTTTTCTGTTTGATGTAGAAAACGACGTTTTCTTCTTTCCGAAGGCAGACTCATTTGTTTCCATGTACACCGCGTGTCCATCTCCTGACCTTGATTCTGCGTATCCATCTCTTGACCTTGATTCTGAGTTGATGGGTTGTGTTAAATAGTTGGACATAACATGTTGGCTGTATATCAATTTCTTAGTTTTAATGCCTTTAGTTTTTCGAATATATAACACTTTGACAGCAGTGGATAGAACTGAAGTCTCATATTCAACTAAAGTTTGAAGTCAATTGTAGTAAGAAATTTTACAAACAGAAGATATTAACTGGTTTGAGTTTCTATTTCGTTTGAAAAAACACTTATGAAAGTATTTTTTATGACTGCTAGTCCGTCAGTGACTCCCTCAGTGACCACAGGTGGCTCACGTTGCAGTCAAAGTGGTTATAATCAGGTTGAGTTAGATAGATAGTGTGGTTTGAATAAAAACTAACCAGTCATAAAATATTTCCAGCCGAGACAATTCAACTGATACTGGCACAAGTATAGATGATAAATCAACTAATGCCTCTCTAACCACAAGATAAGAGTTCAAGAGACAAAGGAAGAAGGCACTATTTAGTATGGAGTTGAAGGGAATGGAGAATCTACGCACTCGGTGTGGGGCCCCGCCGCGGAAACAGCAAATTAAGAAGGAAGGAATCTATGCACAAGGTGTGCGTCCCTGGACCACAGGCGAAACAAATTAAGAAGGAAGAAATCTATGCACAAGGGAAACAGAAAAAGTAAGCTAGGAAAGAAGGTCATGAAATAAGATAAGGAGAAAGCAATAGGTACTGAAAAACAGGACAAGGGTCAATCGAAAAAAAGGTCCTAGATACAATAAAAACATTTTTTTACAAAAAGAAGACCTACTTGACCCTCTGCTAGGAACCTCACATCTTCCCTTTAGGAACCCTTATTCCAATACATTAAGTGTTAAGATGGTTGATAAGAAAATTTTCTTTTTTAATATAACTAAATATATATTTATGACAGATTTATTCTTTTCTGTTTTTGGTGTTTATTCATATATGTATGCATATGGTTTCAGTATTTACTTATATTAAAAAATGCTTTTCGAGTTTATGGTTTTTATTTTTTTTAGAAGGTTGAGGCGTAGCTTTGAGTATGTCTGACTTTCTTATCATAGGAATCTCTCATCTCATGTAAGGTGTGACGTGAGAGATTACATGACTTGATAAAATGTGGCATGTGAACTCGTCTAGTCAACATGCCAGATTTCAACATGAGGATCCCAACATGTCAGATCAACTCGACGGATCTCAACATGCCAGGTCAACATGACGGATCTCAACATGTCAGGTCAACATGACGGATCTCAACATTTTAAGATGATCTTGTGGAGGTTTCGTTTCCACAGAAAAACATGTTTTATAACGTACAACTCGTGTTTACCGATTATGAATGTTATTTAACACTAAAGAATATCCGAGGGATCTTTCAATGTCCTACATCCTATACAGAAATTTGTAGGTAACATGTCATCTACTCAACCCCCAATCAACCCCTCCCTGCCCCCCCCTCCCCTCCCTAATAAACCCCCCTTGTTCCCCAATAAACTCATTCCTGCCCCCCAATAAATCCATCCCTGCGCCCCAATCAATAAGCTCTTTCCTGTCGCCCGATATGCCCCTTCCTGCGCCCCAATAAGCCCCTTCCTGCGCCCCATTAAGCACCTTTCTGCCCCTAGTAAGCCCCTTCCTGCGCCCCAATAAGCCCCTTCCTGCCGCCCAACAAACCCCTCCTTGCTCTCTTATTAAACCCATCCATTCCTTCAATTATTCCTCGATAATCTCCTCCCCACCCACAGTTACCCTTTCCAATAAATCCCTTCTAGTCTCAGTTGCCCCTCTCTGCCCCTTCCACATGTCCCTTTCACGTACCTTCTCCCCTCCTCATTCCCCTCCCATGAGCCACCTTCCTTGTACCACCTTCCTCTTTGCCATCCAATTACCCCACCTGTCATCAGGCGGCCTTCTTCCACGTCCACGGATAGCTGATGATCTGAAAATTGCAATACAGAAATTAAATGTCTTCACAGTTTACATTGATATAAAATTATGTGCCCATTAAATTCACATAAAATCTATATTTATATAAAATTTATGCCCTTCTAATTTACAAATATTTTACATCTATGTAAAAATTGTATGCCCTTATAATTTAAATTCATATGATTTGCGTAAACATACTAGTATTATCACTTGTGTTTGTATTAATTTCTGCATATTCATTTTCGTTATCAAATGTTGTAAGTGAGATTTAAATAGTTGATGTTTTTTCGTATTGTATTGGCATTTTCAATATTGCTCGTAAGCCATCTTTTTGATTAAATGTTCATGTTGGATCCTATTGTTATTATTATTAGAGATCTACTATTATAATTGCTATAATTGATATTATAATTAAATACGTTGTGTCACCTAAATTTACAACGACATAAATTCACTAATTATCAATTAAGAGTTAAGGAAATTAATTATCATTTAAATAGATCGGGGGCTTATACCTTCTATGAAAAAATATATGCTCCAAAATTTCTCTCAGATCCATTAAAAAGTCATTACAGCAACTTGCCTTCTCTTGTGTTGTAGGCATACATGAAATGTACATGGACCCAAACCGAGCTCATTCACCCTTGTCTGTGCTTACCTTTCTTGGGACACAGAGCTCAAAGCAGGTTATTCAAATTACAAAGTAAATCATTTCTACAATAATTCCATTCGATGTACCAAATACTGACAATGGGGACAAACCCTACCTCGGTCTGCCAAAACCGGAAAGTTTGTAAAATAATTAAAATAATTGGAAAATATAATTCAAACACAATGCCAAACTCAAGTCCACTAGCTGCTAGATGCCTTTCAAGAATTAGAATAAAGACTCTCCTTCCACTCTCCCCGTACAATCAAAAATCCGAACATACTCATGAAATTTGACACAAAAACACAATCAAATGCAGTCAATTCAGAGAGTTCACCTCATGACCATGTAATACCAACACAAATTCTTGGCAATCCTATGCGTGCGCACAAAAGGCAAGAATTGCGTATGCAGTCTACTCAAAACAAAGCAAAAGAAAGTAAGGCTGCAGAATAGTCATCTTTTGAATCATGATATACCGACCCAACTAAACACGGAAGGAACTTAAAATTTATTGGGTACCAATTGTTACAGCAAATTCTCAACTCAATTGAACGAAAGGAATCTTCCTGACTAAAAATCAGCTGAGTAGTAAAAGGATCTCAGAAAAGGCAATCGAAATATCACCCAAATCAAGAATATTTAAAATTCTCCCTATAATTGTGACAATGCTTATCTCCAATACAATCGCTGAACGTATTCAACTACTAACAGAACTTGGTAACATTCTGAATTCAGAAGATCTTAAACAGAAGTGCTAACTAAACTAAATGTCACCTCTTTTTAAGCATATAATGAAGATTTCAATATTGTAATGGAATCTGTGAGGATATTTCTCTTAGCTCCCCTTTTTGCATCCACCCATAAATCAAAATGAACCAAAAATTATGCGCCTAAAAAAAATCCATTTAGCAATTGACAGTCAAACGATGCTAAATAACTATGTTTTCCCTTACAGAGAAGATAGAAGTGAAAATGGTAAAAAGTGCACTCGCATTGTGAAGAATCTTCTTCATTTAATCCAAAACAAAGTGCCTACAGAGGTTAAAAAACACGAATTTCTAACCTAAAAGAGTATCCGCTCACACAATGAGCATTCGAGTGTAAGTTCATAAAACCATGAGTTCAAGGGTCTCACACTCAAAATGACAGGGGCTTCTCAGACGTTCATGAAATCTGATATAAACAAGTGCTTCTCAACCCCTAAAGCAGCACCAGTGATGAGCGCAAAATGTGTGTCATCCGACACAAGTAAAAATCTCCCAAGCGCTGCTTACAGTAATTCAAAGTCCGTATCAACTTACAAAGTTTCAACACCAGCTATTTGCGTACCCGGAGCGAGTTCCAGCAATTGCGCAAAAGCAGCACTCGACTTTCAGCCCTGCATTTCAAACCGTGCCTACGGAAATCCATCTTCCACAAAGTCAGCAAAAACAAGCAAAAAATACCTCATCGCGCGAGGGAGCTTCCGCACCACCACTAACTTCTGTGTCTCGTCTCAACGAGTGCATCATGGCAACACTTGAGTCACTGAGATAGGTCCAAATTGTTCACCATCGACGAAGTCACCAACACCAATATCATCATTAGAACGCGATAAAATTTTCAACGTGAGCGACCAGTTAGAACGTGAAATTTCAAGTGTTCATTTTAATGATAAATTGTGTGCAGGCATTTCCAGCGGTTAAGTTATGTTTGATAACACATGCGCATTAGCTGATGCTAGCAGTAAAATACCTCAGATCATAAGATACTAGGATAACGTAAGATTTTCAGCGGAGAGCAATACAAATAAATCTGCTCGCACTTTTGATGGAACTGGCACCCTCAACAAAAGATTAGTTCCCAAGCTATTCACGGAATAAATAATACGAGTACGTTGTCTCTTACGGTAGCATTTTTCGATACAACTTTGAGACTGAATGCACCACCAAGCTCGGCGTCGATTTTTGCTATTGAGTTAAATATTCAAATGATTACAGAACTGCACTTAGCTTTGAATTCTTAGATAAGCGCTCTGTGATTTTACGCCGGTGGTACCTCCATCCTAAAGCAGAATTCCCTCTGGACACGTTTCTTGTCGGTGACAAAATTCTAACAAAAATAGACAGAAATGATATTGATGGCGCATGCACAATTCAGACCATATCTTCCGATCGTTTCAATGATCTCTGTGATGAAATTCAACGTATGCATTCTTTTCGGAATTATATTACTAGTTTTAAAGGTTCAGGCCTCTCGTCCCATGACCTCATTAAGATAAAAACTAATCATGACAAAGCAGGTTTCTTCTCATATTTTTGTGGTGAGTGCTTCCTGCGGTCATCAATTGTACTTGGCATCGAGTTTGTGCGAAAGAATGGTCTTAAACTAATTCCGCTGCGAACAGATGCCACAACTGTTACTGGTAAAGAGGCTTGCAACAATATCCGCACTTGACTTGGTACGCGAGAGGAAACGCATCATTTCCTTCAACAAATTGCTCTTAAATCACCTTTAAAATTCACTTCACAATTTAGTTCCTGTGTCAGAAACTCCAATGAGCTGAACGATGATTTGAATACTCTAACGCGATAAAGAAAACAACAAAATGCATTGAATGATTGTTTTAAGTTGACAGCCTTTTCAAGTAAAATCCCCAGCAATAAGAACCATTTTTGCCCTCATATGATCAACACTCTCCTTCCTTTACCTTTAAAAACTGCAGAGCACCTACAAAAAATAGGTTTTCATCGTTCTCCGATAAAAATAAAGAGGATGAGAAGCCTTTCACAGATACAAGTATAAATCAACATTCAACCACGTACTCGAGAGCAGAGAAATGAACAGGAAGAGAAAGAGAGAGAAAGAATTATCGCTGCAGAATTATAGTCGAATCTCTACGGAAAAAAACACCACCATGCCGCATGCGCAATCATCACAAAAAATAAAAATGACCTTAGCATTCCTCATCTCTCTGTCGATCCCCATACGATCGACATGTCGATCAATCAGAGCCAGGAAAACGAAATTTTCGAAAAATCGCTGTACCCATCTTGACTTTCTAATAATATGAAAAGTCGAAGAAAAAATGTTTCAAGCCCCATTTGAGCACGCCTCAATGATCGATCATAGAGAATAGTGCTATGTATTTCCCTCCAAAACCGACGGACACTGTTTCTTTCATGCAGTAGCTCACCTGCTCACGAAACAATCAGCACCAAAATAGAATTACAATTCTTTAAAAACTGCAGTCAAAACGGTGGCCAAAGCAAGCAGAAACACATACACTATGTTTGTTGATAAAAACAGCGGAGACACGCAAAACCTCATAAATAATTACATTGACCACAAACATTTTGATCAGACTGCTGGAGACCTCACACCACAAATCATATCAAATGAGACAGGGCAAAAACTTCTCATCTTCAATGGAAAAGATCCTGGTGTTTGGAAAACAGTAGTCGATCGATAATCTTAATTATCAAATAATAACCCTCCACTACTGCTCCATTATAGAAACGATCACTAAGTGCCCTTGTCATTCAAGCCAAAAATCAAACTGGAGTGACATCATCTTGGCAAACTACAGTTGCCCAGGTAAATAGTAGACTTTCTTTCATAGCAGATGCAAGGCCTATCACCCTGGGTAACGCAAACAAGATCGATAAATCTTCGTAACAAACCCCTCGAGATAACAACTTTGTCACCTCTAAAATGAGCCTTTATTAAAACATACAAAAATAAAACACCTCCATGCTCGAAGCCTAAATGATAAATTGGATGATGTAATGTGGGTCACTGAAGAAATTGACATTTTATGTGTTTCACAAACATAGTTTGACTGAAAACAAAAAGTTCATTTTCGAATATTCCGGATAACCAGAGCCCGGATTTCAAGTCCTAAAAAGTGGTGGAAAAAGCGCAAAAATATGGTCAAAACACCACTAAAAAAGTTGATATTGCAGGTAAAAGAGTAAAATAGTTTTTATTTCTGGTAAAATTGTTCTTATTTTTATCAAAAAAGCACGTAAAACTTTGCAAGTTTTGGGGAAAATTTAGCAATGTTCTTTCATGTGCAGCTAAAAAAACGAATAATATTTTTCACTGCCGAATTTGCGAATGCAAATGCCAAGATAACAAAAGAAAAAGCGCCACGGACACAAACTGCAAAGGGTCAGCATAAAGTTATAAATTATCCTCTTCTTCGTCTATTATTAATTTGTACAATTTTCAAAGTCATATATTGCATAATAACTATTTTTTGCATTTGTACCTTGTTAAAATAGCGTTCATAGTAGTGTGCGCACGCCGAGTACATAAATAGGATCGTCAAGCAACCTCGACGTTCATTGGAGGTGCGCTGCCGCAGAGATCACATTAGATAGAGTCATCACTGTGCAGTAGCAGACGCGTTACCGTCGAGGAAGCACCTGAATAGTTCACAGATGCATTGTAGAAGACTTGTACTAGCACCTATCGTCTGATCTCTCTGACTCTTGCCAACGACCAAGCCTGTATCAACTCTGAAGTACCAATAAACTATAAATCACGTTGCTGCTCGTCACTCCCGAACCCCATTCGCGTAGTTTTCGGCCGGTACATAGAAAAGGTCGGAACATATTTGGTGACCCATGTATGGGGATACCACATCAAAGATATCCACATTGCCCATTGAAGAAGAAAGATAGCAAGAATTGATCTTCGGGTCTGCTGATCAGTGATTTTAAATGTGAAGAGTGTCACCCTGTTTGGAGTAACGTCGCACAGTTGTCACAGTACTTCGGAGCATCGAGAAAAAGAAGAAAGACGTCAGCGCAGAAAATCGAAGTTCTTTCAAGAAACACTTCGAGAAAGAAAGGAGAGAAAAATAATCGAAAATTTACACGCTACGCAGTCTTCACCAGTCTACTCATCGCTACTCAAAGGAGAAAACCTGGTTTGTCGACGGGATCTACGCATCTACCCATCGTCATCTGCAACGAGAAGATCTACGGGAAGATCGACGAGAGCTACACATCGCCAAATAGCAAGCTGAGTATACGCCGATAATGTTTGCTTGCGAATTAATTAAGCATGAGCTCAATTTAATGATTATACGTAATCATTATAAAATTAATAAATAAGAAGTTCTCTATGTAAAAACTATTTAAGCAGCAAGCAGTAAGTAGTAAGTAGTAAGCAGTAGCACTCAGCAGTAAGCAGTAGGCATTGCAAGCGCACGCTGATCCCTGGAAGTGCGGAGGCAAGTTGATTCCCGGAAGGAGCGCAGAGCGAGCTGTGTAGGCAGGCATTGCGAAAGCGCAGTGAGCAAGATTCCCTGTAGTGAGAGAGCGAGCGTCTTCGCGGAAACGTTGTGCGGAGAGGTAGTCCATTGTTCTCCATAACAATTAAAGGAAGTTGTTGCTATTGTTCACGGGCCATTGTGCTCTGGCGTATAAGAGAGAGCTGGAACAGCCTGCCGCTGAGAGTAACAGTCACGCAACAGTCAGTAACGGTAGCAGAGTAACAGTAGCAGTCAAGCAGCTTGACTAGGTCTTTTGTGGTGCTGTAATAGCCTGAATTAAGTCCATTAAAAATGTGAGTATCATTTTATTGTATGCAGGGTATTTTCTTTAAATGTGTGTAGAACATTTTGCTTTTTAAAGAGGTAATTGCGGGTCTAAGAATATAGGTGTGATTATTTATGTCGGATAGTGATTCTGACGAATACGAGTATATAAGAACTTTTCCATATGTGACAAGATTCGGTAGATTATCCATACCTATTTTTCACGCGAAGTCGAATTCAGTACAAGTCACGATGACGACCACCACCCCTGTCACCCCTGTAACTACAGTTACTACCACAGTTGTCCCTGTGACTAGCTCAGTTACCAGTGTAACGACTTCTGTTGTCGGTCCGATACCGAGTGTGGTGATTGCTGGACAGGATTTGCCCCAATTTCGAGGTAGAAGGCGCCGTTTTGACCCGGACTTCATAGAAAACAAAACCTTGGAGACGCACATAAAGAATGTGCGAGCTTATTTTAATATGCTACCTGATAATTCAGAGGAAACTAAGTTAAATTTATTGTTGCGAACTGCAGACAAGCGGGTCGGTGACTTCAACACCGTAGTAGCTTCCATAATAAGTGAAGGATACGAACTGGGTTTTGAAGAAGTTGTGCACCTGTTAGAAAATATTTACGTAGCGAAGGGTGAAAGATCTCTGCACGCGGTCGCGTGTGACCTAAATAACGTACGCCTAAAACGCAATGATGCGTTGGCAAGTCAGTTTGTAGCTATACTATCCAAAATCCGTAAGCTAACCCACAGAATAATGACCAGCCCGGAGTGTTCGAACAGAGCCCACCCATATGTAGTAAATTGTCCCGGTCCTGTTGCTCTCGATAAGTATGTCGAGAATACTTTAATTGTTGCATTAGCTATGGCCATCATTAATCCCCTAGTCACTGAGGATTTTTCCAAAAAATTGTTCAACAAACCCTTTACCTCTTCGGAAGAACTCCTTCAGAGAATTGTAACCGTAATTAGAAATTTTCCCGAAGATAAGCAAATCTTAGCGAATCGAACTGAGAGGTCTGTGGAAACCTATTGTGCAGAGGATGATGACCATTCATCCGAATCAAACTTCGAAGCCCATGATGAGGTTGAAGTGCATACAATAACAAGAGGCGGATTCCAAGGTAGAGGTAGGACGCGTAGACCCTACTGGAGACCCAATTTCCCAAGACCAACTTACCGTGCTAGACCTCATGTAAAATCTTTTGTTGGAGATAGAGAATTAGGAACTCTAGAAGTTCAGGCATTGGAAACAGCCGCCGAAGCTAGGCGTTGCTCGTATTGCAACAGAAATGTGTGCGTCTGCCAAAGACAAGGTGCGTCGGTAGAGAAACCGACTGATTGGTACAAACCAAGTTTAGGGCAGACGGCCGCCGAGCAGTCGCGGAGTAGCGGGGCTTGTTTTCGTTGTAATAAGTTAGGACACTACGCAAGAGACTGTAGGTCCGGACGAGAGTATTTCAACAGACCAGGTAGGCCTGATCGTGTCCGTACGCGAGGACAGTATAAAACTCGAGTACCAGAAAAAAGCCAGGTAGAAACTTACCAAACTAACAGTGGAAATGATTTTTTAGCGTAAGCAGTGGAGAAGATTTCATTGCCGATGGAAATAACGTCGCTGATAAAACGGAAACTAAAATAACTATAACTAAGTGTGACTCTACGACAGTGATGCCCTGTGAACCCGAGGAGAATGCTGGTGTTGAAGGTTCCCTCGTTAAAAATGTTGAGAGAGTTGATGTGTTAAACATGTCTGAAGAGTCCCTCTTTAAAAATGTTGAGATAATTGACACACTAATTAAGTGTCAAAATAGATATGAATCGCTGGGAGAAGTGGAATTAAGTGATGATCTGAACGATCATGGCATTAATTATGAAAGCCATTTAACGGCGAGCGTTTGTAAATACGAAGAAGATGAAGAAGTTGAAGTTACAGGACAAAATGAATTATTTGTAATACGAAAAAGTCATAAGCCCATGATTGTGCTTAGAAAAGATGCAGACCTGTGGAATGCATTGATTGATTCAGGATCAGAGAAGTGCCTGATCAGCTACCACAGAATTAATGAGATAAGTAATGACGTGAAGCCAAGTTCTCTGACTATAAAAGGCGTTAACGCTAAGAGTAATGTTGAAGGCGAGGTAGAGCTTGTCCTAAAGTTAAAAAACGGTGTAAGTTTAAAGACAAATGCTCTCATAATTAAAGATGGTATTTACAATTATGACGTCATTATTGGACGTGATTTATTGGACAAGAACGCCGTTGTAGACTTAAAACAAAGATGTTTAATTATCAAAGACGAGAGAATTCCCTTTGCAGAGGTAAAACGACGAAAAAAGAGAAAGACAGAGTGTCTTGAGTATTTAATAGAGAATACTGAGTGTCTCATGGCGGACACGATTACGTCCAGAGCTAAGAAAAAAGTCCTAAATAAGCTAAGAGAGAAGAGGACGTGCATTGCTGAGAAAGCAAGTGAGGAAGTAAAAAGGGATGGTAAGAGAGAAAACCAGCCTGTTCGAGGCGTAGTTGCAGTTACCAGTTCCCACAAGCCGTTAAGAGTTCATACTCGACGCGTAGAAATTGCTCCCAATGTAATTTTGAAACATGTTGGACATGTTGGAAAGTGTAAAAATGGAGAATATATAATAAAGAAAGCAACTTTGAAAGAAGGCGTCTGTGTCGCCGAAGCAATTGTGAGAGTTAACAATAGGAGCAGGATTCCGTTGTTATTAATTAATAGCTCCGACAGAGCGATTGTTTTACCAGAAAATTCAATTATAAGTACTTTAGAAAAAGTGGAAAAGGATCAAGTTGAGTCCGAAGTTTACTTGTCAGATGTACAAGGAGAATTAAAACAAGGATTAAGTACCTTTGTGCAGGCAGCTGGTGTTGTTCAGGACAGTCATTTAGATGTCGAGAATAAAGACACTAATAGTCAATCTGTCGGGATCACAGGAGTTGTTGACAAAGAGTACATTTCTGATTCCAAAGAAATCGCCCGTGGTCGGCGGAAATTAAATAATGATGATATCAAGTGTAACGATGATGAAATGAAGCCTGAATTGCTGAGTCTGTTAAACGAATTCAGAGATGTTATCACTATAGACAATGAATCGATCTCCGCTGCTGCAATTAAACCATACAAAATACGTTTGAAACCTAACGTGGATGTCGTAAATGTCCCTCCCTATCGTATTGCCCACCGTTACATGGAAGACTTGAAAGTCGTTAACGAAAAAATGTTAGACGATGGAATCATTAGACCATCGATTTCAGCTTATAATTCACCGATAATTGTAGTTCATAAGAAAGATGGAACCATACGTCCTGTAGTTGACTTTCGCAAGGTAAATGAGGTAATTCATGAAGAATCCTTTCCTCTGCCGCGCGTAGATGAGCTTCTCTATAGTTTAAATGGTCAAAAATGTTTCTCAAAACTAGATCTTAGGTCAGGATATCATAATATTACACTGACCGATGAGAGTAAGGAAATAACAGCATTTACAGTTGGTAGTCGAAAATTCGAGTTTAATAGATTACCTTTTGGTTTAAAAACTTCACCAGCATATTTCCAGTCTGTCATGACGCAAACGCTATCTCCTGTTCTAGGAAAACTATCTTTCGTCTTTATGGACGACGTGCTCATATTCTCAAAGGAGAAGGCACAGCATCTTGCAGATATAAAAGTTGTACTTGAACTATTAAGAAACGCTAGATTGTCAATCAAGAATGAAAAATGTGCTTTCTTCGAGAACGAGATTGAATATCTCGGACATTCCATTAGTGGAATGGGAACAAGAAGCACCGGTACTGACAAAGTAAAGAATTTAGAAATTCCTAAGAATGTGAAGGAATTACAGTCATTTCTAGGACTAGTGAATTTCTTTCGTAGATACATAAAAAATTTTGCGAGCATCGCAAGCCCGCTCTATAATCTGCTGAGGAAAAATATCGAATTCAATTGGTCTAAGGACTGTCAAAACGCTTTTGAAAAATTAAAGGATGAATTGTGCGCAAACACCACCTTGAGTCATCCAAACTTCGATCAAAAATTTCATTTGTTTTGTGATGCATCGAATGTTGGCATAGGAGCTGTTTTACTCCAGTCAGCTACTGACAAGGTTCGAAACATGAGACCTGTCGCATTTTTCTCTAAAACGTTGAATTCCACTCAACGTCGATACTCAACTACGAAAAAGGAAATGTACGCTATAGTTGAAGCGTTAAAACACTTTAAATATCTTGTTTTAGGATATGATCTGGTCATATATACCGATCACAAGCCGTTAGTTCCTTTATTTTCAAAGAAATTGCCTGAAGACAACACGCTCGCTAGATGGAGCATATACGTGCAAGCTTTTGATGCCAAATTAAAATATTTTTCTGGAAAAGCGAATAGTGCCGCCGATGCATTGAGTAGATTAAATCATGACAAAAATCCTTTAACCGAAAAAGAACTATTAGAGTGTTCTGATTTAACCCCAGATGTAGAGACTTTTCCCGTTGTAACCAGGCTGCAAGCCGCTGCTGCAGGTAACAAATGTAACAAGCCAGTGACTGAGGAAGAGTTCGAGGAGACAATACCAGGAAGTGATGACGGAAGAAACAACAACAGTACTGCTGAAAGCCCCAGACGTGAACCCAGTGACTTTGATAGCAGACAGAAAACGAGTTTATGCAGACTGGATAGAGTTAATACGACTGCAGACCATTCGAGTATTAACGACAACTGGTCGTTAGACGAATTTAAACGTGAACAAGACAGTGATGCCTTTTGTTCTGAAATGAAGGATGCCCTAGAGAATGCAACAAAAGTTTCTAATACTGACATGAATGAATTTCTGATTATGAATGACATTTTGTATAAAAGACGAAAAATTGACAACAGACCCAGCACCATTCTAACTATAGTGGTGCCATATACTCTGTTGCACAAGACAATTCTATTCATACACAATTTGTCCCATACAGATTTAAATCATACCTTGTTTAAATTTAAATTAAATTATTTTCATCCGTACGAACGGACAATTACGCGCAAAATTGTTGAATCCTGTGATACCTGTAAGATTCTAAAATCACGAATATCGACGCCGATTAAAATTCTAAATGCTCCAATTGGAACACGATGTTTTCAAACGGTCAGCATGGATTTCTATGGTCCATTACCAATGACGGACAATGGTAACAAATATATTCTTGTTATCATTGACCTCTTTTCACGGTTTGTCAAATTATATTCGACTAATGATAGACGTACAGAAACTGTTACAGATTGTCTATGGAATTTTTGCTGTTTGTTTGGTACCCCGGACGTGCTACTGTCCGACAATGCACTAGAATTTAAGTCATCTAATGTAAACATTTTCACTAAAGGACTTTCTATCTTAAAAAAGGAAGTTCTAGCTTATTCCCCTTTTTCAAACGGGATTGTTGAGCGATGTAATGGTAAAATTCGACATCTGCTCAAGTTATATCTAAATTTTCTTACTCATAATGAGTGGGATAGACTGCTGGATATTGTAGAGAATTCGATTAATAATAGCTATAATGAATCTTTAGGAGATACCCCAGCCTACACAGTTTTCGGTAGAGATACATGTGTTTATATCAATTCTACTAATTTAGAAGACTTCAATGTTGCGACTACATATGAAGATGTTCACAAACAAAAATTTACCGAGTCATCTATTGTAGTGAACAATATTAGAAATGCGATCATTAACGCCACAATTGAAAGAACTGCCTATAGAAATATGAAACGTCGTGATAAAAATTTAAAAGTGACGGACCGTGTACTAGTGAAGAACCATGCAAAAAAGCACAAATTAGAGCTGAATTTTTTGGGTCCGGCTATCATTGAAAGGCTAGGAAAAAATTATGCAGATATTAGGATTGGTAACAAGATTATCCGATCGAATTTAAACCATGTACTGCCTTTAGATAGATTAAAAAGGTAATTTGTCAAACTAGTTTGTAGTTGTTCGTTCTCAAATATTCCGAATTTGTCATTCCATATATGTATTCAAATGGTTTTTAGCCTGTAAGTGAGTTCTATGAGTTCTTAGCTTGTAAGTGCATTCTTTGAGTTCTTAAGACTTTATGTGTGTCTTGCTCTAGGAAATATTTCTGTTACGCAAACACCTTGTGCCGAGATGATGAGCTGAGGATGTTGTCATGCTATTGTTGCGACATCAGAGTGTGTTCATCAGGTCGTGAGCTAGAATTGATAAACTTAGGTGCAATCGTGTGGAGATGTCTACACGAGAGCGCGAGTGCGAAGCCTGCGAGAACTGTATCGCACCTGCCGCAAATTGTTTGAAAACAATGCCAGGCAGTGTAGTTGGAATGTATGTGTCTTGATGAGAGGGAAGGAAGCGTGCCTTAGTGTTAAATCTTAGTATGAAATCTTAGCATGAAATCTTAGTATGAAATCCTAGTATGAAATATCCTAGTATGAAATGTAAATTGTTTACTTTAAACTTGGGGCCATGCTAATAAGCTGTATCGTTCTTTTCAGATTCCTGGAGCGACTCCTGAACAACTCCGGAACATTTTTACACATTCCGATTTACAACATACGCATTCACTGCTTAATTTGTATTGATGTGTACCGGGGCTACCAACCAACTCTGGCAACCACAGGAATCGACGATCGTTTTCAAAATTAGGGTACCTAAAGAATTGTTACAGGAGGCCTATTGCAAATTAACCTTGTTCCTGAACCTCGATTCCCCTTTACGTACACGTATTTTGGTATATGAATCAGGAAACGATATTGAACTAGTATTTGAAATAAAAATCGCTGCTTTCCCAGCAACCATTCAGTGATAAAATAAATTTTCTATATCTGTAATTGCTAAAAACAATATTCACTATTAATCAATACTAACTACTTACGTAATTTCAAGCGGCACCATTTTAATTCCCGCGCTGTTAGTATCTTTTTGGCCTGTTAAGATGGGCAATAAGGTCTCGAATATTAATGTAGATGCCATCTTAACCGCAATAAAGGCCAATAATGGCCAGATCTCGGATGAACTCATCCGACACTCGGAGGAAACGAGGGTAGATCTCATTCCTGATCAGTTGAGTGATATAATGTTGCTCATTTACACACTGATCACGATTATTATCACAGTCATGATTATTTATATTAAACGAGATTTAAACAAAATCATTAGTAGACTTAGTGGAGAAGACGTAGCCTTGCGGCGAAACGTTTGGAAGGAGATTTGTAATCCCAAGCAAATACTTGCAGTCCCACCTCAAGTCAACACATAACATTACAATATCCATATAAGATGGATCTCTCTCAAGCTAAAGATATACAGAAAATGTTTTTAGTCTCATCTACAAAAAAAGATATATCTTCAAATCCTACCTGCACCATACTTAATAAAAATATAGGAAATCACAGTGCAAGTTGACTATAAAGAAAAACTTTTTGCAGACCAGGAAGATGAAAAATTCCGAAGAGTAGATACCTTCTTAGCGTATTTCTATTTTAAACAGTATCCTATGTCTTAGTCTGATACTATTGATACGGTTTATTGTTATTATTCTGATGCCGTTTAATATAATCCTTGTTGTGGTTTTACTCGCCCTATAGAAATGCTTTGTTCATGTTTCGCTGGAATTAAGGAGACTAATTATTTCGATTGCGACTAAAACCAAATTGCATGCTTGTTGATTGATTAGATTAAATTGAATTAGTTCTTATTGATTATTCTACTTACTTTCTATATTTAATTTACTTGAACTGAAATAAGTTAATTTAAATCGTAGGACGATTTGTATTTGCCATTTCTAGTATTGTATTGTTGGCGTATATAAATTTATATTCTATGACTTTAGATGATTCATTACGTACGCGATTTGATTTTGATAAGTTGATGAATTAACATGAATAAATTGATAAATTCAAAATAAATTGTTTGAAGCTAAGTGGAAAAAGTAATTAATTAGTTGATTTTGGACTCAGTGATAAATCAATGATAAATCGATCATTGTTTTGTAACTATACTTATTAATGTTTAACTAGATGTAGGATTAACGTTGCATTTTGTTAAATTTATGATTTGCTAAAGACAGCGATAGCCATACCTGCCTACCTCCGTTCATAATTCAGAAGCATTTTGTATCATACGTTCTGATCTGTGCGAATTGTGGTTCTAACTTGACGGATTGTAAGATTAATTGACAGTCAAAGGAAAATCAAAGTTCATTGAATAACGTTATAAAATTTTTTATTGTATTAAAAATTTTTATTGTTTGAGGGGAGCAGATGTGCGCACGCCGAGTACATAAATAGGATCGTCAAGCAACCTCGACGTTCATTGGAGGTGCGCTGCCGCAGAGATCACATTAGATAGAGTCATCACTGTGCAGTAGCAGACGCGTTACCGTCGAGGAAGCACCTGAATAGTTCACAGATGCATTGTAGAAGACTTGTACTAGCACCTATCGTCTGATCTCTCTGACTCTTGCCAACGACCAAGCCTGTATCAACTCTGAAGTACCAATAAACTATAAATCACGTTGCTGCTCGTCACTCCCGAACCCCATTCGCGTAGTTTTCGGCCGGTACATAGAAAAGGTCGGAACAGTAGAATAGCATCTACGCATTAAATGTAATTCTATATTTGCATTTATAGTCGTTATAGCAAGAATAAATGCCAGAAGTCCGTATTCTACTGATTACTTGTTACACCGCTATGATGGCGTTACAAATAGCCGATGTAGTGGATCATATATTTTTGTGAATGAAATATACTCAGCTTTTTTACTTCTAGCGAATGAAGTTGGCAAAAGTGCGTTGAATTGTTTTGGGTGAATTACAAATAAATAAATAAAATCCATCATTATCGGCCGCCTTTACCGCCATCCATTGGTTCCTTTACGGCCAACACTAGAATTCATTGAGAAAACGTTCAAAGAAATTCTATCGACATAAGTGCCATTCTTTGCATTTTTAAAGTTTTAATGTCGACTTAACTAATCGATAAAAAAACTCAGCTAAGCGAATTGTTGTATAAGCTAAACTTATCACGAATGGTCAAAGAACCGACTCGCATTACTAGAATCTCTCATACTCTCATCGATCTGGCAATTATAAATAATCCTACTGCAATACCTAGTACAGTAATATCGTCCTCTGTTTTCGATCACTCTTGCAGAATGTAAAATTGATATTGCAAAGGAAAGACAAAGCTATCGTTAGACGACGTACGGCTTGAAAAGTCACTATTCAATGGAACTATTAGATGAAAACTATTAAATAAGTCCACCGAACTTCAGAATATGATGCAATCTGACGATGTTGACATACAAGTTTCAATCTTCAACGAGAAATTTACAGAAGATCACAATAAATGCGCATCTTTCATGAACAAAAAAAAAATTAAGCCAAAACGCACTGTTTGGATTACTGACGAAATTAAAGAGCTGTGCAACATAAAAAAACTTACTGGCGAGAGTACAAAAACAATGGATCAAACAGTACTTTATGAAAGAGAGATAAAGAACATGAAAAGATTCTTCGAAAAAATCACAGAAGTAAAACAAACTCACTTCCACTAGGAACTATTAAACGCTAAAATACCCCGGAACGAACCTGGAAAAGCATAAGTGCCCAAAATAAATATTTAAACTGCATAAGCTATTTTAAAAATCGCTTCTAAACGGCCGCAAATTTCAACACATTTTTTTCAAAAGTATGTGCTCAAGTTTTCAATGGAGTAGTAAAATCCATCCAAGTTACTGCCAGTTAAAAATTCGTGCCCTAGTGCACCTTGAAGGGCTAGTTTCAGGCGGAGACCACGTCCTGTCGATTTAACAGTTTACCAGAAATCGATTTCATGCAGTCCGCTTAGGCAAAAAATTGCCCCCATTCATTCTAAACCAATTTGGTGTACCTCAAGGATCCATTCTTTGTTCGCTTCTGTTTTCTATATTCAGAAAGGATTTTCCTCCAATGCCTTCTAACACACGACTCTTCAAGTCTTCAGATGATGTTCAAATTGCAATACTACAGACGCCAATTAAAGCTTAAACCAAATTGATTACCATTAAATCATGGACGACTTAAAAACAATGCACTATTATTGGAATCAAAGGTGCAACTCCAAATGTAACTAGTACATTAGGAATTGATTAAATTAGGCCTTCAAAATAAATTAACAATCTAGGTAACCGGTTCGATAAAAACATGTCCTTCAAATCTCACGTTGAGAAAACTTGCAAAAAAATTTACGGAAGTTCAACGTTATTGACATCGTATAAAAAGTATACTCGACGAGAAATCCTGATTTTTGGTCTTGTAATATAAGGTGTTATCGCGCTTTGAGTATTGCAGCCTAGTACGGGATGATTTATCACAATATCTTCAAAGAGATTAACAAAAATGCACGAATTTCGCAGTTATAGGGATTTGCAATGGTAAATTTAAAAGGAGGGATCACGTATGCGTGTGCACCATATATATACATGCCCCAACCCCAGGCGCCTCGGAAGCTTTATAAGCAGTCGGCCCATCAGGCTTATTGCTATTGACCTCGTCCCCTTCTCCAAGTAAACACCTGTGAAAACGTCTCCTGAGTTTCCTTACCACGATTACGCTTACCAGCCTCCCGTTTGGTTGCCAGCACTTCGACGAACCCACGATATTGTGAAGAAGTAATTAAGAGATCAAGAAGATTACTACAAGCTCGAAAACCTACGACAAATTTCGCATGTGAAGGTTTTTGAAGTTCAGTGAGAATCAAAAAAAGAAGAGAAAATTTGTGAAATCGCGTCAATGACTGGCAGCAACAACAAGACGAGTCTTCGAAAACTGCTACCGTCTGTTGTCAACATCAGCTTCAAGATCCCGTATTCATCTCTTCTAGAGACCTACGTGCAGTTTTCAGTGTGGATAGATACGTGCTATACCTTCCAAACAAAAGTCCTCGTCTTTGACGCCGGTGAGGACATAGAAGTAGTCCTCGAACCACAATTTGGTGTGACACCCTTCAACGAGTGATCTACAAGTCTACGGCCACTTCGTCTACATCTACCCTGCAGTCATCCCAGTGTACGTCTACAGTGGCGAGCGACTTCACTTTCTTCGTTCGGCCAGTGGAAGCTAAGTAAATAGCTTGCATTCAATTTACGTATAGGTTGTTTACCGTATCGCTTATTTTTTGCAATTTGGCAAGGCAGCGGCAGAGCTCGAGCTCAAGCAGCAAGCTTGCAGAGGTAATGTCACCGCAGTGATGCCAGTAGCAAATTGATACAGTGCAAGAGAGCTATGGCGTTTAGAAGTGAGTGATTTTTTTGATGAGTTTTTATTTCGTTAAGTGTGTTACTATTTATGTATATTGATTTTATTGCTGTGGTGTGTAAAATTGATCTTTTTGCAAATGTTGATTTCTAAGTGTTCGGATGGTGTAAAAATTGATTGCCCACTGCATGTCTGATACGTCCGATTCATACGAATTTATTCGATCAACATCGACCATAAGTAGTAGAGGTCGTGTTAGTGCACCTAGATTTCGCTCTAAGAGCACTCCAGCAATGACTGAACCAGCAGCTAACGCGGCAGTTTGCCCAAATACTAATACTAGCACACCAAACAGTTTAGCACGATAAATAGCAGCGAACATGCCGAGAACAGGGACAGTCCTCTCGGCCGCAGAGTTGCCACTGTTTCGTGGTCGAAGGCGTCGGGACGATCCCGATTTCATTGAAAATAAAACATATAAGACGCATATAGAAAATTTTCGCTCGTACATGACATTATTACCGGATGTAAACTCTGATAGTGCCAAAAAAGAATTGTTAGTTCGATCAGCTAATGAACAGGTAGGAGACTTCAATTCAATAGTGACCAAGTTGATTAATTCCGACCTTCACTACTCATTTGAAGATGTCTTAAAAATCTTGGACGACATCTACGTAGCTAGAGTCGAAAAGTCTATCCACGCGTTAGCGTGCGATTTATATTAGTTACGCTTCGTTAGAAATGACGCACTTGCGGCCCAGTTGGGAACCGCATTTGCTAACATTAGGAAGTTGTCGGAACATTTGTTAAACTCAGCCTCAATAGCGTGGTCGAGACACTCTTTTTCAGGGCTAGTGCAAGTCAAGCAGAATTAAAACGATTTGTAGGAGACATTATAGATCTAAGCTTAGCCATTACAGTGTTAGCACCTTTGCTTGATGAGTCTTTCTCAAAAAAAAATTTCGATGCACCATTCAATACGTCGGAAGAACTATTGGCACGAGTAGTTGCTGTTGTTAGAAATCATTCCGAAAATAAACCAATAGTAGCGACCCAGTACCAAACGGAGTGCAATAGAGAAACCTTCGTAGCAGATGTTGCTAACGAGTCGAAAGAGAATGTTGATGTACAAGAATCCCCTCAGGGAAGTGAAATTTTCTACGGAAATTATCAAAGAGGGCGTTTCTCAGGACGTAGGTCCTTTCCCCGACCTTGGCTGAGAAATCCTAGAGTAGGAAAGAATTTACGTGGATATGTAGGTGATAGAAGATGGGGTTCCCTTGAATGTAACATTTTGCGGGCAGAAAGCTCGAGTCATGCCCCAGTGCATTTTGCAGATAGAACGAGAGGCTCTCCTTTCTGCAGTTTATGCAACGTTTCAGATCATGTTGAAGCTAACTGTCGAACTCAAGGAGGTCAGAGCAAACCGAGAGCCGTTGGCGCCTGCTTTGCTTTCGGGGGGAAACATTTCGTTCGAAACTGTAGAGCGTCAGAAAATGAAATCAGGCAGTATAAAGCATACTTGCGCAGATACAGGGCAAATAGAGGCGTAAATAGCCGCGGTAGGAACGAGGTGCACTATGCTGAGAATTACGAAAGAGACAGTAGAGATTTTTTACGGGAAGAGTAGTAGGAGGTGAAGGTAGGAGCGAGTCGATGCTCAGGGTCACCGCAAGACTCTTGTTAATTCTAAAGTTGTGTTCGGAACGAATCCAGGTTTCGACTGAGATGAATGGGTGTAATCATGATCAGAGTGAATCATATATTGATCCATTATTTAAATGTAGAAATAGGTTTGAAGTTTTGAAAGATGAGGAAATGGCCGATGAGATACCACAAAAGAAACCAGTTGAGGATTATTTTAACACTAAGGTTGTAGGAGCGGGACGTCTTAGAAAAGAAGGCGCCGATCTTGTTACGTTTAGAAAATCCAGTAAGCCCTCAATCATCCTCTCTAATCAAGATAAGTATTTAAGCGCGCTGCTAGATAGTGGAAGCGAAGAATACCTCTTTGGTTACAGTAACATCAATTACCCAAAGAAAGAGTTAAAACCGAGTTTTTTGAGCGTTAGAGGAATAAGCGCCATGAGTAACATTAGCGGTGAGGTTGACTTAAATATCTCTATGCCTGATACCGACAAAGTACTTAAAACTAGTGCGTTAGTTATTAAAGATGCTAAATTCATATATGATTTGATTTTAGGACGAGACGATTTGAACAATACAGTGATTAATTTGAAAGAGGCTTCGCTCACGTGGGAAGGAACAAGAGTGCCCTTCAACGAAATATAAAATAAGCCTACGATAAGTAGAAAAGCCATAATATTGGATATTGTAAACAGCGACTGTCTGCTGTCACATGTTGCTAAGCAGAGCAGATACCGCAGCAGAGTAAGTGTCCGCGAAAGAAAAATACGTGAGAAAAAAAAGACGCTGCGCTCGAGCGTGTAGCGGAGCAACCAAGGCCAGATGCAAAAAAGGAAAGCCTGCTTGTGGTTCACTGTGATGCAATCGAAGTGCCTGATAATTGTTAAAAAGGCTACGCCCGTCGAATATATAGTGTTGAAGAGAGGACTAAATTGTGGAGCGCTAATAGCAGAATCAATAGTTACAGTCAGAGAAGATGGTAATGTACCCTTAATAATACTAAACCCGACAGATGATGCTATTCATTTTAGCGAAAACACTATGTTGTGTAACATGGAAGCATTAGCTGAGGAAGAAGTAGAAACTGAGCTGTATCTCACGAATGTAGAGGAAGCGCTGAAAGAAGCGAATAATGTAGAGATAAGCTCTGAGGTTACGTCGGATTCACTTGAAGTCATCTCAGGTCGTGGTGAAATGAAGACCATGGCCAAGAAGAAACTTGAGTCGAAGGTTGACGTTCGCGGCAATAAGTGTGAGTTTCCTGGTAGTAATGAACTAGGAATTGATGCACAAGTGTAAAGTGTGTCTAATGTACAGAAGGCCCTACGCCAATCGTTAAATAATGATATATCATGCAACGAAGTTGACGTAAACCTTAAATTACTGAAATTGTTGAATAGTTTTCGTGACGTGATCACGTTAGAAGGTGAAACTATAGGTGTTACGAATGTAATCAAACACAAAATTTTGCTTAAACCTGACGCACCAGTTTTGAATATACCACCCTATCGCATACCTCATAAATATCAGGAGGAGTTGGCCAAGGTCAACAGAGAAATGCTTTCACAGGGCATAATTCAGAACTCCATGTCGGATTATAATTTCCTTGTAAT
Source organism: Morinoia aosen (assembly GCA_030386875.1). Classification (NCBI taxonomy): domain Eukaryota; kingdom Metazoa; phylum Arthropoda; class Malacostraca; order Amphipoda; family Talitridae; genus Morinoia; species Morinoia aosen. Next base: position 45,081,993 of record CM059580.1, read on the forward strand.
TATTGTCAAAAAAATGGTGAGATTTGACCAGTGTTTGATTTTAGATCATTAAACAAAATCGTGGTCAAGGAGACGTATCCCATACCACGAATAGACGAAATATTGTCCATTAGTTGGCAATAGCGTCTTTTCTACTCTGGATCTAAAGTCTGCATTCCATCAAGTAGAATTAGAACAGGAAAGTCTGAAATTTACAGCCTTTAGTGTAGGTTACCAAAAATCTAAATTCCGTAGAATTCCCTTTGGACTTAGTTCAAGCCCAAGCGTTTTCCAACGCGTCATGTCATCTGTTCTTGCGCCTATTTTAGAACGCCTTTGTTTGTGTTTTTAGATGATGTATTAATTTACTCAAAAACCAATGAGCAACATTTGTGCGATATTAGAACTGTCCTTACGACGCTCCGCACCGGTAAATTTTCCACTAAACTCTAAAAATGTTAATTTTTCAAGAAAAAATAGAGTACCTAGGTCATGTTATCTCGGCCGAAGGAATACGGTGTAAGTATACCGAGAAATTGCAAAATTGTCCGGCACCAATAAATGTAAAAGAATTGCAGCAATTCATTGGTGTAGCCAATTATTTCCAAAACTACATAGCGCAGTTTGTAACAATTGCACACCCCCTGTACAGATTGTTGAAGAAAAATGTTAATTTTAACTGGAATAATGACTGTCAGAAAAGTTTTGACTATATAAAATCAGCCCTGACTTCTGACACTGTTTTACGATACCCTGATTTTACCAAGACGTTTCACATTTTTACTGATGCCTCAAATTTTGACATAGGATCCATCCTGATGCAGCCCGAAGATTCATGTGATAAATTAATGCGTCCAGTTGCATATTTCAGAACAAGTTTGAATTCTAGCCAAAAACATTACAGCACTATCAAAAAGGAGTTTTTCGCCATCTGGAGTGCCCTTAAAGCTTTAAAATTCCTAATTATTGGATATCCTATCCATGTGTACGCAGACCACCGGCCACTTGTTCCTCTATTTACGAAAAAATACCAGAGGATACAGCAATGACTCGATGGTGCATTAACGTTCACTCATACGAACTTATCGTAAATTATTTACCAGGTACGCAAAACGTCGTAGCCGATTACCTAAGCAGGCTACCGAAAAAATATGATCAACTAACTATTAAAGAATTGGAAAGCTGTGACCCATTGATGCCTGAGCCTGAATCTGAGGTGTCCTTAGCGCAGATGCGAGCTAAAGCAAAACAGGACGTTCCCACTGACTCGACGATGCAGTCACACGGTGGCAACGTGCTGACACCTAAATTAATTGATTATGTGCAGACAGAAAATGAAATTTTCTGGACTTTAAAATAGTTCATCGACGAGCATAAACAAGATCCCTTTTGTTTTGAAATTAGAGAGGCGTTACTTCATAGAAGTACGTCTACAATTCCTGACCAACAGAGTTATTTAATTGTGAATGACATCTTGTACCGACAGCGACGCATTGACTCATGATCTAGTACTACATTAACATCAGTAGTGCCAACTTCCCTCATGAAGAAGGCAATTCTAGCTATACATTCCTTGTACCATACGGATGCTTTGCACACGCTATTTAAATTGAAGCTTAAATAATTTATTAGTCTAGAAAAAAACGATCGTGAGAAAATTATTACAAAGTTGTGAAGTTTGCAAGCTTCTTAAAGCTCAACCTCGCGTACCTATAAAAATTTTAACAGCTCCTATAGCGAAAGAACCTTTTGAAGTAGTTTCAATGGACTTCGTTGCTCCAATTAAAGTGACCGATAATGAGAATAAATACATACTTGTTGTGGTTGACCTCTTCTCCCGCTACTGCAAATTGTATGCGACCTCTAACCGTCGAACAGACACAGTCATATCATGTTGAGGTAGTTGCTTCGCAACGTTCGGCTACCCGAAAACGTTGCTAAGTGATCAAGCTCTGAAATTTAAATCAGTGGCAGGTAAACAATTTGCTAAAATACACGCTATTGCAAAGAAAGAAGTTCTAGCTTTTAGCCCTCATTCGAATGCTATTGCTGAACGAAATAATAAAAAATATCTAATTTGCTGAAATTGTATATTAATTCCCTAGCTCCCACGGAATGGGATCAGTGTTGGATATGGTAAAGAATACAATAAATAATTCATTAAATATCACATTGGGAGATACTCCCAGTTATGTTGATTTCGGAAGAGATACGCGTCCCTATTTTCAGGGGGAAATTTTCGATATTTCATACAGTTACGATGACGAAATAGACTTAGTAAATTTTCGTGCAAAAGAAGCAGTTCGAATTGTTGAGAACGTTAGGAATTTAATTATAAATAATACGACGGAACGTACTATGTTTCATAATTTGAGACGTATAGATAAAAAAAATTGTTATTGGTGACAGAGTGATGGTAAAGAACCATTTCAAAATGAACAAATTAGATCTATCATGGCATGGGCCAGGCATTATTACCAAAGTCGTCAAAGGACATTGCGTTAAGATTAAAATCAAAGACAAAATTCATAAAAGTAACATTAGCCATGTGCTACCGCTACGTAAAACGAAATGACAACTTTACTGCTTCACCTATAACTATATTTGCGACTTTAACACTTAAGACGTGACAGGTTACGATTTTGCAAAGAGTTATGACTGAATTACTCAATGTAATGTGTCAACTAGGTATTAAGTATATTCTTTGTGTTACTTGCCTCGCATTATAATAATCTCGTGCATGCCTGTGCTCTAGTATTAGTGTTTTCTTTGCTAGCAAAATATGCAATAACTTTCTGAACCGGTCAACCTATCGTAATTAAGCTTAAGTTTTGTACTTTAAATTTCAAGGTTAACAAATATCAAAGATCACGTCCTTCAACGTATGTTCTCATGATCTGTGCAGTTGCATTTTTTAATTTGTATTTTTCATGCCAGCCTACGCTACGTTGACTCGAATCTTGATGCTAAATAGCAAATTTTAAAATGGTGAGTGACTTCCGCAATTGCGAAATGCAATTGCTGACAAGTTTAGAGGACGAGTAACGTTTATCCATTGATTGTATTTATGATTGTATTTTGATTTAGTTAGATCATTATTTCTTTATGACTCTGTTTTTTTATACATGGCCATGCTAATAAGTTATTTGTTATTTTTTTGTTAGGTGTATACCCAGAATTTCATATAATCGTGTACTCGATGTGTTATATAACCATGTAACCGATATAATTAAGTTTTGTAATAACGAACTCTAAGGTGCTTCGTCATTTGCGTACTACCTGTCAATTAATTTTACCAATGTTTTAAAACTTTTTTCAATGTTTTAAAACATTTTGCGTCTCAAAAATAATTATTAGCTACAGAACATACTGAACAAGTATTTATAAATCTCATTAAACAGAATCTCCATTGCTCAATAATCTTTTTGCCCAGTAATTATCAGGATTTATTTAACTTGCATACTGAATAAATAATTGCGAGTCTCCTTTGTTCATTGTTTCATATTTCAACACATTGCACTACAGTTTTGTAGCATGCGTGTGTATTATGATTTGATCGCCTATATGTACGTTGGTATTGGCAAAAAAACTTACTGGCATATGTGTGTATGTATGTGCGTTGTGTGTACGTATATGTGCACAGGGGGGTGCATATGTACACATATACTTGCGTGAAGTGGACCAGCAACAAGCTCACGAATTATAAATACCACCCTTTTTTCACTCTCAACTTGTAACACTACCTAACACGTCATTTCAATTTGATATTATAAAGTATTTATAAAAAAATTATATTCGTCGTGTGATCACCCATATATGGTAAATAAGATGCTTATTAACCAATTATCAATAAGTTACAATATTTCATTTGAAATTGTAAGCTTCAACATCTGCTGAAAAAGTGATGGCTAACCTCCTTTGCTCATTATCCTATGTTACAGTACATCGCACAGTTTTTGTAGAACGGATATGTATCATGATTGCCTAGATGCATAGGCATGTATTTGTGTATGTGTGCGTGTTCGGTGTATGTATGTTCGTGGGTATGTATGTCCATGTATATGTGTATTAATGTACATGTATGTGTGCACATATGTATGTACTAAACTAGCAACTAGCATTTGAACTAGAGATACCGGTCTTTCTTCTGTTCACTTTTAACTTGTAACATTACCTAACTCGTCATCTCTTCATCATTGTAAAGCATTCACGTACAAAAATATATTAATTTATAATGTGATCACCCATATATATGTTTAAATAAAATGCTCATCAAATAACGACCGTTCGGGGAAAATTTTTTAATCTGATAAAGAAAAATTTAATTTTCGTTATACTCATGCTTTTTTTTATGCTCGCTCGAAATGATATTTTTGAACAACTGCCGAAACAAGCAATTCTAATATTATTTCATGATGTCAGGAAATCCAAAGCTTTATGTCATGTACATGTAAAATGTCAAAAGTGTTTTCAATTCACAAAGAAACTGCATCGTCAACGAAATTGTGTTGTCTCCTATAATTGTAGTTGCATATATAATCAAATTTAGATAAAACAACGTTAGGAATACATAAAACTCAAACATTTGTTTTCAACTAGTGACATGGGTATTACAATACTCAGTATTACAATACTCAAGTGTGTGTATCATATAAGTGTATTTACTTCAAGATATTTAAATAAACCAAGGATGTACCATGTTTTTTGTACCATCTTAAATGGAAATAAACTGTTTTTCTTTCTCTTTCTTGTCAAGCTAAGTGCCGCCATTTTGAATAGTGGCTTCCACTATTCAAACACTATCCGTGCTCTCCGTGGTACAGTGGTTAAGGGATCGGGCTCGTATGTTGGAGTCGCGGGTTCGTATCCCGGCGCTGGCGCGGAGATTTTTCCCGTTGGGTATAAGGGAAAGCTCAAGCACAATACCCCACTTAACCCAGGTGTCGGAATTGGGTACCGGCTTTACGGGGGAACCGTCATGGTGTCCTATATATAGGGTTAGTTATAAGACATTTGAAAAACCAATGCTAAGATCATATGTATCAGGCTTGATTGGAAATAAAGCATCCCAAAGATGCCGATGTTAACCTAACCTTTTTTTAACCTAACCTTCCAGTTTTCTTCCTGCAGTAGGAAACGGCGTTTTATTTTTCTCGAGAGCAGACTCATTTGTTTCTCTGGGCACTGCACTGGCATCTCCTGACCTTAATCCTCCTCGGCATAGATGCGTAAAATTTACTTTATTTGCTATTTAGCACATAACTTGTGTGATAACGTTGGTTTTAAAGTTGTATTGTCCCTGTTTTTAGGTTAAGTCGAAAGATTTTTTTAGGTAGAAGGACATAACTTGAGTATTATGTGTGTGGTTTTGTAAACTTATGAACTATATTTTTATGCATATTGTTTAGTTAGGTTTAGTTAGATAGAAATGTGCTCTTGATGCGAAATTACATGAGTAATTATATGCAATTGAAATTTTATTTTCCGTCATATTTTGATATACCATAAATAAAATTATCTGTAACGACCAACAAATATTTTTTTCCAAAAACCCAAATAATGCAATACTGACACAAGGTTATATCAAACTTTAGTTTATGCCTTTTTAACCTCAACGTGGTGTTCAAGAGAGGAAGGAGGAAGGCACGATGTTATGTGGAATTGAGAGAACAGAGAACCTATGCACGCGGTGTGTGGTTCCTTTGAGTACGAAATATCAAGATGGGAATTAAGGAATCTATCTGATTTAAAAATCATTTTAATGCGTGAACGTTTCGGCTCGAAGCTCAAGCCATTATCAACAACTTTAAAAGCGAATTGAAATACTGAAAACATGACACAGCTAGAAGACAAATAAATACAACTTTAAAGAGTACAAAAAACGAAAAAAAAAGAATGGAGAGATGATACTGCAGTTAATTTTGAAAATCAGGCTATTTCTAACTGAAATGATGACAACATTGAATTTAGAGCTGGCTTTAATTCTATAATGTAAAGAGATTCTAGTATATGTAGGTCATTTTTATTTGCACGGAAATTTAAAATTGAAAAATCAGATTTGCTTACAATTACGCTACATTGCACAGCGTGATCCCTAATGGCTGAAAAAGATGGCTAGCTAAAACTCTACCAGTTATGGAGCTCCTAACTCCATTATATCTCTCCATTCTTTTTTTTTTTGTTTTTTGTACTCTTTAAAATTGTATTCATTTTGTCTTTTAGCTGTGTCATGTTTTCTGTATTTCAATTCGCTTCTACAGGTGTTGATAATGGCTTGAGTTTCAAGCCGAAACGTTCACGCATTAAAATTATTTTTAAATCAGCGATCTTTGCTATCATTTTTGTTTAAAAACTGTTAGGAGTGCTCCAACCTAATTTAAGGAATTTAAGGAAACTATACACAAGATGTGTCCCTTCACAAACAGGAAGCATGGCAGGAAGTCCTTGAAACAAGACAAAAGTTGAAGAAGAATGCAATAGGTGCTGGAAAGCAGGACAGCGGTCAACCGGAAAAGATTGTCCTTAACAAAGTAAAAAAACCTATTCTATTTCTACACAAAGAAGACCTACTTAATACTTGGAACTTCACATCGTCCTCCTAGGAGTCTCCATTTCCAAAAATAAAAACTTGACCTTGTTCATGTAATAGCTTTTTCCATCATTAATTGTTTTCAATATATTTTCATTACACATTCTTTCATATTAATTGTTAATTGCATTATGTATGCATTTAGTTTCATTGCATTATTGAATATAAAATGAATACGTACATCATTCGAGTTTGAGCTATTCAATTTTAGGTAGTTTGTTGAGGCGCTGATTTGCTTATCAGCCGGCTTTGACATCAGTGGAGTGTCTTATCTCGCGTCGGAGGCAACATTTCGGATCAACGTGACGGGTCTCGAGATGTCTTATCAACAAGCCGGGTCTCAACATGTCATAAAGATTTTGTGGATATATGGTTATGAAAAACAAGCTTGATGACAAACATTTTAGGCTCACAGGTAAAGTATTTAATATTGAAATTTTTAATGTTCTTAATTTTTTACCGTGATTGAATTTATATTAATGATTGAATTTAAAATTAATACGTACATCATTTGAGTTTGAGCTTTTTAATATTTGGTAGTTTGTTGAGGCGCTGATTGGCTTATCAGCCATACTTTGCCATCAGTGGAGTGTTCTATCTCACCTCAGAGGTAACATTTCGGATCAACGTGACGGGTCTCGAGATGTCTTATCAACAAGCCGGGTCTCAACATCTCATGAAAATCTTATGGAAATATGGTCATGAAAAACATGATTTATGACAGACATTTCAGGTTTACAGGTAAAGCATTTAATATTGAAAATTTTGATGTTTTTTTCTTTTTTACCGTGATATGGTATAACAAATTCACCTTTGAATTGTTTCCTAGTTTCTCTAACAAATAAATTTTTATTTTTCAAACTGAAATTGACACAAAAATTGTGGTGGCTGGCGTGCCTGTGACGCATGGGGCTATCGCAAAATATTTCATAAACCTTAAAAAAAGTTGTAAAATATCATGAAAACTTATTTCATGGAGTAGAACAAAACAGAATATAAAACATTTTGAAAAATGTTATGCAAATTACTATAAAAAAACATACATCCTCTTTTATATAATGTTATTAAGTGATTTTAGAAGACTGTTTGTCTTGAAAAAGTACACTGAGAAAAGTAAAGAGAAGTAAGGAATATAAAAAGTACAAACAACGCGTCTTACCTAAAAAATGCGATTAAATAAAGCGAAAAATAAATCCTATTTCAAATTTAAGATATTTATAGGTTATATTTGGAATGTTTCTATGATTAAACATTTTTTTAAACTTGTAAATAACACTAAGTACTAATATAATAATACTATATAATACTTATTAATAATAATCAGTGAATACTATAAATAAATGATTCGAGTCAGGCGAAAACCTACAATTAAATAAGAGTTCAGTCTAGTGTATCCTTGTGTCTCTTTTATATCTTACATCCTACAAAAAATTGTCCCCACGTCCTTCTTCCTTTGCTCCCCCCTGCTCCCCCTTACCTGGCAGCAGGGCAACTTTCTCCTCGTCCAAGTGCGACTCCCCTGTTGAAACGTGTGATTAGATGTCAAAATAATTTATATTTACATAAAATTAATTTGCCTTTCTAATTCGCATTCATTCGACTTATATTTCCCTTATTAGGTGTGTTTACATTAATTTTTGCCTGCTTTTATCTGTTATTATATTTTGAAATGAAAGTTTGGAATAGTCAGTATTTTTATATTGTATTGGTGTTTTCCAATATTTTTGCGCGCCATGTTTTTATTTTAATGTTTTTGTTGCTTCTTGAAGTTCATATATAAATATATATATCCTGAATTTTTTTATATTATAATATTAGTATTAAAAACGTTGTGTAATTAACTTGATTGTAAAATGACATTGTGTATGTTGTTTTGCCACATAGTTTTTTAAACTAATTTTCAATTAGTAATTAGTGGAGGTAATTAATCATTTAACCTTACACGGGATGGATATTAAGAAATTAATTTCAGTAACTGGTTAATTTCTTGCCCACTCTAACTGTCAATTATATATGTTCATTCAATTTTTAATCAACTTCAATAACGCACTCGACGCCTGTTTTATACAAAAATTTTATTAAAAACTACTCAATCATTTTTCACATAGACACAAATATTTTTTCATGTATAAACAAAATCATTTTCGAAACACAAAATCATTTTATATAAGTACAAATTAATTTTCCACAGCAATACAAAATCACTTTTCTATCAAAATGCCAAAATACATTTCGTAATTACGAAAAATCACCTTTTCATAATAACATGTCCTCTTTTCATATATATATACAAAATCTTTTCTCTTCCTTGTAGTAAAAAAATTTTTTTTATGTACATAAAAAATCTCGTAGAAATTTAAGGAATATTACGGTCAGGTTGGAATATCATTGAAAAGTCTTGTGATGAATTAATGGTTTTATTGATATTTTGTGTTTGGGCTGAGTTGTGCTAACCGTAGCCGAGTGGTTAAGGACGCACTCTTCCGAGAGGCTGTCGTGTAGTGTGTTGTGTTTGTGCTGTTTTGTGTTTGTGTTGTGTGTCGTGTGTGTGCTGTGTTGTGTAGTGTGCTATGTTTGTGTTGTGTAGTGTGTTGTGTTTGTGTTGTGTAGTGTGTCGTGTTTGTGCTGTGTTGTGTAGTGTGCTGTGTTTGTGTTGTGTAGTGTGTTGTGTTTGTGCTGTGTTGTGTAGTGTGCTATGTTTGTGTTGTATAGTGTGTTGTGTTTGTGCTGTGTTGTGTAGTGTGTTGTGTTTGTGTTGTGTTGTGTGTTTTGTGTTTGTGCTGTGTTGTGTTTGTGCTGTGTTGTGTTTGTGCTGTGTCGCGGACTCGCCTGGCAGACTCGGTCGCGGTCGGACGTGCGGGGAAATGGGGCGGTAATTGTTGAAAATGCAAGGGGGAAATAACCTAGCCATGCGTAAAAATTATACTATCAGTGAATGTGTTTGTTACCTGTGGAACTGCGAAAGGGAAAAAATAACTTTTGTCTTATTTCTGCTTAAATCAGTGCACTTTAAATGAAAAGCCAACAAAGCAGTGCTGGCAAGGGTTGTGAAATGGTGTGTTCAGCCGGGTCTCGAACGATAGGCCTGAGTGAAGTGTGAAGTGGCCTTGTTCCCTCAGGCTCCCCTCGCCGAGCCCGCACCCCCCCCCCCTTTCCGAGCCCGCACCTCCCCCCCCCCCTTTCCCGTACACCTGCTTCCCGTCTTCTGACCGTTCAGAGCATAGCATGGCAAATCCTGAACTTTTTCCGCTTCAAGCAACCAAAGAAATTACGTTTGTTTTGATCAATTTTTGGCAATGTCAAACCTCTCAGTTTCAGTTTTTGCCACTTCCTACGTGGCCGAGACGGCAAATGTGCACGAAAGAATTATTGTGTTTCGTTTGTTACCATAGAACATGGATGTTGAAAAATTTCTAATGCACACAATCAATTATTGATTCACCAAATTAGCTTACATTATTATCATGTTCTTTTGATGGACAATTTTGGTTAACTAGTGACGTTAAATGTGAGAAGGGAAAAAACTTTTTCTCTGAAGGAACTTTTAAATTCAAAAATTGAAAAAACTTGATCCAGCAACTTTCGGAAATAATTTGCCCTGTTAAAAAAATAGAAAAAAAAAGAAAGTGTACTCTGGTAATTTCGCATCTTTTGGGAAAATAACAGTGACCATCATTCGTGAACTATTTCTATGTTACAATAGAGCATGAATGTTGAAAAATCTCTAACGCACACAATCAATTCCTGATTCACCAAATTGGCTTACATTATTGTCTTGTTTTTTTTTATGGAAAATGTTGGTTAACTAGTGACGTAAAACCTGAGAAGGATAAAAAACTTTTTCATCTTCGGTTTCTCTCATCTCTTATTGCAAAAAAAAAACATCATGTTGAGTGTATATGACGCTACCTGTGGAACTGCGAAAAGAAAAAAAAATAACTTTTGTCTTATTTCTGCTTAAAACAGTGCAATTTAAATACGAAGCTAACAAAGCAGTGCTACCAACACGAAGGAAAGGTGTGCTCAGCCCAGTCTCGACCTATGGGCCTGTCTGTCTGAAGTGTCCTTGTCCCCTCAATCACCCCTCACCGCACCCGTTCACTACCCCCCCCCCCTCTTCCCGTACCCCTGCCTCCCGTCTCTCCGACTGTTTAGAGCATGGCAAATCCTGATGAACTTTTGCGCTCCAAGCAACCAGAGAAATTACGTTTGATTTGATAAATTTTTGGTAATGTCTAACATCTCAGTGAAGTTTTTGTTTCACTTCCTACGTGGCCAAGACGAAAAATGTGCACGGAAGAATTATTGTGTTTCGTACCTCCGTTTCCCTACTGACACCGAATAGTTTAAAACATCATAGCTATAAAATTACAACGCACGATGATGCATCACTACGAGACTCGCCTCGCAGGCCGGAAAGTGCCGTTCTCTGCACAAATGTTGCCCTACACAACATCCCGAAAAAATGGTTCTCTCAGGGGCAAAAATACGACTTTACCAAGCAAAGTGCCTGCAAGTAGGGGACCTACATCCTCTCACGCACAAAATTCTAATGCTCAAAAGACGGGAGACTTGTTAACAGCTGCCAGTAACCCCGTCAAAGAATGTGTGTCACCTTCCGAAGCAACGTCAGTGAAGACTATGCAATCAATATCGCTGGATGAGGGAAAACATGTCTGCCAAACCTCCAGCAATCATTTGAAGGTTCGAAGCAGTGAAGTCTCAGCCGCAGCACCACAACCACCTGCTCCTCATCTGAACAAGCAAAACAGCGTGCCAGCTCCCCAGCTCTGCGTCAACAACAACGCTCCGAACTGTCCGCCAGCAGCGGGGACACAAACACCATCCTCATCAGTGGTACAAGAAAAAATAGTTTTTACTAATAAGGACATTTCAAGCGTGGTAGACTTTTCTCATTCTCCAGATAATATGTTCGATAATTTTCGCGCACAAACCGATACTGGCAGTAAATCACCCCAGAGCGCAAGCTGTGAAAACAAAATAAAATTTCCAGTACAGAGCAATAAAAATAACACTGTTGCTTCATTTAATGGCTACTTGCACCCGCTTCAAATAACAAGCTCTCAAAAAATTCATGAAATTATTCACAATTTGTCTCTAACAAGAGCGTTTTTCAATAAATCCCTAAGACAACGTGAGCCTCCTAGCCCGTCGTCGATTTTCTCTACAGTATCAAACATTCAGAACCTAACCGAACAGCTTTTTGCTTTAAATTCACATATAAGTTCTCAAGACCTTGCACCTGTGGTACCTGCTAGTATCTCTTGTGAAATCGACTCCAATTGTCGAGAACCTTACGACACTTTGCTGCTAGGTGATAATATCCTAAGCACGATCAGAAGAAAGGACATCGATCGCTCGTGCTGGATCAAAACTGTTCCATCAGGGCGCTTCGATGACCTTCTCCATACTGTAAATTGCATGCCTAGATTTAAAAATTATATACTAAGTTTTGATGGTCTCTGCCACTCGCCCTCAGACCTTGCTCGAATCAAACAACAAATTGTAAGAAAGTACGCACTTTCTCGCATTTATATTGCCAATGCTTGCAGTGCAAACGAATTTAACAAAGCGAGGCATTTTTGCAAAAACCTGGGTTTAAACTTGATTCAATTTCAAACTTACCCAGAAAATGAAAATGGTGACGCACTCAATAACTTTCAATGGCCTCGGACCCAGGAAGAAAACTTCTGTTTTCTTCAACAACTTGCAATGAAATCAACATTGCGAATCACCGTGCCATATTGTCCTCGTTTCAACAAATGTCAAGCAATAAATGGAATTGTAGGTCATTCCAATGAATCGAAAAATTCACGGAATGAGACAAATAGTCTCACATTAGACTTTCAAAAAGAATATAAGCCTATGCATATCACTGCACATGGTACACCAAATCCTTCAAAATTGATTGCGACATCAAGCAGAGGTCTGAGTAACTCACTCACCCACTGCATGAGGAACGTAAATAAGCCTGAGCCTTTCCCTGATTCGATCTCAGACAAATATAATGTCAGTACGAAAAATAAATTTGCGTTACTTGCTTCCGACACAAATAGTGATTGCGACATGCCCTCCTTTTCAACCAATTCTCAACTTTCCAGTGAGTACGCAGGAACCAAGGAAAGTCAAGCAAATACCGATATTTAAAACTATTCCAAAGAAAATCAAATTATTCGAAAAAAATCTGATGCCTCTGCCGGGCCTCCGTCGAACGACCAAACTAATACTGCTACCGAAAAACCAACAGTGAATCAAATCTGCACACGCGTTGCACACACACTGGACGACTTAAAACGATCGCTCAAATTGGAGCCTGCTTACACTGTAGGTGACGGACACTGTCTCCTCCACGCCGTAACGACGCAGCTTGCTTCACAACAAAAATCGAAATGGAATTATATATCTCTGAAAAAAGCCATCAAAACTGAGAGCTCCAGAAACAAGGACCAGTATGCAAAATTCGTTGACAAGAACAGTGGCAGTTTCGAACAACTCATCGATAAATACATCGATAGAAAAGTATTCGATCACGCAGTTGGAGACCTCATACCCCAAATACTTTCTAATGTAACGAGAACACCAATTCACGTATTTGATGAAAGAGACAATGGGATTTGGAAGACGACAATCTCCCCTACATCAAATGCTCTGATAAACTGTCCTCCGGTAAACATACACCGGAAACAGGACCACTATAGCGCCCTCTTGAAAATGCGTGATGAAAATCGTGTTGCTCCCTCCCCCATTTTGTGACTAAATAACAGTGATCAAATTGAATATGAAGCTGAAATCACAAACAATGAACGCGGCAATAAAGACCTAGAGACGAATACTAAATGCCCTGCTAGACCTAAAAAATGCAATAACTCCACTAAAGATCTGCCTATTGAGGTAAATAATATCAAAATATTGCACATAAATGCTCGCAGCCTCAATGGTAAAATGGATGACGTACGAGTAATGTTGATCACTAACGATATCGATATTTTATGCGTATCTGAAACATGGTTCGATTCACGAGTCGAAAGCTCATATCTCAGCATTGCCGGGTACAAATTGTACCGTTATGACGGAGTCAAGAGTAAGAGAGGTAGCGGTTCATGCATTTTCATCAAAGATGTCTACTCTACATCCTTAGTTCCGATAAAAGAAAAATGCGAAGACATAGAAATGGTTTGGCTCAATGTTCAAGTAAACAAACACAAGTCTTTCATTATCGGCAGTCTTTACAGACATCCGTCAGCATCTCTTCGTCCAACATTAGATTTCATTGAAAATACGCTTAGATCAATCTCTGCAGCCAAAAAGTCTTTCTATGTTTTCGGAGATTTTAACGTGGATCTGACAAATAAAAACAATCAGCTAAGCAAGATGCTGCACAGACTTAATCTTTCTCAAATGGTCCAAGAACCAACGCGAATTACCAACACTTCTAAAACTCTTCTTGACCTAGCAATTACCAACAATCCCCAAGCAGTACTCAGCACAGAAATCTTACCGTCCTTTTCTGATCACCATTCGGTAGAATGCCAAATCAATATTGCAAAAGAGAAACAGAAATCTAGTTACATTACATATCGCATGAAAAACCACTACTCCCCTGAAATATTTCAAGAAAAGCTATTAGACAGATGGAGTGAATTTCAAGGCATGAAAAACACCGATGATGTCAATCTACAAGTTTCGCTTTTCAACGAAAATTTCGTATCAGCTCTTAACGAATGCGCACCTTTCACTACGAAGAAAGTTAAGCCAAGAATTTCTAAATGGATAACAGATGAGATAAAACATTTGAGCAGAGCTAAAAGAAATTTGCAGCGTGAGTACAAACTGAATAAATCAGACAGTACGCGTCGAAAATTATATAAAGATCATGAGAAGATCCTACGAAGAAAAGTTAAGGAGGCAGAACGGGACTACTTCCACAAAGAACTCTTGGCGGCAAAACAAAACCCTAAAAGAACTTGGGAAATCATTAGAGAAGCTGCTCAGTATAAAAATTCAGACTGCAAAAGCACTTTTGACAACCCCTCAGAAATGGCGAATGACTTTAACACTTTCTTCTCAAAAGTTGGCGAAGATGTTTTCAATGAAGTATCCAGGACAGTTTCAGACACATCTACAGAGGCAAATCTGAGCGATGTTTCATCCCCAAATAGTAGCAACAAGTGGAGACCAAAGCCAGTTAGCGTCATAGAGATACGAAAAATCTTATACTCACTAAAGAATACTAAAGCGACTGGACATGATGGCATAAGCCTCCAACATATTAAAGACAGCTTCCCTGTCACAGCACCCTTTATTCGCTTGATAATAAATACATCTATAGTCACAAACAAGTTTCCCGATCAATGGAAACTATCCATAATTAAGCCATTACATAAATCTGGTGATATCGACATAGTGTCAAACTACAGACCAATCAGTCTCCTGCCTGTTATGTCCAAAATATTAGAAAAAGTAATAACAAACCAGCTCTCGTCTCACATAGACGAGTCACATCTACTGCATCGCAATCAATATGCTTACAGGAGGAATACCAGTACTCAGGACGCCCTGTTAAACATAACAGAAAAAATTTACAAAGATATTGACCAAAAAAAATTAACTCTCTTACTATTGCTTGATCTCTCCAAAGCTTTCGACAGTGTTGAGCATAAGAAACTTCTAAAAAAAATTTCAAACCTCAGAATAGACACTCAGTGGTTTGAAAGCTACCTACGAAACCGCTCTCATGCAGTGTGCTTGAATAACAAAATGTCATCATTCATACCAAATAACTTTGGCGTTCCTCAAGGTTCAATCATCGGCCCACTCCTATTTTCAATTTTCATCAACGATTTCCCCACCATGCCGGCAAACACAAAAATCTCAATGTATGCTGATGACGTACAAATTGCCATGACAAGCTCAACAGCGGATTTAACAGAAACACAAGCCAACGCTGAAAACCTTCTGAGAAATCTGAAATTGTGGTATGACCATAATGGCCTCAAACTTAACGCAAGTAAAACGCAATGCATTATTTTTGGATCACAGAATGCGACTGAAAATTTACCACCATTCCAGCTAACATTTGGAGACGATACAATTAAACCAGTCGATAAGGTTAAAAATCTGGGTGTTTGGTTTGACAAAAATATGACTTTCAATTCACACGTCGAAACAATGTGCAACAAAATTAACGGAACCTTAATGTTCTTTCATCGTATAAAGAACACACTTGACGAAAAATCTAGATTATTAGTGATTCAGTCTTTAGTTTTATCGCGTCTGGACTACTGCAGTCTTGTGTGGGGAGACTTACCTAAATGTCGTCAAGAAGAGTTGCAAAAATGTGTAAACTTCGCCGCCAAGGTGGTATGCAAAGGAAATTTTAATAAATACGATCATGTCACCCCTCTTTTAAGAAAACTCGACTGGATCCCAATACCGAACAGATTCATGATCCAGAAAGCTCGACGAGTATTCTCCTCTCTGTACCTTCCCCAAAGTAATGCAGAGGTGGTAAAATTTTTTCCATCTAATATCCCAAACGAAAGACCAAACCGGAGGAACGATGTTTTAGTCAGTTACCGTTCATCTAACGTGGGACAAAAAGCTCTCTCAGTTTCTGGAGCTTTTTTGTGGAACAAGCTTCCCCAGCATATCAAAAACTCTAAAACTGGAAAAGAATTTAGAGTAAATGTGTCACGTCATTTTACATCTCTGTCATAGGGCCTGCAGCATCTCGGTGTGAACTTCCCATCTATCAGAAATTTTAATTTTTCCTGAAATTTCTGTTAGAAATTTAGAACCTATTTCATTTTACGTTTGCTAAGCGATTCGTATATTCATCTTACTTATTTCTGTCGACAACAATGAGCACCACAGCCGTCAGTTCAGTGCAGCAGAACGAACGTTCTTTCCATAATTAGGAGTATTTCCTCATCTTTATTTTGTTATTTCTTTCTCTTTTCTGTATTAATATTTAACGTCCGTATGACAAATATACCATGAAATACATTTTGTGTGTACACCAATAAACAGGTTTATAGACGTGAGGGTTGTGCAAAGTTTATAATGAATTAAATTTTTGGCTAACGTTGTCTCGCTATTTCAAAATCATTCTCGAAGATGTTTTCAATCGATTTTCGGCTGAGCTGGAGGGAAAGGGGTAATTTAAGCATTGCATTTAGTCTTTTTATTTTTTTTTCTTTTCGTGCGTTCAGCGCACACTAGCACTGAACTTTCAAATCGGAAAAAACTCTAAATTTCTGTAATCAAAATTATCATTTTGGATCAAGGCCTAATCTTCCTATATGTGCCAATTTTGTGAATATTCTCCACTCAGATGTGATATCCGGCCACAATGTTACTCCATTATCCCACGTACACATGTCCCTATAATGCTGAAGAGTTGTGTTGCTTCTTGACTATAATCTGATTTTTCTTAAAAATTTCTGTGAAGAAATTAAAAAACAGCTCATTTTTATGTTTTTCGAAGTCTTCTCTTCCTTTTAGTTATTTTTTTTGCGAAAAATTTCTTAGGATTACAGTGAGCTCAGCTGTCATTTTCTGTGTAGTAGATGGTAGGTTGCTTCTATCTTTTAGGTTATATATGTTTTTTTTTTTTTTTTTTTTTTTTTTTTTTTTTTCTAATATTTTATTTTCGATAAGTATATAAATTAATATGTGTGTGTACGTGTGTAGGTATATATATGTATCTACATAAATAGATATACATGTTTCTATTTCATTTCTTTACGCAAAAACCATTCGGTTAATAAATTTTGTTGCAATTGCGAAATGATTCAAAAATAGATCTAGCACTTCCCCAGAGGGCGTTTCTGTGAATCGGATTAATGTCATATATAATTAATGAAATAAAGTGCAATTTGAGCATATGAATCGTAGTAAAATTATCTTTCTGTCCGTGTGTTGTACAAGCTATGAATTTTGATATTGAATATATGTTTGTTTACCCATTTCTACCAATATTTTGTAGATATTTGTCAATCATGAGTGGTAACCGGCTTACACTGTATCTCTATTTTATCCCATGTACCCATGTCCGCATGATGTGGTGAATATCGAGAAGATACGAAATATGTTTTTGGTGGTGATAGGGCTTTGCATATCTTTTAGGGCATATTTTTCATTTCTCATTCAACTACCCTTGACAGAGATAGACTATTGGCAAGCCACGTGTGGTTTGTCTATTAGTACGCCTCGTATATTTTGTCTATTAATATGCCTCGTATGGTCTATCTATTTTGTACACCTCTGATAGCTTGTCTATTAGTACACCTCGTATAGTTTGCCTATTATTATTATGCCTCGTATGGCTTATCTATTTGTACACCTCGGATGGTTTGTCAATTAGTACTCCTTGTATAGAACTTTTGTTAGACTACTAGCACACCACGAATGGTCTGTCTATTAGTACGCCTCGTATATTTTGTCAATTAATATGCCTCGTATGGTCTATCTACTTGTACACCTCTGACAGTTTGTCTATTAGTACACCTCGTATAGTTTGTCTATTATTATGCCTCGTATGGCTCTTCTACTTGTACACCTCGGATGGTTTGTCAATTAGTACTCCTCGTATGGAACATTTGTTTTAGGATGCCCTATATTTAAGAAACTTTTAAAAGCCAATATGTTGGCATGTATCTCATGTGACAATTTGGAAATAAACATTTTTTCTTTTTTTTCTTTTTTTTTCTTGTGTAGTGTGCTGTGTTTGTGTTGTGTTGTGTAGTGTGTTGTGTTTGTGCTGTGTTGTGTAGTGTGCTGTGTTTGTGCTGTGTTGTGTAGTGTGTTGTGTTTGTGCTGTGTTGTGTAGTGTGCTGTGTTTGTGCTGTGTTGTGTAGTGTGCTGTGTTTGTGCTGTGTTGTGTAGTGTGCTGTGTTTGTGCTGTGTTGTGTAGTGTGTTGTGTTTGTGCTGTGTTGTGTAGTAAGTTGTGTTTGTGTTGTGTAGTGTGTTGTACTTGTGTTGTGTGGTGTGTTGTGGTTGGGCTTTGTTGTATAGTCTTTTGTGCTTGTGCTATGTGTTATGAGTAATGTGTTGTGTTCGGGCTTTGTTGTGTTTTGTGCTGTGTTTGTGCTATGCGTTGAATGTAGTGTGTTGCGCTTGTGATGTGTTGTGTAATGTGTTGAGTTTGTGCTGTATTGTGTAGTGTGACGTGTTTGTGCTGTGCGTTATGTGCAGGGTGTTGCGTTTGTGCTATGTGTGGTTCATTGCTGTGAGGTTAGGCACCGAGGCTTACGAGTGAATGCTTCACATAGACCTCATGCTCTGCCCAAGCTGTCAAAACCCACAAAATGTAAAGCATGTTGTCCTATTAGAGAAGGTGTCACTAGTGCTCATGAGCTTAGTAAATATCACAAATTGGGGAGAACTGACAATAAAATTCGTACCATCATTGATTTTTTCTTCATGTAGCAGAAGTAAATAATTCTGAAGAAAAAGTTCGGAGTTGATAATTTAGTTCCACGCAAACCCTCTTTGAATGTGCTAGCGCGAATGGAGGAATGCCAAGCTTTAACATTTTGCGAGTATAGGAAGGGGGCAAGAAGTGAACTCGATAAAAATACAAGAAGTGAAATCGATAAAGAAGTGAACTCGATAAAAATACAAAAGTGAACTCGATAAAAATACAAAAGTGAACTCGATAAAGAAGTGAACTCGATAAAAATATGTAGATAGGGTGTACGGCAGTAGCATTGGTCAATGTGCGCCGTGAATGGCAGTCATGTATTAAAAATCTCAATAATGAAAATACCAAGGCTACTATTCTCAAAGTCAACGTTGTTAAAATTATTTATAGCTTCAATTTATTAAAAGCTGTGTGTAACAGGGTTTTAATGCTATTAATTTTAAATAGATTAGGTGTGAAACTAAGAAAAACTGGTACAGAGTCCCGTAAAAGACGGCTTTTGGCAAACAGAAATTAAAAAGCCGTTGCGTTTAGAAATTAAGATGCTTAAATATGAAATCTTACTCCATACCTCTGGTCCAACTGTGATTACTTGAATTAAAAATATCAATATCGGGTAGAGTCCTTACACATTTTTAAACTAAAGCCCTCCTTAATGAAACCCATAGCGCCCACCCTCTGTACATAGTTTCCTCTTGACCTTAATAGTAGTATTTTTTACCTATGTTTCACGTATATTTTGATCCATCTTGATTTGTTTTTTTCTCAGAAAATTTATACAAATGATGAGCCTGGTGCTTGAAACATTTACCTTTTGAAATAAATAATTTCAACGATGTCGACTTTGAGAGTAGCAGCCTTGGTGTTTTTATTTACGATTCGTCTGCGTACGATTACAATCCACGATGTTCTTCAATGACAATAATGATGATAGAACAAATGAAAGATGTGTAAGGTGTTGAAACATGAATGAGCAAGATGTTACATAACTATGTGTTGAGCATAAGTTGAAGAGAAATAATATGGGACTGGTAATGCGAATTATCTATTATCAGCGGCGTCTGGGCTTGCTGTGAAACCTCATCTTATCTATTTAATTAAAGACAGACCCGTCCACAAGGATTAAATAGGAAAAGTGAGAGGAAGGTATGATCTGATTAAGCATCGTTTTGATAAATTTAAACCCATGTAAAACTAGTTTCTGTATGTTGAAAACATTGTTTGAATATCGTGATTAAATAAAATATTATTTCATGCATAGATAGATGAAATATATTTGGTTTGTTATTCCACATATTATGTTGAACGTGGATATTTTAGTTGTATTGTCAAGATTCTAAGTAAAGTTGATGTTAATATTCTGTAAGTGGTTCGTTAATTCATTACCTAGATTTCCATGCATATTGTGTTGTAAGGTAAAGTTCGATAAACAGTTTAACTAAGTAATTATATACGATTAATGACACAAAAATAAATTAAACATTAGTTTATGCTTTCTTATCCCCATCATTGTGTTCGAGAGGGGGAGGAGGATGGCACTGTTTAGTGTGGGATTGAGAGAACGGGTAATTTATGCACGCGGTGTGTGGTCCTCCTGAGTACAAAGCATTAAGATGCGAATTAGTTAATCTATACACGAGGTGTGTCAGCTCAGAAACCTCTAGCTAAAAATTAGGAATCTTTGCTCAAGGTGTGTCCCCACACAAGCAACAAGTTAGGAGGGAAGTTTATGAAACAAGACAAAAGTTGAAGAAGAATGCAAAAGGTGCTGGAAAACAGGACAGCAGTCAGCCGAAAAAAATTGTCCCGAGCGAAACAAAACCCATTCTATTTCCACACAAAGAAGACCTACTTAACCCTCAGTTCGGAACTCGGAAGTCTCCATTACAAAAAAGTAAAGCTTCACCTCGTTGATGTAATAGCTTGTTTTATTATAAATTTAATTCAATATATTTTCACTACTCAATCATTAATTTTTTCTCTTATTCATAATTGTGGACATTTAGTGTGAGTGTATGGTCGAATTTAGAATTAATATATCTTTCAAGTTACAGGTTTGGGCTTTTATTTTTGATAGTCTGTTGAGGCGCTGGTTTGCTTAGCAGCCGACTATGTTATCAGTAGAGTGTCTTATCTCGCGTCGGAGGTAACATGGCGGATCAGCATGATTGATCTCAACATGTCAAGATGACCTTGTGGAGGCTTAGGCCGTTTCAACTAGGGGATATTTCGGCCGTGAGGCGCGACACTTGTATACGGGGCTCACCACTGAGGCTCATATTTGATTGTGTTCATACGAAGTTCCCTATTCGCCGCGGTAGTTACGAGGCTCTTGAGTGTCGTGCATTACGAATCCGATCAGAGCGAATAGAGAAATTCGTATAAACACACACAAATATGAGACTCAGTGGTCAGCCTCGTATACACGTGTCGCGCCTCCCGGCCGAAATGTCCCCTAGTGTAAACGGCCCTTTAGTCATGTCAGAGAACCATGCTTTATGGCGAACATTTCACGTTCACAAGTAATGCATTATATTCAATTACATTTTATATTCATAATAATTCTTAGTGGTTTTCCAGTTTTTCTGTTCACAAATGAATTCGATTTTTTTGAGACGGAAATTTGACCCCATTTTTTTTAGCAGTGCTTCCGCTGCGCGAAGCTATGGATATTGGGAATTATCACCCAATGTTGAAACTAAATAATAAAATTTTTTGAAAAACTCATTTGATAAAGTAAAATAAAGCAAAACGTAAATCATGCACAAGGAGTGAAATAAAATGTTTCAAGAGAATATATTGTAAAAATGTAATGTAAAATACTGTGAAGGTAATTATCGTGTTTTAGAAGGTAATTGTATTTGGTGGTATAAAAAAATTACCAAATTTTATAAAATGGAATGTTATATACTGTAAAAAACGGTACATCGTGTTTTAAATACTGTAAAGTAAAGAATTTTAAAAGAGTATTTCGTCTTGAAAAAAGTACACCATGTTAATAAAAATTAAATAGAGTGCATGCAACGCATGTGATGTAGAAAATGCAGAATAGTGCAGCGAAAAATAGATTCTGTTTCAAATCTATGATTTTCTGGAGATTATGTCTTGAATTCTTCTATAATTACGATGTTATATTTAGAAAATGATGAATAATATTATTCGTAAATACTATTATTTCAAAATGACATTAGTCTAGAGTGCTTGTAATATAAAAGAAGAGTTCAGTTTGTGATATCCTTGGCTTCCTTTTGTACCCTATATCCTACAGAAATTTGTGTAGGTTACAGGTCATCAATTCAACCCCAATAAGCCCCTCCCTCACCCTCTTCAAATGAACCTCTCACTCTCTCCAAATAATCCCCTCTCTTCCCCTTCTAAATACCCCCTTTCGGCTGCTCTCCATCTAATCCACGGTAGAGGAAATAAGGTAGGGTCATTTCTATGGGAGAAAATACACCTCCTTTTGTTCGGTTAGCCAATAGAACTGCTTTATTTCGAACAAAGTTTATGACGTCGCCAAAACGCCGTGTCATTAGGCCAATAGTGGAGCCAGGTTTGGGAGTATCAGTGCTACCAGATGCAATATGAGCGCTGCTATTGGTCTGTTGCCGTGACGTCAGCAAACCCATCCCGTCAACGAAAAAAAGACTGGTTTGAACCTACCTTGTTTCCTCTACCGTGCTCTGCTTGCAATTTCCCTTTCCCGAATTCCCCACTTATCCCACCTTTGCCCCCGTGTTCTTTTACTTACCCCCACATGCACAACCCTCTTCCTCTCTTCCTGTGCCCCCAATTTTTTTCACGTACCGACCCTTATCCTATCTTTGCCCCCCCCCCCCCACATGCTTTTCTTGTTCCTTTTACTTACCCCCCAGCTGCTCCCCACAGGCTGCTCCCTCCCCTGGCAGTAAAGTGCCTTTCTCCAGGTCCAGAGACCGCTTTCGTGCTGAAAAATATAATACAAAATATAAATATAACATATTAAAATATTAAAATTATACACCCATTTCTGTTATTTGCAATCCTAAGACTTTTGTGTATATATGTTAGCATTACCATGCGTGGTTGTATTATTTTTTGCGTGTTAATTTCAAAATATTTCTGTTATTGTAGATTATCATGGGAAGTTTTAAATGTTTTGGATTTTTCATAATATGCGAGTATTTTTCAAAATATTTTCGTGCTTCAAGTTTATATTCTAATTGATGTATTGATTCTTATTGTTCGTTTTAAAATGAGATGCAATTATTATTTATTCAAATTATATCATAATTGAATACGATGATTAACTCGTTTGCAAAATGACACAGTGAATGAATTTTTGAAACATAAATTTTTTTAAATCATTCATAAATTTGTAATTTGGAAAGATTAATTGCCATTTAACCTTCAGCGGGACGTCTACTGGGATATTAATTCCTGTGATTGATTATTGACTTGCTCACTCAAGAGGTTAATTAAATGTTTATTACACTTGTAACTACCTTCAATAACGAACTCGACGCAAATGACAACTAACTAATATCTAAAGCTACTACTAAATATTTTTCATATGAATACAAAATCATTCTTCATAATAACATCAAAAATTTTTTTCATATAAATACGAAATCATTTTTTCATATGAATACAAAATCATATATTATAAATACGAAATCAATATTCATAAAAATTCGGAATTGTTTTCCCATCTAAACACAAATCAGCTATAAGAAAGAAAATAATTTTTTCTTTTCTAAGTTTTTTATAATTTTTTAATAATCTTTCCCAATGACGATTTTTTCAATTTTTGAAATTGAAAAAAAATTTTTGAAAAAAAATTGAATTTTTGGATCAATTTTTTCATAAAATTATTGTAGGGAAAATTCAAAGTTTATTTTCAATGAATAATTAAATAGTAATTTGAGATTAATAGCCCTCAAATTTCATAAAAACTTCTGTTATCTCCATCTTATTTTGATTAATTGCCAATCAACATTTAATTGGTTAATTATACAACATCTATATACCTACTTACTCTATAAGTTATCAACTATTTGTGGAAATAATAAGTAATTTGCAACTCAATCAGTTTAATTGATGAATCAATATTTGAAAGTATGTTTGTTTACCTAGTTTTCCAATTTCCATTCATCCGAATTTTCCTTTATACCTATATTTATAAATTATTCAGCAACTGATATTTTTACGATACATTCATCTAAATTTTTAAGACATTTAAAAAATAGCTGAGATGAAAATCAAGAAAAAGGTAAGAACACGTTACTTACTTCGAGATAACTTGTCCTCCATGTTCTGGGGAGGTAGTCAAGTGTATCTTCCACAGTGGCGATGCGGAGTCTCAAGTAAAACTATTCATAGCTTGGTTATATTTTATCGCTATAGTAGCCTACAGTCATTTAAATGATATGTTCAATATATGCCGATGGTATTAAAACTATAGAAATTTAAGGCCAGAGTTGACTTACGCGAAAATCGAACCTAAACTGAAAACCATTTGGCTCTAATTAAAGTGGTACAGAATTTGGTTTTTGAAATGTCTTACCATAAATATACCTGCTTAGTTTACACACGTATATATGATACAAAATGCAATAAAATGGTGTATAAGGGTACACTGAAGTTAGTTAACACACATGGATAATTTACAAATTACAAAATTGAAAAAAAATTTATTGAATGGTATCCCAAATATTCAATATTTTAGAGAATTTTATTTTTCCTTGAAAATTGAACGATTGAGGAAATTTTTTAGTTAAAGTTCTGGCACTTTTAATAGCCTTTTTGTAATGAAGGTTTAGTATGAAATAGGTGTAAACAAAAAATGTAATAGGTAGAAAATAGGTCACTGATAAAAGCTGAGGAACAATAATAAGGAAATAGGGATGAGAAGGTACACTTAGGTGGAAAATGAGTACAAGATCACAACTGTAGGACGAAAATGGGTAGAAAATAGTTAGGAGATAACAGCTGCGCAACAAAAATAGTTAGAAAATAAGGAGAAATCAGGGCGTTAAAAATAATAATTGTTTTAGAATTAGTTTGTGTCGAAGTTAATGATATTTTCATCATATACATGTTATTGTAAATTTTGTTTTCATTATGTATGTAATCAAATATTTCATGGATATTCATTTTTCACTTTGCTTATGTGTTATTTTTTGAACAGTTCATATTGCTTCATTTTCCTTATAAGATGATTTTTAAATTGTTTTTTACGTTGTTTTTACACTGGTAACACGTTTTTTACATTGTTATTGAGTTATTTTTATATATCTTATAATTGTTTCTTTACATCTCTAAATGTGGTTTTTACAATGCTTGTACGTTTCTTTTACATCCATTTCGATTTTTTCATTAGTCACTGAAAATTTTTTTCCTCTCTATGTAATTTTTTAATTCAACATCTACTAAGCATTTCAATTGTTTTAATTTGTTCCTCATTTTCATTGTTCATTCCTTCATAATTTTTTACTAGTGATGATTTCATGATGATTATTTTCAAATAAACGGCACTTCTTTCCATGATTTTAATCTTAAGATTTCGAAATCTTTGCATATTTTTAAGGAAAAACCATTTTAAGCAATATGCTTAGCTCGTATCCTATTCAAATAGTTAATGCTCACTTGCTCTTTTTTTGTGTGTGGGTGCATAGTCGGGAACTTATTGTCGATCGTTTTTTGTGCTTGTGTTGTATTGATCGTACTTTATATTTTACAGAACTAATTGCTTAACCTAATCAAATCAAAAAAACTAAGTACTTTAACTAAATAATAATAGTTGTTCTCCGAAACTTGTTGGTTTTTTTATTTGAACAAAATAACTAATCATTATACCACTTTTTTCGCTTATAAATTATTATTTATATTTATTTCATTCATTTGTCATTTTGACTTTCTACATCGTGTACATAATTAATCTTATAATAATTTGTTATTATATGTTAAATTAGAGAGGTAGATCTCCCATTAAAAAAGTAGAATTTCCCAATAATTTCCTTAACTTTACTTCGATTTTCATTGTTCATTGTGCATTCATTTGCGTTTTATTAAAACAGAATAGTCAAATATATGCTGTAAATAAAAAATATATTCATATGAAAATTTAGTGAAATCAAATTAAAATTGAAATTCAGAATGACGTCATATCAGAAAATGTTAAATTCGTTTAATAAAATGGTAATGAAAGAGAAACAATATTTACAACTAAAAGAAATGGGTGAAATGGAAATAAATTAAGTAATTAATATCATGCAACGTTTACTGCGTAAAAAATGAGGGAAATTAAAAATTGCAATTAATAAAAAGGTAATAAAACGAAATCCATGTTTCCCACTCAGAGAAATATGGAAAATTGAAAAAATGCAACTGATATAAGAAGAAATATATTGGAAACAATGTTTAATACCAAAAGAAATTGGGGGAAATGGAAAAATGGAGCTGATAAAAAATGAAATGAAAGAAAAAGGGTTCAGGTTATATATGAACGTTCTGTTCCCTTCCACCAACTTTTAAGGTAATATTTTAAATCAAGAGGCATTCGGCTTTTATGACAATTGTATGATTTTGGAGTATGATATTTGTTTTTTCAAATAACATTTGAATTTTTTCGAAAACTTGACTTCATTTGCTGTGAAATTATTTTGACAGTGAGAGATTTTTAGAACAAAATTTCATGACCGTGTCTAATTTTATTCAACCGACTATGAATTTTAACAATGATGCATCCCTCTTTTCATAATCATTACTGAAATGATGCAGAAAATTTAGTGCTTGATATGCAGTAACTAAAAAAGAAAATTCAATGAAAATTCGAGGTAATATAATATTAGAGTTAAAATTATAACAGCCCATGTTAGTAAACCTAGAAATTATATTTTCATATATATATATATATATAATATAAAACACTTCTCTGTTGATTTGTAAATGCAGTAACGACGAGAAACATACCATTTGTCTTAATTCTCAAATTTGTGCAAGTACTATTAGAATAAAAGAAAAGCAGCATCGGATATTTACAAGTCCAAGTTTGTTATTTTGAAGAAAATGTCCCGAACTTTCGCGAGCGAGCGAATTAAAGTTCGAGAAAGCAAATCAATTTTGTGGAATAGGGCTTTCATGTAGAAGGTGATCTTCGGCTGAAAAATACAAATTTTCCTGTCAAAGAATGACTCTTTCCTGTTTTATTCAGAAAAAGATTCCCCGTTTGACAAAAACAATATTTACCGTTTTACACGGAACTATTTTTTCCTGTTTGAACATAACGGGGTTTTCCCGTTTTTTAGCGTCCCGAAGCGAGAAGAAGAACCACGGCTCACAGTCCCACTGGAAGAACACACAGGACACCACGGCTCCCAGTCGACGAGTGAAGCGGACAAGGTACTTAACCTTGTCCGCAGACACCAGCTCCTGATAACGGTACGATGTGTGAGATAAGACTAAAATGTTCTTTTAAATTCACTTCAAGGACGAAAGAAGAGTATATGGTTACTTTTGTAAAATGTGAATTGTGTAGTGTAGTGGTGTTGTGTGTTGTGTGGCGATAATGTGTGTTGTGTGGTGACATTGTGTGTTGCGTGGTGATATTGTGTGTTGTGTGGTGATATTGTGTGTTGTGTGTGATATTGTGTGTTATGTGGTGATATTGTGTGTTGTGTGTGATATTATGTGTTGTGTGGTGATATTGTGTGTTGTGTGGTGATATTGTGTGTTGTGTGGTGATATTGTGTGTTGTGTAGTGATATTGTGTGTTGTGTGGTGACATTGTGTGTTGCGTGGTGATATTGTGTGTTGTGTGGTGATATTGTGTGTTGTGTGTGATATTGTGTGTTATGTGGTGATATTGTGTGTTGTGTGTGATATTGTGTGTTATGTGGTGATATTGTGTGTTGTGTGTGATATTGTGTGTTGTGTGGTGATATTGTGTGTTGTGTAGTGATATTGTGTGTTGTGTGGTGATATTGTGTGTTGTGTGGTGATATTGTGTGTTGTGTGGTGATATTGTGTGTTGTGTGGTGATATTGTGTGTTATGTGGTGATATTGTGTGTTGTGTGTGATATTGTGTGTTGTGTGGTGATATTTTGTGTTGTGTGGTGATATTGTGTGTTGTGTGGTGATATTGTGTGTTGTGTAGTGATATTGTGTGTTGTGTGGTGATATTGTGTGTTGTGTGGTGATATTGTGTGTTGTGTGGTGATGTTGTGCGTGGTGTGGTGATATTGTGTGTTGTGTAGTGATATTGTGTGTTGTGTGGTGATATTGTGTGTTGTGTGGTGATGTTGTGCGTGGTGTGGTGATATTGTGGATTTTGTGGTGATTCTGTGTGTTGTGTGGTGATATTGTGTGTTGTGTGGTGATACTGAGTGTTGTGTGGTGATATTTTGTGTTGTTGTGTGATGACATGTATTTGTCATGGACTGAAATAGTGTAGTCTTAATCTAATTCTTCAACATTGACGGCTAATCTTATCATTATGATTTTTACCCTTTTATTTAGTTAAGTTTTTTGGAAGCAGTATGATATTTTTTCATTTTCAACTCGTGACACTTTTTTAAACATTGTATATTACTTCCTGCTGGTCAATCTTAATAGATGATCTTGAGGATATATGACGATATTGCTCCATATTTCAATCATTTTAATACATTGTATTCAAACCTAAATGGAACTAGAAACGCTAATTATGTTAATATTCAAAATTCAATGAATCGAAGAGAACCACTTGCATTTCATAGATTCTTCAATGTTGTGTTGGAACTGTAGGTCGCTTCATCCGAAAACGAATTAAATAACTTGAAAAATCACTGAGCTGAATTGTAACTCTGACGTCTCTAGCTTCACCGAAAGTTGGCCAAACGACTCAAACGATGACATGATTCCAATGCCCACAGCTGAATAAAACATTTCGTTCAGCCAAACAAAACATTTCGTACAGCCAAACAAAACATTTCGTACAGCCAAACAAAACATTTCGTACAGCCAAACAAAACATTTCATACAGCCAAACAAAACAGTTCGAACAGCCAAACAAAACATTTCGTACAGCCAAACAGAACATTTCGTACAGCCAAACAAAACATTGCATAAAGCTAAGCAAACAATCGCCTACAGCCGTACAGAATATAGCCCACAGGTGCACAAAAAAAACCGTCAATAGCTGAACAAAAAATCGCCTACAGCTGAACAAAACATTAACCTACAGCTAAACAAAAATTTGCCTACAGCTGAACAAAACATTAATCTACAGCTAAACCAAAATTCGCCTACAGCTGAACAAAACATTAACCTACAGCTAAACGAAAATTCACCTACAGCTGAACAAAACATTAACCTACGGCTGAACAAAAATTCGCCTACAGCTGAACAAAACTTACCCTACAGCTAAACAAAAATTCACCTACAGCTGAACAAAACATTCATTAACCTACAGCTAAAAAAAATTCGCCTACAGCTGAACAAAACATTAACCTACGGCTGAAGAAAAAATCGGCTACAGGTGGACGAAACATTGTGCTCAATTCTACGAAACCTAGACCTTCAGGGGCAACTGGCCTGGATTGCAGCGCTCCTGCGCAGACAAGGCCCAGCTGTCCAGCATGCTCGAGGACGAGTTCCTGAAGACCCAGGACAATGCTTACTGGACTAACCTGTACCGGTGCTGTCCCCTGGCGTCCAGTAAGTTTTTGGCCCTGCCCTTCCGTGTCTAGAACGATCCTACAGGCGGGTCCAGCAGCTGGATCGCGTTCAGAACAATATTACAAGTGGATCCATCTGCATACAATACTGTTGACCGCGCGCGGGCAATACTGATGACTGCACGTTGGCAACACTGTTGACCACAACAGACTTCAAGACGTCTTGTGATCAACACGCCGGAAGAGCTCGATCAAAATTTAGTGTAGCAATTGGATATGTCCTCGAAATAGGATTTGGGTGATAGTATTCTACTGACTGCTGGCTTAATTTCATGTCATAACCGACATGATCTTTCCTCCATTTTATTAGAATAGCCTTTCTGCATTCCTTCAAAAGCATTCACGTCAAATATCCCATGGATTATCCCCTTGTTTACTTTCCTACTTTGTCTATGTATAAATTTGCTGATTACGTTATTTGCGTGTAACCAATACTACTCAGTTTCCAAAATTAATGTTGACCCTAGAGATCTTCGTGTTAGCTATGATATCACTGTTAGTTACATTTTTGTAATGTGTGGATACTACCTGATGTATGCGAGCGGACTCTTCAAGAAATTACACTAGGTTGAAGGCTGACCATCGCTGTGTGATTCCTCTTTATTTTTTTATTTTTAACTTAGTAGTTTTTTTTTCGTTTTTTAGTATGATTAGTTTACTTTTTTATTGTTGTTTTAAAAGTTTTCTTTTCTCATTTTCAATTTTTATGCTACACTTTACATTACTTACTGTTCCTCCAGTTAATGGCTTATCATGCTGATACATTTGATGATATTCACCCAGATATTAATTATTTAAATACATTATGCCAAAACCTATGTGAAACTAGAAATTGTGAATATATTAATATTACAAAATTCAAGGATCGTCGAGAACAAGTCGCAATGAATTTTCGCTGCTGTAGATCACTTTATTCAAAAATCCACGAAATCCAATGTACTATCATTTTAATTGTAATTGTGTAGCAACTGTTACTGTATCGAATAAAAAATTGTAATGCGAGCATGTGCAAGTGTACGCTTATTCGTACCTGCCCATACATATCTATATACATACGCAAAACAATCACTCATACACACATACATACCTAGGCATCTAGGCAATCATGTGGTAATACATATGCGTTCTACGAAAACGCGTGAAACGTAACGTTCTACGAAAACGCGTTACGTATTGAAAATGAGCAAAGAAGGTTCGAGACGTTTTTTTCAGTATGGGCTGCAGCTTACAATTTCTAAATAAGTATGATCACGTAAAAGTCATGGGTTGATGAGCATCTTATTTATTATATATTAGTGATTACACAACTACATAATATAGATAAATTTTTTACACTAATAAAGTGGAATGACGTGTTAGGTAGTGTTACAAGTTGAGAGTGAAAAAGGGTGGTATTTATAGTTAATATGCTAGATGCTAGCCCAGTGCACATAGGTATATGTGCACGTATGCACACCCATATGCACACATATACCCATATACGTACAAACAACACATACATACACTCATATATAAGTAAGCATGTTTGCAAATACCAGGCGATCAAATCATAATACATGCATAATTTGCATATGCTACAAAAATATTGTGTAATGTGTAGAAATATAAGAGAATGAGCAAAGGAGATTCGTAAGTACTTATTGAGTATATTCTATTGCTGATAAATATTAAGCAAAAGAGATAATTGAGCAATGGAGATACTGATCAAATGAGATTTATAAATACTTATTCAGTATGTTCTATAGCTAAGAAATATTGTTGAGACGCAAGGTGATGAGCTATTTTGGTGTTAAATTCTCTCATTCTTTGAGGGATTTTGATACTTTGGGAAAATTTATTTCACAGCAAGGCGCCTAATATTGACAGAGCCTTCTCCTCACAGTCAGATGAACGACAGTCGACTAAGACATCATTATTTCTGCTCGGCTATAGGTTGGTTACAGTGGGTGGATAGAAACGCACTATTTAAGCATTGCTATGAGGAAGATATAACGAGGAGAATACGTATTGGGCCCTGTGCATGCGGAACCTTTCTTGAATAGTCCAGCCGGGTTTATTAGGAAGAGGGGTTACGTGATAACTTCTTTCGAAATTACCATTCCATACCACCTTGGCTGCGAAATTCATGCATTTTTGTAACTTTCTAAGAAAGTATTGAGGTGAGTCTCCCCATACTGGGCTGCAATAGTCAATGCGCCAAAACACCAAGGTTTGAATGGCCAATAATCTGGATTTTTCGTCAAGCATACTTTTTATACCATGAAAAGCATCAAAGTTGCGGAAATTTTTTTGCAAGTTTTCCAACGTTAGTTTTGAAGGACTTGTTCATATCGAACCAGATACGTAGACTTTTTCTGATGGCCTAATTTCATCAGTTCCTACTGTATAAGAAAGATTTGAGTTTTTTTGATTGCATCTTTGGATCCGAAAATAATGAGTCGCATTTTACTAGCATTTAGTTTAAGATCAATTTGGTTGTACCATGATTTCAGGCTAATCAGTAGAATTTCGGCTTTAATTCGTGTCTGCGGTATTTCCGAAAAAGAACTCGTTATTGCAATTTGAACATCATTTGCATACATTGAGATCCGTGTATTAGAAGGCATTGGAGGGAAATCATTAATGAAAATAGAAAACAGCAGCAGACCAAGAATGGATCCTTGTGGAGCACCAAAATTGTTTTGAATGAATGGGACAATTCGTTATCTAAGCGGACTGCATGCGATCAATTTGTTAAGTAACTTTCGGACCATTGCGTGTTTACTCCCAAGTTTAATATTTTTCGTAGAAGTCGATCATGTTCGACGCTATCGAACGCTCTAGAGAGATCGAGTAGCAGCAAGCGTGTCACACTTTTTTGATCGATATCACCCTAATTTTTTTAGAGAAATTCGTCTAGAGTGCTAGTGTTTTTTTTGTAGGCGTATTGATTTTGATGATATGGTCGGTAACTCGTCCAAGTGAAATGAGAGTTGATTTGTCACCACTTTCTCCAATATTTTGGACATGACTGGTAAAACACTCATGAGCCTTTAGTTTGATACTGTATTTGAGTCACCATTTCTATGCAACGGCCTAAAAATGGAGTGTTTCAGTTGGTTCGGAAACGTGTAAGTCGCTATTGATGTATTAATTATCAGACGAGTCCATGATGCTGTGACTGGGAAACTGTCTTTGATATATTAAAGGCTGATACCATCATGTCCAACTGCCTTTGTGTTTTGAATGAAGGTAAGATATTTCTCAACACCGGTAAATCGATAGGACGTGGTCTCCACCTGACATCAGCCCTTGAGGGTGCAGTGGGGGCGTGAATTTTCAATTGCCAGTTTTTTTGGATTGGTTTTACAAACCTCACTGAAAATTTGAACCCTTACTTTTGAAAAGAATGTGTATAAATCCATGGCCGTTACCAAGGGTTTTTTAAAATTACTTATACGGTCTAAATTTTTATATTGGGCTACCTCCCAAATGATTTCTCAAGTTCGTTTCGGGTTATTTTTAGCCGATAATAGTTCCTGGTGGAAATGAGTTTGTTTTGTTTCAGTAAATTTCTTTGGAAGAATTTTTCCACGTTCTTTATATATCTTGTATAAAGTACTGCTTGATATATTGTTTTTGTACTCTCGCAAGTAAGATGAGCCTGACCATGTGCGTCATTCCAGTCACAAAAGCCACATGCACATTTGTCCATCAAATGGTCAGTTCTACATTCACTATTCTTGTAATCCTGCGTTCATTGCCTCTTCCATTGGTTTTCAGACGTTCAGCATTCAGCCAAGGAACGTTGCTCCGATTGCGGCTGCTGAACACTCGAGGGAAATCCAGATTCAGTTTCCACATTTTGGCCGCAGTTTTCTACGTGGACAAACGATTACCGCGGCTGACCTTCTCATCGTGCGCCACCGCTACGGCCACCTGGTATCATCACCTGACCGCCGCTGCGGTGAAGCTGAAAGTTGGGGCAGTGGGAGGCCGTTTTCTTACGGAGATATTTGGAATCAAACTTGCATGAAGTTCATCCAATCATACAGGGTGTCCACAAAAATGTGTCTACTGAACGGTACATGAATGTGTGATTTCAATGGAAGCGTAATAAATAAATCAGAATTAAACTGTTGCATGATTCTGGTACAAATACATCGGTCAGTGGATACATTTTGTGAGGACACCCTGTAGAAAAAAGTGGGTTTACCAGAGCTACTAGGTCGATAGATAGGCAAAAACAGCCTAAAACAATTATTAACTGCGCAAACTGGTCATCACGACCATTTAAACCAAAATAGAAGTAAATTCATGCTTCCTTATTATTCAAAGGCCCGGTCGCAACACAGTGTCCTCTTCGTTGGAACTAAAACTTGGAACTCAATACGTGCAGAGATCCGTAAAAGCAATTCTTATAAGGTATTCAAAAGAAATCTTGAGTCTCGCTTCCTAACAAAATACTAGTCGTGTAAGATCACCAAGTCAAATCTGGTCTCCTTCATGACTGGTCGTAATAATGTAATCTGCCATGGTTAATACCGCCTGTCTTCAATCTGTTCTTAACACTTTGACTGCGACGTGCGCCACCGGTGGTACGCGGAGGTAATTTTCGCAATGCTTCTGACCGACCAGTAGACACAAACTGAGTTTTCATAAATACTGAATCAAAGCTAAATGAATGCACGATCCAGTTTTTTTTATAATGAAGGCATCTACGGATGCTTTATTTCCAATCAAGCCTGATACATATCACTTTGTAAATTGGATTTTCAAATGCCTTATAACTAACGCTAACGCGCCATGACGCTTTCCCACGGTCAAGACCGGTACCCATTTCAGACACCTGAGTAGAGTGGGGTATTGTGCTTGGAATTTTTCTCCTATACCCAACATAGAAAATCGCCACCGCCAGCGCCGAGTTTCGAATCCGGGTCTCTGCCGCACGGCGGCAGAACCTCTAACACATGGCTATCGCGAGCAGTTCATGTTTGTTATTTTCAAAGTAACTTACTACAATTGACTTTATACGAAAGATTTTGGGGAAGGATTCTAATTAAAGTTATATCCAGCCGGGAATAATTTATTTGCCTGTTTTTGTAACAGAATTGCACCAGTCAATGAACACAAATAATCCCGGAAGGGTGGTGTAGATGCAGTTGAGGACCGCTAGGGCGTAGGACCTCTAATCCTGCCACCATCTCCCGTTGCCTGGCGAGATAAAAATGGAATTATGCAATTTTCTTATTATTAGGTAATAATACACTGTTATTAGTTTTAGTAATAGAAATGCCACAAGGGTCAAGTTATAATTTATAGTAATAGTAATAGAAATGCCACAAGGGTCAAGTTATAATTTATAGTAATAGTAATAGAAATGCCACAAGGGTCAAGTTATAGTAATGGCACAAGGGACAAGTTATAGTAATGCCACAAGGGACAAGTTATAGTAATGCCACAAGGGACAAGTTATAGTAATGCCACAAGGGACAAGTTATAGTAATGCCACAAGGGACAAGTTATGGTAATAGTAATGCCAGGCAGTTGTGGGTTACGTTAGTAGTTCTAAAGTTAAGCCGATTCTAGCATCACCAGTAACTCACGCCAAGCTAACTGGTAACCAACCTCTAGAACGTCGACTCAGAGGCCGCAGGTGGACGAAGACCGACGCGGTGAGACGTGACGTTCTTCAAGCATCCATCAGGCAGGCTGGGTGTTATCCCTTGAAGGGGTGAGGTGTCACGTAGCGGACGGAAGGACGAGGACTGGACGACACAGGCACCTGGAGTGCTTAGCTCTCCATCTGGAGAGTTATAGCTTCACCGGATGAATGAAAGTGATCGTGCATGCTGAGAGGAGTACAAACGAATTATTACGTTGTACTGGCTGGAAGGGTCAAAATGATCTGCCCCAAGCTCTAATGGCAAGCTCCCGAAGTAAAGTTGAGGATACATTCAGGAAGCCTAGGTTGCAGTCAGGTTAGCTACCGGTAAGCCTAGCGCTAGAACTGGTGATGCTCTACCTGTCTTATTTATTTTATACACTTTAAATGTAAGTTTGGCGTTGAACTTAATATTCAGTAGTCACAGTCAAAGTGTTGAATCGTTTATCAAATATACTGTTAAATATAGTCCATATAACCTATACTGTATAATGAAGCATCTAATAACGAGTTAATTATCTCATTGCTCGTCTTAGCCGTGCGGCTTTCAAACCCGCCTCCGTGCAGGCAAACCCGGGTTCGAGTCCTGGTACTGGTGGCGATTTTCTCTATTGGGTATAGAGGAAATATTCCAAGCACAATACCCCCACTCTACCCAGGTGTCTGAAATGGGTACCGGTCTTGACCGGGGGAAAGCGTCATGGCGTCCTGGCGTTAGTTATAAGGCATTTTAAAATCCAATGTACAAGGTGATATGTATCAGGCTTGAAACTGGAAATAAAGCATCCGTAGATGCCTTCATCATATATTAATCAGTCAAATGTGAAACTAGGTTAAGAGAATTAGGTTAAACATTATTGTACACCTTAGAATAACGTTGATCGTAGGATGCACCAGAAGTCACTGAACTTATTCGGGCCTACAGGTAGCTATACTCAAAGCTGACCATTGTACTAGACTTAAATAACATTCTACCTCTGGATCATCTGTGGTTAATAAATTGTTTAAATTGTTTAGATAGTTTTTGGTGTTTACTATTCAACTTTTTCTAGCCTTTTCCAATTTCCATTATATTTAGCTGTGGAGATATGAAGAACAGACTTCAAATGTTTCAAATGTTATCTTGCGTATTGTTGATATCATTCTTTTCATATCATAATTACCAGGCATTTCGAGGCAAAATCTTAAATATTTTCTCGTAAGTATTCTATATTTTATAGTATTTTAGGCTTCAATATCAAAATGCTGATGCCTTTCGTGTCGAGTTGAGGCAAATTTTTGAGAATTTCTTTACTGAGAAGCTAATAGCCCCCTAGCTTTGAAAGTTTGAAGAAAACGAGTATTAGCATTCCAATATAATTAGTAAATGGGTATACACACATTAAATGAGTCAACAAAATGCGTAAATTAATAAATTATTAGATTAAATGAGTCAGCGCACAAAAAGTCGACCGAAAATGCACAGCAAAACAATAAAATCAAATGCTCTCCTTGAGCAAGTCTGATGCGAACACTTCGTGTTCATAACGCTGTGGTTCTTAACCTTTTACTCCGACGCCTCCTTAAGAATTGTCAGCTGAAATTGTGTGCTGATGAACCGGTAAATAAGAGGTCACAAAGAAGAATATTGTAAATAGGTCCTCAAGCATAGTCAACAGTGAAAGTTCACTCTTTCATCAAAAACATTACTGGGAAAAATCAGGCTTTACTGCGGAGGCTCGTGCCCTTCTCCCCATCCGCCAGGGTATGAACCACTACTCTAACGGGTAGTTGCTGATGAAATACAGCAAGAGACTTCATTACTAACTGGTAAGCATTAGTCAAATCTAGCAAAACCTCCTATGACTAACTAAGGTAATGGTCCTTGATGATATATGGCAAGGAACCCCTTCTACTGACAATCGCCACTAAACACAACAATCAGCCACTAGTGAATATTAGCAGAGCAAAACTAGCAAGACCCCGTACACTAGTTGCCAGAACACCAACATTGGGCACTAGCAGCACACTAGTGAGGCACAGGGGCGGCAAGCACAACACATGCACATGGCAGCGCCGCATCTATGTGCACATGTGCAACACAAACACATGCGGTGCACTCCGCACTTTTTCTAAAATACAACAAGCGAAAAATATATGTTTGAGAACCCATCCATTCTCTCAAATGCACACATCGTATAGGCGTGTAGCAACAGGAATGTCTACGCGTGCAGTCAATACGTGTATAAATGACAGCATGTGATAGTGAAGCATATTAGTTCTTCGTTTGTTGACTGGGAAATTTTGTCGGGAACAAAGCTGGGCAAATTTTGTTGGACTTGTGTACGATCTATTTACCATTAAATCAATTGAATTGTTTGATGGGCATCTCACAAAAAATATTCAGTGCAAGGCTAATTACTTCTAAACCTCAACAAGAGCAAAACCACATCTTGGACTCGCCAAAGTTTTCTCCAGCTTCTCCCACCGATTTGAATCCAGCGAAAAAGACTCGAACGTGTTCAAGTATGCCTCATCGTTAACCCGCCCTCCTAGTACAGTTGGCTTCCCATCGAGCAGCATCATCCGATGGTCATATCGTCCAGTCAAGAGGGGTTGTCCCGCCCACACTTCCCCAGTCTCCGTGTTGAACATCTCGACATCGGAACGCGCCATCCACCCTCCCGTCATCATTATGTTCGAGCCGTACCAGAGGCATGCATGATACTTTCGACCTCGTGTAATGTTAGCAAATTGCCGCCATTCAGTTCCGTCCATCGACCTCTCGTTCACCCAAATTTCATCTGAGTTATCGCCAGCGCCCACGATGTACGCGTGAGTGCCGTTAGTGACGGAGCAATGACCGAAGTTTGCATCGAAAGGCAAATTCAGAATTGAAAAACTCTGTGTCTCGCTATTAAACGCGACGAGTTTGCGTTCATAGATGAACCAGACGATGGATTGACCTATTGAAACTGCGGTATGGTCGTGCATAGTTATCGGAGCTGAAAGCATGGCCTCCCATCCACTGCCCGGGGAGCTGATGCTGATCTTGTGACAGGCAGCGGTTGATGCCGAGAACGTCACCCACCCCCCGCACACCACCACGTGTTGTCCTGACGTCGCCGCCGCAGTAAATGCAACAGGCCTCGACAGCGCAGGAAGGGACTCGAGGTTCAACTGCTCCACAGTCCGCAGGAAGCCAAGGCCCCGCATGCCTCCAAGGATCACGGCTCTGCCTGCACACAATCCAAACACCTCATACAATTCATTCACACAAGCATTGCATCAGCAAATTCATACTCATGAATTACTTGAGAATACAATAATTGGCAGTTTTAAATACAACTAGTTGACGGCCAGAATAAGTTCACAAATTTATCCGGTATGATTTTTTGTGGAACTTTGCAGTATATTTTCAAAGCGATGAGACTCATTGGACTGAAGTTTCCTTGTTACTTTATTTTCGTTTATAAGTTGAATTGGTCAGCTCCGTGTTTTTGGATATAAAAAGTGGGAAAATTTCCGCCAAAAGTAAATTAGTCGAAGTTTTCATTTGTCACACAGATTCTAAATCTGCCATGATTCTCGCGCGGTCAAATTTAG
Source organism: Morinoia aosen (assembly GCA_030386875.1). Taxonomy (NCBI): domain Eukaryota; kingdom Metazoa; phylum Arthropoda; class Malacostraca; order Amphipoda; family Talitridae; genus Morinoia; species Morinoia aosen. Next base: position 45,120,934 of record CM059580.1, read on the forward strand.
GGCAAAATTTAATGGAATATTCTCCTTGAATGTTGAACATAAATTGGTGGTGTGCAGATATAATATCATTTACTTGCATATGTGGATGGCAAACAAAGAAATCCATCCTAACAGTACCCGCGATAAAATTATTTTTGCCCTTTTGCATTGCTTAGATGAAACTCGTATCACAGATACGGTCATTAAAGCTTCCTTGTGAGCGTCACAGGGAGACGGAAAAAGCGGACAGCAAACAAATGAACTCACCACAGGTATTATTAGGTAAAATTTATTTATTTGTTTGTTTAATATCCGCTTCTTAAAAAACTAAGGATGTATATTCATTTGTTAGGTATCCGTTACGCTTTCGTCTGAGTCTCCGGTATCATGGATACTGAATTCCTCAGTGTAACATTAAAAGATGTCTTTTATATACATTGATATGTTTGACATTTTATTAGGATAGGTTCAGTTAAGATAGGACAGGTTAGGGTATGTAACGTTACGTTAGCGTAGGTTAGGTAATGTCACGGTGGAGGAAAGAAGGTAGGTTCAAACCAGTCTTTTTTTTCGTTGACGGTGTGGTTTTGCTGACATCACAGCAACAAACCAATAGCAGCGCTCATATTGCATCTGGTAGACCTGCTACACCTAAATCGGGCTTGCGATTGGCGTAACGACATTGCGTTTTGGTGACGTCATAAATGTTTTTTGAAATTAAGCCTTTCTATTGGCTAGCCGAACACGAGGAGGTGTATTTTCTCCCATAGAAATGACCCTACCTTGCATGTTTCCTCTACCATGGGAAATGTAGACGGAATTTTTTCACGGGTCCACCTAGCTTAACGATGACACTGTCCGTGGAAATTCAACGGATCCTGCTACTACCTAATAATACCCTTGATTTATTTGTTTGGAGTCCGCTTCTTCCATTTCTCAATCACGCTCGTAAGGATAGTTATAATGACAGTATCTGTGATACGAGTTTCACAAGTGAATTAGTGTAAGAATATTTTTTATCACGGGTACTGATAGGATGGATATATATGTTTGTTATCCACATCTGGATAATTTGTTTGAGAAAAGTGATGAATCCCTACATTTTTAATGGGCTCTGCACACTAGTACTATAATAAGAGCCACGTCAGTCCGTCCGTCTGTCCATCCGTGTGTCACACCCACCAACCGAAAGTGTGTGATGAGCGTATCTGTGATACAAGCTTCAACTCCACAAATTGTCTGTGTATTAACCCAGCACATTTGGAGTCGGAATCAATATCTCGTGCATTGGTAGGTTAGGTTAGGTTAGGTTGTATAGAAAATCAGCAGTTGAGACTGAACTAAGTATAAACGCTATAGAAAAGCATGGGAAATCAGGGTAAAGCCAGGGTGAAGCTTAGTTGGTCTGTCGCTCTGTCAAGCTGTCAAGGATGCTTAATGACTATTTTCGATAGGAGTTTCACCAGTGCACATGATTTAGAATATTATTTTAATCACTGGACCTGTTGGGCTGGATATATTTGTTTTTAATCCGCATCTGAAATACTTGTTTCGGAAATTATAATTATCGATTCACGTCATTTTTCACGGGTCGCGTACACCAAAAAATCCCTACAACTCGACCTTCTCGCAGCGCCAGCAACGTAACATCATTAGTACTAGTACTAGTGCTTCTATGTATCAAAGATACAAGTAATATGGTGCCCCAAATGCTTGCAATTTCGCTTCACAAATATTTGCCACATTGGATTAAACAGCTTTCACTTCGTATCACAGATACCGGATATTTCAGGTCACAGATACCCGTCACTTCGTACCTCAGATTCTGGTCTCTGAGCTGCAGTTTTGCCTGCACAGTAATGATTTGGGCGGTAGAGCGTCGCACTTTGGGAAAAAAATCTTGTGTCGATCCAAGTATTGAACCCATGGTACATTCCCTTGAACTCGTGGTACATTCACCCTTATTAAAATGTTTATTTAGAATGATCACATCGTTCAGAATTTGTTTCACGATACCTCCAGTTTTCATGGCAAGTAATGCTCGAATTACTAAGCGAACTTTTATTAGCATATAACACCGCCCAGCAAAATACCATTGCATGATTAATTAAACCACTCATAGCCCGATGGCTGCTTGTAGACTGCTGATTTGTTCAATTTTGTGAAAATAATTTTAGTTAACTATCAGGACCCGTGGAAATTATACGGACAATGTCATCGTTAAGCCAGGTGGACCCGTGAAAAAATTCGGTCAACATTACCTAACAAATTTTAACACAACCTAACCTAACCCCTCCTAACATAACATATACTAACCTATTCTATCAAAACCAATCCCAACCGAAGCCATCTTGATGTGTCAAACATAAAAAATGGGTCACCCCGTGAAAAAATTTCATCAACATTACCTAACCTATGCTAACCTTTCGTAGCTTAACATATCCTAACCTTACATATCCTAGCCTAACCCAACCTATCCTAAAATAACTTAAACAATGTTACCGTTTAGCTAGGTGGACCAGAGAAAAAATTCGGTCAACATTACCTAAAAAATTCTAACATAACAACATAACATATTCTAACCTAACCCATCCTAACCTTACATTTCCTACCTGTCATGTCTTAACCGAAGATATCCTTATAATATGTCAAACATAAAAACCGTGGACCCGTGAAAAATTTCATTTACATTACCTAACCTATTCTAACCTAACCTATCCTACCTAACATATCCTAACCTATCCTATCCTAGCCTATCTTACCGTTCTTATCTTGATGAAATGAAACGCATAACACCGCGTGTGAAGGCGTTCTTTTAATGTAACACTTAGGAATTCGGTAACCATGATACCGCAAACTCAGACGAAAGCGTAACGGACGGACTAAGTAACTAACTTAGGACGGAACAAGCAGAATATTATGTAGACCAGTGTGCACGGCCCGCCAAAAATGACGGGATTCCATACCTTTCTTGAAGAAATTTTTCAGATGTGGACGACAAACAAATATATCCATCCTAACAGTACCCGTGGTAAAAAATATCCTTGTACTTGTGCACTGGTGAAATCGTATCACAGATACGGTCATTATAACTATCCTTATGAGCGTGACAGAGAAATGGAAGGAGCGGACTCCAAACAAATAAACGAAGAGTATTATTAGGTAGTAGTAGGACCCGTGGAAATTCCGTTGACAATGTCATCGTTAAGCCAAGTGGACCCGTGAAAAAATTCCGTCAACATTACTTACCTATCCTAACCTATCATGTCCTAACCGAATCTATCCTGATAAAATGTCAAACATGTCAATGCATGTAAAGCCATCTTTCAATACACTGAGTGTCAGGCAGTAGGTGGTGTCGAGTCCAGTTTGTGTTAGTTTCCCATAATCTTGAGTATTTTTTTATGTGTTCAGTTCCCTGTACGGGGCCTAGGTCTATTTCACTACCCCGATGGCGCGTCAGTGCATTTACTTCAGTTAGTCCTTGAGCGTCATTTGTATTGTATTTCAGTATTCTAGCATTAGTCTGATTACCAAGCTGAATAGCATGACTATTTTAAATGCAATTTTGCGTGTTGTACCATGATTTGCGGTAGCTTATGTTTGTACACACTATTTTTGGAAAAGGAAAATAAATCACTGTTCTTCGTGAAATGTATCTGTGTATGTAAGAGGCACTACAGAGAGAATCTGTAACAACCAATTGAGATCCTGAGGTAAAATGAGTATTCCTTTCTCCTTTTTGATAGAGGCTTTAGTGTAACACGACACCTCGCCTTAAATCGAGCTTATAGAACCACCTTTGGAGCAGAAACTATCCCCATAGAAAGAAGACACTGTCGCATGTCAGCGAATCAGTGAAAATTCTGAGGAGCCCTAACGGACTGATTACGGCGCAGACAGTTGCTTATCTTCCTAACGGTATCGCCGTAGTTCGGCAAAAACAGAATTCACTTCTGTTGCCATAGCGGACTAATTACGGCGTAGGTGGCACCACAGAACACTTACATAAGAAGAAGTTCAAAACTACGGTGGACCGCAAGCCCGGTCTACACAAACATACTCACGCACGCCAACCAATCAGCTTCTAGCAGCCATGACTGGCAGCTGACGTCATTGGTGCCATGGCTTTCAATTGGCTGCGTCTCCAGCAGGTTTTACTATGATACTCATTCGGATTGGAACTCAAGTTTTTATTCAGAAGTTATGAAACGTTTCTTGGCGTAATAAGGATAGTGAAAGCCAAAGCAGTACATTTCGATTATAGTGCTAAAACTTTTTTATATTGTCCTTCACTATACATAAACGTGAATGTGCATTCAGGAACATATTTACAATTTATATTTAAAAACTAAGGTGCATTTTAAATTAGACTCAGGTTCTAAATGTGATAAAACGTCGGTGCCGTATATTAAGTTTTTCGGAAAGAGTTCATCACCATTTCAAACCATTAAACACCAGATTCTCATATTAGTTGAAACAATACGATAGTGAATAAATTAATATGTTTGAGTGATAAAAAACTGCTATAAATAAGTCGCACAATTTTCCATTGAGCATTTTTCAAGCGCACGTAAAGAGCCGTTTCTGCTGCAATTTTCGATGCACCTCTGTCGCAGGCTCACAGCCGACTGACTTAAGGTTAAGGGGGCCCTCCGAGGCCCCTTTTCTCTCCGATGGTCATTTTTCATGTTTTTGTTGGAAAAGAACCCTTAGGTGGTGGACTATTCTGTCCTAAAATTTTATGGCGCTGCGGACAATATTTCCCCCCCACGGGGGGGGGGGGGGGGGGGGTAAGGGGACCAAAATCTTAAATTTTCGACCTCATTTTGACCCCATATAAAAGAAAAAAAAGAAGAAATGGAAAATTTGCGAATGTACTTTTGTTAGATATGTTCCAAGAATTCTAAAACTGTCTTTGTTCATGTTCTAGCATAAAAACTCAATGAGTTCTATTTTTTGAAATATCAATACCAGTGGACTAAAAAACCAATATGTCAAATTTTTTCAAAAACTAAGGCCTGAATCCAAAAAATGTCGCGATGAAAATGTGTTTCTTTTCAAAAGTTACATATAATAGTCAAATTTCATATGAATGAGACTGAAAACAAAAAATTTCATAATTTTATGAAATAAATAAAATATTTATTTATTTATTTATTTTAGGTAAATTACAATTCACAGTGTGAATATGATGTTATGCATGGAGATTATCGAAATAAAAATGAAAACAGCATGCAATTACATAAATTTTCCATTATATTACACTTTAACAAAAAATTTGTTTTTCGCCTCTACTGAAAAGTTACTTATTTTCAAAATTCAAAAAGTTAGAAGTCAAAAAGTTTTTATGCTAGGAAGAAAACAAAGACAGTTTTAGATTCCTTGGAACAATTCTAACAAACTGACATTTCTTGATTTTCCAATTTGTACGTTGTCTTTTTTTCTGCCAGTTCAAAACCTAAAAATTTGGTATATTTTAGGTATTGATTAAATATCGCATATCGAGAAAAAATAAAGCTTCAAATAGAAATTCCAGGTCAATCAGTTGGTTCGCAATATCACGAGGATTCCAAAACTGTCTTTGAATTTGTTCTAGCATAAGAACTTTTTGACTTCTATCATTTTGAAATATGTACAAAAATTACTCAAAAAACTTATTTTTTAAATTTTTCGAAAAAACTAAGGCCAAATCAAAAAAAGTTTGCCCGCCAAATATGTTTCTCTTTCCAAAATACATATAGTGGCTGAATTTCAGACCAATCGGATCAAAATTCAGGTTTAAGCGGAGGGCCCCCTTAAAACATGAGACACGTAACAATCTATCGGCTCCGTCATTGGCCAATTGGCACCTACGTCATTGTCGACAGGGCTGAAACTCACTTAGTGATAAGTTGAGCATCTTCTAGTATATGATCTGTGGTGGTACCCACACAAACCTCACTCCAGCGGTACCGCCGTAGTTCGGCATAAATAGAATTCACTTCTGTTGCGCTAGCGGACTAATTACGGCATAGCGGGACCCACACAAAACTCACCCTAACGGTACCGCCGTAGTTCGGCACATACAAAAACTACTTCTGTTGCCCTAGCAGACTAATTACGGCGTAAGCGGTACCCACACGAACCTCAGGAAGGGCAGTTGCGCGGAATAGCTAGCGCCCCCAGAAAAAGGTAGCTGCACAGAAGACAGCCCCTTTTTCCACGGACTCTCACGTCGACCGCACAGCGGTATCGACACTGAGGAATTCGGTATCCATGATACCACAAACTCAGACATCTTACGAAGCGGACACCTAACTGATATGTAAATAAAAACACAACGGGTATTATTAGGTTCGAAAATATAGCAGCCAATAATTATTATAGGTTTTTGTCGCCCTTATTGGCTTTTAATGACCTCGAACTTCTGCTTTATGACCGAAATTCGTTCATATTGCCTGAAACCCATGCTGATATTGCCTCGTGAAGTGTGAGGAATTAGAGCGAACAAGCAGGTGTTTATAATGCCCATTTAGCAACGTTTGTCCCGAATGAATGTTAGCTCTAGCTTGAAAACTTCTCAGCTATTTTCAATGGTGCTGGTGCAAAAGTATGGAATTTAGCACAAGTGCACAGGGTAAATTATTACAGTGTTTTGAAATAAGACTGTTGCTGATATTTTCCCTTCGAAGAATAATACAATAATACGAACAGTTTTAGAATATTCTAAATGTTTACAATGAAGCACCAAGAAACGCACGATTTTATTGATCAGTGAACCTTGAATATACAAAATATTTGATAACATCAATTACCTTCATGAACAGAGCGCTCTGTCAAGGTTCGTTAATGCCTTTGAGCGATGGCTGCTGAGGTACTTCATCTCACTACTTGTTAGGTTCTGCTAAATTTGACCGACGTACACAGCGTTGTTTATAAGTTTGTTAATAAGTGCTATTTTAACACAGTTCTTCTAAAGACCCTCTCCTAAAATTTCCATTCATCCTTGCCTACAACGGAGAAGAGGAAGGCTATTTACTTACCAGGCTTGGTGGACACGCAGATGTAGCCCTGCTGGCTATGCTGCTCAGTGTAGCAGGCTTCGCCAGAGGCGCAGATCTCAGGCACCGTGCACGGTTCCCGGCAGGTGAAGCCAGCCGCGCTGGTGTCGTCAATGCACACTTTCTGGGGGGGACAATTGGCTGTCAAACTGCACCATTCCCCGCATTTGTAGCCTCTGATGGAAGTGCTGTCATCGATGCACATTTTTTCTAACTTGCAGTGTCCATTATAGCCACACCCGACCTTCCTATCACAAGACATGCCGTTTGAAGCATGTCGCTGCAGCGATGCCATGTTTTCGAAGAACTCCTGCATGACCACTCGATCCACAGAACATCCCAACCGGTCAAACCATTCTTCTTGGAAAATTCTCTGAATTTTCTCGAGCCTGTATTGAATGGGGACGGGCCTCTGTAGGGTCTGGTCTAGATCAGGCAGAGGGACGGTCCCCACGGTGAGGATGAGGGTTGGGGGATGCCCCAGTGAGTCGAGCACATCCGGTTCGGAGTCACACCGTGTGACATCTCTATTGAAGTTGTCCACAACATCGTCAAATGAGGAGTCTTTACGCAAGTTTTGGGTGAAAGACGACGAGACGCAGCGATGTCGCTTGTTTTTTTCTGAGGAGCTGGTAGCCTTCTTAGCGAATAGTTTCATTATCAGGAGCCGTGAACCAAAGTGTGTCGTGTCTTGGTAATGGGTGCCAAAATCTTCGATGAAATCAGAATAAGTTTTTTTACTTTTTTCTGCATCTGGGTTTTCCGCTGCAAAGCTTAACTTTCTTAGAGCCCTATGGAAGTTGGGCGTGAAGATGGGGCTAGTGTTGAGGTTAATTGACACGGTGTGTGTTTGACATCGAGCCTCTGCCAGGACTACTTCTCCTCCACGCTGGAAGAATTGAGCAAGTTTCTTTTCTTCATCATCCACACTAGAAGCAAACTCACTGGACGAGGGGGCGCACAGATGTCGACTTCCTACCATGACATCATCTTCTGACTTGAAGGACACAGATTTTTTCGTCGCATCTCTGTATTCATTAAAGTTGTAAATAGAGCGCAGGGAAGGGGACGACAAATAAGGACAATTCTCCTCCTGAACAGCTCTTCCAATGAAATTGTTCCATTCTAGAGCATTAGCGCAGTCTGTAGCTGTCGAAATTGGTATGAAGATTTGGTCCCTGAAGCCTGAGTTCGGATTGTCAAGCTTGTCAAAATCTCGAGGGTCGACTCCTAGCATTGCCAAACTGACTAACGAGACATTGACGGTTAAGAAGCGTGGTGCGTAGGTATACCCGCAGACCGGATAGCGTTCGACCACGTGATCAGAGGTGCTGGTGCCCTGACCCCCCACAGGAGGAGTCAGGCAGCTATCCACCGCCAGTGCCAACATCAGGAGACGCATCAGGTTGTTGGCTGGCATCATGTCCTCTACCTGTAAAGAAATATACGTAGAGTTATTTACGACAGCTCGAGTTTACCGCCCATCAAAGCTACTTAGCTTTAAAGAAGTATACCAAACTGACATATACAAGCGCTACGAGACTTGACGGCTTAATTTGAAGCATTGCTTATCAGTTCACCATCCTGATTGGCACGAGATGCGGTCAATTTTTCTAATGAAGAATGTATAAATTCTTCAAGATTCAACGACTCAAAACTGTCAAATGTGGTCTCCAATACTGCTCAAGTAAGAAGTTTACGAGTTAAATGCTGCCTGTCTTGGAACAAAAAATGAAGAAAACGCACAATTTGCACAAACAGAATACGACAAGATTGATAAAAGACTGAGCAGGTCAGGTTCTCGCTTTCCCCACACCAGCATTAGACAGCCGTGTAGCTATGGATCACTCTTCTATATATTCAACACAGATTATTTTAGCATTAATGACGGCTGCATCACATATTTCCCGCACGTTTTATCACTCTAGATTTGCGCCACGCCACACAAATAACACAAATAATCATACAACTCCACCTTAACACCTCACACCCCATCGCGGCACCGCTGCGTAACTAACACAAACAACCACACAATTCCACCATAACACCACACACCCCATCGCGGCACCGCTTCACAACTAAGACAAACAACCACGTAACTCCACTATAACACCAAACGGCCATATAACGATACCAGCATATCAACTCACCCCTACTCCTCCTCCCAACCACACCACCAAACCACGACATGAAGGCACAGCCCCACAACCACTGCACCAATCGACGGGGACACTCAGTCACCACCACATTATCACAACTACATAAGTACAAATATCACTGTATGTTAATGGTTTGTTTGGCAGTATCCTTCTTGGGTGCCAAATTGTTAGATCGTTAGGGCGGCGAATCCTGTTCGGCCCGATTGCGAATTAATTAGGCTGGTCCTTCTTGGGGGCCAAATTGTTAGATTGTTAGGGCGGCGAATCCCGTTCGGCCCGATTGCGAATTATTCAGGCTGGTCCTTCTTGGGAGCCAAATTGTTAGATCGTTAGGGTAGCGAATCCTATTCGGCCCGATTGCGAATTATTTAGGCTGGTCCTTCTTGGGAGCCAGTTGATAGATTATTTAGGTGGGCGAGTCCTGTTTCGGCCCGATTGATAATTATGTTGGTCCTTCTTGGGAGCCACCTTTGATAGTTGTCCTTATCTTAGGGATTATGAGGGCCGTAATTTCAGAGGCTTTTTATTCCGGAGGAATCTTCCTGATATTTTCTGGGATAATAGAAAAGTCAGGTTCTGCTAACTTAATTTTATTGAGTTGGGGAGTGCCCACAGTTTTTCACGATGCGAATGTTTTTCCGTAATTCTTGGAGTTTTTGATCTGGTAGAGTTTTAAAGATGCTTCAAGCTGTTTTTCAAGCGTCGAAATTGAGCCGAACGAAATCAAGCTGTTTCCAAGCTTTGGAGATATCGAGCCGTTTTCCAAGCGTCGAATTTTAGCCGAATGAATCAAGCTAATGAAATTTTGAAGTCCGTGACGGAAGTATGTTTCGAAAGCATCTGTGATAGGCGAGCTCAGTTATGTGGGGAGAATTATTTTACCTCCTGTTAAATTACATAGGCACTAGTCGACATGTTTGCTTCCGGCCTAACACTGTACCACCTCAAGAAAGAAAAGAAGAGAAACACGTTTATTTATAAAAAATTTGATAGATGTAATGTATCATAACACATTGGGTTTTAAAAATTTCTCAATATAAAGGTCCTTAATTGATAAGCATTCCAACTGGGTGTACAACACCCTTGTCACGAGTTGATTATGTTATTGAGAGAAACAAAGGAAACATACTCTTTTGGATCACTTATCCACCGCAAGTTGACTGAAGAAAAATGAAGGACAGGCGAAAATAAATACTAGGGATAGCCTCGGAAGTCCTTCTCTGTAAACTGAAACGACGGAGAAAAGACACGAAGCGCCCTACCGACACCGAATGAAACACTCTTGTAAAGGATTTGCAAGGTGTGAGAGGAAATTAGCCTAAAGTAACTTACGAAAAAAACATAGCACAAACGCACATAAAACATGCTAGTGTAAAAGCAAGAAATTATTATCGATCCTGATTTCATACTACCATATGATCGATGTGCTCTTTGTATTTTATAAAACTGGTGATGGATCTTGTCGTTAGAACGTTAAAAAATTTATGTTGTTAGTAATTTCTTCGACTTCATATATTTAGTGACTCTACATTTTAATAAAAGTGAACGGCTGTTCGGTTTAGCAAAAATACTGGTGCTCGCCGTAGGCGAGTGGTTAAGAACGCGCCCTTCCGAGAAGGTGTCGCGGGTTCTAATCCCGACGCTGCTCGGCGATTTCCCCGTAGGGTGAAGGGAAAACTCAAGCACAGTACCCCACTCTGCCCAGGATTCAGAAATGGGTCCCGGCTTTACGGGGGAAACCGTCATGGCATCCTGATGTTAGTTATAAGGCATTTGAAAAACTAATCTACTAGGTGATATGTATCAGGCTTGATTGCGATAAAGCATCCTACCAAAAAATAAAAATTGTATTATCCATCTCTCTTTTACGCTCACAAAGAATGTTCAACATTCTATCGCTAATTTATACGTCAGTTGTGAGTAAAAAAATATACATTCCGGTTGAAACATCTGTGACTTTTATAAAATAAAATATTCAACTTTTAAATTGTGAATAGGCGAAAATGAAGTCGCCAAATTGTGGATATGTTGATATATTTCTCAGTATAATTGTCAATGGTCTACGATCAAAGAAAAAAGGAAGCAACGCTAAGAACTGGGAGAGGCGACTGGCCAGCGTTTCACTCCATAAAAGTTCTAAAAGAACCACAAAAGCGAAGATGCCAAAAGTCTATAGTCTCCGAAAATACCAAAACGTCTATACATTCCAGAAGCATCGACTCGTCAGGACGCCTTCGATACGACGAGGAGATAACAACCGAAAATGTAAAGAAGAGCAACTTTCAATTTCATGTTATATTTTCTTAATGTTAAAATTGTCTAAATAGGGATTTTGGTATGACTATATTTACAGAAATAAATATCAATGTATTTGAATTGTTTTAGGAAATAGCTTCCGATGATATTCTCGTAAATCAATTTCATAATTATTAGTTAGCATTTCGCGAGGAAGTGCCGAGACGGTTGCCTTCGAAGGACGAGGCAGTAAGGCGCGAGGGTCCGGGGCCCGCAAGAGTCAACAGCTGGCAGATGCCCCCACTCTATCATCCCCACCCACCACCCATGCAGCACAGACGCCAATGGCGCCAGATCTACAGAAATGTTAGGTTAGGGTAATTTAGGGTGGGTTAAGTTAACTTAAGTTAGGTCAAGTAGGTTGGTTAAGTTAGGTAAGGTTGGGTTAGGTTAGGCCAAGTTCAGTTAGTTTAAGGTCAAGTTGAAAAAGTTAAAAAATGCATATTTTTGAGTGCCGAGATGGAGGGTCGAATGGCAAAACACCAGTGGTCGTTGTCATAACTTATTATAACGATTTAATGCAGGTTAACTTCGGTATTCCGGTGCACTATCCACTTACTAAGTACTTGTAGTGTTTATAATGCAGTCATTAATAATAACTGAATAACGAACAGCTAGGCTAATAAACCTCAGTAATACTACATAGTTCAATAATTGGCGCGAATGACAATTTTTAGAAGCAGCATGGAGGTGGAGGAAGAGGGGTGGGCGGCGTCCAAATCTGGCGCATCACCCCGCTGTTGGCACTAGCGCGTCCGGGCGCGTCCGGGGCGGGAGTGGGCACGTGCGAACGTTAATCGCCTCGGTCCAGTTAGGACCGAGGGCATACCTATCGTCATCAGACAAATTTCGGCTAAACTACAAATCCTACCACGCCCTCTTCAATATCAATAATCAACTTAAACGCACCCTCATTCTTTTAATAGTGACGACCGAGCCCTAGAACGTTAGCTTCAACCGTCAACTGTCAACAACGGCGCTGATATGGCGGTCCGGTTACGAGAAGTCAGCCCTTCAACAATCACCTACATATAAGATGAGTATTCCCACATTCTGTGTCTTGGTCGAGCGGTTTCTTGAATTCATCATGCCTCCAAGTATGTAGGATATGTAGTCAAAACTGTAGTCGATATCATTCATAGAACATGAAGTAAATGCCTTTTCATTTACCCTTTTGCAGTGAAGTGAGTGAAGGAGAGGAGAGGAGAGGAGATAATCATTTAAAAGTAAAGAATATTTGAAGCCTTGTAAGGCGGCCTAGACACGCTAACCAACATTATTTAATTATATCATGATGACGTTCAAGATTGTCGATATCGTCGTGCGGTCGACGTGAGGGTTCGTGTAAAAAGGGCGGTCTTCTGTGCAACTACCTTTTTCCGAGGTGGTAGCCTTTCCGCGCAGCTGCCCTTCCTGAGGTTCGTTTGGGTACCGCCTACGCTGCAATTAGTCCACTAGGGCAACAGAAGTAGCTTCTGTATGTGCCGAACTACCACGGTATCGTTAGGGTAAGATTTGTGTGGGTACAACCTACGCCGTAATTAGTTCGCTAGGGCAACAAAAGTGGTTTTTGTTTGTGTCGAACTACGGTGGTACCGCTAAAGTGAGGTTTGTGTGAGTACCGCCTACGCCGTAATTAGTCCGCTAGGGCAGCAGAAGTGGTTTCTGTTTGTGCCGAACTACGGCGGTACCGTTAAATGAGGTTTGTGTGGGTACCGCCTACGCCGTAATTAGTCCGCTACGGCAACAGAAGTAATTCTGTTTGTGCCAAACTAAGGGTACGGCCAGACTGAACGCGTTGGCGCTGACGCGCGCATACGCGGGCAGTAGCTGCAATATTAAATACATGTATTGCCATGAGAGCGGCCACACTCGACGCGCGCGGACGCAGGCAGACCAAAGCGTACGGACGCCGCGTCGCGCTGTCAAAATTCAGGATTACTTGGGAGAAATATTTGACGCTGCGCGGCGCGTTCAGTGCATCTCGAGCAGCCGTGAGTGATGGATGCGGAGCTGCTACTCCCTTCCATGCAGGCTGTGCCTGCAATTTGGGACGCTGTTCCCCTTTCAGCACAGCGACAGGGTGTTTATAAGTGACCGGTGGTCGATGATAGCGGATGCACTGCTAGTTTCACTTGAGAGTTGTAGCAGTATTCTAGACCTCTAGCATACTCGTAACGCTTAAAAGTTTTCCGTGAAATCAAAATAGGTAAATTATGAAATTTAGTTAAGTTCACTTCCTTTATTGCAGAAAATATGATCTGTCACTTAAACTAAACTCATGTAAATAGCATTCAAATTTAAACATGTACGATGCTTCTTTACAATACATATGTCTACCATGCGACTTTTTCAACACCAGAAATAAAATAATCTTTCAATTCATGTCTCTCATTTGCAGCAATTGGTGAGATCTTTCTGTCAGCCTGAGCAGTTTCATATTGTTCATTTAATTCAAAGAATTCATGTGACGTAAATTGCAGCCCTACGTCCACTCTCTCCCTGACAACAGTCATATTTTGTAAAGCTGATACTGCTTTTGTGATTTCCAATGCCTTCTCCACACTGGTTTCAATGGATTTTGTCAAAATTTTAAATTTTCATGTCATTACTCCGAAAGCACATTTATTTTTTTTTGTTTCATATAAGTTTAGACGTGGGCATGGGCGCATCCAATAAAGGAGCAATGTGTAAGCTTCATCTCCTACAAAAAAATTGTTTCCTCGTCACTCCCGAGTAGCTTCATTGATTCAAGGAATTGAATTTGTCTTCCAGCATGCATTCATACAAGTCACTATTAGGGAACACTCCACCATCGCTCTGCTTACCAAATGCTTCAACGTCAACACACACAAATTTGCATTCATGATCTGCAACACCTTTGAGAGTTATTTAAAAAAATGCTTGTAGTTAAATACAGGGATCCAGTTTGGTTTGAGCATGTTATTCGAATGCGTTTGCTGTCTATGGCGCCAAAGCAGTTGGGGAAGTTCCATTTTATATAAAACTGCTCTGCAACTTCACTACACAACTTTTGATCAGGGTAATGCATAAATATGAGTTGAAGGTTTCTCCAAATAGCTTTGCACGTCTCCGTCACAATTGTTACAACTGTTGATTTCCTCATCCTGAATTGTAAAGCTAACAATCAAAAGTACGATCCAGTTGCCACATAACTGAAAAGCATAACGATCATGTTTAAAATGCCACATTAGTCAGTTTAAATGATAGACCTTTTCTTTCATCAGAAGAAGCAGCAAGGAAGAAGTATAAAACTTTGCGTGATAAATTTCGAGTGGAATTAAAGAAAATTCCGCAAGGAAAGTCGGGAAACGCAGGACTTCCCTCTAAATCATATGAAAACAAGTGGCCTATTTTTAAATGTATTTTTTTATGAGAGCTCAAATGTACGGAAAACAGACAATTGGAAATTTGCCGGAGATGGCTTCGAAGCAAAACTGCGCTGATGGACAGCAATCAGTCGATGAGTGCAAGCACTACGACTTCTGCTCAGGACAATGATGACGCGTTCGAAGGACTTGTGGAAACTGGTATTGATGAAACGGGAGGAAAAATGGAAGAGTGTTCCAAAGAACCTTATAGAAAAAGAGGAAAAGTTCAGAGTGATATCAGGGAGCATTTCTTGTAAATAGAAAAAGAGAAACTTGAATACTTCAAGGTAAGAGTGAACCTGATAAATGCAGGCTCTTTCTTCAGAGTGTTGTACCCTCAATGGCATGAGCAAAAGAAATCAATGCCCGTTTAAGATTGAGGTTCAAGAACTAGTTTACAAGTTCTTACATGAAGAAAATGACGCACAATTTTAACTGTGGGTTTTGACATTCGAATGTTCATATGTTTCCCCAACTTTTTCAGCTCTTGCCAGTGGATATTTTTGTATTTGTCTTAAAGGTTTACCATTTAATTTTACGTTTAATAAGTAATCAACTATTATACTGATACATAAATCGAGAGTAAACCATAACCTTTTGGATGACAGACATATAACTAACAGATAATTATATAACCTGAAATAGAATTGCTTCGCAAATATAAGTGCGTCAAAGGATTACTTTATGATCAATGAACTTATATTAAATTTCATTGTAATGTGACATTAAGTACATCTTGTTGATTGATATATCATAATTTTACTTACCTTATTGTTACCATCAGCTGTTCCCCTGGGTAGATAGCCTGCCGAAAGTTAGTGGTTTGTTTGTATGTATCCTTACTCACTAAGCTGAGCAGCTCATCAAATATAGCCCTACTTATCCTTGTATATTTTCAAACTTTTTTGGACATTGCCGTAGATCAGAAAACTAATGATGGTTTTTTCCATGCTCGGATCTTGTTTTATAAAATTGGATGAACGGAAGCTCACTGATTTCCATCAAGAATTAGGTACTCTACATATGAGGACTCCAACAAGAACACCTCACAAGAAGTCATCATGACTATTAGTTATCCCTGAAGCCCAATGCTTCTCGATGAACGCGCGCGTCAGCGTGCAGTGTGGCCGCCTCCATTCAAATCGCAGCGTCAGAACGCGTGAAGCGTACGCACGCGTCAGCGCCAACGCGTTTAGTCTGGCCGTACCCTAAGGCGGTACCGTTGGGAAGATGAGCAACTGTCTGCGCCGTAGTGAGCCCGTTAGGGTTCCTCAGGAATTCCCTGATTTGCCGAGCTACAACAGCGTCTTCCTTATTGACAAAACATGGGGATAGGTAGTTGCTGAATGCAGAATCTCTTTACAGTGCCTCTTAAATACATAGCTACATGTCAGCAAAGACAGCGATTTATTTTCTTTTGCAAAAATAGGGTGTACAAACATGAGTTACTGAATAACATGGTACAACACGCAAAATTACATTTAAAATATTAGTGCTATTCAGCGAGGTAATCAAAATTAAATGGGAAGATCGAAATACAATACAAATGATACTAAAGGACTAACTAAAGTAAATACACAGACGCGCCATTGGGATAGGGAAACAGACCTAGTCCCGGTTGAGGGAACTGAACACATAAAGAAAATGTCTAAGATTATGGGTAACTAATAAAACTGGACTCGAAACCACTCGCTCTGCCTGACAAATATATATTATCTTTTACGTAAAAATAATCCCTTTATGGGTGGTGGCAGCCTAAACTTCACTTTACCATGATTAATAAAGAATAGATCAAATAAGAGAAATTGACGAAAGGAAAAGTCACGACGATTAAACGACCCGAAAAGATCTCACACTCGGAGCAACCATTACAATGTGGAGTCGGAGTCGCATATTTATTCTTCCGACTAGGCAATTCTAGACACAACACGTGCACAACATAACACCTGCACAACACAACACCTGCAGAACACAGCACCTGCACAACACAACCCCAGCACAACACAACAGCTACACAACACAGAAGAGAGCCATGGATAAATATATAAAAATTGCTTCGTTTTCAGAATCTTATTTTTTGTTTGCACCATTTACCCACAATGCATCCTTATTCGACTTGCCTTGCGGCTCGGAAAGTAGCTTTTGCTAAGAAGCAATCTTCTGCAGGCATTTCATATGCTTTAGAGTGACCGTTTATGTAGAAAAAGTCCATAATGCATTCACTTTTCTTGCTTCGAGTGTATTTTTTGTATTTTTTCTAAAGTTGAAAAATTAAATTTGTTGAAACTCAGAATTTGTTCACTGTGTTGAAATATATATTTTTTTCTACGAAATCATTTCAAATATGAGCTGTATATCTATCCCTTGCCTAGGGGGACCGTCTGGATCAAAACTCAAGTCCGTCATTTTCCAAAGGACTTTTCTAATATTTTCACCATGGGTGTGAAATTATTGAATAATTATTTTTTGCTTAGAGTGTTTTTGTATCTTTTCTAAAAAAAAGTTTTTCCTAAAATAATTAGAAAAAAGGGTTTTAAGGAAAACCATTCTTCTACATTTTTGATGTTACAGAACTGGGATTATATTTTTTAAATAGATGATTCTTTTACCTAAATTAATTTGCGTGCAATTTCGATATTTTGATTCATTTAATTATGGGGTTTGTTTCAAAAAGTGCAATTTTTTCATATTATTTGTTAAATAATGTTTTAATTAACCTTTCTCAAAAAACTCATGAGCTCCTTTTTCGCCCATTTAAGTCCTATCGATAGATGTATTTGTCATTCCTATATCTTCAAAATTGGGGGAGGAGTAGCATTTCAAACGTCAACAAGTACAAGTTTTCAGGAGAGCCTGGCCATCTCGTCTCCTGGCCTTGTAATGACGTGAATGGCCTTTCGCAAATTGTGGTAGACTAAAGAACTCGCAAGGAAGGAATGCACATTGTTAGGTCCAGAAAAAATTCTCAATAACATCAGCTAAAAGACAGAAGATCGACCATTTTCAAGTTTGGCCCAAACGGTCCCCTTATGATACTTTCCGGTAAGATTGCAATATTCTAACCAAACGCAAAACAAAGGACATCGATCACACGAGTTGGATTCAAACTGTTTCTCATGGACGACTTAAATTGATGACTTCTCTAGAACTATTATTCGAATGCCATGATTTGAAAATGTCACTATTTGTTATCATGATCTCAGCATCTCTATCCCTCAAACCAATTTGAAATCAAAGAATTAATTTATAATAAGTACATATTTACACGTATTTATATGGGTAATACCCAATTGAAATTCTGAGCCTTTTACAGATCGTTTTCAGGCAGTTATAAGCCAAGAGTTTAGTCGTTTTCAAGCAGTAAATTAGCCTTTTTAGGAGCAAATGTCTAGTATTTTAAGCCCTTTTAAACAGCTATTTCTGGGCATCGAAACGGCTAATGCAACGGCCATTTTGGGCTTCTCTACTACCTGAACGAGGCTATTCACGACCATTTTTGGCTTATCCATTGCTTGAACGAGTCTCGTCCTGGCCTTTTTGGGCTTCCTTACTGCTTGATCAAGGCTAATACCGGCCTTATTAGGCTTCCGTACGACTTATAGAGGGCCTTGCAACGACCTCAAATTAGAGCTCCATCAGATTTTTTATACGATATAAAGAGTTTGTAAGGCCAGGTCTTGTGACTGCTTCGCCTAGTGAGTTCCGATTTGAGGCGAATGAAGCAGCGGACTTACGTTTATACTTCTCCGGCTGTAGGTATCGATGATAAGCGACGGAGAAGTAGGAGCTTTTTCTAACATAGATTTACATTGGGATATATTAAGATTACTGAACATAGAAGGACTAGAATCGAGGTTTGAGGGGTAACTAGGGTAAAGCACTCCAAGTTGAATGCTCAGCGTTCGACAACCCAAGTGTTGTAACAGTTATAAGCTATCATTCATATTTATTTTATATAATGCATTAATAAAGTGCCAATTTGATGTTATGCTCAGCAGTTAGCTTTTCTATCCTAGTTTTCATGTTGACTGGATTAATTATTTATAGTATTGTTGAAGATGTTTAACGAACCTTACCTAATCTAACTTAACTAAGTTAGGTTAGTTAAAATTCATTTAGTTCTTTACATTTACTGAAGTAATACGACTTTTACAACATTTACGATTACGAGTCTTTTTACAATCTATTACGCGTCCAAATAGAGGTCGTCGAAAAGGCTTGAAAACGACTTTAAACGACCCGAATGAGCCCGCAAACAGCCATTGACTAGACCTATAAAAGGCTAGTTGAATGAAGAGCCCTTTTCAAGCCCTAATAGGCCAAGTATAGGTAGGAGTCGGTTTGAAGTCGTGATTTTTGGCCCTTTTGGGCCGTTTTCGACCTTTTACGACTAATTTACTACCTGAAAAGGGCGATAATTTTCAATTGGGTACGTTCAGTGCTCAAAAAATCCATAAAGCGTTGAATTTATTCGAGGTTTAAGGTCTGAACTTGATTCAACTTAACACTTATACTGAAACTTGTAATAATTATGCTCTCATAAATTTCTAATGATCTTGCACACAAGAAATGAAATATTATTTTTTAAAACAACTCGCAATGAAACCCACAGTATAAATGACTATACCACATTACACATTCAAATACATTTATCGAAAACATGATCACTAAAGTGCCCTCGTGATAATCTGTAATGAAAATCTTAATGTTCTCACACAATTTTGTGGGCAAATAATATCTGCTAAATGGAATTCTTACCTGTAAAAAACATCACAACCAGAGAAAGCAACATTGAACATTAGGTTGACACCAAATGCTTTGTTAGGCCTTGCAAATGCACTACCTCGAATGAACACCTGCCTTTAGAAAGGAATAATTTCTAAATAAATCCTATTTCGTTCCATCAGCTTCGATGATGAAACGAAAGATATTAGGATTATGTTGATCACTTGAGAAATTGACATTTTATGCTCATCTGAAACATGGTTCGACTCCCGAGTCGAAAGTTCATACTTCAATATCAACGAACACATTGTATCGTTATGACGAAATCAAGAATAAGGGATTCAGCGGCTCATGCAGTTTCTTTGAAGATGTTTACTCTCTATTTCCAATCAGATAAAAATTTAAAGACGTAGAAATAGTGCGGCCCAATTTCCAGGCAAACAAACACAATTTTTTCATTATTTCCAGCCTTTATGGACATCAAGCAGCAGCTAGATACTAGAGTCAGTAGAGTGGCTTAAATTTTTCTCAACGGACAAAAATTGTTTTACAGAATTACAAAAAATATGACTCCTTTCTACCATGCCCAAAGTATTTAAAAAGTAATAAAACACAGTTTTCGTTTCACATGGATGAATAACACCCATGTTTTTTCTCTCAATATGCTTACAGGAGAAACATCAGAGCTCGAGAGGCTTTACTGAACATCACAGAAAAAATGTGCAATTATATAGACCAAACATTAAAACTCTCTTAATACTGCTTGATCGCTTCAAATCGTTCTATGTAGAGTGTTGAGCATAAAATTTTTTTGCAAAATGTATGGAACCTGATAATAGACACACGGTAGTTAGAAAGCTACCAATAGAACCGCTCTCATGCAGTGGGCTTGTATAACGAAATGTTACAATTCTTAGCAAATAACTTTGACACTCCCCGAGGTTCAACATTTGGCGCGCTGGTATTTCCTATTTTGAATAAGGATTTCCCCATCCCGCCATTAACGGCAAAAATCTCAATTTAAACAATTTAAACAATTTATTTACCACCGGTGATACAGAGATAAAATGTTTCTTAAGTCTAGTACAATGGTCAAATTTGAGTATAGTTACCTGTGGGCTCGAATAAGTTCATCGACTTCTAGGGCATCCTACCATCAAGGTTAGTCTTAGGAGTACAGTAATGTTTAACCTAATTCACTTAAACTAGAGACGCATTAGACTGATCAATGAGATAATTAACCCGAAATTAGATACTTCATTTCACAATATAGTTCATATGGACTAGATTTAACAGTATATTCGACAAACGATTCAAGAACAGACTGAAGATCGGCGAAATTAACCAAAGCAAATTACATTATTAGGACCAATTATGTAGGGGACAAGGTTTGACTCTGTGATCTTACACGACTCAAGGAAGTGAGACTCAAGATTTTTTTTAATGCCTTATAAGAATTACTTTCACGGATCTCCGCAGGTATTGAGTTCCAAGTTTTAGTTCCAATGAAGAGGATACTGTGTTGTGACCGAGCCTTTGAGTAATAAGGAAGCATGAATTTACTTCTATTTCAGGTTAAATGGTCGTGATGACCAGTTTGCGCAGTTAATAATTGTTTTAGGCTATTGTCGCCATCATTTGTTAATGTTTTGTAAATGAAATTGCAGATGGAGATTTTGTAGAGATCCGAAAGCGTAAGTATTCGTAAATTTTTGAATGAGTCATTTGTGTGAGCATTATATTCTAGATTCTTTACCGCTCTTATTGCTCTTTTTTGCAGGGTAAAAATTTTGTTGGTTTTATTTTTATCAGTTCCGTGACATGCTTCTATTCCGCATTGCAAGTATGGTGAAATGAGCGTTCGGTAGAGCATTTGTAAGGCTGTTTCAGGCAGGAAATTTTTAACTTTATTTAGGATTCCGATAGATTTTGAAAATTTAGAACTAATATGAGCGATGTGCTCTTTAAAGGTTAGATGTTTGTTTATTATGATGCCCAGGAATTTACTTGAGTTGGTTTCTTCGATTTCACCTTCGCCAATTTGAATGCGTGGGAGGGATATATTTTTCTTGTATGAGAATGTAATATAATTTGTTTTATCAATATTAAGGCTTATTTTATTAGCTTTAAGCCACAATGAAACCTTATGAAGTTCATTATTTATACGCTCCGCCATCCTAGCGGGATTTTGGTTTGGAAGGACCACAGAAAGGGTACTGTCGTAGGCAAAAAGTATGAATTTGACGAATGATGTAGATTTAATGATATCATTGATAAAAATTAGAAATAGGAGAGGCCCAAGGACAGATCCTTGTGGAACTCCATGGCTAATTGTCTGTGGGTCTGATTTTGCGTCGTCAATGACAACGTATTGTTTCCGATTTGCTAAGTATAATCTGAACCACTCATGGGCAGCCCCTCGAAGGCCATAACAATGTAGTTTCGAGAGTAATACGTTATGGTCCACACAATCGAATGCTTTTCGAAAGTCAAGAAATACGGAGAAAACAAGCTTTCCTTCATCTATATTAGAATAAAGGTATTGCAAATGATTTAATACAGCTTGTGTCGTAGATTTCTTAGAACGAAAACCGTATTGTTTGTCGTAGAGGGAAGATTTTTGTTCAAAATACGAATACACTTTTTTATACACAATTTTCTCGAATATTTTGCTAATAATTGGTAGTACAGAGATAGGTCTATAATTGTTTTTAAAAATAGGGGTGACTCTCGCAATTTTGAAAGAGTTGGGGAAGATACCTTGAGAAGTGGATTGGTTGATAATATAAGATATGCACGGTGCTATTATATCAGCTATAGCCTTAAGAACTTTAGCCGAAAATTTTTTCAACCCACTTGATTTATTTTTCAAGTTGTTTATGCACGTAATTACATCGGAGGGATTAGTTGGCGTGAAAAAGAAAGAGTTAGGTTCACGGACATGGTCCATGTATTGCAAGTGGTCTGTGGGTTCACTGAAGACACTATCGGCTATATTTTTTCCTATGTTTATAAAAAAGTTGTTAAACACAGTTGCAATATCTTTTTTCTCGTGGTATTTTCCGTTTTCGTGAACGACGGACTCAATTGTTTTCGTAGTATTATTATTCGGTTTATAGCATGAATTAAGCAGGCGCCAAGTTTTTTTAATATCAGTTTTGTATTCAGTATATTTGCGCGTTAAGTAGTCTCGTTTTGAGGTTCGTATTTGATTTGTCACATGATTCCTGAATCTGTTATACGTTATTTTATATATTCGCCCTTCGGATAGTAAGGCTAGGTACGCTTGACGTTTCTTTATATTGATCACGATATCTTCAGTAATCCAGGGCTTTTGTCTATTTTTCGGCGTAACTGTGCGGGTGATTATTGGACAACACTGGTTATATGCGGTCGTTATAATTTAAGTTAAATTTAGTATTGCTTCATCAATGTTAATCGCATTATTGTCCCGTTCATAGATGTCTAATGATGGCAGTAATTCTTCTAGAACAGGTCGCATTGTTCCCAAGTTGTATTCGTTTACACAACGAAATGAATAAGTATCAGCCTGTGGGCTGGTACAAGGACTATAGACATTTTTCTTGATGAGAAACACCGGGAAATGGTCAGATAAGTCAGAAATTATAATTCCGGTAAGAAAATCAGTCGGATCTAACATAAAAATATTATCGAGTAACGTAGCTGATTCAGAAGCAACACGTGTAGGTTTCGTGATGATTGGAAAGAAGGAGCTAGACTGAAAAACATTTATGAAGTTTGAGATTTGCTCACAGCTATCATATTGTAGAAGATCGTAGTTGAAATCCCCGCAGATTATTATGTCATTATATAGATACTTGTTGAAGTGAGATATTATGCTTTGAAGCTCGTTCAGAAAAGAGACGTTACAAGCTGTTGGGGGCCTATATACTGTCCCAAGCAAAATCCGTTTATCATTTTTCGTTAGTTCTATAAATAAAGTCTCAATATGTTCACGATTCATAGTTGCACTTAAAATGACTTTCGAAGATATATGCTTAGATTTGTACGTACTGATTCCACCACCACGTTTGTTACTACGGAGTGAATGATGGCTATAATAGTTTTGAATTTGAATCAGGTTTTTAGATGAGTCGTCTAGCCAACTTTCGGTGAAACTGAGAACATCAAAATTGCTGTTCAGCTCAGTGATAGTACAAGATATTTCATCCATTTTCGGAAAAATGGATCTGTTCGCTGATGTGTTGTTCGCTGTTCGCTGATGACACCCAAATTGTCATGACAAGTTTGATGACTGATTTCAACGATACACAAGTCAAGGTTGGAACCCTCAAAAGAACCTGAAATCGTGGTATGAGTAAATGACCCCAAGCTTAACGCAAGTGAATCCCAATGCATCTTTTTTGGATCGTAAATGCGATTGAAAAATTGCCGAAACTTACGCTGACGTTTGGAGACGGTATAATGGAGTCAGTGGACGAAAGCCTTGGTGTTTGGTTTGACAAACGTAGTACTTTAAAAATGCATATGGAAACAGTATGCGACAAAATTACCAGACTTTAAAAGTTTTTTTATTGAAGTAAGAATACACTTGACGAAATCTAAATTTTTAGTGATTCTATCCCTAGCATTATTGCGTTTGTATTATTTCCGTCTAGCCTGGAGAGACATACCGCAATATCTTCAAAACGAATTACAAAATGAATGAACTTCTCAACCAAAATTCAAACGTTACGGCATTTTTTATAATGAAATTTCATATCAAAAGCAACTATGTATTTCAGTAAGTAAAATGAGTTCACTCCTGAGCTCATTGCTCTGAAAAGATATTTATCACTACCCAATTTAGGGTCCTACGTTTCTGTGTCTCAAAATACAGAAATTGAGGGTCTCAAAACGAATGAAAAATAAGTGTATTCTGAGGTAAGGATTTATAAAAAATGATCGCACACATTTTTCACTCATCGCATTATGAGTAGGTATTGATATTTCATTCTGCAATATGTTTGTTTATATATTTTAGACGAGTTTAATTTAATGTTTTTAATAATGCTTATTCAATTCCCCTCATAACATAAAACCATTTATGTTACGAACCCCCTTTGGGCTCGGACGTAGTGATTAATTTTTACTCCTCTCAGGTAAATCTTTAAAATGGAATAGATCTCTTTTCTCAATCTCAGTGAAATCTCATGGTCGGCATCTTAATCAAGGCACAACTATAGCAGGCATTGAAACACACGTTATGTATGGCCACACAGTTTACTGTTATAAACGGATATCACCAATATATCGGGGATTGATTAAAGCCCGCAAACACTGACAGCTACAAAGAGGTAATCTTACGTAACTTGTGTGAAGCGCAGGTGCAGGTTTCGTTGTATTCGAAGTAGCCTAGTTTACTTTACTTAATTAATCAGTTGATTTAAGTGTGAAATCACAGGTGGAGATTTATACAATAACAATGTCCAGTACGCCGAGCTGGATCCTATTTCAAAGACTCAAACAAAGATGACGTATACGAGGACCTTCAGCTACAATGACGCGCACCAGAATGAATGCTCCTGATCTTAAGCACAATCTTTTTTTTATGGAAGCGGTTACCGCAGCTACTTTCCGTGGCAGTTGGTATCACCAACGGTTGGGAGATCTACTTTTCGTGACTTTTCTGGCATAGCCCTCGGCGCTGCCAGGCAGGCGTCGCCCATGAGCTGCTGATACAGCTCTTGATGAGGTATGCAGAACCTTGCAACGGTCTTCAGTGCACTGTGAACGGAGCTCTCCCTCGCTGGCGCAAACGTCGTTCGTGCATGGCGTTCCGTTACGTAGAAGAATATGACATTTAGGACAGAATTGAAATCAGTTCATAAGATAGTTTGATGACTTTACTATCATAACACATAACAAACATTTCAAAGACATATCTCGCATTTGAATATCAATCCCTGCCATAGGCATTAGAATACCTCTGGCGCACTTCCCCTTGTTCAGCAAAAAATTAAACAAGGAGTTTTAAAAAATCAATTTGTATAATTTTCTTTCTTATTTAGATATTTTTAAGAACTTTTTAGTTTTTGTTCACATATAGTTTCATGGTAAAATGGTTTTCTTGCCTTGTGCGACTGCTTACAGTCGTTTGTGACTCTAAGGAATCTCCCGCGCCAGCTCATTGTGTTGGATTGTCAGATCAAATTTCCTGTGGAGGAGTTTAGCTATTTTCCCGATCTAGTAAATTGGTCCTCACTAATATTTATGTACCAAAACTAATTTCAAGTCTCCAGGATGTCGATTTTTTGGTTTTTGCCACAAAATCATTCACTTCCACCCACTCTAATTTAAACAATATCAACGATGGCCTACGAAAGATAGAGCGCGTGTGTAAATGCAGAAAGAGACTATCCTCCGAGGCAATTCTCGTTGGTATTTGCAGTATTTGAAAGCTTTCGGCTTTCGTGTCTAAATTAAAACCTTTAAATTTTTTTTACTTAATAAATAGTCAACAACCTTCAACTACACAACCAATACAACACCACACAACCACCATAACACCACACAACCACCACAGCACCATACAACCACCACAACGCCACACAAACAGCACAACACCACGCAACTACCACAAAACCACACCACCACAACACCAAAAAAAAACAAAAAAAAAACATTTTATTTCCAATAAAGTACAAACATGAAATGTCGATACATTGGTTTTTAAAACACCTTAACATTATTATCCGTAACTGATTATAACACATTGGTATCGTAATACCCGTGTAAAATGTTGAAACAAAAATGATTGACAGAAAGCACAACAAAAATGAGTTCCTTTCCTTGCCTAATCTGATTTTGAACTAAAAGAACACAATCCTCGCGACGTTCATTTGAAAAACACTTTCATTAGTGCGCACAAGTATTGAAATAAAAGTGAAAAATGCATTCAAATACCTTAGCATAGAGACCCTTAATTGATATTTATACATGGTTATCGTAATACCCATGTTAAGTGTTGAAACAAATGATTTAGATCCTTAATTGCTATTTATACATGGTCATCGTAATACACATGATAATTGTCGACACAGGATTTAAAGAGAAGCACAAGTTAAGGAAAAATAAACAATAATATGTATAAAAGGATCGTTTGCATTCAGAGTGCGGCACTGAGTTTCAGTTTCTGTGTTTCAATTTCTAAGTTTCAATTCCTAAAATTTGCGCTAGAAAGTAAAAATTTATTTTATTTTACGCTCGCTATGTCATTCTAATATTGATTTTACGTATTCCTGTCGACTATAATGAGCATCACAACTGTTTGTTCATTGCAGCGGAATGAAGGTCGTTTTTCCACAATTAGTAGTACTTCATCTGTGGTGCCCGGAAATGACAATGGAGCTTATTATTTTTCTAATAAGTTATCAGCTCCAAATTCAAAAAATTCCTTTCGCCCATCCGGCAATACTTCACCCCCTCTTCCGGTGATGCCCCGCATCCGGTCATGCCTCTACATTTGGTTACGCCTCACATTTATCTATACCCCACATCCATTGAAAACCCACATCCGGTCCTTCATCCTTATGTAAGGCGTCCCAAGAACAATATTCGCTATAACAAAACAGAAAACGGCCATGATACCTCTCACCCACGCCAACAGCACTGGCGCAAAGAGTTCATCGGAGTCAAAGACATGAAAAGTATTGTTTTACATTGCTCGCCGTAATATTTTCAACATAGGTGGAACCGTACAAAAGTTTACTATCTAAATTTAGTGTTTTCGTAGTGTATTCTCGAGAATAAAAAGGTAAGAAGAGTTTACCACACAAAACTAACGATAGCAATTTGAGACCAGAATAAGAAGAAAAAATTATGTTCTTTAAAGTTATGACATTCGTAGAATCCGAGGCCTTTTTTAAATGTTTCATCAAGACCGAAATAGAGAAAGGTAGTTACTAAAATACCCTCACATTAACATCCTCTCCTTCCCGCGGTAATTAATTTGGGTTTGGAAATGCAAAGTGAAATGTGAGTCACTAAGACCACAAAATCCCTGTGACACATAGTTGAGAATACTCTTGTTAGGGTGTGCGTTATTGGATCAAGAGTCCATATTATTTGCTACATAGCTGGAACACCAATGCCCACACGAGCGTATGAAAGTAAGAAATTGCCTATGAACTACGTCACATGTTCAAATGTTTCAATATGAGCGAAGAGTGCTTTCGAATATCTTAAAATTAAGATTGTGACTTGATATCGAATACATGAGGATCGTAATATTTATATCGGTTAATTTTTGAAACAAATGGTTGGGAGAAAAGTATGTAGAAAAATGCATTCCCTCCGTTGTGTTTGTCTGATTTTAACACTGGATTATATTCAAGTGGCCAAGAAAACACTGTGCATGTGATGCGTTGTGCGTTGTTAAGAACACTCTAGTTAGTGCACTTCCATATTGAAATTCGAGTTTACGAACGTTGGAACTAGTGAAGTGAGGAGTTAAGGTTGAAAGTAAAACGGGTATATCCAAATCAATTTGCGTCTTAGACTGCGAGGTTGATATTAGAGGCAATTTTACATTGTTTTGTATCAACTAGTAAGCTAAAGTAACTGGTACGGATAAAATGGAAAGTTTTACAATAACAAAAAAATTTAAATTTCGTATGCTACTAGCTTTGGCACAGAAAAGTTCACCAGATTCAAAATAGATGAGAAGGATCGTTGTACAATGCCGACCGTAACATTATCAACATTGCTGGGGCAAAATGAGAAAGTCAAAACAACCTAAAATGGTGTGGCCGAAGCATACTAGAAGAGTGTAAGGGACGACACTGTGTCACACAAGATCAACATGAGCATTTTAGGAGGGGAAAATGTTCTACATATATAGACACGCACACACATACACATATATCCTTACGCATATATACACATATACGTACATACGAGCGCTACATGTGCGTACATACATGTACTTAATACTCGCGTACGGGCAGTCATATTGCATGTGCAAATTATAAATCTGTTTTGATTGTTGTATAATGTAGCGAGAGAGAGGATAACTAGCATTGAAAATTCCTGACTTTTTTCCAGCACGTACTGCAGTTCACATTTACTGTGTTGACGCAAGATGGAGAGCCATTTTAGTTTTGAAATTTTCTTAGTATTTGAGGGGTTTTGATGCTCTGGGGGAGTCTGTTCCACAGTAAGGCTCCTGATACTGACAGAGCTTTCTGCCCGATGTTAGATGAACGGAATTTGATTGAGGCATCACGTCCTCTGTTCGGCTTTTGGTTGGTGACGGTAGGAGAGTGGAATTCCACTATTTCAGCACTGCTATGAGGAAGATATAAAGAGGAGAAAACGTATTGGGCTTTTTGCGCCAGAAGCCTTTCCCGAATCGGAGCCCAGCCAACCTATTCAGGAGAGGTGTTACGTGATCATTCTTTTGAATTTACCGTTGCATACAACCTTAGCTGTAAAATTCATGCATTTTTATAGATGTTTCGCTATATCTCCCCAAACCAGGCTACAGTAATCAATGCGTGATAAGGCCAAAGATTGAACGGCCAGCAATCTAGATTCTTCGTCAAGCATACTTTTTATACGATTAAAAAACAATAAAGTCCCGTGAATTGTGTTACAGGTTTTATCAACGTGGGATTTAAAGGACATGTTTTTATCGAACCAAATACATAACTTTTTTTCTTTTTCTGATGGGTGAATTTTATCATTCCCAACTGTAAGAGTTAGATCTAGATTTTGAATGTTGTTTATTGGTTGCCTTGACCCAAAAATAATTGTGTTTTACTCGCATTTAGCTTGAGACAGTTTTGGTCATACCATGACTTGAGGGTGATCAATAGGGTTTCAGCTTCATTTTTCGTCTGTGGTATTTCTGCTACAGAGCTTGTCATTGCAATTTGGACATCGTCTGCATACATGGAGATTCGTGTGTTAGAAGGCATTGGAGGGAAATCGTTAATGAAAATTGAAAACAATAGCGGGCCCAGAATTGATCCTTGAGGGACACCAAAGCTATTTTGAAGGAATGGGGACAACTTGTTAACTAAAAGGACTGCATGAGACCGATTTGATAGGTAACTTTTAAACCACTGCGTATCCACTCCTAAGTTCAGTATCTTTTGAAGGAGTTGATCATGTTCGACGCTGTCGAATACTTTAGAGAGGTCGAGTAGCAGCAAAAGTGTTACATTTTTTGATCGATATCGCTGTATATTTTTTCAGTGATGTTGAGCAGGGCGTCTTGGGTGCTAGTGTTCTTTCTGTAGGTGTTTTGATTTCGATGAAGTAAATCTGACTCGTCCAGGTGAGATGACAGTTGATTCGTTATTACTTTTCCTAATATTTTGGACAGGACAGGTAAAAAGCTAATGGGCCTGTAATTTGATGCTGTATTTATGTCACCAGTTATATGCAACGGTCTAATTATGGAGTGTTTCCACTGTTTTGGAAACTTATTAGTTGCTATTGATGTATTGATAATAAAACGAATCAATGGTGCTGTGACTGGAAAACTGTCTTTTATGTATTGGAGGCTGATTCTATCATGTCCTATTGTTTTTGTGTTTTTCAATGAGTACAAAATAGTTTGTAACTCTGATAAATCGGCAGGACGTGGCATGTCAAACAACCCCCACAGTATCACACAACCACCACAACACCACACAACAACCACAACGCCACACAACCATCACAACACCACACAACCATCACAATTCCACACAGCCATCGCAACACCACACAACCACCACAACACCACACAACCACCACAACTCCAAATCACCACCATACCACACAACCACCCCAACACCACACAACCACCACAATCCCAGACATGCATCACAACACCACACAGCCACCACAACACCACATAACCACCACATCACTACACAACTACCACAAAAACCGCGTAACCGTCACAACACCACACAATCACCACAAAACAACACAACCACCACAACACCACACAATCACCACAACTCTACACAGCCACCAATACACCACATTACATATTCGGTTTTATCAAAGTGTCATATCTATAATATATGGTCATATCATACCTCTAATATTAGGTCATGTCAAAGTGTCATATGTATTATATTCTGTCATATCATAGTATCATATCTACAATATTAGGTCATATCATAGTGTCATGTCCATCATATTGCGTCATATTATAGTGTCATATCTATAATATTATGTCATATCATAGTGTCATATCCATAACATTATGTCCTATCGAAGTACCCCCAAAACAGAGCTTCACGTAATTCGCTGCACATACTGACAACATTCAGACAAAAGCGGTTATGCAAAACCGTAGACATTTGAACCTGAAACCGATGTGTGATCCTTGCGATTGTGGAACGCATTGTGGAACGTAAGCATCCTCCAGAGGAGGGATAGGAGAGGCAACAGGTTTAGGTAAGTGAATTCTGTCAGTCCCATACTATGAACTCTGGCGCCCCCCAGCGGATGCTTTCAGATTCCATCAGTTATAGATAGGCTTTCGTGACTTCACCTATTAATCGATCCCATATCGATTGTTCGAAGTTGTAGCTACCTTTACCATTTATTCTTGGATTTTGCTTCCTTTCCGTTTATTACTCGTTGTTTCCATACAATGTATATGTTCACGGTATCGTCCGTGGGTACACACCTTGTGGATCGATTCGTCCCTTTCTTAAGTCCTTGCTCGTTTACATATCTTAAGATTGCATTTAAAGGGACTCTAGAGTCTTACTCTCATTGATTATAGAATTTTAAAGCGGTAAAAATCCTACTAAAATTAGATATTTTATTAAAAAAAGAGTGACGAAAACAATTCAGGGACCAGCTATAATATTAGTTCTGAAAAAAAGTATGATCATTACTACGCAAGACTAAAGTTACAATCGATAATAAATTCCAAACTACTACACCTGGCTGTAAAATGAAAAAAAAAATCTAACACATGGAACCATAAACTCACGCGTCATACAGGTAAGCCAAGTAACAATCGTTTTATTTTCGTCACAAGGACTCTATTGCCGCGCTGTGCTCATTTGCTCCTCTGTTGTGTATAAGTATAGTTGTGCGCAATGCGCATCGGTGCACGTCGGAGTGACGCCACGCAATATTTACGGAGGAGCGGCAGAGCACCGCGGGAAAGTTTCTGTATCGCTAAATTGCTGGCTCATTCTTCTCACTCAGCATTACGCTGAATGCAGTACAATAATTCGTGATGCTGATTGTAGAGGAATTGATAAGTTTTTCAGTGATTTTGACCTTGAAATTTCAGAATCATGGACATTTTTTAGTGAAATCTCCATGTTAAATAACTTTTAATTCATGAACCCATCAGATCATAAATATCTTAACATTTTGTTTCCTTTTTCTACTGTTTTATTTAGGTGTGAGATCTAAAATTTATTATCCATCGTGATTTTATTCCTTCGTTTTACCGATAATAGATAAAAAATCGATAGATGATAAAATATTTTCGTTGGATAAAATTACTAAGTTTGCTAGCATTGCCTTTGCTTATGAATGTTTACTGAATTTGCGGTACAAGCAAAATGAACATCTGTGTAGATGAGTAATAATAAAAATCTAAAAATCAAATAGTTGTTTCAATATTTATATCTGCGCAACGCAACACCTGCACAATACAACACCTACACAACACAACACCCGCACAACACAACACCTGCACAACACAACACAACACCTGCACAACACAACACCCGCACAAAAAAACACTTGCACAACACAGCACCTGCACAACACAACACCCGCACAACACAACACCTGCACAACACAACACCTGCACAACACAACACGTGCGCAACACAACCCCCGCATAACACAACACCTGCACAACACAACACCTGCACAAGACAACCCCCGCACAACACAACCCCTGCTCAACACAACACCTGCACAACACAACACCTGTACAACACAAATCTACACAACACAATATCAACACAACACAACACCCGCACAACACAACACCTGGACAACACAACACCTGCACAACACAACACCTGTACAACACAAATCTGCACAACACAACACCTGCACAACACAACACCTGTACAACACAAATCTGCACAACACAACATCTACACAACACAACACCCGCACAACACAACACCTGCACAACACAACACCTGTACAACACAAATCTGCACAACACAACACCTGCAGGACACAACAGAGAGACACACGCTCTGCCCGACTCACCTCACACGCTGAGGTCGTCACGGGAGGATTTTGAACTGATCACACGCGGGGTTTGGTGGGGTTACCGAGCTGGGGAATGGCTTTTGGTTTTGTGATCACGGTGATGGGGAAGTACTGGGGAATGGTTGAAGA
This sequence comes from Morinoia aosen, assembly GCA_030386875.1. Classification (NCBI taxonomy): domain Eukaryota; kingdom Metazoa; phylum Arthropoda; class Malacostraca; order Amphipoda; family Talitridae; genus Morinoia; species Morinoia aosen. The sequence continues at coordinate 45,153,883 of CM059580.1, forward strand.
AGCATCAGCTTGCTCCTTTTATAGCGTTGCAGCGCCGGACGTATATCTATATATATAAGTGCTGAAAGATGCTCTCGCCGGTTCCAAGAAGCAGAGCAGGCACCGCAGTTATGATCCTCACGTGTTAGGGATGTGACAGGCGGTCCTTTGTGTGGTGGATATGTGGTGCTGTGTGGTGTTGTGTAATGTTGTTTGGTGGTTGTGTTGTGTGGTGGTTGTGGAGAGCTATGCGGTGTTGTGTGGTGTTGTATGGTGTTGTATGATGTTGTGTGGTGGTTGGGTGTTATTGTGCGGTGTTGTGTGGTGGCTTTGGGGAGTTATGCAGTGTTGTGTGATGGTTGTTTGGTGTTGTGTGGTGGTTGTGTGATATTGTGTGGTGGTTGTGGGGAGTTATGCGGTGTTGTGTGGTGTTGTGATGGTTGTGTGGTGCTGTGGTGGTTGTGTGATGTTGTGGTGGTTATGTGGTGTTGTGTGGTGTTGTGGGGAGTTGTGGGGAGTTGTTGTGGTTGTGTGGTGATGTGGTGGTTGTGTGGTAGATGTGTGATATTTTTCTGGTAGTTGTGTGTTGGTTGTGTGGCAGTTGTGTGGTATTTATGTTGTAGTTGTATGGTAGTTGTGTGGTAGTTGTGTGTTGGTTGTGTGGCAGTTGTGTGGTAGTTTGTGGTATTTATGGGGTAGTTGTGTGGTAGTTGTGGGGTAGATGTGTGGTATTTGTGTTTAGCGATTGAGGGACCCGGTCGTGGTCGGACGTGAGAAAAATGGTGTAATAATCGCCTTAAATGCGAGGGAAAAACATTCTAACGATTGGCCTGCCTGAAGTATCCGTGTTCCCTCAGTCTTACCTCAGCAAGCTCGTATACCACCCACCCCTCCCTTCCCCTCCCCCACATCCCCCCTCTCTGCCTCCTGTCTTCTGATGTCTTCTGCATGGTGTGATCAGTTCATGGGAGATCCTGAACTTATTCGCTCGAAACAACCAAAGAGAAATTAATTTTATTAGATTTGATACATTTTGGTAATGTATAACATCTCAGTGGTGATTATTGTTCATTTTCTACGCACCCGAGAAACATCGTTCTGCTCCCGAACAATCAAGTACTTTGTTGTCGAAAATTCGTGAGCTTTCTGAAATAAGTTAAGGACTGTGCGGGAAAAATTATTGCGTTTTGTACCTCGGTTCCCTACCGACACCGATATTTTAAAGTGAGCTACGTATTTCAATAAGAATAACGAGATGTTGCAAAGTTGTGAACGAGAGAAGTTGTGAGAATTTACATTAATTGTGAACGAGAGAAGTTGTGAACGAGAAGTTGCAAAACATTCGCCCTTACCTGGAAAAATAGGACAAAAGTGCAATTTATCTCGAATTGTAATTCACATATGTTCTAGCTCATAGCGCTAATCTTTCTACAGACGGTGTGTTCTGCAGAGGTTACCAAATTACTGCAGCGAAAGAATTCCCTCCGAACGAATGAAAAGACTGAAGATGTAACTGCACACTGCGATTCCCTCCTTTCTTATTTCAATGTGATAAAAAAATAATCAATATACTCTCCATGAATATTTCACCTGATCTATATCTCATCAAATTTTGCTTCTGATCTCATTCTGTTGAATAATTAAAACGTCCTTCAAACAGGAAGAAACTCTCGGTCGACTAAATAATCCCGACTCGTGCGGCAGCAACTCACAACATCTGTGGACTGCTGGTACAAAATGTGCAACTGCGCACAACAAATGATGTCAACGTTTGAGGTTTGCGAGAAACATCCTGAATTCGGAGCTCCCCTGAGCGCAACCAACCTCCATTATGAAGACGTCCTTGTTCAAGGCCACCCCGCCCTCCCTGTCCCTCGCTTCCCTCCTCAGCATTAGAGGGCAACTCTATCTTCTCTCAGCTGTGAGCTTAACGCGTTGACGTCATGTTGATTGCCAGCGACATCGACATTCCATGAGCATCTGAAACGTGGCCATCTTTATTTTTTTATTTTCTGTACTTACACTTACCACTAGAGCGTTTTCGTGTCTTTTCTTCTTTCGTTGTTTGCTTATAATGAAGGACTTCCAAGGCGTTTTCTTGTAGCAAGTATTTACATTTTACAGTCATCTTACCATGCTCGAAATATTCCAAAGGAAATATTTTGTTTGTTTCTTTTATTTACATAATTAACCCTTACTATTGTATTGTACTCTTCGTAAGATTTTTTCATCAATTAAGGACCTTTTTATTACGAAAAATTTTAAAAGCCAATGTGCTGTAAAACATTTCCTGTACTAACAATTCAGGGGATAAATGAGCGGTTTTAATTCTTTCTCTGTACCCAATTAGCTTTGAACTCCAGAGCAGATGTAATTCTAAATTTTAGTAAATTAAATTACTACACAGCACGCTATTGAATCTACGTATACGTGCCAAAATTTTGTAGATATTTACTTCCCTTAAGTGATGTTTGGCTATTCCAGTATCTCTTCTTTATCCCATGTATGTCGGCATAATGTTGAAGAAAATACCGAGTGGATGTGAGACCCGAAATGTTCTTCATTGCAGTTCTTAGACTGTAACTTGATTTCCCTAAAAATTCTGTTAGAAAATTGAAATTAAAGTTAATTTTTACGATTTTCGAAGTCTTTGTTCTTTTTATTTACATTTTTCAAGATATATCTTTCGATTACAATGAGAAACACAGCCCTTGGGGTAAACCCCCTGGCCCAATAAATTTCACTCAAAGTTCTGCGACCAGGTAACACTGAACTATTTTTCAGAAATAAGTCGATAGTCCAGTAAATGAATTGATTGCAATTGCAAACTATTTCAAAAGTAGATCTATCACAACCCCAAAAGAACAGATATGAAATAGAGCGTAATTTGAGCAAATGATTCGTGAAAAAAGTATCTTTTGTCCGTACGATGACCAAGCTATGAATTTCATTTTGGGTGTGTGTTTGTTTACATGTTTTTAGATGTGCGTGTTGCGCGATGTTTTTTTACAAATTACTTTTTTAATTACCTTCTCTCACTACTTGACGATCATTAACGACGGTGTTTCAGTCTGTTACGATGGAGCGTTTTCGTCATTTCTTATCTCGTTTCAACCAATAATTAAGGAGTTCCAAAAGATTCACTAGTGGTATTTAAATTATTTTTACGTAAGATTTCAGCCATCTTTTCGCGTGTGAAATATCCAAGAGATGATATATTTAAACTATTTTCCTCAATAACATAATTAGCCCCCGACATGGCTACACAGTACACCTCGTATGGTTGTCGATCAATATCAAGGACCTTTATATGGAGAAATTTTTAGAGTCCAATGTGTTATACATCTCATGTAGTAACTATTTGGGAAATAAACCGTTTTTCTTTCTTCCTTTCTTCTTTCTTGTGTAGTGTTGCGGGGGTTGGGTGGTGTTGTGGTGGGTGTGGCGGTGGTGATGTGGTGGGGGTGATGGTCTGGGTGTGGTTGTGGTGATGTGGTGGTGGTGTGGTGGTGATGTGGTGGTGGTGATGTGGTGTTATGTTGTGTGCGCAGCTCGAAGGCCAGCAAATTACAAGTTTATTGACCAGTTGCAGCTAAAAACAGTGCCTCATTCAGATCTGCGCAGCTAGATGCTCGCTGCCTACACACCAACCGCACTTCCACCGCACACCACCGTACACCACCATACACCACCACACCCCACCACATTACCACCACACTACCACCACGCTACCACCACACACTACCGCACACAACCACACTCCCCCACACATCCCACACACCACAACCACACACCACCACCACACACCACTACACACCACCACACATCACCACACTACCACCATACACTACCGCACACCACCACACACCAACACACACCACCACACACCACCACATTACCACCACGCTACTACCACACATTACCGCACACCACCACACACCACCACACACCACCGCATTACCACCACACTACCACCACCCTACCTCCATACACCACCGCACACCGCCACACGCCCTCACACACCCCACACACCACCACATTACCACCACCATACCACCACACACTACCGCACACCACCACACACCACCACACACCACCATATTACCACCACACTACCACCCCCCTACCACCATACACTACCGCACACCCCCACACGCCTATATACACCCCACACACCACCACATTACCACCACACTACCACCACCCTACCACCATACACTACCGCACACCACCACACGCCCTTACACACCCCACACACCACCACATTACCACTACACTACCACCACACTACCACCACACTACCACCACATACTATTGCACGCCATCACACACCACCACACACCACCACACTACCACCACCCTACCACCACACACTACCGCACACCACCACACGCCCTCACATACCCCACACACCACTACACACCACCACACACAACTACACTACCACCGCATTACCACTACACTACCACCACACAACACCACACACCACCACACACTACCGCACACCATCACACACAACCGCATACCACCGCACACCACCACACTACCACCACACTACCACCACACAACATCACCACCATCACACAACACCACACACCACCACCACACAACCACCACACAGCCACCACACAACCACCACACACCACCACATAACCACCACGCAACCACCACACACCACCACACAACCACCACATACCACCACACAACCACTACACAACCACCACACTGTCATAGTTCTACTGTAACTGACCCTCACCGTGCTCAAATAAACGTTAAAATGAAGGGTTGTCCGGCCAAACAACCATCTTCTAAAAAGATCCGGCTTTGGATTATGCATTCTCGTCAGTAAGCACAGTATTTCTGAACTCTACGACCTATGCTTCGAGCCAAGCATCACCAACCGCCAGAATCATTCGAAATCAACCAGCGAACCTCGCCCCTCTACGAACATCCACCATCGGACTTCGTACCCACTGCTCCGCAACCGTCATCTGTACCGGGGATCATTTCCTGATACCTCCATATTTCTCTTCGTACATTTAACTCCTTCCTTAGAGGCCTAGAGTCTTATTCATTCTACATAAATTACTTGTTTATTAATTGTAAAGCTTAATCCATTCTAATTATCTCGCGACACTTCCTATTTCCTACGATATATTAACGTAAAGCTTCGTTACGAAAGAACGTGTTTGTTCTCACTCGCGAGGGAGACGCGCAAGTGCTCTGGGCGGGCGTGCACGAGCGGCATTAAGAGCTCAGCCGTGAGAGTAGTAAGATGTGTGATTCTCTCGCCTGCCCTGCGGGCAGGTAGGAGAGGGCTCTTTGCCTAAAGTTCCAATGGCTGATTAAAGTCGTGCATAGACTAACTAAGCGCTTCTCAAGACCGAGCTAAGTATATCCACAATGTGTTCATCCATACTCTCATTTGTGTCCAAGTAGCTTCATGTGTAGGCGTAGAGTTATTTCGTTCGATGTGTTAGACGTCCTTTGTTTCTCCGCTAAGTATTCAGCGCCTAGGCTTCACCACGTATACGATGTTCATGTCAGACTTCTCAATATATTAGGAGGCTATGTTCGTCTATTGATCAAGTAATAAGGTTCATCCTGCTTATTTAAAGTAATAATTCGAATTCCAATAATTGTGTCATTTGATAGGTCAGAATTAACGTAATCACCGAGATATGATGGTATTATTGTCATTTAGATTTTAAAATACGCTATATACATCGTGTGTTATTCCATTTTCCGAATATGTCATCCTTTTACTAATTGAGTTGAAAGGCGTCGCCATTTCATCATTAAATAACATTATGAATCTCTCCTTATTTATCCAATTAGACATTAATTGATTTGCTAATAACATCGACGTTAAAAGTAAAAGACATTGAAAAGTCTCAATTTACTTCGATCTTTATTATCAACAAAATAGAAGAATTGAGACCTTCTGTCTCGACCATCAACCTTAAGAAAATGAAAGCAACGAGAAAATAACGATGAATGAAAGAAAAGAACTGCCACTTGGAAATAGGATGGCAACGACAGGATCTCTCACACGCGACGAGAATATAACAACACAACCACCACACAACCACCACACTACCACGACATGAAACCTCCGAGTTTTGAATTTGGAATGAAACCTCAGAAACCTCAGAAGCCTCAGAAACCTCAGAAACCTCAGAAACCTCGCAATTTTACAATTCGCTCCACACAACTCATCTGAAAACTTCATACCACAGTCGCGTTTACTCATCAGTCAAAAATGACACTTGGTCAAGATCTCTCGCTCAGCTCACCTCACGAGACGACATCGAATTTCCTAACTGAAACTGAGAGAGCGTCTTTTTTTATATTTCTAGTTACATATATCATCAAATCTAGATTAAGCAACACTAGGGATGCATTGCCCTCAATTATTTTCTTCGGCTAGTGACATGGGTGTATCATATAAGAGTATTTTCCTTACTTTAAGATATATCAAAAAAACAAAGATGTTTTGTACCATCTCTGTTGAAAATAAAATATTTTTTTTTTCTTATTAAAGGCATTTGAAGGCGATCTTCGCTTTTATTTTAATATTAGTGCGCACAAACTTATGCGTTTTCAACTAAGCCTTACGAGGAATGAGTTCTCTTATTCACTTACATTTAAATGCATTTTTACGCAACGAAGGGAACTGATTTTTGTTGTGCTTCTCCGTCAATCATTTTTTGTTCCAACATTTTTCACGGGTATTACGATACCAACGTGTTGTTATCAGTTAATGATGTTAATGTTAAGGTATTTTAAATACTAATGTATCAACATTTCCTGTTTGTACATTATTGGAAATGAACTGTTTTCTTTTTTCTTTCTTCTGCAGCAAAACACGTGCCGCGTTGGGGAAGTTTTTGACGTCCTTCCTGGTGCTGACGCAGACATTTTTGGGCCACACTTGACCCCTCGAGTTAGGTGACATATACAACTAATTCTAGTGAATGGACTTTGTGACATGGGTATTAGTGAGAAACTGTGCCTCTTATAATTTAATGTCCTGAAAATTAAATTTTAGCTCTGCGTCACTACCGGAAGTGAGGCGATGAGATCTGCCTTATGTCGTCCTTGACATTAGAGAGGCTGAACTTCGTCGTACGATGTTGCTGAGTAGAGGGTGGACTGTGGCAGCTGAGCACGCAAGCGGGCAGACGAGCACGCCAAACCTTTTCCAAAATTTTATTTCTGTGTTGAGCCCCTTGAAATTAGTTTCTGGAGTTTTTACATAGAATTAAAATCGAATTGCAAATTTGCCAAATTTGGTTGATGATTATACTCTTTATGGTCTCCGAATATTTCTACGTTATCATTTATTTCTCAGAAAAAAATTACTGAAAAGCAATAAAAAAATATCTTTTTGAAATGTCGATCAACAAAAGAGCTTATCCAGAATACAGTTTAGGAAGTCAATAAGAGTTGTTGCCATGATCACAAATTTCCCTCTACCTTTGTGTGAAGGAATGGAATTGTCTGCCGTGCGTGGGAAGTTTTGTTTTAAATTATCCGCTACGCCATTGGTATAAGCAGGGTGCCTAATTTCTCCATCTCATTATGGTAACTATGGAAACATTATGGTAACTCATTATGGTAACTATGGTAACTATGTGTGTGTTTATCAATTACAGACATTCTGCACCATATTACAGAGATAATATGTTTTTTTTTTCTAATATGAAATTGTAAAGCATCCATGTAAAAAAAATAAATTCGTTGTGTGATCATCCATTTAAACTGCAGTAATATGCTTATTTTGCTTATAGTTATATGCTTATAATAATGAGATACCTATGTTTGTTTATCAATTGCCGACAATTTGCGCCATATTTCAAAAATAATGTGATTTTTTTTCTAATTTGAAACCTTTATAGGACATTAATGTTTTCTTTCTTATTCACGTCCCACAATCGTTTTCATGTTTCTGATCTAAGTAGACTGTTTTGTGCCACTATTTTTTGTACGAAATTTTATAAAATTCATGCTATAATAAAAGATATTTTCTCTGTTTCCCTCGATTGGAATTCTGGTTTATACTGACTAGTTTACGCTGATATTTGCGCACATACTTACTTGTGTATATGTGTACGTGTGCACGCTATGCGTATGACACTCTGTAGAATGCGTATGTATTGTCTCGATGCATAGAAATGCATTTGTGAATGCTTACGAGTTTGGTGTAAGTATGTGCGTGGGTATGTGTGTGCATGTGGATGTGTATATATTTACATGTATACGTGCACATATGTGTGTACTAGACTGACAACTAGCATTTTACAAGAGATAATGGTCCTTTTTCTGTGCACTCTCAACTTGTAACATTACCTAACTCGTCATCTCTTTATTATTGTAAAGCATTCATGTACAAACTATACATTTGTTGTGCGATCATCCATCTATATTTAAATAAAATGCTTATTAACTAATGACCGTTATGTTAAAATTGTTGAATCAGAAATACAAAACTTATAACCTTCTTGGTCCTCATGCTTATGTGTACATATATGTATATATATATATATATATACACATAAGCATGAGGACCAAGAAGGTTATAAGTTTTGTATTTCTGATTCAACAATTTTACATATATGTATATATATATATATATATATATATATATATATATATATGTATATGTATGTGTGTGTGCGTGTGTGTGAGTGTGTGTATGGATATATACACACATACATACGTATATGTACAATGTACATATGTGTGTATATGGGTATATATATATATTTTTTTTTTCATGCTTCCTTAAAATGACGCTTGTGAACATTGACCGAAACAAGCGATTTCATATATTATTTCCTGGCGTCAAGAATTGCGAAGTTTTATGTCATGTACATGTAAACTGTCAAAAGTGTTTTCATCCCAAAATGAAAATGCATCGTCCATGAAATTGTGTTATCTCATATAATTATCATTACATGTATTATCAAATGTAGATTAAGCTAGATTAGGAGTTCATTGCCCTCAATCATTTCTTTTCGACTAGTGACACGAGTTTTTCATTACTCGTGTGTGCGTATCATCAAAGTGTATAAAATTTAAGATATTTCAAAAACCAATGATGGTATTTGTACCATCTCTATTGGAAATGAACTGTTTTTCTTTTTTTTTCTTTTTTTCTTTTTTTTATACCGACTGGTTTACGCTGATATTCGCGCATGCTTACTTGTAGATATCTGTACGTGTGCACGCTATGCGTATGACACTAAATAGAATGCGTATGTATTGCCTCGATGCATAGAAATGCATTTGTGTATCCTTACGAGTTTGGTTTAAGTATGTGCGTGCATGTGTATGTGTAAATATTTGCGTGTATATGTGCACACATGTGTGTACTAGACTGACAACTAGCATTTTACGAGAGATAATTGTCTTTTTTCTGTTCACTCTCAACTTGTAACATTACCTAATTCGTCATCTCTTTATTATTGTAAAGCATTCATGTAAAAACTATACATTTGTTGTGCGACCATCCACTTTTTGTTTAAATAAAATGCTTATTAACTAATGACCACTATGTTAAAATTGTTGGATTAGAAATACAAAGCTTATAATCTTCTTGGTCCTCATGCTAATGTGTACGTGTATATATGTATATGTATGTGTGTGTATGTACATGTATATATATGTATGAATATATATATGTATATATATACGGATGTATATCTATATATATATTTTTTTTCATGCTTCCTTAAAATGACACTTTTGACCATTGGCCGAAACAAGCGATTCATGTATTATTTCCTGGCGTCAAGAATTCCAAAGTTTTATGTCATGTACATGTAAACTGTCAAAAGTGTTTTCACCTCACAATGAAAATGCATCGTCCATGAAATTGTGTTGTCTCTTATAATTATCATTACATGTATTATCAAATGTAGATTAAGCAAGATTAGGAGTACATTGCCCTCAATCATTTCTTTTCGACTAGTGACACGAGTTCTACAATACTCGTGTGTGTGTATCATCTAAGTGTATTAATTTTAAGAGATTTTAAAAACCAATGATGGTACTTTTGTACCATCTATGTTGGAAATATACTGTTTTTCTTTTTTTTTCTTTCCTTTTCATTACTGAAGGCAGCGTGTTGCGGGGTGAGGTGGTGGTGAACTGTTGCTGCCCGCCCGAGACAATGTAGGGCAGAACGGGGCATTGCAGCCAGCTGCTGCTGCATGCGTTGTCTCATTGGCTGCATTTGTTTGTTGCATTATCGCTTTGTGATGTGTTGTGACTTCAAGTTACTCTCGTCATCAATTGGTCGGTATTTCTTACGGAACTATTATAAGGTGTAATTACCGTTGAACGAGATAATGATGGTTTGAAAAGAATTCAATTCAATGCAAGATTACACGAAAAATTGAACAGTGATATTTTTACACTCGAATTTGTATTTATTCGAAATAAATGAATTTTCTCGAATTTCTTTTGAGAAAAATAGATATAGATATATTCATTGTATTTGAATAAGAAGTATTTGACTGAGCGCCTCACCTTCCTTTGATTCTGTCATTTTGTGTTAGGACGACATTCGAAGGAATTTCAACCAATGTAAATAAAGTGCAATTCAAAGACAAAAATTTGCAGTCACAATGTTCAACAGAGGGTAAAGTATTAGAACAATTGCAATTGTACATTTGTTCCCATCAGGGACGTAAATCATCTATTTAAATGAATGAATGGAAGCGATCATGACCGTTTGAAAATATAAGAATATTTTTGCTGCCAGTTACCCTCAAAAATTTTGAATGGAACAGCTTGAAGTGTATAATGACCGTATCTGTGCTCTAGTTTTACTTCTATTTAGGTAAATTTTATAGCTCAAAAGCACGGATAGCAATTGAATTCTCAAACTCGATTGGTATCCGTTTCTGGTGCATTAATACAGGGAAAACTCAAATGGTATCTAGCCTGTGTCATAAATACACTCATCTCACACACACTTCGTTGTTCGAGGGACCAAAGAGGGAGTCTATTAGGCGTTACACCGAACAGAGGCGCGTCTATGCTGGAGTACAGAGAGCGAGTCTATTTTTGGCGCTGTTCTGAATTTCATCGAAAGTTCTAAGCATCTAGGAAGGTGAGGGGGGAGGCATGGGGTGCGAGGAGCGTACACTCATGAATTAATCAATGACAAAGTTAATGTGTTTCATGTATAGATAAATCACGGCTTGGTTCAGTAATATATAATAAAATTGTTATTTTATTGTAACAGTCTGGTATTGCTCATACCTCCAGCACTATCGAAGCTTCACAAATGGCTTGCTAATATCAATCAAACATTTGAGTCCTGTGCAGATGCATTCAACACAGGGAGGCAACAAACATCTTGCAGAACATAAACATGATTTTTTTTTCGTTTGTTATCCCCTCAGGGGGATACAACTATTGTATCTATGAGAATTAGCGTTCCCAGGGGGACTATGTGAGGGCCCGAGCTAAAGGTTAGGTAGGCTTTCTTTTTGTTTTTATTGAATAGGTTTTTGTTTTGTAATGAACCCTCTTTTTTCGGTTCACTGCTGTCCTGTTTTTCAGCACCTACTACTTTCTTCTTCAACTTTCTCTTGATTCATGAACTTCTTTCTTAGCTTACTGTTTTTGTGCACCTTGAGAATAGATTCCGCGTTCCCTCAACTCCATACTAAATGGTGCCTTCCTCCTTCCTCTCTTGGAACATCATTGTCGTGGTATAGGGAGGCTAAAACTTTCTCATGTAATAATTTCGTTTATTATATATCTTGGATTACATAACCACTCTGTAAAGAAAGAAAGAAAGAAAGAAAGAAAGAAAAACAGTTTATTTCTAATAAAGTTGATACATGAAATGGGTAACATTGAGTTTTAAAATATCTTAACATTGAGATTCTTATAGTCGATATTCACACATGGGTATCGTAATACCCATGTCAATTGGTGAAACATAAATGACTGAGAGAAAAGCACGAAAAGTGCGTTTCCTTTGTTGCGTTAAATTGTTGAAAACGCTCGTTTAGTGAACACTTATAGTGGAATATGAGCAAACGAAGGGAGGAACTAGTGATATAAGCGACTAATGTTGAAATTAAAATTCGCAGGTTTGAATTATTTTGCGTGTAAGACTAAGAAATTTTGTCATTCCTACGTACCAATTTCCATGCCGAATTACGAGCTCAGAGAGAATGAAATATTTTACCATAACAAAAAATTTTATTTCCTGCGTTAATAATACTGGCACAAAAGAGTTCACGGCAGTCAAAACATGAGAAGGATTGTTGTACAATGGTAACTATAACATTGCAACCCAGCTGGAACATCATGAAAAGTTAACAACCCAAATAGTTTATCACCAAGAAGAAGACCAAGAAACGAACGAACAAACGAGAAGAGGAAGAGCTACAACAAGATCACAGAATGCAGGCACCTGCAGCCATGCGGTGCTGACCTTGTAATGAAAGCAAGACACGGAGCGCCTCAGTGACCTGAGGGTCTGCACTCACTGCCGGGCGGTTGCCTGCGTGTGCGTCTTTGTGTTGTGGACGTGTGGACGTGTTGGGGACGTGTGCGCGTTTGTTTGTGTGTGCGTGTGTAAATGTTTCAGTGATCACGAACGTAATTTGCACATGCGCATCTCTGTGTGTGTGAACACATCGTTTGTATCTTTGTGTGTGTACATGGCTGTGGGTCAGTGCTTGTGTATGTATCTCTGTGTGTGCGCCCTCATCACTACACATGTGTGTACGTACGTACATCAATATCAGGCTGTTCCTTACTGTGGAACAAACTTCCACTGGGTATCAAAATCCCCAAAACAATGAAAAAACTTAAGACCAAAATAGCGTCTCAAAAGACATTGTGTGCTGTAGTACATACTGAAAAAGTCGTTAAAAATTTATTTCGCTCAATCCCCTACATTTCAATTCATTTTACTACATTACACTACATGTCTGTAGTGTGCGTAGGCGATGTACTCGCTCGTATGCCAGTACTCGTATGTCGGCACGTGTATTGTATAGCAACTCAGCAGCTGCTGCAACACTGCCGAGCTGGCGACTTGCATTTGTTCTATAAATACCTCTTTCTTTTTTATTTAACTATCAACTTACCGCCATAATACGTCATTCCCATATACTAATGTCAAGCAGTAGATCAGATTCATCTCAAGTTTTTATGTGATTTTAAGGATGTTCTTTGAGGCAGTTGAATTAGTTCAACTTTGTGATGTTCGCATGAAAAGATATTTTGAATTGTTGTCATTTCGACCCTTCAGTTCTGAATGCAAATTATCTACAAACACAGTTAACATTATTCCCTGATTTCACAACCGCAAAAGCGCATACGTCAACGCACGTGGAGACCGTCAATAGCGTTTCACCCCAAAATGTTAATAATTTTATTGCTTTCTTTGCATTCATCCATGAAAAATTATTGATTATCAGTCTAAAAATACCTTGTTCAGTTTTTCGATCAAGCATTGATATTTGCTGTCATGGCAGCGGTATAGGTTCATCAACTGAGGTCCTTTATATTAAGACATTTTACAAAACGGTGCAATTCGTCTCATACACTAACTATACAGGACGTCAGTGATTTGTTTTCTTACTCATGTTTTAAAATGTTTTTGTTAAAGTTGCGTAGCAATTTGCAATTTCTTAAGCTCTTGAGAATATTATTACGGAAATATTTAGGAAGTTAGTTTTCCATACAGCTCCAGCTATGTTGCAAATGCTTTTGTTTTGCATTGCACAAAAACATTCTGCTTTCCAAATGACTCCACGGTGAACCCTTTTGTGCTAGTATCATTAACTTAGGAAATATCATACATCAGTTTTAAAGTTAAATGTTTTATTTTCTCCTATTGGCATGCCAGTTGAAACGTAGAAGTGAAAAGATAGTTTCCGAATATCGACCTCGTTGTGTTAGACGCAAATTATGTAAATATACCAAACTTTGTTTTTGACATTAAAAGTGAAAAGATATGAAAAGAAAACAAATTTGGGTTGAAAATAGAATGTTTAAATTTATTATAGTCTCTATGAACATATACATCAGGTAAAATCGCTATACCAAAATTATGTGGAAACATACAAAAGAATGAGAAACTTTGAGAGAAGCTCGTGAGTGTTCTTGAATAAGAAGGCAACAACCACTCCCCAACCCGTGAAGGAGGGTATCACTCCCCCAACACATGAGGGAGGGTCCCACTCCCCCAACACATGAGGGAGTATACCACTCCCCCAACACATGAGGGAGGGTCCCACTCCCCCAACACATGAGGGAGTGTACCACTCCCCCAACACATGAGGGAGGGTCCCACTCCCCCATCACATGAGGGAGTATACCACTCCCCCAACACATGAGGGAGGGTCCCACTCCCCCATCACATGAGGGAGTATACCACTCCCCCATCACATGAGGGAGGGTCCCACTCCCCCAACACATGAGGGAGTGTACCACTCCCCCAACACATGAGGGAGGGTCCCACTCCCCCATCACATGAGGGAGTATACCACTCCCCCAACACATGAGGGAGTATACCACTCCCCCAACACATGAGGGAGGGTCCCACTCCCCCAACACATGAGGGAGGGTCCCACTCCCCCAACACATGAGGGAGGGTCCCACTCCCCCAACACATGAGGGAGTATACCACTCCCCCAACACATGAGGGAGGGTCCCACTCCCCCAACACATGAGGGAGGGTCCCACTCCCCCAACACATGAGGGAGTATACCACTCCCCCAACACATGAGGGAGGGTCCCACTCCCCCAACACATGAGGGAGGGTCCCACTCCCCCAACACATGAGGGAGGGTCCCACTCCCCCAACACATGAGGGAGGGTCCCACTCCCCCAACACATGAGGGAGTATACCATTCCCCCAACACATGAGGGAGGGTCCCACTCCCCCAACACATGAGGGAGGGTCCCACTCCCCCAACACATGAGGGAGTATACCACTCCCCCAACACATGAGGGAGTGTACCACTCCCCCAACACATGAGGGAGGGTCCCACTCCCCCAACACATGAGGGAGGGTCCCACTCCCCCAACACATGAGGGAGTATACCACTCCCCCAACACATGAGGGAGGGTCCCACTCCCCCAACACATGAGGGAGTATACCACTCCCCCAACACATGAGGGAGGGTCCCACTCCCCCAACACATGAGGGAGTGTACCACTCCCCCAACACATGAGGGAGGGTCCCACTCCCCCAACACATGAGGGAGTATACCACTCCCCCAACACATGAGGGAGGGTCCCACTCCCCCAACACATGAGGGAGGGTCCCACTCCCCCAACACATGAGGGAGTATACCACTCCCCCAACACATGAGGGAGGGTCCCACTCCCCCAACACATGAGGGAGGGTCCCACTCCCCCAACACATGAGGGAGTATACCACTCCCCCAACACATGAGGGAGGGTCCCACTCCCCCAACACATGAGGGAGGGTCCCACTCCCCCAACACATGAGGGAGGGTCCCACTCCCCCAACACATGAGGGAGGGTCCCACTCCCCCAACACATGAGGGAGGGTCCCACTCCCCCAACACATGAGGGAGTATACCACTCCCCCAACACATGAGGGAGGGTCCCACTCCCCCAACACATGAGGGAGGGTCCCACTCCCCCAACACATGAGGGAGTATACCACTCCCCCAACACATGAGGGAGTGTACCACTCCCCCAACACATGAGGGAGGGTCCCACTCCCCCAACACATGAGGGAGGGTCCCACTCCCCCAACACATGAGGGAGTATACCACTCCCCCAACACATGAGGGAGGGTCCCACTCCCCCAACACATGAGGGAGTATACCACTCCCCCAACACATGAGGGAGGGTCCCACTCCCCCAACACATGAGGGAGTGTACCACTCCCCCAACACATGAGGGAGGGTCCCACTCCCCCAACACATGAGGGAGTATACCACTCCCCCAACACATGAGGGAGGGTCCCACTCCCCCAACACATGAGGGAGTATACCACTCCCCCAACACATGAGGGAGGGTCCCACTCCCCCAACACATGAGGGAGTGTACCACTCCCCCAACACATGAGGGAATGTCCCACTACCCCAAGAAAAAGAAAAAAAGAAAAAACGTTTATTTCCAAGTTGCCACATGAGATACATGCCAACATATTGGCTTGTATAAGACGTCCTTAAACAAAAGTTCCATACGAGGAGTACTAATTGACAAACCATCCTAGGTGCACTAGTGAGACTCGCATCGAAAACTGAGAAATGTATATCAGCAATATCAAAATTTGGGTTAACGATACTTTGTAATTTGGATACTATAGTTCATCATAAATATATTCTTCCTTAAATGCAATTACATTTGATTGAATTTTTCGGTACACTGAATTGTACAATACAGTCGGAATAAGCAACTTGAGAAAAAATTACCTCTTTCATCTAGTATATTCTTTTAGAGGACATTGCAGTCACACGTAAGAGTTTGATAAGCCATTATTAATATGCTGCAATTAAATGTCAAACAATCTTTCATTTCAATCAGTACCAAATGTTCTAAGCAATTAATGGAACACATTTCTTTATAAGCACATTTCACAGACGATGAAGCGAAGCAGAATCCTTGACAGCGGAGACAATCAAGCAACCCAAGATCGGAGGAGAGCGTTGGCTGAGTACATGAGACGCAACCGAGCAAATAAAACTGAAGGTCAAGCAGCAAAGAGAAGGACATACGATGTGTCTTTGTGAAACCATGTCCAAATAATTTTAAACCCACTTTTTATCGATGATGTCTTAAAGATACGTTTATCCTTTTCAAAAACAGCCCATATTCTAAGCAGTTTTTTCAATATTTCAATCAATTTCATAGGAATATCAACTTCACATGTGATTAATGAATTTTCTTTTTAAATGTAAAAGTTACATGAGCTGAAAAAAATTCACTTCAGTGTTTCGAAAAGCAACTTTCATGCGATTGGATACAAACTTTTTCATCAATATTTTTTCAAAATACAAAATTTCAGGGATAGTAACGTTAATTCACAGAGCTTTTGAAATTTCGTCGTCCCACAAGTTATACCATTTAGAAATGATTTTTTTACAAAATTATTTCTGTTCCAATAATTACACGAAGAATATTTTTACTAGTGTGTTTTGGAAATTTTTGAGGACAAAGTTCACTGCGAAGCCAAGAATTCCTATCGTGCCGAGGTTAAGCTTGTATTTTCAGCTATCTTTTTATAGGAACCCGTACAAAAAAAAAGAAAATTAAAGTATTGTCACAAGCTAAGAAGCTTTTTCCTCAAATAAATCCTTCTGTAAAGTTAAAAAATAATAAGAAAATCGGATCATACCTTAATTAAACGAAAGGATACTCCGGATGTGATGTTGCGCACCTCATGCAGTGGTATATCAATATACGTGTGACCGCTGCGAGCGCTCTTACATTGGTAGCACTGGGCTCCAATTGTTTGTGAGGTGTGCACAACACAGGGGAGTCTCCTTTCGCACCGGCTGTAACCTCACCAAACAATCCAACTCATCTATAAGAGAACACTTGGTGAAGAAAAACCGTATTTTTAAAAACAAAAATTTTAAAATTTTGGACTTGACGTCAAATTCATCTAATCTCCATATTTAGAGTCGATGTACATTTTAAAAAACCGTCCGCCAATAAATGAATGTGACAGGGCAGGGAAACTTTCAATCGTATGTTGAAATTTCCGATAGTTTTTATTTCATTATGTCTTTTAAACCTTAATTTTTTACATCCTGTTTATTCATAAGATTTAGATTTATAATTTTTTTAACACTTGGATTCGTTGTATTTCAAAACACTGAAGGTGGATTTTTTTGTAATCTGAAACGTTTATTTTTCAATCATGATGTTCTTAGGCTCGTTGGATTTCCTTCTTATCCTAAAACAGAGAAGGGTGTAACTCGCGTTGAATCTAAGTTTAGCCAGATCACAATAAATACATGAACAAATTCAGAGAAGACAAAAATCAAGAGAAAGAGACAGAAATAGACTAAATGATGCCGATGAAGAACGACTAAGAGCCATCAGATCTAAACTAACTGCCTGAACTCTCAGGAATACAATTTGAGTCAAGAGATGACAACATAAGGAGAGTGGAACAAGCAAGAAAAGTTAAATGATGCGCAGGAGTGAGACCGTGGAAGAAAATAATTATCGACTAGCCGACATTGGGTTAGTCTATAAAGAATAGAAAAAGAAAATGAAGAACAAATATATGCAAGATTAATTGATCAAAGAGAAAGAGCTCTGCAAAGAATACACAATGAAACTGAGGAACAAAGAAATTGAAGATTGCTCGATCAAAGAAACCGGGCTCAATTGAGGAATGAGAAGGAAATAAAAGAGTAACAAGGCAGAAAATTAGAAAATAATAGAATCAGAGCTGCTGCCAGGGTTAATGAATGAAGATCAAAGAGCCGCGAATGATAGTAGGCAAAGGAATGCAGAACCTATGAGGGAGACAAACAATCGTGGGAATAACATAGAAACAGAAAATGATACTCTTTTTAATGAAGAAATTGTTCAAAAACACAGTGCTGCTCTTTATTTAAATGTCGTATGTAAATTTTGTTCCACTTGACATTTTGCTCCAGACGAATCAAGTAATGGGAATTTAATAACTGCTGCCACAAAGGTAAGACAGAATATCACCTAAGAAGTTTCTTTCTAGAGTACTTGCAAACAATTCTCAGTGAGTCCAATCACCCTCATTATGCTATTTTAAAACTCCTAATTTTTCATACAATTCTACCCTGTCCTGCGCTTCGTAACGCACAAGCGTAGTAATTAAGTATTTTGCTTGCATCCCGTAATTTGGTTTGTGCCATATCTGGTACGCTATTCAGGAAAGGACAATAGCAAAGCCTTTAAGAACATTGAAGAGACCCTCATATCTCATGGTAAGCACTGCCATGACCTAAGATGACTTCATTGTAATTATGTTCATGTAAATGAATGGAACAGTGAACCAGACCATCGACTTGAAGACATTCAACAAAGAATTATTGGAATACTTACTGAAGATTGACATAGAGCTTTTGGCACTATTGTTAAAAGTTCAAATGACAATGTGGTAGAACGTAGATTTTTCTTTATTGATGGCCCAAGGGATCAGGAAAGACTTACCCCTACAATACTTAGATCAGATATTGCAGAGCGAGAGAAAAGAAGATACAGCCAAATGCTACACCTGGCATTTCAGTGGATTTACTGAAGAATGGTAGGACAGGGCATAGTAGATTCCACATCCTGTACCAGTGTTGGACACATCAGTGTCTTCAATCAAAATTCCATTAGATGCTTCAGAAAACATTAAACAGCCTGTCCTTTGAATAATAGATGAAGCATCTATGTTCCCTCATGACATGCTCCGAATGATTGATTAAACACAGATATCCGTAATGAATTAATAATGATAAGTCTTTTGGAGGAAAGGTGTTGGTGCTTGGGGGTAACTTCGGTCAAACTGCATGTTCACAACTCAAAGGCCCACATGCAAGTTACAGGGAGGGGGGGGGGGCTCCGTGTCTTGCTGTCATTACAAGGTCAGCACCGCACGGCTGAAGGAAGGCGTTTAAAATAGAATTACTCTCTGTTCCCTCGAACAACGGGGTGTGTGTGATGAACGTATTTGTGATACAAGCTACAAACCACTTAAGTTTTCCATGCATGAATGCAACAGAAACGGATAACAATCGGGTACGTCGATCCTATTGCTATCCGTGATTTAAACTTTAGGTTTTCCCCAAACAGAAGAGAAACTGCAGCACAGATACGATCAGCACACACTTCGAGCTGTTGCAGTCAAAAGTTCTTCATGTGCCTGTTATTAAAAGTATTCTTATGCGTATAAAAGGTCATTATCTCTTTAATGCATTCATTTAAACGATTGCTTTCTGCTTCGTTGTGAAACTGAACAGTGTAGCTCTGCGCTGTACTATACTGTGGGAATTATTCTAACACTTCACTAATTGCACTCTACGTACGCTGGTTAAATAGTAAAGAATCTGAAAAAAGGAAGGCGCTCATTCGAATACTTCTTATTAAAATACCGTGAATACTTTAATGCATTTTTTCAAAATATTTTTTGAATATTTTGAATACAGTTCCAACGAATGCATACAAGTTCGAGCTCAAAAATAACGTCATGATTCAATTCTTTGATTGGATCTTGCATTGAATTAAATTCTATTAATACCTTCATTGTCATATCTAACGGTGATTGAACCTTATAACAAATATTAGAAGAAATATCAACTTATTGATGACGAGAGTAACTTCTTTTATTCACCATACATCACAAAGCGATAATCAATAAACAAATGCAGCCACCACTGAGACAACGCAGGCAGCAGCAGCCGCAGCTGGTCACAATGCCTCGTTCTGCCCTACATTGTCTCGGGCGGGCAGCAACAGTTCACCACCACCTCACCCCGCAACTCCCTGCCTGCAGTAATGAGATGGGGAAATTCAGGACCCTGCTCATGGCAATCGCATAGGGAAAAATTTAATTTTTTTCCTATAGCGGACAATTCCGTTCCTTTCACATATACATAAAGAGAAATTTGTGACTATGTTAATTGCTGTTATTGACCGACCTCCTAAACTGTTTCCTGGAGACGCTTTTTTGTAGATCAACATTTTAAATACACAGTTTTCTATTGTTTCTTCAGTAAAATTTTAAAGAAATGTTGACGTAGAAATATTTTGACCTCATAAAGCGTGTGTTCAGCCACTAAATTTCCAATTCGAATTTATTTCTATGAAAAAAACTCCTGAAATGAATCCCAACTGGCTTAACGCACAAATGAACTCCAGATAAGTTTTTGCGCTATTCGTTTACCGGCTTGCCGGCTCAATTGCCAGAGTGACGCAGAGCTATACATGGCCTTTCAGCCCATTAATTTATAAGAGGCACAGTTCTTCCCTAATAACTATTTGGGTACATGGGTACATCGCACGAGTACAGCCGCACGGGTACAGCGCACAAAAACAGCACAGTTACAGCACACGGGTACAACACACGGGTACAGCACACGGGTACAGCACACGGGTACAGCACACGGGTACAGCACACGGGTACAGCACACGGGTACAGCACATGGGTAGAGCACACGGGTACAGCACACGGGTACAGCACCCGGGCACAGAGCACGGGTGCACTGTGAGGCTTTCGAGAAGTGCACTGGTGCGACACTGAATTACTTACTTTATTTCAGAAAGCGCAGCGTGAACGGTGTCAGCCAAGTAACTAACCAAACAACCAAACAGGATAATGAAGCAAGTTTTGCAGAATGAAATATTTAGAGCTTTGGCGTAAAATGTATTTCCTTGCTTCAAATTTGCATAAAAACAGCTAGTGTGACGAGTCACACTTGTATCATGACCAGGAAGCCTCCCTCATTTTGACACCGGGGTGAGAAGCGCCGGCTGCGGCTGGTGCTGCAGCTCTCACAGCGTCCTTCAGTTCTGCCCTTCATTGTCCTCTGGCGGGCAGCAACAGTTCCATGCCATCCCCACCTGCTGGGGGAGTAGGGCGCTTTCCCACGTGTTGGGGGAGTGGGACACTCCCTCATGTGTGGGGGAGTGGGACACTCCCTCACGTGTTGGGGAAGTGTGTGTGACACTCCTTCACGTGTTGAGGGAGTGGGACACTCCCTCACGTGTTGGGGGAGTGGGACACTCCCTCACGTGTTGGGGGAGTGGAACACTCCCTCACGTGTTGGGGGAGTGGGACACTCCCTCACGTGTTGGGGGAGTGGGACACTCCCTCACGTGTTGAGGGAATGGGACTCTCCCTCACGTGTTGGGGGAGTGGGACACTCCCTCACGTGTTGGGGGAGTGGGACACTCCCTCACGTGTTGAGGGAGTGGAACACTCCCTCACGTGTTGGGGGAGTGGGACACTCCCTCACGTGTTGGGGGAGTGGGACACTCCCTCACGTGTTGAGGGAATGGGACAGACACTCCCCCGCGTTGTATGGGAGCTTCATCAAGCCAAACACACCCACACATCAGCCACAGGTGCGATGCAACTTGTCACAGGGCTTGTTTATGTTTTGTGTTTTGTTCTCCTTTTTGGTTCCATCAATGGACGTGTTGAGAGCAAGAACAAATTAAGTATGAGTGCGTAGAGTTTGTTGGGGGCAGTTAAACCTAATTGTGTGTTGACTATTTGGGCAAAAAAACTGAAGTAATAAATTTTTTGAGTTTAACATGCAGCTTACATCCAACCCCATGTAAAATTCCAATAACCACACAGCTGCAATATGCCTATAATTCCCACCAAATTCTCACAATTCATGGTGAGAATTTTACAATTTGCTTCGCACAACTCAGCTGAAACTTTCTTATTAAGATTGCGCTCGTTAACTCATCAGTCAAGATTGAAAATTGACGCCGGAAAGTGTTCTGTCGCTCAGCACGTCTCATGAATTTCCTAACTGAAACTGAGCGAGCGTCTTCCGAAGCAGAACCTGTGCCCCGTTAGGAGAGCTAGTGATGTACTTCATGGTGCTGACAATTTTTTGACCACATCTTGCACGTTGACTTAGGTTACATATGCAACTAATTTCTATTGTATAAACTTCGTGAAATGGTTATAGTGACAAACCGTACCTTATCTTCTCATGCTCCACATGATATGTTCGATGATACTCGCGCACCAACTGATATTAGCCGTAAAACACCTCAGAGCGTAAGCCACAAGGACGAGTAAAAATTTTCAGCGAAGAGCAACACAAAAAACTGTTTGTATTTTTTAATGGGTACTTGCACTGGCTTCAAATTACAAGCTTGCAAACAATTCGCAAAATTATGAATTATCTGGCTCTGACAGCAGCATTTTTCAACAAATCATTAAGACAACGCGTGCCTCCAAGCCCGTCGTCGATTTTTTCAACTGTATAAAACATACAAACCATAACCGAGCAACTTTTTGCTATAAATTCCCATATAAGTTCCCAAGACCTTGCGCCTGTGGTACCTGCCAGTATTTCTCTTAATGTCGACTCCAATTTTCGAGAATCTTACGATACTTGGCTGCTAGGTGACAATATTCTAAGCACTATCAGAAGGAAGAACATCGATCGCTCATGTTCGATCCAAACTGTTCCCTCTGGGCGTTTTGAAGATCTTCTTCTTAATATAAATAGCACGCTTACATTTAATAACTATATTTTTTGTTTTCAAGGTCTCTGCCTCTCGTCCTCAGACCTAGTACAAATTAAATATTGAATTGTAACGAAGCAGGCACTTTCTCGTATGTATGTTGCTAATGCTTGTAGTGCGCAAGAGTTCCACAAAGCGTTGAATTTTGCAAAAACTTGGGCATGAACCTAATTCAAGTTCAAACTTACAGAGAAACTAATTATAATGACGCACTCAATAACTTCCAATTGCCTCACGTAGAGGGAGAAAATTTCAGTTCTCTAAATGAACTCGCAATGAAATCATCGTTGCGAGTCAACGTGCCTCTTTGTCCTCATTTTAACCAATGCCATGTAATGAGGGGAATTTTGGATCACTCCAGTGAATCAAAAACTCCACGGAATGAAACAAAAATTATCGCCTTTAAGGTCTGATCAAGCAGAACTTTGAGCAACTCACCTATTCACAAGGTGAGGAACGTGAATAAACCTGAGCCTTTTCCCAACTCGCTCTCGGACCACTGTAATATAAGTACGAACAATAAACTTACGATTTTTTCCTAACTTCCGTTGTACTCGTGCATCTGTGTGTGATGATTGTTTGTTTTCAATTGTTAAATAAAGGAAATTTAATTTAGCCATAGAAGCCTGTGTTTTTCAGGCGTTAAATGTAGCTAGAGCCAGTTTGTGTGTAGGACTGCCAAACCGTTCGTTCAAGGCTGAGAATGGATTTTCGGCACAAAGCCGTTACTGAAGCTAACATGAGATTTGGAAGTGATAAACAATGTTCTGTCAAAAAAAAAAAATTAAATGGCTTCTACAACGAAAGTTATATTACCTTTTGTGGTAGAATATTGTTACTGGGTATTTTACATATGTTATGAGGCTATTTGTTAGTGACAGTGGGGATTGCGGTAGATGATTAAAAAAATATATTCCAAACATAATTTAGCTTTGAGTAAACTGATTCATATTGTTCATCATAAAATGCTTCACTTAAAATTTTAAATTTTCATCATGACTTTTTTATCAAATATTTTCTCCTTCTGAATGCAAAATAGTTCACATTATTCTGACAGGTGTGAAATATGGTTATTTTGATACCTATATTCTTTGAAATATTATGGATGAAGCTAACTATTGCATACCATAGCTGTTCAGAACATAATATCATCATTTCATAATTACTGCATGTAAGTTTCAACATAATTTGTATTTGATTTACACTGATCCTTAAAGAAAGGAGTCTAACTGGTTTTATTAGCAAGATTCCTTACTCAACTTAATAAGAATTTAAGGATATGCGTCTGAATCATGATCAACAATGACAATTTGTAGCAAATACAAATGAAAAATTAAAACAAACCACCTAAGGATCCTTTTCAACAAAGAAACAAAAACGGCCCATTGGGCCTGAAAGTCTTTGGATTGACCTCCTTAAGTGTGTAAAAATGACCCTATATTTTTTCTCAGTGCCATGGCTGGAATGTTGTCACAATCCACGCTCTACTTTCAGTAACAACGAAGGGCGTAATTCTACTCGGGATTGAAAGTCATGAAGTATGAGCACATCAACGCCAGCTTTTACTTATGACTACTGGCAAAATTTATCTTCGTCTTCACACCGCACGTATTTCAAGTTGTTCACTTTGCACGAAGTGAAATGGGTGGTCATCTTAGTCCACCTTGTGATATTAACTTCACACGCTGTATTGTGGACACGGTGTACAACACAAGTATAGTTTGCCTATGGTATTTCAAGTAATTTTTCGAAAATAACAGATTAGTTTTACCTCCTTGAAAAGCGTGAGCGGCATTGAATTTTAAGATTAAACATTAGTTTCAAGCAATCTTTCCAATCGAAAAAGGAAGGTTTGATATGTATTAATATTAACTTGTGCTAATTAGTAAACACCAGCTTGTATCTGCAAACCAACACAAATATGTGTGCACAAACTCCAGCGAAAAAAGAGAGGTGAATTCTTCACTTTATTTTCTCGGAAGGAAAAGGTTAAGTCCTGTGTTAGTATTTCGCATGCGGACCCGAAATTTTGCTCTTCAATTAGTAAGTGAACTAGAAACTACTACATGACAAAGCTCGTATATCAAAGGTGAGAGTATAATATAGCATTCTAGGTGATTACGTCATTTGTCATCTTATGAGTCATTCTGAACCCTAATAGTGTACCCGTGTACTGTACCCGTGCACTTGGTGGTGGTTGTGTAGATGAGCAAACAGCTAGCAACGCAGATTTGAATGAGGCATTGTGGCCAGCTACAGCTGGTCAAGGAACCTGTAGTTTCCTGACTTTCATGCTGGATGAACACCACGACACCATACAACCAACACAATACCACACAACAACCACATCACCACACATTCCCCATGTCCCCACACAACCACCACAACACCACACAACCCCCATAACACCACTCAACACCACACAACCCCATAACACCACACAACCACCGCAACACTCCTCAACCACCACAACACCACACAACCCCCATAACACCACACAACCACCGCAACACTCCACAACACCAGAACACCACACAACCCCATAACACCACACAACCACCATATCACCACACAGCCACCACAACACCACACAACCACCACACCCACCACCACAAGTTATGTCTTCGATTGACTGTAAATTACTTATACATGAAGGAAGTAGACAGGTAGCGTGAGTCACTGTTGTCGTTCCTGTTTTTTTTCTTCCCTATCTCACATGCGATAGCTAATGACCGGAGCGCACGTTCATTTGCATTCATACTCTCCTGGCCGTAGCGTGCAACTGACCCCGCTGCTCCGCGTAGTGTTGTGTAGCCGCTCATGCATGCAGGGGTTAAGAAATGCCTGAGAATTGCGCAGTAAAAAACCCATAGTGTAGCCTTGCCTTCAAGGGCATTCTCTAGCAGCTGTATATACATGTACGTCTGGTGCAGCAGAGCTATAAAAAGGCCAAGCTGATGTTTCCTTAACCATTCCCCAGTCATTCCCCATCGCAGTGAACGCAAAGCCTAAGGCCATCCCCAACTCAGTAACCTCATCAAATCCCCCCGTGTGATCAGTTCAAAATACTCCCGTGGCGACCTCAGCGTGTGAGGTGAGTCGGGCTGAGCATGTGGCTTTTTTTTAATTTGCTGGTGTTGTGTAATGCAGATATAAATATTGAAACAATAATTTGACTCTAATATTTATATTATTATTTACCTATGCAGATGTTCAATTTGGTTTCATCGCAGATTCAGTAAAAATTCACAAGCGAAGACAATGCAAGCAAAATTTGTAATTTTACCGAACGAAAACATGAATGCAAAACGTTTCGGAGTTCAGCTCCATTATCATATCTGTAACATGCAAAATATGATCGGTACAACGAATGAATAAAATCACGATCAATAATAAATTCTAGATTTCACACATAAATGAAAAAAGAAGAAAAAAGAAAGAAATACGACTAGATACTTTTGATCCCATAGGTATATGAACTAAACGTTATTTAACATGGGGTTTTCTCTAAAATGCACAAAATTTTGAAATTCTAATGTCAAATCACTGAAAGACTTATCAATGACTCTGCACTTCTCAGCATGGCTGCGTATTGCGGAATGAGAAGAATGAGCCTGCAATTTAGCGGTACAAATATTTTTTCCGCGCAGCTCTGTCACTCCTCTGTAAATATTATCATTCTGACGTACGACGGTTCGCACTGCGCACAGCTATATTTATACTCAACAGAAGTGCAAATAAGCACATGAAAAGAATGCCTGTGACGAAAAAACGATTGTTACTTTGCTTATCAGTTTGACGCATAAACTGACTTTCGGAAAACACTCGCAGAATTAATTTTATTGTTCACGGGCTGGTTTTCTTAAATAAAAAACCAAAACAGGATAAAGTTCGATGCAGGTAGTCGTTATATTTAACACGAATGTTGGACTCGCAATATTTTCTCTACTAAAGCTTTTTAGTTCGAGAATTCAAGGTTTCATAAATAACATGTTTCTACTTTCTTATTTTACTGCCTGGTATAGTAGTTTGGAATTTTTTATTCATTGTAATCTTACTCTTCCGTAGTATTGATTATATATTGAATTTTACAGAACTTATATTATAACTGGTCTCTTAAATGTTTTCGTTTCTCTTTTTTCGATAATGAACTAAATTCATTGGGATTTCATCCACTTTTAAATTTTATTATCACTTAGATTAAGACTCTAGGGTCCATTAAAATGCAATCTGAAAGTGCGAAAACGAGCAAGAATTTTGTTGTGTGTAGAGCTGAAGCAAGCGAGGAATCGATGCACATGGTGTGTACACACGCACGAGACCGTGAGCATGTACAATATATGGAAACAGTGAGTAGAAAATGAAGAAAAGGAAAAAACCAAGAAGAAATGACGATGGAAGCTTGAACTTCGAAAAAGCGATATGGGATCAAGAAATAGGGAAGTTCCGAAGGCCTATAACTGATGAAGTCTGAAAGCAGCCGCTGGGGGGCGCCAGAGTTCATCGTATAGGCTTGACAGAATTTACTTACCTTAACATTTTGCCTTTCCTATCCTCAATTTTCACGTCTGACAGTCATTTTCCATAGATATCTCACGGGTATCACAGGTTCCATAGATATTTGGGGATTATAATTTTTATGTTTTATCGAGATTTTCCACTCGCCCGTACTTACTCTCTAACCTTTTCACGAAAAAGGAAGGAAATGAAGAAATCTTATTTAGACATTTATTTCAGTTTAATTATTTAATCAGTTGAAGACCTCCAACTGGAGGCATAATCTTAAGAAACTTAGGTTTAGTTCAGCTGAGACCTCCAACGGGAGGCATAATCTTAAGAAACTTAGATTTAGTTCAGTTGAAACCTCCAACGGGAGGCAAACTTTTAACAAGGTAACTAACTAAGGCGACTCCACCGTCGAGGCTGTCGCAACACTTGAATTCAAAAACCTTAACTAAGAAGATAAACCTTAACTCAGACAGCTGCCACTTTTAATTTTGATCGTCTCTCCGCAGTGTGAACGCAGAGTCAACAACAAGACTGCTGAGACTAACTTGCGAGGTAATCTAGTTGTTGACACTAGATTAAAAAAAACAATGTTGTAACTGTGGCATGGAAAATTAATTTGAGCCAGAGAGACGAGAGACCTCCAAATCCCCAGTTGCTCCAGAACACTTCAGGGCACCCAAATCAAGAATACGAGCTTGGTCCCCAGCAGACTGGACCCTGCACGAGCGCAGCCACAAGCGTAGAACAGCCCCAAAGGAGCGGCCGAACTCAGCCAAACCAGAGCTTCCTGAAAAAATTAAAAGAACAAGCTTTGGAAAAAACTATCATAGAAAAAGAAAATATCAAGAATTGGCAATAGATAGGAAAATAGCAGAAAGTGAATCGATGAAACTAACGTACGTACCCTAAGGAAGTGCCGTAGCCTGAAGCTGATTGATGAACGACACAGAAAGAACTCTCGGAAAACAGGCGCAGTAATCCCCAGGAACGACCTTGGCAATACTGTGGAAGGAACCGTACGCTAAGGTTGCGTTCAGTAACAAAAGTTGAACGAATTATTCCTCAATATCTTGTTGCACAAAAAATAGACAAGTTAATTCTAATTGCTCACCTAAAAACTGGGAGTCTTCAGTGATTGCAATCGTTCAGGCAAGGAATAGACATTCAAAGTGAAATATAGTAGAGTAATTCACGCTCCACGCAGAATAGTAAAGGATAGGTTGAGACTTTGATGCTTTGGAAAGAAGGTGAAATTTAACTGGCAGAGCACTCTCTGGAGAGTTATTAGAACCTCCCCTTTCAGACGAGTGAATACCTTAAAACGTACGTCAATTTGATTAACTTCAATTTAAGGGTTATATTTGAGCCTTAAAATTACAGTGGAGTGCAATTTAAAGAAAATGGGTGTTAAGAACACAACTAAACAAACCAGAAAGAAATCCTACTTCGTAACTGAAAACATAGAAAAGATGAATCACAGGAAGAATAGAATGGCCCGATTCGCAAAACTGATTGTCACCAGGAACAGCAGCTGAGCACCAAGATACCACCAGGTAACCAAGCAAAGCTTGGCTACGAACCACGGCCGCTCGCAGAGAGGGACGTCACCACGACTGACGGTGACCGCACATTACCAGAGCACGCGCCAGAACACAAGCGCTCATGGAGCAGGAGAAGTGGAGAGTCTCCCGGACGGAATCCCCATCCGCTAGAGGTCACGTCCGGAAAGCAGAAGTTTTAATGTTAAGACAGAGTTTGAAAATTAAGAAAGTAACTAGAAGGATTTTAACAATTTAAGTTTTTAATTTTGAAGGTTCTACAATTGTCGAAAATTCGATAGTTTTATTCTTTTTTTACACTTTAAAGCATGTAACATTAAAACATCGCTGTTGCAGTGAAAAGGATATTGCGCGGATGACAATGCTCACCGCTAGTCATCAAAGCCATTGGGAGCAAAATAATTACACCTATAGTTATCATGCTACGGGCATCGTTATACATAACTTCAAAAACAAATTCTCTTCCTAAGATAAATACACAAGAAAATGTGGAGGAATCCTTATTACTGTTCAAAATTTCAGGCAAAGTCATACACATCATATAATTCCCCGGTTTAACAGTGAGCGGTTGTTCTAAAACATTACTTTTCTTAAACGTCATTTAGCGATTATCAATGTAAGGCCTCAAGCATTTCTTTGCAAAAGTGAAATGATGAGGATCAGGATTAATTACAGCATTATCATTCGTTTTCCACAAAGTTACTTCAGGCTTAAACATACTTCCTGGAGGCATTATATAATAAGTTAGCTCACCTTGAACAGCCGCAGGTTTTCAAGGGGAAATAAATATTTCAATATTTCATAAATAAATAAATATTTTGAAATAAATATTTTCTATTTGCCACTTGTTTATTTCTACAGGGTGCCCACACTGTGAAAGAACTGCAACATTAGGTTGGGACAATTAAAATAAACACACATAGATTAAAATACAAAATTTCTAATGTATTTTAGAGAAATTTGTGATTTCAGAGTGACATCTGAAAGGAATGTACTGCACAATTATTCAAAACACTTTGCAAAAAACAGGTATTATGTTGAATTTTGACATTCGCTTCGCAATTAGCAAACCAGTATTATATGCAACACAAGCTGATAGGAATTTAAAATACAAGGCTCCAATGGCATATATTATGCATAATCCTCACCTGCGGTTGTGAGCACGGTGCACCGGTACTGCTGCCACTTGGAGGTCTTTGGTTGTTGCTCTTTTTTTGGTTGTTCAAGTGGATTTTGCCAAGAAATGGCACAACAGCACTTGTTCTCTCATTAGTAAATTCAACTGCCGCAAATTTTTTTCATGTTGTGCTTCCTACTGACCAGATAAGTTTTCTAGATCTTTTAAGAATTTTTTAACAATAAATCATATTAAGCATTTTTTTCTTAGAGACTTTATTTGAATAATAAATGCCTACACAAGTTGCTATGGCTAGGGATTTTTTAGCAGTCACAAGGATTGCATCTGCTGTGAATTTAATAGTACTGTAGAGAAGTATGCCATCAACTTTCAATGCTAAACTAACATGAGATACACTTCCGCATTAGAAATTCCTATCTAATTTTATTTTTTAACTGCTCATCTAATCACAATGCACATGCTCTCCATTACGCATGTCACTCACTTCATATTTACATCGTCTTCACTTGTTAAAAATCGACAAAGATCTGTAAGAATTATCAGTCGTTATGTCCGATTCACTGTACCATTTTCAACTCTTTCTGGAGAAATAGTGTGACTTTTTGAAGCGCTCCCCACGCCGCAGTTTGAATTTTCTAAACAAGGAACATTCCTTGGCCTTTTCTGTATTTCACTTTATACGTAGTGTCGTGAAAATAAAAGCAAAAACCTAAAGGCAGGTTCCAATCAACTTGTGGAGAATCCACACAAATACGAGTAGGTTCAATGGTAAACAGGGAATGACAGCAAAAAAGGTTTATTGAACGCTGCAAGTAGCAGTAAATTTAGATGATACGAACCATTCAATAGGCCGAACATCAGGATCGTAGGTTCACGAGCCAGGAACAAGAATTAATCAACTAGGACAAATCTTAGGACTAATGCCTGCTCAGCGTATTAGATTACAGACTTACATTAATTTTAATTAACAACAACAAAGTTCAGGAACGAAGGATCTAGGGTTAACCTAGATAAACGAAAGAAAGGCGATCCCCATAAATTAACAAAATGTGGCGACTCCTAGCATGGTGGCTAAAACGCGGCAGCACTGCTTCCACTACGAAGGCGCGAAACCATGCATTCTTCAGCGGCGATCCTATTTAGCTTGCGGCGTGGCCCTCCAGAGGACTGGCCGTTCGCTCAGCAGGCAAAATTCAAGCCGCACGGCCCCGAGAATCCCCTGTGGTTTAACGCAGCTCAGTAGGCCGATCAACAGCCAGGGTAGCCAGCACCGCACAACCGAAATGACAGCCCCCTCTGAGATCGCAGCGCAGATTTAGAACCAGCTGTCCCGCATCGTTCCCGGTAGAGCAGCCTCAAGCTGGGCTTTTGGAGCCCGAAGACTGAGATACTAGAAAAATGAAACAAATGAATTAATGCAATGAAGAAGTCAATGGAGTAAGAAGTTATTCATAATGATTTTGCAGCAAACTGGAACATTATAGCAGGACTATTTCATATGCTAACCTGAGTTTAATTATGCCTCAGTGTGGAAGCCACTCGTAGAGTTAGAAAGATGGTAAACGTGAAGAAAAAGGCTCAAACTAAGAGCAAAGTTAGGAAATAGAATTAAGTTTAAGAGTCAATAGTACTACCCGGAGAATTAGACAGCTGGTAAGCCGTCTTTCAGTTAGGCTCCAGGTAGGATAATCAAGTTAAGGAAAAAGGTTAAGGGCCCATTCCAAGCAAGCTCGAAATAGATTTAGGTTATAAGAATTTAAGATATCATAGTATTAAGATAGCGAAGATATTAAGGTTTAAGGATTTAATAATTCAAGAAATTTAAGGTAGCTTAACAAGATCACGCACACTCACAGTCATCCAATTAACAATGGCAAGGTTATCTATCAGAGCAATAGGACAAAGGTGATTAATTCATAAGAAATAGAAGCAAAGATGGCTTTAGGAAATAGAGAGAATAGGTGAAGAAGCGATCCACCGGGACACGCGCTTGAGGACGTGCCACGGCTGAACACCGAGCGCCGGCACCCACGACTGCGGAACGCCTTTACTCTCGGAACTGATAACCGCTGAGATCGCGACTAAAGGTCACCACCATAGCTAGGAAGTCGCAACTTAAATAAAGGAACAAAAAAGCAAGAGATACCAAACGGTACCACTGCAAACAAAAGGGATCAACCCAAAGTATCAATAGGCAGAAATGAAGCTCTTTTGACTCTCCGTAAAGCAGCTCCCACCTCACCTGGCACGAGCCAAGCTGCGAAGGTACTAAAGTTTTAACTGCTAAGTATCTCTCAGGGCAATGGGGAATGTCAGAATTCTCCATACAACTAAAAATAAACATCAACATTGAAAATACAGTTTGCTTCGTACATCTATCCTAAACGCCGGTAGACAGGGTACACAACGAAGTTTTGACATTTCAATCTTAATATGACACGTGGAATAATTTTCTCATTCTTTGATATTCTATCACCATATCACACTTGTTTAACGTATATTTTGACCTTTAGAACTTATCTCACAAACTCAGAACCCTCAAGGCTTGGTTTGACTAACGCACGCGTTGTGAAGGTGTGACTGATGTCAACATCGACCGCTGCACACTCTTGTGGCAAAATGCGTGCGACCAAACAAACTAGTTCTATGTATTTGTTATTTCATGTGGCAATATAACTACTTTGTAGGCGGTCAAAATTATGAAGATGTTCTTCAGAATGAAATAATTGACGAATAAATTTAATTATGTAACGCAAAGTTGGCTGTAATTATTATTGCTGGAGTAATAACACAGGTGCTTTAAATACATGCTTGTACAATTTACGTACGATTCCTGCATTTAAAATTTGGAAGTTGCATTTCCATTGCTCTTAATAATTTCAACCCTGCCGCAAGCAGCATTATTTTCCTTATATCAATGCGCATGTTTGTTTGATCGTTCGTGAGTTACGCCATGCTTGTTTCTTATCAAATTGATCAAGTCATTTACGTTGACTATCGGAATTTAAAGTTTCCATAATTAGGAGCGGAACGACGAAGGGATTTCAAAGGGATTGGCCCTTCATTTTATAACAAAATAATTGCTGAATGGATTAACTGCGTGAAGAAGTTTAAAATGTAGAAATAAGCAAAAAAAAGGTTTCCATCATAGCTAGCACAATTTATATACAATAACCTAAAATTCCTAGCGTTGTTATGTTAGAAAAATCGGAACATATACTTCTACAAAATTGGGGGTAAACTACGACTGAAAAGGTAATGGCTGTGAAAATTTATTTACAACAAACCAACTTCACTTTTTAATTGGCTTATATCAGTTAAATTGAAAGTTACAAATTTGATTTGGAATTAAATTATGGTCTTGTAATGTTCACTGGTTCAGAGACAAATAACTCTCATTTTAATTATTGATGAGCAGTGCCGATTCTTCTGTTAAAATCACTTCAGATATTTCTGCTCAGAATTTTCTGTCATGATCTGCAGTGCTCAGTGAAAATGAATCTTCCTGTACCTGGCTCCGCATTGATCTTTGAAAAGATGCACTGTCCCCAGATAATCGATGCCGGTCTGCACTAGCATTCCTGATTGGGATATGAGCTAGATGGGAACAGAATATTCAAGAAAAATGATGAGGAGCATAAGAACCATATTATTATCATGGTAGATTACTTTATCAAGATAAGTCGCATCAAAAGAAAAAAGAAATTGACTTGAATTACCTTATATGATTGATATTTCGGTAGGAAGAGGGATTCAAGATTTGTTTTGAAAGCTTTGAAAGGACTTTTTTCATGGATCTCAGCAGGGAATGCATTCCAATTCTTAGTTCCAATAAAGAAGATACTGTGTTGCGACCGAGATTTTGAATAATGAGGAAGTATGAAGTTACTTCTGTTCCGGGTTAAATGATCATAATGCCCAGTTTGAGCCACTGCTCAATAGTTGTTTGAGTTCTCTGTCGCCAACATTAGTTAGTGTTTTATACATGAAATTACGTATGGAGAGGCTGTAGAGATAAAAAAGCTTGAGTATTTTTAAGCTTTCGCATGAATCATTTGTGTGAGCATTAAATTCTAATTTCATTACCGCTCGAATGGCTCTTTTATGCAATCCAAAAAACAGATTGGTTTCATTTGTATCAGTTCCGTGCCAAGCTTCTATCCCGTATTGTAGATATGGGGAAATGATCGTTCGATAAAGTATTTTTAAAGATTCTTCAAGCAATATATTTTTTACTTTTTGAAGGATTCCAACGGATTTTGATAATCTAGTACTTAAGCTTTTTGATTATCAGATGTTTATCTAATA
The DNA here is from genome assembly GCA_030386875.1 of Morinoia aosen. Lineage (NCBI taxonomy): Eukaryota > Metazoa > Arthropoda > Malacostraca > Amphipoda > Talitridae > Morinoia > Morinoia aosen. The sequence continues at coordinate 45,188,590 of CM059580.1, forward strand.
TATTGCCCATAAATTTACAGGAGTTGGTATCTTCAATTTCACCATCACAAACTTTAATGTGTGTGTCAGGCCGCACAGGGGTTGTCGAGCCTTTTTGTGTTAGTTACCCATAATCTTAAGTATTTTCTTCATGTGTCCAGCTCTCTGAACGCCGAATTATCTATTTCCCCGCGCTGATGTTGCGTTTGTGCATTTACTTCAGTTAGCCCTTAAATATCATTTGTATTACATGTCGATATTCCAATGTTTCTTGTGTTATCTAGCTAAATACGACTAATATTTTAAATGCAATTTTGAGTGTTGTACCCTGTTATGCAGTAGCTCACGTCTGTACGCACTATTTTCGCAATAGAAAATAAATCACTGTCTTTGTTAAAATATATCAGTGTATGTGATAGGGACTTCAAAGAGATTCAGCATTAAACAAGTCAAACCCTGAGGTGAAAAGAGTTTCCCTTCTCCTTGTTGACACAGGCTTTAGTCTTATACGACGCCTCGCCTAATAAGGGGTATAAGGAGCCACCTCGGAAGGACGAACTATTTCGCATAGTTTGTCGATAGGAAGACGCTGTCGCAGTTCGGCATTAACAGAATTCACTTCTGTTGCCCTAGCGGTCTCATACGGCGCAGACAGTTGCTCGTCTTCCTAACGGTACCACCGTAGTTCGGCACTAACAGAATTCACTTCTGTTGCCCTAGCGGTCTCATACGGCGCAGACAGTTGCTCGTCTTCCTAACGGTACCACCGTAGTTCGGCACTAACAGAATTTACTTCTGTTGCCCTAGCGGACTTATTACGGCGTAGGTGGTACCCACACACACACCTCACCCTAGCGGTACCACCGTAGTTCGGCACATAACTGAATTTACTTCTGTTGCCCTAGCGGACTGAATACGGCGCAGGTGGTACCCACACTAACCTCACCCCCCACACACAACGGTACCGCCGTAGTTCGGCACTAACTGAATTTACTTCTGTTGCCCTAGCGGACTGATTACGCCGTAGGTGGTACCCACACGAACCTCAGGAAGGGCAGCTGCGAAGGAAAGCTAGCGCCCCGGAAAAGGTAGCTGTACAGAAGACAGCCCCTTTTCCACGAACCCTCACGTCGACCGCACGACGGTATCGACATATTCTGGCGCCCGAACAGGGACCCAGAAGCTTTGCGCGACTACCAACGTTGTCTGGGATTTCTGGGTTCTAATCAACTACGCGGACACCGAATCACTTAAACAAGATGAACCTCGTCGCTCAAGCTCGAGAATACGTCGAAGCCCTCGGCCTCACTCCCACCGATGCGGAGTACCGGGAAGAATTTACCAGCCGCCTGAGGCATTTGGAAGAAGCCGCGGAACGAGCAGCGGAACGAGAAGAACGAGCAGCGGAACGAGAAGCCGCAGAACGAGCAGCGGAACGAGAGGCAGCACAACGAGACCACGAGCTCAGACTCCGACAACTCGATGCTCAAATCGCTCCCCAAATTGCTAGAGTGAAGATACCTCCACCGGCTCCATTCGATCCCACGAAAGAAAGGATGGACGAATTCTTGCAACGCTTCTGCACTCACACCACAGCGATGGGATTTACTGAAGTCGATGCTGTTGTCATGCTCCATAATTTGATCACACCGAAGGAACGTCGACTCATCGATACCCTGCCCGCAGCAGATCGCTTCAAGCTTCCTGAAATTAAATTGCTCCTACTAGATGCTCATAAAGTTACTCCGGCAAAACTACGTGCCAACTACTACGAATTGAAGCCAGAAGAAGGCGACAATATGTCACGTTACCTACGGCGACTCGAACAATCCTTTGACGCTTGGTTAAAAGGATGCAACATCGAAGCCAACTACAAGACTCTTCGTGACTTCCTAATTGTTGACCGAGCTTATTCAAGCTTGCCGCCCTTCCTCGCTACTCAGTTGCGTGACAGGGGTGGTAACACAGTCGCAAGCCTAGGAGAGCAAGGTGATAGCTTCTTACAAGCAAGACCTCATACATCGCTCCATCAGCTTTGTAAGGGTCGCACACTGACATCATCGACGGATGCGGGCCCTCCAGCACTCAAAGCATCAGGAGCACCAGAGCGACGCGCGACATTTCCTGTCCGAGCCCCGAGCACTCCAGCAAGATCACCCAACTCCAGCAACAACTCTCGAGGAACGCCGCCAAGAACTTCTAACACACGTGGTGGTCCCACCCGCTCAGGATCGGTCAACACTCCGCAGCGCGAACAACGAGGACCTTACAATGGATTTTACTGTACTTTTCATGGTCCCAACCAATCGCATTCCAGTGACGAGTGCCGCCAATTGCAGAGGAGGCAAGGTGATGGTCACAGTAATGGAGCAGCCCATGCAAGCCCACCTATCTCCAGTACTACCGCTCGAGTAAACAATCTAGCAACGCATGAAGAAGCAGATGAATACGACGATATTCCCCCAGTCGCATGCAATCACATCGCCTCGAACAAGCTGATCGAATTGGGACAGCTGAAAACATACTCTGGCACCGTGAACCAACAACCCGTTCAAGTACTACTCGATGGAGGAGCAACGGCGGTCTTCGTCAAGAAGGCTCTCGTCCCAGCTGACGCCATTTTGAAGAAGGAAATTACCGTACGGCTGGCCAACAATCACTCTTTCGAAGCGCCTCTGGCCCGGGTCTCTCTCGTGTGCCCCTATTACCACGGAGAGGTGACAGCCGTAGCCATGGAAGAGCTCTCCCACGATGTCATTCTCGGCCGAGTTCCTGGGACCACCTCCTTCGAGGAACAGATGACCGACTATGAAGAGCAACCAGTTGCTGCAGAAGTCTCTCACGTTGTCACAAGGGCAGCAGCAAAAGCGATCGAAGATCCCACTGCCGCACCAAGCACTGTCGATATATTGCAACACAACAAAGAAGACTTCAAGAAATTACAGCGGGAGTGCAAAACATTGCAGCTTTTATTTAAGAAAGTTGACACTGGCAAAGAAGAAACGCACAAGGATGGCAGAGTCATTACCTTTGAACTCCATGACGGCATTCTCCATCGGAAAACGTTACGAGACGGTCAGGAAACTCATCAACTTGTAGCAACTGCAAGCGTGCGCCCACAAATCTTGGAAATGGCTCATGACAATCCACTTGCTGGCCATTATTCCCGAAAGAAGACTCAGGCTCGACTAGAACGCGATTTTCATTGGCCGTCCCTAGCAAAAGATGTGGTCCAATACTGTCACTCCTGCCATACCTGCCAGACGCACGCTCCATCTCGACCAATAAAGGCACCTATCTCAACCCCACCGATCACCACTCCATTCTCCGCGCTCAGTGTTGATTTGGTAGGCCCATTACAACCAGCTTCGGCACGTGGCCACCGATACATTCTCACCGTGGTGGACCAAGCAACACGGTACGCAGACGCAGCCCCGCTCAGACATATAGATGCAGAAACAGTCGCCCAGGAGCTACTCGAAATCTGCAGCAGAGTTGGTTTCCCTCACACGCTAACAAGCGACAACGGCACTCAGTTCATAGCTGCAACCTTCGAAGCTTTCCTGAAACTCGTCGGTATCCAGCACCGATTGACGCCATTATACCATGCCCAATCGAACGGCATAGTCGAACGCTTCAATGGTACGCTCAAAGTCATGTTGCGAAAGTTAGCCGTAGAACAGCCGCGAGATTGGGACCTGTATCTGCCTTCACTCCTTTTTGCTTATCGAGACGCTCCTCAGGCCTCAACCGGGTATTCTCCTTTCGAACTCATCTACGGCCATCGCGTCCTGGACCTTTAACCGTGCTCAAGGAATGCTGGATAGATGGTAGCTTGCAAGACGACACGAGCACTGCTCAGTATTTGATGGATATGAAGCACCGATTGAAAGAAACATGTAAAATCGCTCGCGAGAATCTAAACAGGAGCCAAGAGAAAAGCGCCAAGTTCTTCAACAGACGTACCAAGATGCGAACTCTAAAGCAAGGAGATAAAGTCCTCGTATTTCTGCCCGATTCTCGAAAGAAGCTACTTATGACATGGAGAGGTCCCTATACAGTGAAATCACGCCTGGGAACCTATACCTATACATTGGACGTGGATGGAAACAACAAAGTCGATCACATCAACCTCCTTCGCCAGTACCACGACCGGGAGCAGCAAAGTTCCGCCTCACCAAGCGAGAAAGATCGCGAGGAGGACGACGAGAGAGTAGAGGAAGCATTTGCAGCGGTTGGCCTCGCCCTAGAACCTACCTGCGAAGAAGAAGAACTCGACCGGAAAGAACCAGAGATACCGTCACCCGTCAGAGAAACCATTGAAGACTGTCTCATCTCCTCTACGTTGACTACAACACAACGCTCAGAACTCCAGGAACTACTTGAAGAATATCGCGATTTTTTCACAGATACTCCCGGAAGAACCAGCACGGCAGTTCATGAAATAAAATTGAAGGACCCTTCCAGTTTTCGACTTCAACATTCGTATCCACTTCCCTTAGCGCTGGAGCCTGAACTGCGGTCAAGTTTAGAGAAGTGGATGAAGATGGGAATCGTGACGCCATCCACATCACCTTACTATTCACCGCTCCTTGCTGTCCGGAAGAAAGACGGAACCCACCGATTTTGTCTGGACTGCAGGCACCTCAACAGCCAGACAGTATTCGATGCCGAGCCGATAGCAGACACCAATGCTATTTTCACCAATTTAGCCGGCAAAACAATATTCAGCAAAATGGATCTGACCAGTGGATATTGGCAAGTACCTCTACACCCTGAGTCCCGCCAATACACCGCCTTCAAAACTAGGTCTGGCCTCTATGAATTCAACGTACTGCCTTTCGGCCTGGCAAATGCTCCAGCCACTTTTTCCCGCCTTATACGTCAAGTCACTGCAGGACTGCAAGACACCGAGGTCTACATGGACGACATCTTAATCGCCTCGACAACCTGGGAAGATTATTGCACAGCATTAGCTAAACTGTTCGAAGCTCTCTCTCGACATGGCCTTAAGACGAAGCCGTCCAAATGCGAATTCGGATTTGACAGCCTCCAGTATTTGGGTCATCAACTGAGCAGTAATCAGATCCAGCCTCTGGAGAACCGAGTCGAAGCCTTGAAATCGGCTCCACTCCCAAAAACCAAACGGGAGCTCCGAAGTTTTCTCGGTACAGTTGGGTACTACCAACAGCACATTCCTAACTACTCTCAACTGACATCTAAACTCCATGATTTCCTAAAGAAGAACTCCCCAGAACAAATACCTTGGACCGATACAACAGAAGATCTGTTCGAAAGTTTGAAGACAGCGTTAGTCAAGTGACCGGTCTTACAGTTACCAGACCCCAGATGTCCTTTCATTCTGAGGACAGATGCCTCCCAAACTGGACTTGGAGCAGCTCTCCTCCAGCCAAGCAAACGAGACTTCCGTCACTACGCGCCGGTAGCATATGCTTCACGTCGACTGAGAGGAGCAGAAATAAACTATTCTACCATTGAAAAAGAAGCGTTAAGCATCTACTGGGCTCTACAGAAGTTTGAGGTCTACCTGTATGGACGAGAATTTGTGCTACAAACCGACCATCGACCGCTCCTTTATTTGCAACAGGCAGACAAGTTGAACCCCCGATTGAAACGCTGGGCTTTGTACTTCAGCCTTTTCAGGTTCCGAGCCGAACACCTTCCGGGAGTCGACAACCACCTTGCAGATTTCCTGTCTCGGCTATCGTAGAAGAGACACCCTCCCCCGGGCGTGTCAGGCCGCACAGGGGTTGTCGAGCCTTTTTGTGTTAGTTACCCATAATCTTAAGTATTTTCTTCATGTGTCCAGCTCTCTGAACGCTGAATTATCTATTTCCCCGCGCTGATGTTGCGTTTGTGCATTTACTTTAGTAAGCCCTTAAATATCATTTGTATTACATGTCGGTATTCCAATGTTTCTTGTGTTATCTAGCTAAATACGACTAATATTCTAAATGCAATTTTGAGTGTTGTACCCTGTTATGCAGTAGCTCACGTCTGTACGCACTATTTTTGAGAAAATAAATCACTGTCTTTGTTAAAATATATCAGTGTATGTGATAAGGACTACTAACCTCACCCCCCACACACAACGGTACCGTCGTAGTTCGACACTAACAGAATTTACTTCTGTTGCCCTAGCGGACTGATTACGGCGTAGGTGGTACCCACACGAACCTCAGGAAGGGCAGCTGCGAAGAAAAGCTAGCGCCCCGGAAAAGGTAGCTGTACAGAAGACAGCCCCTTTTCCACGAACCCTCACGTCGACCGCACGACGGTATCGACAGTGTGGAAAAGATATATTTCTTTTGTATGAGAACAAAATGTATTTTGTCTTACCGATCATGAGGGATATTTTTTTGGTTTAAGCCACATTGAAACATTTTGCAACTCATTATTTATACTGTCGGCAATTAAAATTGGATTTTCATTTGGAAGAGACACAAGAGAACGTGCTGCCGTCGGTAAAAAGTATGAATTTAAAAAATGTAGTAGATTTAACAATGTCGTTGATAAAGATAAAAAAGAGAAGAGGTCCAAGAACCGACCTTTGCGGTACTCCATGGCTGATTGTCAGCAGTTCCGATTGTGCATCGTCAATGCCAACATATTGCTTTCGATTTATTAAGTATGATTTGAACCAATCATGTGCTACTCCTCTGATGCCATAACAGTGTAGTTTCGATAGCAAATAATTATTATCCACGCAATCGAATGCTTTTCATAAGTCAAGAAATACGGAGAAAACAAGCTTTCCTCCATCTAAATTAGAATAAAGGTATTGTAAATGATTTTATACAGCCCGTGTCGTCGATTTTTTAGAACTAAAACCGTATTGTTTTTCGTAGAGAAAAGATTTTTTGTTCAAAATAAGAATATACTCTTCATTCACAATTTTCTCGAAGATTATGCTAATAATTGGTAGTACATGGATAGGTCTATAACTATTAATGCAATTTTATCACCATTTATAAAAGTAGGGGTCACTTGGACAATTTTGAGAAAATCGGGAAAGATCCATGGAAAAGTGAATGGTTGATAATATTACATATGCACGGTGCTCTAATATCAGCTATAGCATTAAGAACTTCAGCCAAGAACGTCTATAGTTCATTTGATTTATTTTTTAAGTTGTTTATGCACGCTATTACATCGGAGGGATTAGTTGGCGTGAAAAAGAAAGAGTTGTGTTCACGGACATGGTCCCTGTGTTGCAAGTGGTCGGTAGGCTCACTAGAAATACTATTAACTATATTTTCCCCTATGTTTACAAAAAAGTTGTTAAACACTGTTGCAATATCATCTTTCTCGTGATATTTTACATTTCCTTGAACGATGGACTCAATTGTTTTTGTAGCACTATTATTCTGTTTATAGCATGAATTAAGTAGGCTCCAAGTTTTCTTAACATCAGGTTTGTATTCAGCAAATTTGTGCGTGAAGTAGTTTTGTTTCGATGTACGTATTTGATTTGTCATATGATTTCTGAATTTGTTATACGTTTCTTTAGATATTTTTCCTTCGTATAATAAGGATAGGTACGCATGACGCTTCTTTATATTGATCACGATATCTTCAGTAATCCAGGGCTTTTGTATATTTTTCGGTGTGATGGTGCGTGTGATTATTGGAAAACACTGGTTGTATGAGGTCGTTAAATTTCGGTTAAATTTAGTTTTGCTTCTGCAATGCCAATCGCACTATTGTCCTGATGATTGATATCCAATGATGGCATTAAGCATTGTTCCCAAGTTCAATTCATTTACGCAACGATATGAGTAGGTTTCAGCATGCGGGCTGGTACAAGCATTATAGACATTCTTCTGGATGAGAAACACCGGGTAATGGTCTGATAACACCGGGTAATGGTCAGATAAGTCAGAAGTTATTATTCCGGTAAGAAAATAAGTTGGATCTAACACGAAAATATTATAGAGCAGTGTAGCAGATTCGGATGAAACACGTGTAGGTTTCGTGATGATTGGAAGTATTTAAACTGAAAAAACATCTTGAAGTTTGAAATTTGCTCACAGCTTTCATATTTTAGAAGATCGTAGTTGAAATCCCGGCAGATTAATGTTATTGTAAAGAGACTTGTTAAACAGAGACAGAATATTTTGAAGCTCGTTCAGGAAAGATACAGGACTAGCTGCTGGAGGCCTATATACAGATCTGAGTATAATCCGTTTACCATTTTTCGTTAGTTCTAGAAATAGAGTCTCAATATATCCACGATTCATAATTGCGCTTACAATTATTTTCGAAGAAATGTGTTTAGATATGTACGTACTGATGCCCCCGCCACGTTTATTACTACGGAGTGAGTGATAGCTGTAATAGTTTGGTATTTGAATTAGGTCTTTAGTTGAGTCATTTAGCTAACTTTCGGGGAAGCTAAGAACATCAAAATTGCAGTTCAGCTCAATGATGGTACAAGAGATTTAATCTATTTTCGGAAGAATAGACCTACAGTTTCAACATAATAGCGAAAAATCATAGCAGGTTGTTCTCATCGATTCCTTGAATTTTTTAGTATGGATGTATTCACAATTTTTAACATTGATGTATTCAATTTTGAACTTCCTTTAGGTTTGGATACAGTCTATTCAAATGATTGAGATCAACATGATCAGTCGTCAAAATTAATAAACAGTAACAATAATGTGGCGTAGAAAAAAAATTTAAAAAAGAGATACAGAGTCATGATACAACTAGGGACATTCTTACCTCTAACCAAATTAGAAGTAAAAGAAATAAAACCACACAGAGATTATTAGCCTACAGTATAGTGCGATTTTATACGGGAAAAATACGCCCACTCAGGTCTTGAGCGAGAACATTAGGAATCATAAATTACGTATAATGTAGTTACAAGGCTGTCAAACCAGTGGTATCCGCGCATTTAACGCATAAGATACAGCATATGACAAAACAAATTTAAAGTGAAGTGACATTGACGTTTAACGTAGAAACCTTAAGTACCTAAATAATTCTTAGACTTAGAAATATACTTGGTAACGCACAAATTAAGTCTGAGCAACAAATTCGATATTAGCACTCTATAAAACGAAAAGAGAGAAGATAAAAGGAAAAATAAAAATAAAAAGCAGATTTCGTAAGCAGAAAATCGAAATTATGAGCTCGATCTGGGTGCCTTGGAAAGGGAAAAAGGCGATTTTATCTGAAAACAAAGAGAAATCATGTGGATAGAAATCAAAATGATAATAAATCCAGTACGTTCGACCATAAAAATACTAATTAAAGTAATTTCTTCTGGGTATATATTGTCCTTAATAGGTACAAGTTAGTGAAGGTGTTGTTGCAGAGTTCACATACATTAGTTAATATCTGCATGAACGTAACTAAGAATGAGATAGTATAAAATTATCGAACATGAATTCATGGTATAAAATTATAAAATTTGGGCGATAGTGACATCTCTAATCAGTGACCGTTATATATTTTTGGAGGTTAGTAATAAGGTTACACGCAATTAATCTGACGGGCAAAATTCCACAAGAATGAGGTGGGATATCGAACACGGGGGAAGTCAAAGGGATACCTGACGCAGATGCCTTTGGAAAATATAGAGGGGGCAATTTTCGCATTTCTGGATCATTTCTGTTGAAGAGTAAGTGACATGAAATTTGTTTAATTGTCGGCAGCATACCAATCCCTAATTACTCAAGACATGCTTCGATGACATGCCCAGTTGCTGCATCAGGTATTGGTCGAGCTCATTTGACGTGTTAATCTGATGACGAATTAAATCAGGTTTTCCAGGGATAGATGCAAAGATGTTTCCGTCTTGAGTTCTCGGGATTCCGATTTTCTCCGGGAATTTTTTCTGACTACTCTGAAAATGTACATAATTCGAGCTCGTGAAAGTATGAGATGGCAGGCGGTCAAAATGTTGCGTTTTTTGTTATAATGCTTTAATTCGAAAGCAATATTTCTTTGATCTTCGTTTCCAGTCGCAGGTTTTCTCCCCATTCTGTTGGCTGACGTGATGTCTGTATCACTGAGGTCGATGTTGATTTTGTCCTTTAGAAGCTTGCAGACTGTTTCTTTACAGTTTTCTTTAGTATGTGACTGCGGTAGTTCCACCCAGAAAGGACGAGGCTGCATTTTCTCGTTTTGAAGCTCTCTGTGCTCAGCATATTTGTCTAAGCGATCTCGACGGGAGACTAGGTTATTTATTTTATTTTCACTTATTTCTTTTTGTACTTCTATCATTTCATCTTGAAATGTTTTTGTTACTGAATCGAAGAACTTTATTAGAATAGAGACCACTTCCTTGCCATCTTTTGTTAAGCTTGACATACCAGGATATGCGCTAAACTTTGCCTATGACTTACTGTTGGTGCTGTGTTTTTTGCTTTTTGGGGGCCATCTTGAAGATTGAGAGAGGATTCCTTGTGAAGATGAGAAGAATGTTTTTTTGAGGGACTAGTATACTTTTTGTTTCATAGTTTTAATCACGTTTAGTTTAATTCACATTTGGATCCTCATGGTGAGAGTGGGTACTTTTTAAGGCTAGAAGGTAGGTGAGTTTGGTGAGAAGGTAATTGCAAGTGAACACTTTTCAAAACTGTTTTCCACTTTCAAGATATAATGAGATTGAAAGCACATTCACGGGTACACAGTTTGAGTTTGGGGCTTCGGAAAAATCGCATTCCCTCACATTCTGTAATTCTCCATCTCCAAGAAGAAAAGAAACGAATAATCTAGACAGAAAACAACTGAAACACCGTCTTAAATTATTTCAAAGTAGTGAGACAAAGTTAACCAATAGCAGTCCATAAAAAACAAAGAACAACACTCACATCTAGAAACATGCAGAAAAGAAAAATGAAAAAATAATGGTAATAATAAAAACGACCTTCGTCCTGGTTCATTGTGCTGACAACTTTGTTGCTCATTACAGCTGACGGAAATAAGATAAAATAAAAATGACCTAGCGAACGTAAAAAAAGATAATTTCTAATTTTCTAACAAAGGTTGAAGGGAATGCTCTGCCACAAATTTTCACGAGTGGGGACGCAAAATAATTTCATTTGGTGATACACACAAGGAAAGTCAAGGTTTTCTACACTTTGATTGGTCAAACAAGGAAGTACAATAGTGAGAAGAGTGGGGGCGGGAGGGGAAGAGCGGTGGATAGTAGACTTGCTGAGCTAAAACTGACGGACAACGCACTTCAGAAAGGCCTCTTGTTATTGTTAGAGAATAGAGTATAGCACAACTTCGTTCACTCGTCGCCAGCTCCACTTTGTAGATCTTTCTTATAATTTCCACTGATAGTAGAAGATGAAAGCAGTTCATTTTTCCTTTTACAGTTTGATAGGGTAAGTTGTGTGTGTGGGCGTAGTGATGTGCCAGTTGTTTGGTATTCTGTTATGTAAGTAACATGGTTGTGTCATTGTGGTGGTACAATGATGTAGTTGCGATGGAATGGTGATGACGTTATTCACGTGATATGGTTGTGTTGTGTGGTGATACAGTCATGTAGCTATGATGGTGTGTCTGTGATTTAGTGTCTTTGCCGATTGGTGTAGTGGTCGTATGATTGCGTTTTCTTGTGGTGGGATGGCAGTGTGATTGTGTAGTGAGATGGTCGTGGTTTGATAGTGTGGTTGGGGTAGAAGTAGTGTCGTAGTGATATGCTTATATTGCTATATGGTCGCATGGTGTTATGGTGGAGTTTAATAATCGTTTGTTGTAGTTGTACAGTGGTATCGTGATGGGGTTGTGTGATGTTATGCTGGAGTTTTCCGGTTAAGTCGAGTAGTTTTGTGGTGTAGTTCTGAACTGGTGTGATGTAATTACATGGGTATTTTATCTTAAAGTTGTGTGCTGGTGTAATCAGGTAGTTTGATTTAGATCTAGAGTGATAAAAACTGCACGAAAGTTGTAAAGCAACTGTCCTAATTGTGACAATTTTTAGTGTAGATAAATTGGTCGTGCTAACCCTTACTGCAATGCTGTTTAATGCTGGTGTGGGGAAAGCGAGAAACTGACCTGCTCAGTCCCTCATCATTTTGTATTCTGTTGTGCAAATTGTGCGTTTTTTTCAAATGCTGAAGACGGGCAGCGTTTAACTCGTAAACTTCTTACCTGAGCAGTATTGGTGACCACATTTGACAGTTTTGTGTCATTGAATTTTAAAGTAATTATACATCCTTCATCAGAAGTGTCTACTGTATCTCGTGCAAAATCAGGATGGTTCATTGATAAGCAATGTCTCGCATTAAAACCGTCAAGTTTCATAGCGTTTGTGTATGTCACTTTGGTATACTTCTCTAGAGCTAAGTAGCTTTGATAAGCGGTAAACTCGAGCTGTCGCAAATAACTCTACGTATATTTCTTTGCAGGTGGAGGACATGATGCCAGCCAACAACCTGATGCGTCTCCTGATGTCGGTGCTGGCGGTGGGCAGCTGCCTGACTCCTCCTGTGGGGGGTCAGGGCATCAGCACATCTGGTCACGTGGTCGAACGCTATCCGGTCTGCGGGTATAATACGCACCGCGCTTCCTCACCATCAACGCCTCTGTTGTCAGCTTAGCAATGCTAGGAGTTGACCCACGAAATTTAGACAAGCTTGAAAATCCGAACTCAGGCTTCAGGGACCAAATCTTCATACCTGTGTCGACTGCCACAGACTGTTCTAACGTCCTCGAATGGAATAACTTCATTGGAAGGGCTGTTCAGGAGGAGCGTTGTCCTCATCTGTCGTCCCTTTCCATGCGCTCAGTTTACAACTATAATGAATACAGAGATGCCATAAGGGAATCCGTGTCTTTTAGATCAGATGACGTCATGTTGGGAAGTCGACGTCTGTGCGCCTCCTCGTCCAGTGAGTTTCCTTCCACTGTGAATGATGAAGAAGAGAAACTTGTTCAACTCTTCCAGCGTGGGGGAGAAGTGGTCATCGGGGAAGCTCGATGCCAAACACACACCGTGTCAGTTAATCTCAACACTAGCCCAATCTTCACGCCGAACTTCCATAGGGCTCTAAGAAAATTAAGCTCTGCAGCGAAAAACCCAAATGCAGAAAAAAGTCGAAAAACTTTTTCTGATTTCATCGAAGATTTTGGCACCCATTACCAAGACACGACACACTTTGGCTCACGGCTCCTGATAATGAAACTATTTGTTAAGAAAGCTACCAGCTCCTCAGAAAGAAACGAGCGACATCGCTGCGTCTCGTCGTCTTTCACGCAAAACTTACGCAAAAACTCCTCATTTGATGATGTTGTGGAACACTTCAACAGAGATGTCAGTCGGTGTGACTCCGAACGAGCTCCGGAGGAGCTCAACTCGCTGGGTCTTCCCCCAACCCGCATCATCACCGTGGGGACCGTCCCCCTGCCTGTTCTAAACCAGACCCTCCAGAAGCCCGTCCCCATCCAATACAAGCTCGAAAAAATAAACAAAATGTTCCAAGAAGAATGGTTTGACCGGTTGGGGTGTTCTGTGGATGGAGCGGTCATGCAGGAGTTCTTCGAAAACATGGCATCGCAGGAGCAACACGCTTCGAACGGCACGTCTTGTGCTAGGAAGGTCGGGTGCGGCTATAATGGCCATTGCAAGTTGGAAGAAAAGTGTTTCGCTGAACAACACAGTCAGCGGGGCTACATCTGCGTGTCCATCGAGCCAGGTGAGTAAATATTCTCTTTCTTTGGCATTGAAGAGAAGACTGAGCAAAAATGTTAGGAGAGGTTCTCAGAATTGCCCGAAGAAGTATTGCACTTGGGAGGAAATTTGAAGAATATAAAACAGGCTTCAAAATATATGTTCTTCACAGACCCAGTCGACTTTTTAACGTGCTGGTCAAGTTTAGAATTGTCCATTAATTTCGAATATCTCAAGGTTAGGAAAAAGTTCTCCACTATTTAAACCGAGCTGCAGGCTCGAACTCATAAATAGGGCTAGGTAAATGGGTCATATTTAAAAGGACCTATCAAGTTGTAGGATGAAGTACTTCAACAACCCTCGCTCAATGATAGACAAACATTAACAAAATTAATTGGTGTTATCAAATACTGGGTAAATTCGAAGTTTACCGATCATCAAAAATCTCACTTTACTTAGCACATCATTATGAACGTTTGAAATTTTTTTTAAATGTCATGTATTATTCTTCAAAATGAGAATATCAGTAGCTGCCTTCTTTCAATAAACTAATAATTCGCTGTACAAAATAATTACTATAAGTACATTTTCCCTCTAATTCCTTACCTTCGAGGTGCCAATATGAGGTGCTTTCGGTCATAAAACCGAAATTAGCGGTCATTATAGACTAAGGTGTTCGACAAAAGCCCTTAACAATTATTGACTGGTCGAAAATTCCAGCATAATCATATAATTTGAAATAGATGTAAATCCACTCTTTCTTATTGTTCATAAGCACGGTGACAAAACACTGTATCCTCTTCATTGGAACCAAGACTTGGAACACGGTAGAAGAAACAAGGTAGGGTCAAACCAGTCTTTTTATGTCGATCGTGTGACCTTGCTGATGTCATGGCAACGAACCAATAGCAGCACTCATATTGCATTTGATAGCACTGCTAGCCCCAAATCTAGCTCCTCTATTAACCAAACGACATGGCGTTTCGGTGACGTCATAAAGCTTGTTTGAAATAAAGCTTTTCTACTGGCTAGCCGAACAAGAGGAGGTGTATTTTCTCCCCAAGAAATGACCTAACCTTGTTTCCTCTACCGCGATTTGGAATTTGATCCATGCTGAGATCCTCGCAAAAAAGTTCTTACGAACCTTTCAGAATGAATCTTGAATTCCTATTTCTATAGAAATATTGAACATACAAGGTAATCAAGATAAATATATTCTGCTGTATGATTCAACTTGATAAGCTTATTTACCATGATAATTGACATAGATCATGAATCTTTTCTAGAATATAATGCTCTCATACATCCCATATTAACTATAGTTTTAAAATGAAATATAAAATCTGGAACGAATCCATTCATTGATCAGTCTAGCGTGATTTTAGGTTAAAAGAATTAGCCTAAGTATGTATAATTGTACACCTCAAAACAGCGTTGATTATCGGATGCCCTAGAAGCCACTGAACTCATTCGGGCCCACAGTAGCTATACTTCAATGATTCTATTGTAATAGCGTAAAGTAATATTCTACTGATGCATCACTTGTGGCAGAACAAATTGTAAATTATGTTGTGTTCAAGTATCCAGTTTACAGAGTGGACGCAGTGACGTCCAAGCAAGCAACAGACTGTGCACTGTTACATTTGTGCGGTGATGTACCTAGTGCTGGTAGTCAGGATACGGAGAATTCCCACTTTGAGCGACCGACCGTAGCATCACAAATAGTTCTGATTTATCACTCAATTCACTTGTAAATCGTTTATTATCTTGTTTACCCGTATGCTTTGGTTTGTTTGCTAGCTTGTCGCTGCCTACGCTCTGCTGCTAGTGATATCGTAAAATAAAATTCAGCACCTGGCTTCCAGTTATAATTTAGAGCAAAATTAAGCACTCTGCATTCATTGATAAAGAAACAAAAAAAACTTCTTTTGCACCAACATTAATCTAACTAATAATATTTTCAGAAAAATTGAACACATCAGCAGCCTATAAGCAACCATCGGGCCATGAGTGGTCTAATTAATCATGTATTGGTATTGTGCTTGGCGGTGTAACAGGCTAAGAAATGTTCGTTTGTTAATTCGTACATCCCTATGAAAATTGCCGGTATTATGAAATTGAGAATGAACGATGTGATAATTTGAAATTGACATTTTTATATTCATTCTGAAAACAAACACATTATGAATGAAAATATGCACTGACCTTTAAAAAATCCCCCACAAACAGACGTCTTTACACAGGCACAGCCACATGACACATCTTTATTGAACGTTCCATTATCACAACCGGGCTATCACATGTTTTTTTCAGCTTCTCAACCTAAAGGGAAAGAGAATGGATATCACACTTATATATTAAAAGACCAGGTGTCCCCTTATATATAAATAAATTTGTGTATATTTCTTGTGCATAACTTCTCCATGCTACAATAGGAATCTTGTTGAACACATTAAATTGGTTGGTCCATCTTTCTTTCACGCTCTTAAAGGATGTTTGATGACCGTATCTGGTATACGAGTTTTACCAGTGCACAAGTACAAGAACATTTTAATCGCGGGTACTATTAGGTTAAATATATTTGTTGGTCATCCATACCTGGAAAATTAAATCAAGGGAAATATAGAATC
Organism: Morinoia aosen; assembly: GCA_030386875.1. Classification (NCBI taxonomy): domain Eukaryota; kingdom Metazoa; phylum Arthropoda; class Malacostraca; order Amphipoda; family Talitridae; genus Morinoia; species Morinoia aosen. Next base: position 45,204,856 of record CM059580.1, read on the forward strand.
CCATCATTTTTTACGGGTTGTGTACTCTGGTAACGGTGTAAAATGACTCAGAATAATAGCAACCTGCATTGAATGCATATATAAAAATGTTTTACAGCTCCGTAATACACGAATTTATAATTGACATTCAAAGTGAAACTTCCATAAAATTCGCCCAAAATATGACGGCGCGAGTTTTATAGCAGATTTAGAATCTGTGACAAATAAATCTTCGACTAATTCACTTTGGGCTGAAATTTTTCCTATTTTTAGAATTAAAAAAAGGTCGGTGGTTGTCAATTCAACTTAAAACCAAAAAAATAAGGGGGCAAGGAAACTTGAGTCCATTGTTCTCGAAAATTCAACTCATCGCTGGGAAAATGTATTGCAAAATTCCAAACAAAATCGTGCCGGATAAATTTGCGAACGTATTCTGGCCCTCAATTAATCATATTTAAGGGGATCTACTACCCTGCACTTTACCAAATTTTCAAATTTCCCTGTACACATTTCTATTGCACCTAGGGGAACGAAAATGCAACAAAAATGTAAAATTCATTTCCAAACACATTTGCTTCCATAAAAATTTTGATTTCGCAATGAAAAAAACCTTATTGCGCGAACATATGAAATTATACACATGTTAGCTCAAATACCTACTCCTGCAATTTTCAATTTAGAAGCTTGATTTTGGTCTCATTCGACACGGAAAAACTCCGACATCTAAAAAAGGAAGTTTTTTAAATTTCGAATTAGAAGAAAATTCATTAATTTTTGGATATAGAGAATTTTTTGATGTTCCTAATTTTCCAAAAACAGTTGTTTTTTATTTATATTGCAACTAGGTAAACGAAAATGGATACTGATATATACAATTGAATTTTGAACACATTTGTTTCTATAAATTTTTTCGATTTTCTCAATAGAAAAAAGTTATTGTGCGAACATATAAAACTATATAAATTAGCTCAAAACGCTACCCCTTCTACAATTTTCCACTTAGAAGCTTGATTTTGGTCTCATTCGAATCAGAAAAAAGTGGAAACAGCATAAAGAAGCGGAATTCTATTTGAACTCCAAATTGAATTTTATGGTGACTTATTTGGTATTTTTTTGATAAAAACAATTTTTCTACAAAAAAATGCATAAAATTTCTTCTAATTTTAAAATTAAAAAAGCTTCATTTTCGAGTTGCTGGAGTCTTTCCGCGTCGAATGAGACCAAAATCAAGCTTCTAAGTTGAAAATTGCAGAAGTGGTAGGGATTTGAGCTAATTTATGTAGTTTGTATGTTTGCACAATAACTTTTTCCTTTTGCAATAAACGAAAAATTTTATGGACGCAAATATGTTCACAATTTGATTTTACATAAGCTGTATGCATTTGCATTCCTATAAGTACAATAGAAATGTGAACAGTGAAATTTGAAAAATTATGTAAAAAGGTGATTTCAAGGGTAGCAGCTCCCCTTAAAACTGTTAATTGTTGTAGTCTCAAGTAATTCATGGGTATGAATTTGCTGATGCAATGCTTGTGTGAGTGAATTGTATGAGGTGTTTGAATTGTGTGCAGGCAGAGCCGTGATCCTCGGAGGCTACGGGGAAGGTGGCAGAGTGCAGATTGTGGAGCAGGTGCACTTCAAGTCCTTCCCAGAGCTGCCAGTGGCTTTTGATGCTATTGCAGCGGCGACATCAGGGCAACATATTGTGGTGTGCGGGGGGTGGTCGGAAGATGGACCAACCGATATGTGTCACAAGATAAGCGTGGTCTCCCCGGGCAGTGGGTGGGAGGCCATGCCTTCAGCTCCGTTAGCTATGGCAGGACATACCGCAGTTTCAATAGGTCAGTCCATCGTCTGGTTCATTTATGTAAGCCAACTCATCGTGTTTGATGGAGAGACACAGACTTTTTCAATTCTCAATTTGCCTTTTAATGCAGACGATAATCATTGCTCAGTCACCAACGGCACCCACGCGTACATCGTGGGTGCTGGCGGTGGCAGGGATGAAATTTGGATGAACAAGAGGTCGATGGACGGAACTGAATGGCGGCATGTTGCTAACATCACACGAAGTCGGAAGTATCATGCGTGCCTCTGGTACGGGTCGAACATAATGATAACGGGAGGAGAGGATGCACGTTCCGATGTCGAGATGTTCAATACGGAGACTGGGGAAGTATGGGCGGGACAACCCCTCTTGACTGGACGACAGGGCCACCAGATGATGTTACTAGATGGAAAGCCAACTGTGCTAGGAGGTGGGGATAACAATTCGAACGAGTTGAATACGTTCGAATTTTTTCCGCTAGAGTCAAATCGATGGGAGAAACTGGAAAGGACTCTGTCGATTTCAAGAGACTACTTTACTCTTGTTGAGATTTGGGGAGAATTTTGACCCGCTTTGCACTGAATATTTTCTGCGAGATGCCCATCAAACAATTCAATTGATGTAATAGTAAATAGATCGTTTACAAGTCCAACAAAATTTTCTATACTTTGATATTAACCAGATTTCACTGCTACCAAACGAAGAACTAATATGTTTAACTATCACATTCTGTCAGTTATGCGCCTAATATTGTACTGACATATTTCTTATGTTGCAACACGCCCACACGATGTGTGATTTGTTCATTTGAGAGTATTGATGTGTTCTCAAAGATTTATTTTTCGCTTGTTTTGTTTTAGAAAAGTGCGGAGTGCACATCATGTGTTGCTGTTGCACATGTGCACAAAAATAAGGCGGCGTTATGTGCGTGTGTTGTGCTTGCCGCCCTTGCGCCTCACTAGTGTGCTGCTAGTCCCCAGTGTTGGTGTTCTGGCAACTAGTTTACGGAGTCTTGCTACTTATGTTATGCTTCTATTCACTAGTGGTTGGTTGTTGTCTTTAGCGGCCATTGTCAGTAGTAGGGGTACCTTGCTACGAGTATATAGCATCAAGAACCGTTAAATTAGTCATATTAGGTTTTTGTATATTTGACTAATGCTTACCAGTTAGTAATGAAGTTTCTTGCGGTATTTAATCAGAACCTGCTCGTTAGAAACACAAAGTGTTCGGGTCAGACTTGATCTAAGTAGCATTTGATTTTGGTGTTTTGGTGTGCATCTTATTGTCGGCTTATTGTGCGCTGATTCATTTACTCTGCATATTGATTTATTTACTCCTAGTGTTGACTCATTTACTCTGTGTTAACCCATTTAATAAATATATTGGAACGTTGATAAGCCCTCGTTTTCTTCAAACTTTCAACACTAGGCGGTTATCCAGTACCTAAATTCTTTAAAATTTATATCAGTTATAAATTTGAATTGAAAGACGTTGCCGTTTTGATATTGAAGATCAAAAACAAGAAAATATAAAATATTGAAGGGAAAATATTTGAGATTTGTCTCAAAATGCCTGGTATTCATGGTAGGAAATGATTGGTATCTACGATTCGGAAGATAATATTTGAAACATTTGAAGTCTGTTCTTCAAACCTCCACAGTTAAATGTGATGAATCTTGTATGAGGTGAGAAACAGTAAAATATAGTAAAAATGAACAACTCTCAACGAATTCACCCTAGTAAACCCACTTTGTTCTACAGGGTATGACACAAATGTATCCATTGACTGGTGAAAGTACATATATATGATACCGGAACCACATAACAGTTTAATTTTGATTTATTTCTTTAGTTTGTCTTGGTATCATATTTACACATATCGGTCATTGGACACATTTATTGTGGACATCCTGTATGATTGCATGAACTTCATGCAAGTTTGACTCGTAACATCGCTGTAAGGAAACACCCTCTCGTTGTCCGAAAATTGGATTCACCACATCGCTTGCTATCAATGAAGGCTGATGCCCCAACTTTTGGCTCCATCACATCGCTTGCTATCAATGAAGGCTGATGCCCCAACTTTTGGCTTCACCACATAGCTTGCTGTCAATGAAGGCTGATGCCCCAACTTTTGGCTTCACCGCCGCGGCGGTCAGGTGAGGACAGCAGGTCGCCGTGGCGAGGTGGCGCTGGGAGAGGAGGTCATGCCGCGGCAATCGTTTGGCCACATAGAGAACTGTGGCCAAAATGTGGAAACTGAACCTAGATTTCGTTCAAGTGTTCAGCAGCCGCAATTGGAGCTACGTTCCTTGGCTGAATGCTGAACGTCTGAACACCAATGGAAGAGGCAATGAACGCAGGATTACAATAAAGTGAATGTAGAACTGACAATTTGGTGGACAAATGTGCAGGTGGCCTTTGTGACTGGAGTGACGCACACGGTCAGGCTCGTACACCAGGCACACGTGCACAACGCACGAACATAAAGTCTGTTTTGAACTCCTGGGAGACACGTACATAGAAACGCAGCATTCAAATACACAACGCTACAACATGCATAGCAAGCACAAGAAAAGAAAAGAAAAACAGTTTATTTCCGATAGAGTTGAAATATGAAGTAATTAACTCTGGTTTTTAAAATATTTCAACATTAACATACTTTGTTGATAATTACACATTGGTATCGTAATGTCAATGTAAAATGTCTAAACAAAAAATGATTGACAGGAATGCGCAACAAAAATGAGTTCCGTTCGTTGCGTAATATGATTTTAACAGTTCATTTAAATGTAAGAAACTAAGAAAACACAATCCACGTTACGATTAGTTGAAACCACTTTCGGTAGTGCGCACTTATACTGAGATAAAAGCGAAAAACGCATTCAAATACCATAACATATAGATCCCTAATTGCTTCCATACATGGTTATCGTAATGCCCATATTAATTTTCGAAACATGATTCGGAGAAAAGCACGAAAAAAATGCGTTCCTTTCATTTCGGGAGTCGGATTTTGGTAACGCAATTTGAATACAACTGACTAAGAAAACATAACCTATGTGGCACATTGCTGAAAACCCTATCGTTAGTGCGTAATTATATTGTAATATGAGCCCACGGACATACGAACTAGTGATACGAGCATGAGGGATTGATGTTAAAAATTAAAATGAGCAGATTTGATTTATTTTGCGACCAAAACTATGAGGTCAACATTCGGGACTTAGGACAATTTTTCACTCTAATGCATCAACTAGTATGCCAAATGATGTTTTCGGGAATATAAAATTCACCGTAACAAAAGTTATGACATTTCCTGCTTACGCTAATAGTACTGGCACAAAAGAGTTCATGCACTGGAGTTAGAGACACGAGGATTGTTGTAGAACAGTAACCATAAAATTTGCAGCATAGCTGGAATGGTACAAAAAGTTAACTACCGAAAAATAGAATTGTCATAATACACTCACGAGCGTATGAAAGGGAAAGTTGTCAGACACGACTAACAAAAACATTGTATGGGAATAATGAAGTATTAAACAATTAAAAAATAAACACATGAAAGTTCTATAAAGTTTTTACATAAAAAGAATTACGTCGCATTTTTTAATGTTTCAATAGGAGCGAAAAGTGATGTCAAGTATCTTAAAATTTAAACCCTGACTTGATATTCACGCATGAGGATCGTGATACTCGTGCATGTTAATAGTAATTGTTGAAACAAATTGTTTGGGCAAAAGCAGGGGAAAATGCGTTTCCTTCGTTGCGTTGGTCTGATTTGATAATGCATTTTATAACAAGTGATCAAAAAACATTATCCATGTGATTCATTGTTGAGAACACTCTCGTTAGTGCACTACCATATCACAATTTGAGCTTCGAACATAGGAACGAGTGAAATGAGGGATTAAGGTTGAAAGTAAAACGAGTAGATCTAAATTAATTTGTGTTTTAGACTGTTAGGTTGACATTAGAGGATATTTTACATTGTTGCGTATCAATTATTAAGCTAAATAACCGACTCGGAATGAATTAAATATTTTACAATAACACAAAATTATGCTTCCTGTGCTACTAACATTGACACTAAATAGTTCACCGGATTCAAATACATGAGAAGGATTGTTGTACAATGCCAAGCATAACATTTGAAACATTTCTGGAACAAAAGGAGAAAGTCGAAACAACCTAAGATAGTGTGGCCAAAATTTACTCAAAGAGTGTAAGGGACGACACATTGTCACACAAGGTTAACAAGAGCATATAAGGAGGGGAATATGTTCTAATATATTTACAGATTATACACACATGCATATATATACATACACATATATAAACATATATACACACATACGAGCGTCTCATGTGCGTGCATACATGTACTTAATATTCGCATATAAGCAATCATATTGTAACTGCATATTACAAAGATGTCTTGATTGTTGTATAATGTAACGAAAGATAGGATGTGTAGCAATAAAAGTTCTTGACTTCTTTTCCAGTACGTACTGCAGTTCATACTTATTGCGTAGACTCAAGATAACGAGCAATTCTAGTTTTGAATTCTCTTAATGTTAGAGGGGTTTTATTGCTCAGGGGGAGTTCGTTCCACAGTAAGGCGCCTGATACTGGCAGAGCTTTCTGTCCAATGTTAGATAAAAGGTACTTGATTAAGACATCATGTCTCCTATTCGGTTTTAGGATGGTGATGGTAGGGGGAGGGAATTTCACTATTTCAGCATTGCTCTGAGGAAGATATAAAGAGGAGAATACGTATTGGGATATATGCACCAGAAACTTTTCCTGAATAGGAGTCCGGCCGAGCTTATTTAGGAGAGGTGTTACGTGATCATTCTTTTTTAATTTATCTCTGCATACAACCATAGCTGCGAAATTCGATCATTTTTGTAAATCTTTTTGAAGATATTGCGGTACATATCTCCATACCAGGCTACTATAGTCAATATGTGATAAAGCCAAAGATTGAACGGCCAATAATCTAGATTCTTCGTCATGCATACTTTTTATGCGATTAAAAAGCATTGAAGTCCTGTGAATTGTGTTGCAGGATAATCAACGTGGGATTTGGACATGTTTCTATCGAACCAATTACCTAATTTTTTTTATTTTGTCTGATGGATGAATTTTATCATTCCCAACCGTAGGAGTTAAATTTAGATTTCGAATATTTTTTATTGCATCTTATGACCCAAAAATAATGAATTGCGTTTTACTCGCGTTTTACTTGAGACCATTTTGGTCATACCATGACTTGAGGCTGATCAATAGGGCTTCAGCTCCAATTTTCGTTTGCGGTATTTCTGATACAGAGCTTGTCATTGCAATTTGAACATCATCTGCATACATAGAAATTCGAGTGTTAGAAGGCATTGGAGGGAAATCGTTAATGAAATTGAAAACTATAGCGGACCCAGAATGGATCCTTGAGGGCCACCAAAGTTATTTTGAAAGGATGGGGACAATTTGTTATCTAAGAGGACTGCATGAGACCGATTTGATAGGTAGTTTTTAAACTAATGCGTATCAACTCCTAAGTTCAATATTTTCCGTAGGAGTTGATCATGTTCGACGCTGTCGAATGCTTTAGAGAGATCGAGTTGTAGCAAAAGTGTTACATTTTTGATCGATATTGCTGTAAATTTTTTCAGTGATATTGAGCATGGCATGGCGTCTTGAGTGCTAGTGTTCCTCCTCTATGCATATTGATTTCGATGAAGTAAATTTGAATCGTCCAAGTGAGATGACAGATGATTCGTTACCAACTTTTCCAATACTTTGGACAGGTCAGGTAAAAGGCTAGAGGCCAGTAATTTGACGCTGTATTTATGTCACCAGTTTCATACAGCGGCCTAATTATGGAGTGCTTCCATTGGTTTGGAAATTCATGAGTTGCTAGTGAAGTGTTGATAATCAAACGAATCAATGGTACTCTGACTGAAAAACTCTCTTTGATGTACTAAAGACTGATTCCATCATGTCCGACTGCTTTTGTGTTTTTCAATGACTACAAGATATTCCTTAACTCTGGTAAATCGAATAGACGTGGCCTCCACAGGGCACCAGCCTTTGAAAGTGCAGTAGGGCATGAATTTTCAACTGAGAGTTCATTTGGATTGGTTTTACTTACTTCATTGAAAACTTTAGCACCTACTTTTGAATAGAATGTATTAAACTCCGTGGCTTTTTCCAAAGGATTTTCAAAATTACTTTTGCGGCTTGAATTTTCATATTGAGGTAATTTTCCCAGGTACGTTTTCGGTTATTTTTTGACTTTAATAGTTCTTGGTTAAAGTGAATGTGTTTTGCTAGTGTGATTTTCTTCCAATGAATCTTTTGAAGTTTTTCACATCTTTTGTATAGAGTCCTGTTCGACCTATTTTCTTTATACTCTCGCAAGTAAGTTTTCTTTACTCTGCTCAGCTTTTTATTTCGTTGATAATTCACACAGTGCGTTTTAGCTTAGTTTTTTGGTGATATAAGGCGCGCATTTATTGAGAGTTGCTGTAAAGTTCCGGTTAAAAATTGAAACATGAATGTCCACATCGTCATATTGCACCCTACTCTGAAATCCGGTGAACCTGTTTAGGAGTTTTTCATGAGATAGTTTTGGTGAATATTGACTTTTCAAACGGTAAGTCATCGAAAAATAGTTTTGTTTTTCTTTTGGAACATTAATTTTACATTCTACAGAGTGGTGATCGGCCACAGAGGGTGATATAATAATACTAAGTATTGCCGTAGGTTTATTTGTAATTGCCAGATCGAGGAGAGTTTTGCAGACTCTTGTAACGCGAGTCGGTTCTATGACCATTTGTGAACGGTTTAGTTTATACAACAGTTTGCTGAGCTAATTTTTTCCGTTAAGCCAATATTAAAATTGCCGAAAGCAATGAATTACTTTTTTTGTAGCTATAATTTTTTTTAAATTTTTTCAATGAATTCTTGTAGGTGAAGGAGCCGATGGATGTCGGTAAAGACTGTAGGTGATAACGGATTTATATTCATTCCTTTGCACTTTTAACCAAACCAATTCTATGCCCTCGCTCACTTTATTTGTTATGGTATAAACAAAAAATAAATTCCTTTCATGTAACATTACCTGACTAGTCATCTCTTTATAATTGTAAAGCATTCACGTAAAAAATTATATACTTGTTCTGTGATCATCCATTTATATTTAAATAAAATGCTTATCAACTAATGACCGTTCTGTTAAAACTTTTTAATTAGAAAAACTTGTAATTTCCGTAGTCCTCATGCTTCTGCTCGTCATAGCCGTGTGGCTTTCGAACCCGTGCGGGCAAACCCGGGTTCGAGTCCCGGCGCTGGTGGCGATTTTTTCTGTTGGGTATAGGGGAAAAATTCCTAGCACAATACCCCACTCTACCCAGGTGTGTGAAATGGGTACCGGTCTTGACCGGGGGAAAGCGTCTTGGCATCCTGGTGTTAGTTATAAGGCATTTGAAAATCCGATATACGAGGTGATATGTATCAGGCTTGAATTGGAAATAAAGCATCCGTAGATGCCTTCATTATTATGATATTGAATTTTTTTCATACTTCCTTGAAATGATATTTTTGAATATCTGCCGAAGCAAGCCATTCTAATATTATTTCCTGACGTCAAGAATTTCAAAGTTTTGTGTCATATACATGTAAACTGTCATAAGTGTTTTCACATCACAATGAAAATGCATCGTCAATGAAATTGTGTTGTCTCTTATAATTACAATTACATGTGTCATCAAATGTAGATTAAGCAACATTAGGAGTACATTGCCCTCAATAATTTCTTTTCGACTAGTGACATGAGTATCACAATGCTCCTTCAAAATTGATTGCGTCATCAAGCAGAGCTCTGAGTAACTCACCCACCCACATGAGGAACATGAATAAGCCTGAGCCTTTCCCTGACTCGATCTCAGACAAATATAATGTCAGTACGAAAAATAAATTTGCGTTACTTGCAACAGACACAAACAGTGATTGCGACATGCCATTCTTTTCAATCAATTCTCAACTTTCCAGTGAGTACGCAGGAACCGAGGAAAGTCAAGCTAATACCGATATATTCAAAACTATTCACAAAAAAATCAAATCATTCAAAAAAAATCTGTTGCCTCTGCCAGGCCTCCGTTGAACGATCAAACCGATACTGCTACCGCAAAACCAACAGTGAATCAAATTTGCACACGCGTTGCAAACACACTGGACGACTTGAAACGATCGCTCAAAATGGAGCCTGCTTACACTGTAGGTGACGGACACTGTCTCCTCCACGCCGTAACGACGCAGCTTGCTTCACAACAAAGATCGAAATGGGACTATACATCTCTGAAAATAGCCATCAAAACTGAGAGCTCCAGAAACAAGGACCAGTATGCAAAATTCGTTGACAAGAACAGTGGCAGTTTCGAACAACTCATCGATAAATACATCAATAGAAAAGTCTTCGATCACGCAGTTGGAGACCTCATACCCCAAATACTTTCTAATGTGACGAGAACACCAATTCACGTATTTGATGAAAGAGAAAATGGGATTTGGAAGACGACAATCTCCCCTACATCAAATGCTCTGATAAACTGTCCTCCGGTAAACATACACCGGAAACAGGACCACTATAGCGCCCTCTTGAAAATGCGTGATGAAAATCGTGTTGCTCCCTCCCTCATCTTGTGACAAAAAAACAGTGATCAAATTGAATTTGAAGCTGAAATCACAAACAATGAACGCGGCAATAAAGACCTAGAGACGAATACCAAATGCCCTGCTAGACCTAAAAAATGCAATAACTCCACTAAAGATCTGCCTATTGAGATAAATAACATCAAAATATTACACATAAATGCTCGCAGTCTCAATGGTAAAATGGATGACGTACGAGTAATGTTGATCACTAACGATATCGATATTTTATGCGTATCTGAAACATGGTTCGATTCACGAGTCGAAAGCTCATATCTCAGCATTGCCGGGTACACATTGTACCGTTATGACGGAGTCAAGAGTAATAGAGGTAGCGGTTCATGCATTTTCATCAAAGATGTCTACTCTACATCCTTATTTCCGATAAAAGAAAAATGCGAAGACATAGAAATGGTTTGGCTCAATGTTCAGGTAAACAAACACAAGTCTTTCATTATCGGCAGTCTTTACAGACATCCGTCAGCATCTCTACGTCCAACATTAGATTTCATTGAAAATACGTTTAAATTAATCTCTGCAGCCAAAAAATCTTTCTATGTTTTCGGAGATTTTAACGTAGATCTGACAAATAAAAACAACAAGCTAAGCAAGATGCTGCACAGACTTAATCTTTCTCAAATGGTCCAAGAACCAACGCGAATTACCAACGCTTCCAAAACTCTTCTTGACCTAGCAATTACAAACAATCCCCATGCAGTACTCAGCACAGAAATCTTACCGTCCTTTTCTGATCATCATTCGGTAGAATGCCAAATAAATATTGCAAAAGAGAAACAGAAATTTAGTTACATTTCATATCGCATGAAAAACCACTACTCCCCTGAAATATTTCAAGAAAAGCTATTAGACAGATGGAGTGAATTTCAAGGCATGGAAAACACCGATGATGTCAATTTACAAGTTTCGCTTTTCAACGAAAATTTCGTATCGGCTCTTAACGAATGCGCACCTTTCACTACGAAGAAAGTTAAGCCAAGAATTTCTAAATGGATAACAGATGAGATAAAACGGTTGAGCAGAGCTAAAAGAAATTTGCAGCGTGAGTACAAACTGAATAAATCAGACAGTACGCGTCAAAAATTATATAAAGATCATGAGAAGATCCTACGAAGAAAAGTTAAGGAAGCAAAACGGGACTACTTCCACAAAGAACTCTTGGCGGCAAAACAAAACCCAAAAAGAACTTGGGAAATCATTAGAGAAGTTGCTCAGTATAAAAACTCAGAGTGCAAAAGCACTTTCGACAACCCCTCAAAAATGGCTAATGACTTTAATACTTTCTTCTCAAAAGTTGGCGAAGATGTTTTCAATGAAGTATTCAGGACAGTTTCAGACACATCTACAGGAGCAAATCTGAGCGATGTATCATCCCCAAATAGTAGAAACAAATGGAGACCAAAGCCGGTTAGTGTCATAGAGTTACGAAAAATCTTATACTCACTAAAGAATACCAAAGCGACTGGACATGATGGCATAAGCCTCCAACATATAAAAGACAGCTTCCCTGTCACAGCACCCCTCATTCGTTTGATAATAAATACATCTATAGCCACAAACAAGTTTCCCGACCAATGGAAATTATCCATTATTAAGCCATTACATAAATCTGGTGATATCGACATAGCGTCAAACTACAGACCAATCAGTCTCCTGCCTGTTATGTCCAAAATATTAGAAAAAGTAATAACAAACCAGCTCTCGTCTTACATAGACGAGTCACATCTACTGCATCGCAATCAATATGCTTACAGAAGGAATACCAGTACTCAGGACGCCCTGTTAAACATAACAGAAAAAATTTACAATGATATTGACCAAAAAAAATTAACTCTCTTACTATTGCTTGATCTCTCCAAAGCTTTCGACAGTGTTGAGCATAAGAAACTTCTACAAAAAATTTCAAACCTCAGAATTGACACTCAATGGTTTGAAAGCTACCTACTAAACCGCTCTCATGCAGTGTGCTTGAATAACAAAATGTCATCATTCATACCAAACAATTTTGGCGTTCCTCAAGGTTCAATCATCGGCCCGCTCTTATTTTCAATTTTCATCAATGATTTCCCCACCATGCCGGCAAACACAAAAATCTCAATGTATGCTGATGACGTACAAATTGCCATGACAAGCTCAACAGCAGATTTAAAAGAAACACAAGCCAACGCTGAAAACCTTATGAGAAACCTTAAATTGTGGTATGACCATAATGGCCTCAAACTTAACGCAAGTAAAACGCAATGCATTATTTTTGGATCACAGAATGTGACTAAAAATTTACCACCATTCAAGCTAACATTTGGAGACGATACAATTGAACCAGTAGAGACGGTAAAAAATCTGGGTGTTTGGTTTGACAAAAATATGACTTTCAATTCACACGTCGAAACAATGTGCAACAAAATAAACGGAACCTTAATGTTCTTTCATCGCATTAAGAACACACTTGACGAAAAATCTAGGTTGTTAGTGATTCAGTCTTTAGTTTTATCGCGCCTGGACTACTGCAGTCTTGTATGGGGAAATTTACCTCAATATCGTCAGGAAGAGTTGCAAAAATGTCTAAACTTCGCCGCCAAAGTGGTGTGCAAAGGAAATTTCAATAAATACGATCATGTCACCCCTCTTTTAAGAAAACTCGACTGGATCCCAATACCGAATAGATTCATGATCCAAAAAGCTCAACGAGTGTTCTCCTCTCTGTACCTCCCCCAAAGTAATGCAGAGGTGGTAAAATTTTTTCCATCTAATATCCCAAACAAAAAACCAAATCGGAGGAATGATGTTTTAGTCAGTTACCGTTCATCTAGCGTGGGACAAAAAGCTCTCTCAGTTTCTGGAGCTTTTTTGTGGAACAAGCTTTCCCAGCATATCAAAAACTCTAAAACTGTAAAAGAATTTAGAGTAAATGTGTCACGTCATTTTGCATCTCTATAGACCTGCAGCATTTCGGTGTGAATTTCCCATTTACCAGAAATTTTAATTTTCCTGAAATTTCTGTTAGAAAATTAGAAACTATTTCATTTTACGTTTGCTAAGCCATTCGTGCATTCATCTTAACTATTTCTGTCGACAATAATGAGCACCCCAGACGTGAGTTCAATACAGCAGAATGAACGTTTTTTCCATGATTAGGAGCATTTCCTCATTTTTATTTTGTTATTTTTTCTTCTCTGTGTTAATATTTAACATCCGTATGGAAAACATACTCTGAAATACATTTTGTGTGTACACCAATATGCAGGTTTATAAATGTGAGGATTGTGCAAAGTTTATAATGAATTAAATTTTGGCTAACGTTGTCTCGTTATTTCAAAATCATTCCCGAAGATGTTTTCAATCGATTTCGGCTGAGCTGGGGGGAGAGGTTAATTTAAGCATTTTCATTTAGTCTTTTAATATTTTTCCTTGCGTTCAGTGCACACCAGCACTAAACTTTAAAATCGAAAAAAACTGTTAATTTCTGTTATCAAAATTATCACTTTGGACCATTGCTTAATCTACCTATATGTGCCAAATTTTGTAAATATTCTCCACTCAAATGTGATATCCGGCCACAATGTTACTCCATTTTATCCCATGTACACATGTCTGTATAATGCTGAAGAGTTGTGTTGTTTCTTGACTGTAACCTGAGTTTTCTTAAAAATTTCTATGAAGAAACTAAAAATCAGTTCATTTTACGTTTTCCGAAGTCTTCTTTTCCTTTTAGTTATTTTTTTTTCGAATAATTTCTTAGGATTACAATGAGCTCAACTGTCATTATCGGTGTAATAGATGGTAGGTTGTTTCTATCCTCTTATTTTATATTTGTATTTTTTTCTTATATTTCATTCTCAATAAGGACATATATTAATATGTGTGTGTACGTATATAGGTATATATATATCTACATAAATAGATATACATGTTTCTATTTCATTTCTTTACACAAAAACCATCCGGTTAATAAATTTTATTGCACTAGCGAAATGATTCAAAAATAGATCTCCCACTTACACCAGAGGACGTCTCTGTGAATCGGATAAATGACAAATACAATTAATGAAATCAATCGTAATTTGAGCGTATGAATCGTGGTAAAATTATCTTTCTGTCCGTATGTTGTACAAGCAAATTTTGATGTTGAGTATATGTTTGTTTGCGCATTTCTGCCAAAATTTTGTAGATATTTGTCAATCATGAGTGGTAACTGGCCTACACTGTATCTCCATTTTATCCCATGTACCCATGTCCGCATGATGTTGCAGAGAATATCGAGAAGATATGATATATGATATATATTGAAGATATATGTTTTTTTTTTGTTGTTCCTCAGCGGTAACTTGAGTTTTCTTAAAATTTCCTTTAGGAAATTAAAAAACCATTCCATTTATACGTTTTTCGAAGTCCTTTTCTATTCCTTATCTTTCCTCAGGTTATTTCTTACGATTCATCAGAGCTTGGGCTGTCATTTTAAATATTGAAAGAGTAAGATTATTTTTCATGTCTATTAGCATTTTTCTTATATTCGTTTTCAATACGTATATATATGAATACGTGTGTTGGTGTGTGCGTGAGTATGTACGTGTGCGCACGCAAACATAAATGTTTATGTATCAGTGTAAAGATGCACACGTTTCGCACACATATATGCGCACATGTACATATATCGGTTTCTATTTCTACTTTTTGCATAAAAAGCAAAACCTCAAGACACATTACATTTTACCTAAAGCTCTGCGATCAGTTAACACTGCACCAAATTTCAGAAATAAACAAATTGATTGCGCTTGCTTTATGATTTATAAATCGATCTATCACGACCCCGAAGGGCATTTCTGTGAACAGAAGAAATTAAAAAGTATAAACAGACAAAGGAAATAAAGCACTCGTGCAAAAATTATCTCTATATTTGTATGCCGAACAAGCCACGCATTTCAATTTTGAGTGTAAGTTTGTTTACGCATTCCTAGATGTGCGTGCTGTGTTGCGCGATGTTCTTTACAAATTATTTCGAGACTATCTTTTTCTCAATACTTGATTGTCATTTACGGTGTTGTTTCAATCTAGTACGGTGTAGCGTTTTTTTGTATTTTTCCTACTTCGATGATCTTATAAATAATTCGAAAAATACTAAAGAATTCTTCGAAACTGCCAAGTTCTTAGTTGAAATTATCGAAGTAGGAAAAAGGCAAGAAGCGCTGTACCGGAATCTCTTGGAATATAAAATATCCAAGAGATAATATTTCTCATTTCTCATTCAACTACCCTTGACAGAGTTAAACTATTAGCACGACCCGTATGGTTTGTCTATTAGTACGCCTCGTATATTTTTTCTATTAATATGCCTCGTATGGTCTATCTATCTGTACACCTATGATAGTATTGTCTAATATTACATCTCGTATAGTTTGTCTATTATTATGCCTCGTACGGCTTATCTATTTGTACACCTCGTATGGTTTGTCAATTAGTATTCCTCGTATGGAACTTTGTTAGACTATTAGCACACCACGTGTGGTTTGTCTATTATAGTACGCCTCGTATATTATGTCTATTAATATGCCTCGTATGGTCTATCTATTTGTACACCTCTGATAGTTTATCTATTAGCACACCTCATATAGTTTGTCGATTATTATGCCTCGTATGGCTTATCTATTTTTACACCTCGGATGGTTTGTCAATTAATACTCCTCGTATGGATCTTTTGTTTTAGGACGTCTTATGTTAAGGAACTTTTAAAAGCCAATATGTTGGCATATGTATCTCATGTGACAACTTGGAAATAAACGGTTTTGTTTTTTTGTTTTGTATGCAGGGGATCATGGCTGTATTTTGCCTGTCACCCTGCAACACACTATTACTTGAAGTCCTGACTTTGTATGTATTGAATAAGCTATTGATGTACTGATGTGCTGATTTACTGATGTATTAATCGTATATCACATTTGCGTACACATCTGCCGGGTGTCATCACAAGATGGCAGTAATATTTTTTTGTTTTTTTTTGTGAAATTATTGCTGATTGTTCCTTGTGTTTTTTTATTTTTAGTAGTTATACCTATATACAATTTGCTCCTACATTTTAATAAATTAAAATTTTTCAAAATCTTTAATTCGAGAAGAAAAAATTTTTGGAGCTCTTCATGCGAACTACATTTCTTAACTTTTAAACACCTCATTAAATTGAAAAACATAGAAGTCCACAAACTATTTTGATTTCATGGCAAGTGTTGGACATGAGCCCACACTGCGATGCCACACAAATTGCTGAAATACTTCATGCATTAATCTAAAGTCATTTTTTTAGATTGCCTTAAAATTACAGTCTGCGCCAAAGGACCAAATCCCGTGAAGGCTGTGCCTGAGGTGAAACGTGCATTACAGCAGAAATGGCTCCTTACGTACGCATAAAACAGTGCTTGGTGGCTAACTGTGGTGATGGTTGGATTGTAGCATGTTGCACGGCAACGTTGAACAATCATCTATATTGGAAATGAAGTGTTTAACTTTCTTGAAGATGCATAAGGGATCCAGAATACCGCAGAGGACTTAGTGGGTGTCGAGCATTTCTGGCTTTCAGGCTATAAATTCAAGTGTCGCCATTCAGAAATGCCAGAAAGTTATTGAAATCTTCAGCAGTTCCAAATAGAGCTGTCCAAGACCAAGGTAAGGTGATATTTTCAGTTGTAGCCTATCGTTTATTGTAAGTCAACGCAGTATATTATAGATTTATTAATTGAAAATTGGTTTTCTAATATCCATATTTTTTTAAAATGAATGGATCTCTAACTGACCCATAGTAACACAGCGTTAGTTAAGGGTAGAAATTATGCGTGTTTCAGTGTTTGTGATGAACAATATAATGAAAAATAAATAACTTTTCTAGTTTAAACTAAATTGACTCGTTAGTTGCGATGCGTTAAACTGAAGTTCAATATTCAACTTAAATTTAAGTCAACAGTGATGAGAAAATTTGTAAATATCTAACATTAACTGGGTCTGTTAAATACCATTCATCTAGAAAGGTTGTTAGAATTTTTCAAAACGACCCATCGATGAGTCGTTTTGCAGCAGAAAAAACCTAACTACGACCCACCGGTGGATCATACCGCAATGAATGCACTAAGGAATGCAGTAGACAACCCAAAGCTTAATTTACATCAAGTTGAAGAAATTGTGTGCTTTTTATGCAAGGTTTAGTTACAAATGCCCTTAAATAAGTAATAATTTTTAAAGCGAATTGAAATAGCCTTAAACTTGGGTTTATTTTTATATTGGTGGTAAACATATTAACTGATAACCTAATTTATTAATGAAATTGATTGTGTTATATCAAAATGTAACACAACCTAAATTTTTCATTAGTAGTTTTCTGAATAAGTGACAGTTACACACCATGAATGCGCATCCATTATCTTTTACCCAAATTCTCTCAGTTTGCTAGCATTCAAGCAGATTTCAAATTTCTATACCTAAAGTGTACAGTCTGGTAAAAATAATATGACTAGTTACAATTTTTTTAATTAATGGTCAATATTTGCTTTAATGCGCTCAACGATATTTAATAATTTGTTCCCATAAATCGATTATAGGACACATTTTAAATGTTTCACACCAATGAGGTTTTGCTCGCAAATGCTTGCTTCTCGAGATATAACTCCAATAACGTACAGGTAAGAATAACGATATACAGTCGGCCGCGTAGTCGCAGCATTGTTGGAACCCGCGCAGTTTTTTGGTGCGAAAACATCAGTCTCGGTATGGCTGAGTTGATAGAGTTATTTTAGGTTTATGAAGGTTAGTTTAGGTTAGTTTAGGTTAGTTTATTTAACTCCCCTAACTTTACCTAACCTAACCTAAAATAACATAACTTAACTTAGCCATACCGAGACATGTTTACCGCCAAAAACTCGGGCTTCAACAATACAGCTGCGACGCAGCCGACTATATAATGTTATTCTAACCTGGAACTTTATTCATGTTTTATTTTGAAAAGTTAGCATTTGCGAGCATAATGTCTTTCGTTTAAAACGTTATAGAAATGTGTCCTTTTCCCGATTTATGGGAACAAAATATTAAATATCATTGAACGCATTGGAGCAACTATTGGCCAAAATTGTTTGAGGGCCATTTATGTTTTTATTTCTCATTTTTAATGTTTTCCGTAAACAACAAAATAAAAACTACCCAAGACTACACCTGAGTTTACTGAGAATATCGAAAAACTTCTTGTCCCAAAACCATTGGCCACACCTGTAGGTGCATGGATGAACCTTTCGATAGGTCGTCTTGGGTTGTTAGCCTTGTGCATATAAGTTTAATACTAATTGTTTTAATAAGCCTATGTTCAATATTGTTTCAACAATCATAAGAGTTTGAATTTATACCACCGCCTTTTGTTCAATATTGTTTCAGTAGGAATAAGAGTCTGAATTTATACCACCGCCTTTTCATAGTCAGAACTTATGGGCTAAATCATTTGTAATAAAAAATTTAGAAACACGCAATTATTTGCATGAAAATTTTTGAAAATTTATTGCTTTCCTCTGAGAACGGTTGAAGCAAATTAGGTCGATAACTTGGGGGGACGTTGCTTCAAAGAAAGCTTAAAATTTGAACTGTTTCGTGTTCCTCAAAAACATAATTTACTCTCACGTAAGCTCTAAAATCTATAAAAAAAACCGTAATAAATGAAGTTAGAGACAAACTCGTAAATCCATGCCTAATCGGTTTCGACATCGTTCCTGCAACCATGACAACTGTGACTTTCCGAAGAGAAATCCAAGAAAATTGTCTGCCTCTGAGCTCGTTACACCCTTTGAGTATTTTATCACATGCAGGACATGAGTCAGCATATTTTTCTACAAACTAAATGCGCCTCATTCATGAAATAAAAATTGCAGATGTGTTCATGAATGCGGTCACGTTTAGGTATAGGGAAGAAAATTTTGTAGAAGTGTAGCCAATGCAACTGGAATTTGCTGCTTTGGCTTTCACTGTCCCCACCACGTATGAAAAAGGTTTTGTAACCTTTAAATATAAGTTAGAGCTACAATCTTAAGAAGTACCGCAGCTTGGATTAGCAGTCAGTTCAAGGATTCGTGCACTTTTGACATCAGCGGCGAATTTAGATCATCTAACAATAATGACACCGTCCGTTTTCGTCTATCACGCTTACGCATTTCAATCTGTTATTATCATTCAGTTTGTTATTTATTATTAATTTTACATACAACTAACCTTTTTTTTTTCTTTTAGTGAAGTAAACCCACCAGTCCGGACTGTGAGAACTGATGACTTCCTTAGTTTGATGAATAACTAATGTGGAATTGTTCACTTACGTTAAAGACGCTCCAATGCAAAGTTAAATGAACATGAACATCAAATGCGGCTGGAAGAATTATTCAGAAATAAAAAACAAATTGTAAATTTGATGAAGAAATGAAATTCAATTCGAGATTTTTATAAGGATTTTCATGGAATATCTCTGAAGTGTCGTGAATTTCTCACCACAATAATGCGTCCCATGTCATAAGCCTCGTATAACCATCAATTATTTTGTGGTGATAAAAGGATTCTCTTCATACGTAAAATAATATCTAATTTATACTGAAGATATCCAGGGTAAATAAAACCATAGCATTACTTCAAGCATCGTGAAACCCCAGCAAAACAAGGTTGATATACTCGTAAGTAATGTTCTGACGGGTGTTTATTTACTCCGACAGCAAACTCAAAGTATTCGTAAACTTTTAAATCCGAGATATGTAACAGATGCACGGGTAGCGTGTTCATTGCATGCCTCACAGCGGTGCTGCTCATAATGACACTATTGCACTTTTGTGTCACAACAAATTTGGATGGAAAATTTGTGCTCTAACTAGACGAGGTTTGGGCCGGCACGGCATTATCTTACTTTAGTTACCCTTATTTTATTTTCAGGGTTATCTTTTCAGTACCTTTAATGCGTATGCTACAAACCTCGCTAACCAGAAGGAAGACACGGAAAAAAAAATAGTGATACTTTACGTAACTTTTGGAAGACCTAACTGGCCATCTTGGTGGATGGTGGGAGTATTATTTAATGCCGACTTTACGGCAGTTGATGAACCGTGCAGGGTGATTTATGAGTTTGAATTTCAAGTGTGCTTTTTAGTTAATAAATTTACTAAGAATTTTAAAATAATTTAACGCCAGCGAGTAAAGTACGGCTCGCGACAACCCTCATACTCCCTTTAGGCGAATGCTTCCCACAGAATTTCAATACACCCAGTGGGATGTATGATACCTTCATAAAATGAGGATGGGACAAAAATTTAGGGCCTGTAACCTAACCTATGAACGTGGGAATATTTTAATTATTTTTCCAAACATATAAGACTTATGAACAAGTAATATATGCCGTCAGTTTCAATTTTTTTGAAAAAAAAAATCGAGAGTGAAAGAGTTCAGGCGCGTACTCGCCAACACTTCTGAAATCATAAGCAGTAGCGCAACCCTGTTTTATTTTAAAAGAGGGGGGAGGAGGTGATGTTACGCTGCTGGCGCTGCGAGAAGGTCGAGGTGTAGGTTTGTTTTTGGTGTGCGCGATCCGTCATAAATGACTGGAATCGATAATTTCCTAAAAAATATACTTCAGATGTGGATCATAAACAAATACGAGTATATCCAACCCAACAGAGCCCGAGATTGAAATACTCTCAATCTTGTGCGCTGGCGAAACTCTTGTAAAAAAGCCATTAAGCTTCCTTGACAGCGTGATAAAATGGCAGAGCAACTGAGCTTCAACATGGCTTTCCCATGATTTCCCATGCTATTCTATGGCTTTCCAATACTTTCCCAAATCTCAACCGCTGATATTCTGTACAACCTAATCTAACCTACCAATACACATGATGTTCATTCCGATTCCCAATCTGCTGGGTTAAGGCACCGAAAATTGTGGAGTTGATGAGGCTTGTATCACAGATACGAAATTGTGGAGTTGATGAAGCTTGTATCACAGATACGAAATTGTGGAGTTGATGAAGCTTGTATCACAGATACGAAATTGTGGAGTTGATGAAGCTTGTATCACAGATACGAAATTGTGGAGTTGATGAAGCTTGTATCACAGATACGAAATTGTGGAGTTGATGAAGCTTGTATCACAGATACTAAATTCTGGAGTTGATGAAGCTTGTATCACAGATACGCTCATCTCACACTGCAGGCTGGTGGGTGTGACGCACAGACGGACGGACGCGGCTCCTTTTATAATAGTGATTATTAGCCAAGAAGTTTACAAAAAATTGCTGTATCCTTTTGATCGCGATAAGCTGCATTTTCTTAACCATAGATACTATTTGCGTGCAATAATTTTCGACTCATAAACAAAAGAGAGCAGATGCCAGGTTTCTATATCATTGGAATGGTATAGGATTTATTAACGTTCGTGTTATATATTTAATTTTCTCATATTATTCGAAATAATATTATCCACGAGAGTTTTTGCGGAATGTCAGTTTATTTACCAGGTATCCAGCCAATAGTTCTGATTTTATCGCAAGTTTTGTTTAATGTGTGTTTTGTTTGTGAGTGTTTATAAAATTTTAGTGTACTGGCGAGGATTTGTGTCAAATATCTTCATATTGAATTAAAAAGCTCATGGTTTTCATAAGGACCATATGAGCGCGTCTCTCATATTGATATATATTATTCTGCATGAACTTATTATTACATTTTACATTATTTTACTTTAATGTAAAATATAAAATATATATACATATATCAATATATGAAATTAAATAGTTCAAAGAATTGAATAATATTAATTTAAATGCTCCCTGAACTTGCTTCATATTTCAAAATAGTAGCAAATGTGAATTCATTTTCATTCATTTATCAAGTTCGATTTCAATTTCAAATGTTAAATCGTAAAAAGAAGTATGTGTTCAATAAGATATGAATTGTTTCTTTCCATTTTTTGCCTCTCAACAATACATACAAGTCATCCAAGCTTAGTTTCTGTGTTTTCTTGGATTTCATTTACTATATATATAAAAATAAACATATATGTATATAAATATATGAGCTATATGAGATATTTGAGTACAAGCAAAACAAGGTGTTTCTAGTATGTGTTTGTAACAAAGTCATTTAGTATGTATAATCAATGTGTGACCTACAGTTAACTACAGGTCATATATTATCTAATTGTTTTCTGCATTCTTATAGTTCTGAATTTTATGAGCGATGCATATAGCATCAAATATCCTATATTAGTCTACACAAATGTAACGTGTGCGCCATTATCCGTTTTTATATGTTTCATCAGAATTAATTTTCTGGGTTTATAATCCCTCGGAGTGCTCCAAATGTTCAATATTTTCTGCATTGACTCGAGCAGCAGAGCTTCCTTGTTTGCTTCAGAAGACGTAAAGCATGCCGCACACTGTCTCAGAACCGACGCGTCAGATCGGAAACGAAATGTCTGAAAGAAATCGAAAACGAACATTCGTACCTGGCAACGCTCACTGCCTCAGATCAGAACCGAAGCGAAGCTTCAGATCGGAACCGAACTGCCTCAGAATTCTTTGAAAGATATTTTTTCCGAAGGTTCTGAAGCGTCTGACGGGCTGCGCATGCGCAGAACGGCTGCTGCGGGTGTGTTTGAGGGGGTTGCCGAGGAGTTCCTTCTATATGCGATAGGAGATCACGAAAATTGTCATTGCTCATGCAAAAATATTGGAAGAATTTATTATTGTCTTGCTTTGAATGCGGAAACAATGTTTTGTGTTCTCCTGCTTTCTCTCTCGAACCGCATATATCGTGCAACCACTTTTTTTGCTCCTTTTCATTCTTTCTTCCCTCTCAGGGGGATACAACTATTGTGTCTATGGGAATTAACGCTCCCAGGGGGACTATGTGAGGGCCCGAGCTAAAGGTTAGGTAGGCTTTCTTTTTGTTAAAATAGAATAGGTTTTTGTTTTGTTATGGACCATCTTTTTCCGGTTCATTTCTGTCCTGTTTTCAGAACCTGTTTTTACTTTCTTCTTCAACTTTTTCTTGTTTCATGATCTTCTTTCTTAGCTTACTGTTTCTATGCACCTTGTGCATAGATTCCGCGTTTCCTCAACTCTGTGCGGTCAGAGAAACAATTATGGTGAGCTTGGCGAGTTTATTCCACTAGGTGTTGACAGCAGGATGGGAATCGGTAGATTGAGCCCCTAAGCCTCGACAGCAACGGCTTTTATGTACTGCTAATACAGACTCCAGATATCCAGACAGATACAACGTGCCCGTACATAACACCCCCCCTTTAATACTAGAGAGGCTACATTTTCAAAAATAAACCGCAAAACTAATTACCCAATTTAGACGCATTCGACCCAAAATAAACACAATCTCTGCCCAAAACTAAAATCTTAAGGGCAAATATACTCTCAAGCATCGTTAACAACTCGTTCTTCGTAAGTATTCGGAACCAATTTACGTTAACTGTGACAACATCCATAATCATAAAAAAAATTATATTAATCAATTGATAAATCGCACCAGCCAAGCATTATTGTAGTTTTCCGCAACAGAAATAAGAATTAACAAGGTAGCTTCCAGCGAACACTATACGCATACCAGGTTTAACTAAAACACTAAAACTACTAAGGTTAATACTTTTAACTTGAAACAAACGCCACGCTAAACGTCAAGCAAGAACGGTTACATTACCAAAAAAGATATAGGATAACGCAAAGCACTTAGACTGTAGGTAACGCATTCTATGCATTAAAAACTTGAACGCGGAGGAAGAATTTAAATTTAGAATTTTAATTTAGGAACCATGCTAAAAAGCATTTACCGTTACTTACACTACCGAAACTAGCAATGTTGCATTACCATTCCCAAGAAATGATTATAGGGTAACGCAACAAACACGTTGATTAATAAAACGCACAACTAAATCTAGAACCCAAGTTCTAAACTAAAACTAGAACACAATAAAACGCATGCTAAAAGAAAATGCTTTTTACCAATTCACCCCCTGCCGAATCGGTTAGGTTATCCACATTGCAAAAGTAATAGAACGCCAAAGATTGCATAATGATCAGGTCAAACTTTCTAGAACACTAAAATTATAATTAATACACCGCCGAAAAACAACATTTAGAAACACCGCATTCTACTAAAATTTTAAAACCTTTTTCAACCCATTAAAATTCGTAACTCATTACCTCAATCAACCTTTAAGAAAAAAAATCTTTGTCACGACTTCAGCACAAAATTTAAGGCATGTTATCATAAAAACTTAATAACTAAAAGCAACAAGCAAAGCAATCAAAAATATGCAAAGAAGCAAAGCAACTGACTTACCGTGCTTAAATATAATCAGCACGTCGACAGCCGTGAAGAATGGTGTAAAAAGGGTCATATTGAAACGCCATTTGAATATTTTTTTAAAACAACCTACGCCAAATCAACTTAAAAAAAATAATTACCCGTTGCATCATCGCAAATACCTTTTGTGTCTTCGCATAATATCCCTATTAGAAAAATTTAAACAAAAACAAAATAAAAAATCGCAATGAATCATTTTTAAAATTTCCGCCATTTTCGAATTTCGAATTGTCACACAATTAAAAAACACTGTAATCAAAACACAACATATTCAATTTATAAATGTCACCTCTAACACCAAAACAAGTAACGCATGTGCTAATTAAATTTTTTGCGTCAATATGAAAAACAGTATACTTAAATTAAACATATGGGTTAAATAGATTTAAAATAGAGTAAAGAGCACCGCGCGCATATTTTATCGCGTGTTTCATGCGACATGCATACCCTGCAATCACTGCGCGCCTTTTTCAAATAACTTTTCTAATGTCAATTAAATTTTCTTAGAGTAAATAACTTTTCTACTACATCTTTTCAATTATTAATTTTCCTTTTTACTCCTTTCCAAGTTCGTCGCTACAGTTCAGACTTGATCTTGCTGAACATACCTAGCTGCTCCCCTAGGTGGTAACCGTCTCAGCTGAAAGTCTTCTAGCCGCTCAGCTCGGTCAGCCAAGGCCTCCAGGCCCCTCTTCGTATAGTAAATCATTGCCCCCAGGACAATTGTCGTCAATGCCAACACCATTATCATGACATCCGTTATTGAGTCGGGTAGCAAATCTGCCCGGGCATTGGTATTCACCAAGTCCTTTAAAAATGCTTCACTGGCTCCTTGGTTCTTCGCTAACGCCGTTGATAGCGTATTGACGTCCACCAATGATACCTTCGCCCCCATGTAGAAGGCGTTCATGTAAATCCTGCAAGGAAGAGATACAGAAAGATTAGCACGGCCGTTTAAATAAAATAAATACAACATACAATTTGGTATCAACTCTCGGTTGTCTGACAACTGTCCTTGACAACCACGATAGTCTTGCCTAAAGCAATTAAACGCTGATCATGTGTGACCGGTGACAAGACACCTTTCTCATGAATGCAATCTAAATTTGCTGATTGCCGGACATTCCGACGGAACAAAAATAGCTCGGCGCGAGACCGCAGCATACGGCCGCAGCGTCAAAACAACCCATCTCGCAAGGTGAACAGCAACCTCAGCGATTTGCAATTCGCCGTCGGCGCATCGTTCATGATTAAAACTGTCAATTTAGCAAAACGGATGTCTGGGTGAATCCGAGAAAAGAATTAATGAAACGTCTTAGCGACAGCTAGACGAGACAGTACAAATTCCTCTGGGGTAAATGTCTAACATTTACATCAAGTTACTTGAGCATAAAGCAACATTAAGATTAACATATTAAAACACAACGCATTGATTACCGAGATTAATATAAATGCAAGCATATTGCATATAGCCAAGAAAACGCTTCTAAAATTATGATTATATCTCTTAACATTATTTATAAACAACGGTAAAACAACGGTAAAAGGTTAAAAAAATTGTAAAAGGGTAATATTACTCGTCGATTAGTTAGCACGTCACATAGTCGAATGAATTCGTCTTTTTAACTCACAGATTTTACCTTTTTGAGCGGTAAAACATGATTAAGGTTACTTCTAACGATTTTAGATCCAATTTTAATATCAGCGTAATTACGTTTAACCTTTTGGACGACCGCAGGCCCAATCCAAGTTAATTCCAATTTATGGTTCTTGTTATGATTCCTTAATAGGACTCTGTCACCAACTTGAATATCCTTATCGCGCCGCTTAAGGTTTCTATAAAGATTTCGCTCTGTTGTGTTGTTAATAATTAAATTTCGTATATTTTCTACTGTCCGAACGGCTTCTCTAGCTCTAATATTCACTAAATCTATTTCTTCATCAAAACTGTAAATTACTGAATCGAAATTGTCAGACTGATAATAGGCACACGTATCGCGATTGAACATTATATAGCTTGGTGTTTCGCCAATAGTAGAGTTTAAAGAATTATTCAAGGCATTTTCTACTACTTCCAATAATTGGTCCCACTCTACATTAACAAGCGTATTAATATAGAGCTTTAACAGATTCGTAATTTTTTTATTGTTGCGTTCCACAATTGCATTAGAATGTGGGCTATAAGCCAAAACTTCTCTTTTTGAAATGGCATGTAATTTTGCAAATTGTTTGAGAGCCACTGATTTAAACTCATAAGCATTATCTGAAATGAGCGTCTTAGGGTACCCGAGTAGCGAGAAACAGTTGCTTAAGCAAGAAATCACTGTTTCTGTATTTCGATTTGAAATTGCATATAAACGACAAAACCTTGAAAACAGGTCAATCACAACAAGAATATATTTATTCCCATTATCAGTTACTTTAAGTGGCCCCAGCAAATCAATTGATACAACTTCGAAAGGTTTCGTAGCTATTGGAGCTGTTAAAATTTTGATTGGAACTGAGGGTCGTGCTTTAATAATCTTACACACCTCGCAATGCTGAACAACTTTGCGCACAATTGTTTTCTCTAATTGATTCCAATATTTCAACTTAAATTTGAACAAAGTATGTTTGTGATCTACGTGATACAAACTATGTATCGCTAGGATAGCTTTACTCATTAATGAATTAGGAACAACTGCAGTCAAAATTGTACTCGGTCGATTATCAATTTCTCTACGTCTATAAAGAATATTATTTAACATTAGAAATTTATCTAAGTCAGGAATAGTCGAAACACTGTCATGCAACAAAGCATTCTTAATCTCTATACAGAAAGCGTCGTTGTTTTGTTCGTCGATAAATTCCTTAATCGTCCAAGATATCTCAGCTTCAGTTGGTACGTAACTAAGCAGCTTGGGACAAGCGTGTTTGTCTCGGTCAAGACTGTCTCTAACCGGCAGGTCGTCTGCTTCGTCGGTCGTCATGCGAGCGTGCGTCTGTCGCTTCCGTGCACGTGTCTCTGCAATGCAAACTTCCGATTCAAATTCTGATTTCAAATCGTCACAAGAATTTAGTTCTTTAAGATTTAGTTTCTCGTTATTAATAGGTAATCTGCTCAAATAGTCAGCCACAACATTTTCCTTGCCAGGAAGGTATTTAACCACTGGGTCATAGGAGTTTACGTTAATGCACCAGCGTGACATACTGGTATCGTCTGGTAATTTTTTATTGAACAGTGGTGCAAGAGGGCGGTGGTCGGTGTAGACGCGAACCGTATACCCTGTAATTAAGTATCTAAAATGTTTTAAGGCCGCGTGTATCGCGTAGAATTCTTTTTTCGTAGTCGCGTACCGGCGCTGGCTGGAGTTTAAATTTTTACTATAGTAAGCTATGGGTCTTAGAATTTTGTCGCTTGAATCATCTGCTTGCATTAAAACAGCACCAATTCCTGAATTGGAAGCGTCTGTGAAAACATGGAATTCTTTAGTATAGTCGGGATGTCTCAGAACTGTGTCAGAAGTCAATAGAGATTTCATAACCTCAAAACTTTTTTGACATTCGGCAGTCCAAGTATAAACTACATTTTTTCTCAAAAGTGTATACAAGGGACTTGCTATCTCCGCGAAATTTGGTAGAAAACTGCGGAAATAATTCGCTAAACCTAAAAACTGTTGTAATTCTTTAACATTGGTTGGCGCTCGGCATTCTTGTAATTTTTTTGAATATTTGCATTTAATTCCATCTGCGGCAATTATATGGCCCAGATATTCGAGTTCTTTCTTGAAGAAATGGCATTTCTCAAGCTTTAAGGATAATTTACCGGACCGCAGCATTTTAAGGACAATTTCTATATCAGCCAAGTGCTGATCTTTATTTTTTGAGAACACCAGGATATCGTCTAGGAAGACGAAAGCTAGTTTACCCAGAATGGGTGCAAGTGCAGATGTCATGACTCTTTGAAATATTCCCGGAGACGTAGAAAGACCGAATGATACACGGCAGAATTGATATTTACGGTAATTTACGGTAAATGCCGTGTATTTTCTACTCTCTTGTTCTAACTCAATTTGATGAAATGCCGAGCGCAGATCAAGATTAGAGAACCACGTGTTATTACCTAAGGTCGACAAAATCTCGTCAATTCTGGGAATTGGATATGAATGTTTAATTAAAACTTTATTCAAAGCACGGAAATCAATAACGGGCCGTAAATTTCCCGATTTTTTTTTAACTATAATGACAGGGAAATTGAACTCAGAAGATGACTCCTCTATTATTCCCTGATCGAGCATATCGTTAGTTATTCTCATTACCTCTTCTTGGTACTTATGAGGTATTCGGTAGGGAGCTAAATTTAACACAGGCGCATCAGTCTTCAACTGAATATGATGCTTCAAAATGTTGGTTACACCTATTTTTTCTCCCTCCAAAGTTACTACGTCACGGAATTTATTTAACAAATTAACTAAAGGTAATTGAATGTCTTCTTCATTACAGGAAATATCATTTATGGTCAAGTTACGGCGTAACTCCTTTTCTCCACCTTCTCCACTCGATTCTAACTTCTTATTATCAACAATATCAACAGAAATTGCACCTCTGCCACGAGTATCAGCTTCCGAACAAAGTTTCCTATCAACTATGGCATTCCTTCCGCCACATGTCGATTTAACTTCCATCGTATCTGACCCCGCAACAAAATTTACTTCAACCTCACACGCATCTCTGAGCGCTGAGTCAACACTTGTTAAATACATTTCGCTCTCAATATCATCAGCTTTTACCAACTCCACGTTGCATAGCATCGTGTTCTCAGAGAAGTACAACGTCTCCTCGTTAGCATTTAGAATCATGACCGGTACCACACCGTCCTCATTTACTTGCACAATTGAGTCAGCTATTAAAGCACCATTGTCAAAATATCTTTTGACCACCATATATTCTCCTACAATTGGTTTCCTAATGAACCCATAAACAACGTTAAGCGAATTACCAGGTACTTCAGCCTGATTACAATGAACAATTAATTGTTTTTTTCTCATTGTCTGTGCCTGAGCTACCGCAGCTCTCATGCTCTGTCTCTGAGCTACCTCAGCTCTCATTGTCCTGCAGTCAGCATTTTCTCTCCTGCAGTCAGCATTGTTTCTGCCGCAGTCAGCATTTTTTAATTGACTCTTGGTCTTTCTGGCGACCGCAATCTCTGATAACAGACAATCACTCTTCATTATTTTTTGCATTACAGCTTCTCTGCTTAACAAAGGTTCCACATTTAGATCTTGAAAAGGAATTGCAACATTATTCCAAAGAAGTTCCTTCTCTCTGAAGTTTATTACGGCGTCTTTTAAGACGTCACGACCTAGAATTAAATCATAATTAAATTTGGCTTCACGAACAATGAGTGCATTTGTTTTAATTACTTTACTTGTGCCCGGGATTTTAATGGATAACTCTACCTCACCGGTCACGTCGCTTTTTCCGCTTATTCCCTTGACTCTTAATTTACTCGGCTTGACTTCATCACTCAAATTTTTAATCTGTCTGTAACTAACAAGGCACTTCTCCGATCCACTGTCAATTAAGGCATTCAAATACTGATCGTTATTGCGAATAATTATAGTCGGCTTGTTGCACTCCTTAAATGACACTAATCCAGCGTTTTTATCAACATTCTTTACAACGGACACAGAAAAATATGATTCCACCGTTTTGCCTTGACAATGGTCATTTTCAAGCTCTTCTTCTTGTAATAAACTATATCTATTTTTACAGTTAAACACAGGGTCAACATACGATTTGGTTATTTCGGTGGTATCTGGGATTGCCACGGTCTCCAGTTTAACGAGTTTGGTACCGCTAATTAACTCGGGCTCAATCTGTTTCAAATCCCCCTTACTACCTTCACCTAGTTTAAAAAATCACTTGACTTGCTCTCCGCCCAATGAACTTCATTTTGGCCACGGTTCGCGCTACCTCTGCCGCGTAAATACGCCCTATAGCTACGGATCTCCGAACCGCTCGCTCTACAGTTTTTTACTACGTGAGTTCCACCGCAGGCAAAACATCCTCTCTGACCTCCTTGAACTTGACCTCTTTGAGGTCGACACTCAAAGTGCCCTACCATTGAACAGGAGGTACAGTACGGGAACCCGGGCTTTTTCGTGCCCGAATTTCCTCCGGAATTTCCTACAACTCCAGAACTACCGCTATCTGATTTAACCCAGTTACATTCTAAGGAACCATGTCCTCTATCTCCTACATAACTGTTAAACTCTCTGCCTCTACTTCGTCCTCTATTTAGCCAAGGTCTAGGAACAATCCTCCTCATTCCTGATCGAAAATTCCTACGATAATTTCCGACACCTCCGTAGTACACTTCGTGCTCCTGGAATTGATCTTGCTCCTCCAAAACTTCCTCGACTTCCCTAGTCACTTCACCTACATAACTCTCACTGTCCTGTCTGACCTGATACTTTTGTGCGAGAATTTTCTTAGACTCGCTTTGACTACGCACTGCGGAAATTAACTTAGCTAACAGTTCCTCTGCCGTTGAAAATTGTGTTTCAAAAATCTTTCTAGCGAACGACTCATCAAATAATGGACCCAAAATTGATAAGGCCAAACTGTACGACATGCTGTCGCCTACAAATTTTTTTAACTCAGCCTGAGTCGTGCAGTTTTGGAAATAACTGTGCCGCTGCCACCCTAACGAGTTTGAATTAAGAATACTCTCGGTTAGCTTCCTTATTTTCGAAAACGCGTTCACGATCTGAGCAGCAAGTGCATTATTTTTAACTAATTTTAACTCGTTTAGATCGCAAGCCAATGCATGGATACTCTTTTCTCCTTTCGAGACGTAAATGTCTTCAAGTATCTGAACGACCTGATCGAAAGAATAATTCAAGTCAGCGTTGACTAGCTTAGTTACTACACTATTGAAATCGCCGACGTTCTTGTTTGCAGATCGTACTAAAAATTCCTTTCTACGCTCATCACTAGTGGCATCTGGCAACAAGGACATGTAAGCCCTTAAATTTTGGATATGCGTATGAAAGCTCTTATTCTCGAGAAACTCGGAATCATGGACCCGTCGTCTTCCCCTGAAGGTAGGAAGCTCTGCATTAGTCATTATCGTACCGACAGAGGGAACATTTAGATTTGCAGCTATGTCACGTGCAAGTTGTGATGCGTCCACGTTACTAGGTCCAGCACTAGGACTAGGTCCAGCTGTCGCTGCCGTAGGAGTCGTCATTTTGCTAATTACTGGCTCCGTAGTCACCCTTGGAGTACTGACTCGTCCGTACTTAGTTACAGTAGGTTTAGTTCTAACTACTTCGTCCTCACTATCTAAAGAATCAGAGAAATCCGACATGTGTCGTTTTTCATCGAAAAATATCCTATTCTACTAAAAATTAACAATTCACTACCAAAATTCACTTAATAATTCAATTAAAAATTAATATCAGACTCCGCGAATGATAAGAAACACCCTAAAACCATTTAAAATGATAATAAACACCGTAAATGCATTTAGAACACCCAAAAATTAATTAAAGACACACTTTGAAGAACCACAAAAAAATTAATAATCCCACTTGAGTTAAGAATCACAAATAGTATGTAAGAACTAATAAAACACATCTAATACGCGCAAAATACACGTTAATCTCAATAGTAATCACAAGGCATCTATATCGCTAATAAAATTACGTAACCAATACTTCCAATTAAATTCAGTAAATAATGGCACTTTCTAATACCACAAGCAGTGCAACTCTTTGTGACTTCTCAATAAAACGTGCAGAGTGCTCGTGAATGCTGAGGCTTACGACAAGGCGTTAAAAAAAAATATTGCTCCTCCACAGCAAAGAACGTGTAATTCTATCACATTAAAGCTTCAAAAATTGAAATCGAGGTGATTCACACACTTCTACTAACACTCCTATTCAAATGCCAAAAAAATTTGAAACTCACGATGCAAATCGCGGTAAAAGCTGGTAACCAGCTACGTTCCAGATTCGTGGGACCTACGTGTCTCTCACACGACGTTCAGAGTGCCACTGAGTGCCACTATTCAGGAAGCGGGCGTGGTAAAAAAAAACCACGGCAATAAGTGCGACAAAAAAAATGACTATCTGCCCGGGACAGAGCGAGGTAGTACTAAACAAAGAGAGAAAAAAAAATTTCTCACAGAAGACTTAACTGTGAACACTGAAGACAGCTGAACACGCTGACACGCTGAACACGCTGACAGCGTCTCCTGCAGCAATGATGAGATGCTGTGATGCTGTGGCTGGTACAGCAAGATTATACTGCGTTTATACTGTGCACCACGTTGCAGAATTTACACTTGTAAACTGAAAGTACGTGTCACTTCACTGCTACAGTCACTGCTACTGTTTTTGGTGCAATCGTAGTTATTTATCTTACACAAATTTAATTGTTCTTAGTACTTGTAGAGTTGAATTCACTTCTTGTAGCTGTAAAATTCACTCACTGGTTGACGCTGGGAACGCTGCAATTTTTACTTGAAAAACGAGTTCTATAGTGTCGTTTTCACACTCGTAGACCAAAATTTTCGTACGCAGGGGTGAGTATAAATTAAGAAATACTGTAAATCTACAGTAAGCTTCCGTCAACAATTCTTTAGAGACGATGATGCCAAACACAATGACTGTTTCTTCAGGTCGCCAGAGCTGGTTGTTTTCGCTGGAACACATTTGGTATTTACACTGTTCAAAACTATCTTCACGGAGAACTAAATCTTCAGGTAACACTTATGCGAATGTGAGTTCGAATCGCAACTGGCCACCACTTAATGTGCGGTCAGAGAAACAATTATGGTGAGCTTGGCGAGTTTATTCCACTAGGTGTTGACAGCAGGATGGGAATCGGTAGATTGAGCCCCTAAGCCTCGACAGCAACGGCTTTTATGTACTGCTAATACAGACTCCAGATATCCAGACAGATACAACGTGCCCGTACAACTCCATACTAAATGGTGACTTCATCCTTCCTCTCTTGGAGCATCTTTGTCATGGTTAAGGTAGGCTAAAACTTACAATTATAATAATAGTAATAATACTCGTAATAATGATAACTGTTCTTTCTTCTCCTCTTCAGCTTTTAGTGTTAAACAAAGCACTAATACTTCTTCATCACTGCTGAGCGGTGAGTCGCTCATCTTATGTAAATGGAATTAAGGTAATGCTTCAATAATTTTCTATGGTTTTGAAGAACGCAAAGCACGATTTCCTTCTGCCAAAGCTAACTGAAGACTGGCTATGTCGGTTCCGTTCTGATGGCTTCTGCGCCACTGTGCGAGCTGAACGTCGTTTCTGTTCTGTTCTGAGGCTTCGGAAGCTTCGGCGGCGGTTCTGTTCTAAAGCAGTGTGCGACAAGCTTAACTTGTCTTCATTTACGTACTTATGTACGGAGTACGATATGCACTGCTGAGTATCGTATGAGGTATATATGCATACTATGCGATACTACCCAAAAAATATTTCGTGTATTATTCAGTGGAGAAATACAATTTGTTCATATGTTCTCACATTTTTCTACCTACTTTATTTTCTGTATAGTATATTAATGCATTTCATTTATGTCTAAATTACATTCATCTCGTTTGATTAACAATAATAATCCGTTAGTTAATAATTAAATTTCCCGCGTTTCATCAATAACTTACCCACAATTACAAGTGCCATCTAGCGGTGGAAAAATGTAACTTTTTGAAGAAACCGCGGTCCTTCTTCTGGTGCCACTACTTTTTCTTTCCTTTGTTTCAATTTGGAATAGTAAACAGGGAAAAACTTTAGCTCTCAGTTTTTAGTGATATTATTATTGAAAATTATATTTTAGTTCGTCCATGAATGTGTAGATAAAAAATTACAATAAGTGATGGGCGTGATAATTACACCGGAAACATAACGTAGCCGTGGGATGAATATGCATAGACTCAACTTATTCATTATTTTGATTAGAAATTAGACAGTGATGGAAGGCGCTGCTAATTCGTTTAGGGAGAACAATTCTTCATAAAGAGCGTTTGTGACTTCTGACCCTCACACATTCTGGTAGAAATAAGACACACAGCGACATCTATTGTCAACTTTCAAAACTAATTTTGCAGCGCCATCTATCAGGCAAAAAAATCAGGTGGAATTTTTTCAAATATTTGAAAATAATTCATAAATGATGCGTCAAATTCTCCTAATGCGTACTAACTTTATTTCTCGTAACATTCATGCATAAATTCAGCTATAATTTACCGTAAAATTGGCTCTAGCGACCGAGATCCAGAGTTGCTCTTAGTTTGCTCCCCGATATTCAAATGAGGTTTAGAAAAAGTAGTGTAGGCATGCGCCAATAGATGGCGGTAACAGTAACTTCACGTTTTCTGTAGCTCAGCTTTGATTTTTCGCACTAGATGGCGTTACAGATCATGACGTGAAGTCAACCTGTCTAACATGAGTAGCTTCATAATTCCACCGAATCGTTGTTGAGGATATTCAATTTGTCTTGTTTATGTATTGTCAAGAATATTTCAAATGCCATTACACACATTTTGTACTGAGCGTTCCGCTGCAGCAATGTTAGCAGAAGTTTTCAGCCAGTTAACGGTAGAAGAATGAAAGGATTTCAGTCTCATTTTACTTCGTAAAATCTGAAAGTCGACAAAGAAGAGGATTATACTAATTAACTAAATCCGATTTTGCTTTATTACATTGGCTAATATTTTAACTACGAAAACTAAATATTTCAGGGCTCAATTCATGCTACGATTTTAATAACCAGGAAACTGGCAAGTACTTAACCTGTAGCATCAGCTACAAAAGCGTAAAATTATAAACCTTCTTATTCGCACTTAAATAAAATAACTATTAGCATTAAAAATCTTACTCTAAATTATTATCAATTATTTTCTACTTACAATAAGTAATCCTTAAAGTTTTTGTGCAAAAAGCATAAAATTAAAAGTCATGATTGACATTTTCATGTTGAAGCCTCTGAATTTGGCAACAACCGCGCAGGACGCTTGGTTCCCTAGGCGTCACTCTCGCTCAGCTTCCGTAGCTTGTGGTTGTCTCCGCCCTTGTAAAGAAAAGAAAAAGAAAAGAAAGAAAAAAACTTTATTTCCAATAGAGATTGTACAATACTACAATCATTGGTTTTTAAATATCTTGAAATTAATACACTTAGATGATACACACACACGAGTATTGAAAAACTCGTGTCACTAGTCGAAAATAAATGATTGAGGGCAATGTACTCCTAATCTTGCTTAATCTACATTTGACAAATACATGTAATGATAATTATAAGAGATAACGCAAATTCATGGACGATGCATTTTCATTGTGGGGTGAAAACACTTTTGACAGTTTACATGTACATGACATAAAACTTCGCAATTATTGATGCCAGGAAATAATATATGAATCGCTTGTTTCGGCAAATGTTCAAAAGTGTCATTTTAAGGAAGCATGAATAAAAAATATAAATACAAATCCATATACATATATATACGTACATATATATATATATATACATACATGCACACACACATACAGATATATATATATATATATATATGTACGCATAAGCATGAGGACCAAGAAGATTATAAGTTTTGTATTTCTAATTCAACAATTTTAACATAACGGTCGTTAGTTAATAAGCATTTTATTTAAATATAAATGGATGATCGTACAACAAATGTATAGCTTGTACATGAATGCTTTACAATAATAAAGAAATGATGAGTTAGGTAATGTTACAAGTTGAGAGTGAACAGAAAATGACCATTATCTCTAGTAAAATGCTAGTTGTTAGTTTAGTACACACATATGTGCACACATACATGTAAATATATACACATATATGTACACATAAGCATGAGGACCAAGAAGATTATAAGTCTGTATTTCTGATTCAGCAATTTTAACATACCGGTCATTAGTTAATAAGCATTTTATTTAAATATAAATGGATGATCGCAGAACAAATGTATAGTTTGTACATGAATGCTTTACAATAATAAAGAGATGACGAGTTAGGTAATGTTACAAGTTGAGAGTGCACAGAAAAAAGACCATTTTCTCTAGTAAAATGCTAGTTGTCAGTTTAGTACACACATATGTGCACGTATACATGTAGATATATACACATACGCATGCACAAACATACCCACGCACATACTTACACCAAACTCGTAAGCATACACAAATGCATTTCTATGCATCGAGGCAATACATACGCATTCTACAGTGTCATACGCGTAGCGTGCACACGTACACATATATACAAGTAAGCATGTGCGCAAATATCAGCATAAACTAGCCATTATAAACCAGAATTCCAATCGAGGGAAACAGAGGAAATATTTTCTATTATAGCATGAATTTTATAAAATTTCGTACTAAAAATAGTGGAACAAGACAGTCTACTTAAGTCAGAAACATGAAAACGATTGTGGGACGTGAATAAGAAAGAAAACATCAATGTCCTATAAAGGTTTCATATTAGAAAACAAATCACATTATCTTTGAAATATGGCGCAAATTGTCGGCAATTCATAAACAAACATAGGCATCACATTATTATAAGCAGAATAAGCATATTACTGCAGTATAAATGGATGATCACACAACGAATTTATTTTTATTTTTATTTTTACATGGATGCTTTACAATTTCATATTAGAAAAAAAACACATTATCTTTGTAATATGGTGCAGAATGTCTGCAATTGATAAACACACACACACATATAGGTACCATGACGGTCTAGTTTGATGCTTGCACAGAAACGGAGAGGAATGACATAAAATGCAACCTTCGACTGGTTTATCTACTCTAGTGCACACAGGTGTACGTGCACATATACACACCCATATGTGCACATACACCTATATACGTACACACATATACAATTAAGCAAGTTCGCAAATGACAACGTATAGGCGGTCAAATCATAATACCTACGCATACTTCCAAACTGTTGTGTGATGTCTTGAATTATAAAACAATGAGCGAGGGAGATTGTTCAGCAATGGAGATACCAGGCAAATGAGATTCGACAGTACTCATTCAGTATGTTGTGTAACTAAAAATTATTATTGAGACACAAGATGGCGAGTTATTTTGGCTTTAAATTCTCTCGGTCTTTGAGGGACTTTAATATTCAGGGGAAGTTTGTTCCACAGTAAGGCGCCTGATATGGACAGAGCCTTCTGCCCTAAGTGAGATGAACGATAGTTGACTAAGACATTATTGTTTCTGTTCGGTTTTTGATTGGTTACAGTGGGTGGATGGAAACGCACTATCTCCGCATTGCTCTGAGGAAGATATAACGAGGAGAATACGTATTGGGCCTTCTGCAAGAGGAGCCTTTCTTGGATAGGAATCCAGCCGAGTTTATTGAGGAGAGGGGTTACGTGATCATTTCTTTTGAAATTACCGTTGCATACCACCTTGGCTGCAAAATTCATGCATTTTTGTAAGTCCCTTTGAAGGTATTGAGGTAAGTCTCCCCATACTAGGCTGCAGTAGTCAATGCGCGATAACACAAGGGATTGAATAGCTAATAATCTGGATTTTTCGTCTAGCATACTTTTTATACGATGAAAAAACATTAAAGTTCCGTAGATTTTGTTGCAAGTAGTCTCAACGTGAGATTTGAAGGACATATTTCTATCGAACCAGATACCTAGATTTTTAACTTTTTCTGATGCATTAATTTTATCATTTCCAACTGCAAGAGTAAGATCTGAAGTTTTTTAATAGCATCTTTGGATCCAAAAATAATGCATTGTGTTTTATTAGCATTTAATTTGAGACCATTTCGGTCGTACCATGATTTCAGGATAGTCAGTAAAGTTTCGGCTTTAATTTGCGTCTGTGGTATTTCCGATACTGAACTTGTTATTGCAATTTGAACATCATCTGCATACATTGAGATCCGTGTGTTAGAAGGCATTGGAGGGAAATCATTAATGAAAATAGAAAAGAGTAGCGGACCAAGAATGGATCCTTGGGGAACACCAAAATTGTTTTGAATGAATGGGGACAATTTGTTTTCTATGCGGACTGCATGAGATCGATTTGACAAGTAACTTTCAAACCATTGCGTGTCTATTCCCAAGTTCAGTATTTTACGTAGAAGTCTTTCATGTTCGACGCTATCGAACGCCTTAGAGAGATCAAGTAGCAGCAACAGTGTTACATTCGTTTGATCGATGTCACTGTACATTTTTTCAGATATATTGAGCAGAGCGTCTTGGGTGCTAGTATTTCTTCTATAGGCATATTGATTTTGGTGGAGTAGATTTGACTCGTCCAGGTGAAATGACAGTTGATTTGTCACCACTTTCTCCAATAGTTTGGACATGACAGGCAAAAGACTGATGGGCCTGTAGTTTGATGCTGTATTTAGGTCACCACTTTTGTGCAACGGTCTAATAATGGAGTGTTTCCATTGGTTTGGAAACGTGTTGGTTACTATTGATGTATTAATTATCAGACGAATCCATGGTGCTGTAACAGGGAAACTGTTTTTGATATATTGAAGACTGATACCATCATGTCCAACCGCCTTTGTGTTTTTTAGTGAGTATAAGATGTTTTGTAACTCCGGTAAATCGACAGGGCGTGGTCTCCACTTGACATCAGTCCTCGAGGGTGCATTGGGGCATGAATTTTCAATTGTGGTTTCATCTGGATTGGTACACACCTCACTGAAAACTTGAGCCCCTACTTTTGAAAAGAATGTGTTGAAATCCGTGGCTGTTGCCAAGGGATTTTCAAAATTACTTATGCGATCTAAATTTTTATATGGGGCTACCTCACTAATGATTTCCCAAGTTCGCTTCGGGTTATTTTTAGCCGTCATCAGTGCCTGGTGGAAGTGAGTTTGTTTCGCTTCAGTGATTTTCTTTCGAAGAATTTTTTCATGTTCTTTATATTTCTTGTATAAGGTACT
Source organism: Morinoia aosen (assembly GCA_030386875.1). Classification (NCBI taxonomy): domain Eukaryota; kingdom Metazoa; phylum Arthropoda; class Malacostraca; order Amphipoda; family Talitridae; genus Morinoia; species Morinoia aosen. The sequence goes on from CM059580.1 coordinate 45,244,721, forward strand.
GTTTGATCTATTGTTTTTGTACTCTCGCAAGTTAGCTTTCTTTATTCTGCTCATCTCTTTAACTTCGTCAGTAATCCAAACAGTCCGTTTCGGCTTGGTTTTTTTGATGACGTAAGGTGCACATTTGTCGAGAGCTGCTGTGAAGTTCTCGTTGAAGATTGACACTTGTATGTCAACATCGTCAGATTGCATCATTTTCTGGAATTCGTTCGACCTATCGAGTAGTTTTTCTTGAAATAGTTCTGCTGAATAGTGCCTTTTCGAGCGATAGGTCATTAAGCGGTATTTTTGTCTTTCCTTCGCAATATTAATTTCACATTCTATAGAGTGGTGATCGGAAATAGAAGGTGATATTACTGTACTAAGTATTGCGGTGGGATTATTTGTGATTGCTAGATCGAGGAGAGTTGCAGAGACTTTAGTGATGCGAGTCGGTTCTTTGACCATTTTTGATAGGCTTAGTTTATACAATAGTTTGCTTAGCTGATTGTTTTTGTCCGTTAGGTCAACATTGAAATCTCCGAAAGCAAAGAATGATTTTTTTGCCTGAAGGATTTCTTTGAAGGTTTCCTCAATGAAATCTAGTGTTAGATTTAGGGGAGACGATGGGTGCCGGTGAAGGCTGCCAATGATTATTGATTTGTGTTTATTTATTTGCACTTCTAACCAAACCATTTCAATGCCTTCGCAAACTTTATTCGCTAGTAGTGAAGATGTTGAGTACATTTCTTTCACAAAAATACAAGATCCACTACCTCGGCTGGTTTTAGCGCCATCGTAGCGGTACAACACGTAATCAGGAATGTTCAAAAATGAACTTTGGGTTCGTGAATCAAACCATGTCTCTGAGACACACAAAATGTCAATTTTTTCAGTGACCAGCATTACTCTGATTTCATCCAATTTACCATTCAGGCTTCGAGCATTTACATGCTTGATTTTGATTTTACCTATATTAGCACTCTTTTTAAAGGTAGCGAAGTTACTATCTCGATGTGATCGTTCAGGGGATTTATCGATTTTGTCTAAGTTGCCCAGGGTGTTTGGCCCAGCATCTGCTATGTAAGAAAGTCTACTATTTGGCTGGGCAGCGGCACTCTGTCAAGATGAGGTAACCCCGGTCTGATTTTTGCCTTGTGTGACAAGAGCACTGTAGTGATCGTTTTTACGATGGAGCAGTAGTGGGGGGTTATTATTTGATAACTCTGAAATGGGAACGACTGATATTTTAAAAACACAATGATCCTGTTCATCCAGGACGAGAAGTTTTTGGCCTGTCAAATTTGAAATGATTAGTGGTATAAGGTCTACAGCAGCTTGGTCAAAATGTTTTTCATCAATGTAATTATCTATGAGGTTTTGCATGTCTCCAATGTTCTTGGCGACAAACTTAGCGTATGTGCTGTTGTTTGCTTTACTCTCTGTTTTGATTGCAGCCTTTAGGGAATTGTAATTCCATTTTGATGCTGGTTGTTTTGTAAGTAGATGAGCTACTGCGTGGAGGAGGCAGTGTCCATCGGCTTTGGTGGGAATCAGTTTTATGTTCCATGATCGTTTCAATTCATTCATTGTGGAATTCATGCGTTCATAAATGGGGCTGGAGACGTTTTTTTCGCACTTCTTACATCATTAAGAGGTTCTGAGAGGTGCGGGGAATTTACGTTTTTCTGGTTCTGAATTCCCGCTCTGTGGTGATTTCTTGTATGGGGATTTGCAGAGAACTGAGAAATGTTCGTGTCAATTATATTTTTCTGGTGATGATTGTGCATACCGTTGGGTAGTGGATTTTCCATCGATTGTCGACTGCAATTTTGCAGCGATTTCTCTCTTCCTGTTGATTTCACTGCTTCCGAGTATGTGATTGGATGTTGATTTATACTCGTGTCTAAGAGGGGCTGTTCATCCTCTTCATCAGCATTGGATAGCAATGAAAACCTATTTTTTGTAGGCACTCTGCAATTGTTTGTGGCGGATGCTGGAGAGGGCTTGTTATATGAGGGCAAACATCGGGAGGAGAGGGGAGGAGAGGGTTTGTTATACGAAGGCAAACATCGGTTTATGCTGCTGGAGGTTTCACGTGGATAGGCGGTCAACTTAGAACAATCATTCAACTCATTTTGCTGTTTTGCATGATCATTAGAGTATTCAATTTCTTCATTCAGATCATGGGAGTTTCTGACACAGGAGATAAAATGTGAAGTTAGTCTCAAAGGTGATTTTAGAGCAATTTGTTGAAGAAAATGATGCGTGTCTTCTCGCGTAACGGGCCAAGTGCGGACATTGTTGTAAGCTTCATTGACAGGACCGGTTTTTACATTTGCTCGCAGCGGAATCAGTTTAAGACCAATTTTTCTGCACAGGCTCGATGCCATGTACAATTGCTGCCCACTGCAGGAACTCACCACATAAATATGAGAAAAAAGATTCTTTGTCATGATCAGATTTTTCAACTTTGTGAGATTTTGGGACGAGAGGCTCAAACCTTTGAAACTAATTATATAGTTCCTGAAAGGAGGTGCGCGTTCAATCTCATCATAGAGATCATTTAGACGTTCCGAAGTTATGGTCTGAATCCTGCATGCGCTATCAATGTCATCTCTGTTGATTTTTGTGAGACTATTGTCTCCAACGAGAAAAGTGTCTAGAGGGGATTGCGCATAATGATGGTTACTCGCAGCTACCACCGGCGTAAAATCATGAGCGCTGATACAATAATTTAAAGCAAAAAGCTGTTCTTTAATCATTTGAATATTTGATACAGTGGAAAAAATCGACGCTGGGCTTGGGGGACAATTTTGTCTCAAAGCTTTATTGAGAAATGCAGCTGTAAGAGACAGCATGTTATTTATTTCGTGAATAGTTTGGGAACTGGTCATTTGGAGAGGATGTAAGTAAGTGAAGAAATAAAGAGTTTTTAAATAGAGAAAAGATCTGGTAAAGTATGGTGTCATTGTGTAATGTGCATTGTGTGTAAGTTAAGGATTTTGTCAGTGTCGTGAGTTATAGATAAACATAAAATAGAGGTAGAGTACTTAGAAATAGCATGCCTGATTTCGAGTGTTATCTCAACATGACATAGCGGGAATATTACATGTCATGTGCATTTTTTGGTATCAAGAATTCATTATTAACATTTAAATCATTTCCTTTATTCTTGCGGCAAAAATATATAATTGCATCTGCCATCGTGAACGCGTACTACTCACGTACAAAAATACTTCGTGAACGCGTACGGTGTTTTGCCGGCGGTTTATTGCAAATGGCGGAGCGTAAAAAAACCGCCGGGTCATTGTCACTTTAATGTTCACTGATTGTGTTGCGGAATATTTTCTTTTTGCTGCAAGCGACACGTTTAGTGTTTCGTTTCTCAGTGTAGATATTATTTTTTTATTACAAATGATACTTACCAGAGTTTTTCAGTATGATTGATATCAATGAACTTTAGGATCTTCCCTTTTATTTCTCGTACAGATATAGAGATGTTCTAGAGTACGAAAAAGTATTAATTCTCATTCTATGCATTTTAGCTATTTTATATCTTTCCTTTCTGTTTCATGAATCATGTGTTATTCAGTCACACGAATTTGTCATAATTCCACAAAATGAAATCACCGATATTGTTGGTCAAAAAAATCACAAGTAGTTCATTACCAAAAATTTCCTTTAAAATTTCATGCCCTCTATTTAAAGTAAGAGCAGTTGTAAAAGAGTTTTGCCAGTTGTAAATTAATTCTATCCTCTTTCTTGAGCTTGACAAAAAGAGAACTTAAATTAGCTCGTTGTTGAGTCTGTAGGACGTCTCTTTGTTTTCAATATGGGAAAATTATCATTTACGGTGTAGGGAATTCAGTGGGGGATATTTTCCTTGATGTCTCTCCTGGAACTTCTCATCCAGCGCCTCGATTATTGCAGACTCCTCGACGGCACATCACAACGCCAACAACACCTCCTTGGGTCTTAGTTGGAACCTATACATTCATCTGAGCTACATAAGACGCATCTTAACCGAAAAACTATACAGTCTTAACCGAGTTACACAAGTCGCATATTGATTTGGCAAATCTTAACCTAACTCATTCATCTAATTATTCAACATAATTGTCTCTGTTTGACATGAGACGTTTCCTGACCTCAGTTCGTAGAACCACCAGTCACTGTTCAGAAGAAGTCATATTCCATCAGTAGTTTGAACTTAAGCCGTCTACGAGCTGATCTAGAAATTCCCCAAACACTAATTCATTAAAACTTAAAAACTATTCAACTCGATAAGTGTTTGAGAAATTGTGAGAGGGGATAATTTTGGCATATCATTGTAGTGATAAGTTTCCCATGTCGTTGTCCTTGAGAATTTCTATGGATTTAACCGTGCGAATGTTCTCTGAGCAGCTATAACAAATTTTTTTTTTCAGCGCTATCCTGTCTTTTTTGTTTCATGTGCCACAGTAGGTAGGAAAAATTATTTTTCTCTCCTATTTCCGTGCTTTACGCTTATCTCTGACTACCGTAAAATTCTCGTTTCATTTTTTCTCTTCTTTCCGTTTTCAACGTTATTGGATCGATTGAGTAGGTAGAGTAATAACGCAAACCTTTGACACCTTTAATATCAAAATTTATTAGGCGTTGAATACGTAATTCTGAGCAGTTATAGTTTCATTTTCGCATTCATAAAAGAAAATTGCTAGCATGTCTGACACAGAGAATGAAGATCGAGCGCGCACCAAACCTCTTAGTCTGCCGCCTTTCATACCAGAAGACAGCCTCACTTGGTTTAACCAAGTGGAGGCAATATTTAGGTATAATAAAATAAGGGACGAAAACGATAAGTTTTATGCCCTCGTGTCCGCAGCTCCCACGAAATTGTTAAATGACTCCAATAACTTGCTAGAAAGCCATCCTACTGTTAATCCCTACGGCATCTTAAAAGGGAAAATTATGGCGAAATTGCAGATGTCCGATGCGGACAAATTCCGAAGTCTTGTAGACGCATCAGCAATTCCACCTGTCTCTGTCTCTTTCTCTCCCACTTCGTTAGTTAAGGAGTTGCGGAAACTTGCAGCGGGTGTTGCCGTAGCTGAGGGATTTCTGAAAGAAGTTTATATGAATAAACTTCCTTGCAATGTGCGTCCATTTCTATCGTTAGCAAGCCCGGACCAAACTTTAGAGATGCTTGCAGAGTCCACAGAAACAGTGATGCGCAACCTAAACATGTCGCAGCACCGCAGGTAGCTTCCTTGAACGCATCAGCTGCGAATTTTAGCCCCTCAAATACTGCTAATAATCAATCCTCAGCAACAATAGATAAGATGCAGCGAGAGATCGCTGAGTTGAAGCAAGCTTTCCAGAATTGCCAGTTAGGTCAGAGTGTGGCTCATATCGAGCCAGACCCAAGGAATGTCCCACGCTATCATGACTACGACTATCCCTATCACTACCCTCCTTTTCCTCCTCCTCAACGTTTCGATAGAGGTAGATCTTATGATAGGTCAAATCAAAACCGCCGCTTTAGATCGCGCTCTCGCGATGCCAACAGTCTCTTGTGTTGGTATCATGAGAAGTTCGGCGACCAGGCCCGCAAATGTGCCTCTAGACATTGTCCTCGTTATACCGAAATGACTTCGGGAAACGCCAACAGCAACGCATAGTAGCGAGTACTGCGTTGCCTCATTCCCAGACTACTCGCCTCTTAACAATTCTCGATCCCAGAACCAAATATCGATTTTTAATCGACACTGGTTCCAGTGTGTCAATTATCCCAGCCACGGCGAAAGACAGAAACAACCCACTGTTGGTGACACTACGCGCCGCAAATGGCACGCCAATTCCTTGTTATGGAGAAAAATTACTAGAGTGCAGTCTGGGATTGAGGCGAAATTTCCTTTTCACCTTCCTAATCGCGGAAGTCCAAGAGCCTATAATTGGCGCGGATTTTCTAGCGAAGTTTGGGATTCTTGTAGATGTTGAAAACCGTAGAATTAGGGACGAGGAGACACAGATCTCAATTCCCGTTTGTGGCGTAACTAGAGCTAATGTCTTGCATTCCTTCTCTATCGCTTTCAAGGAAGAGTGCATGTTCGAGCAGGTTCTCGCAGACTACCCTGCACTAACAAATTCTAACTTAGTTTCTAAAAATATGCAGACGAGCACAAAGCACTTCATTGAGACCACGGGACCGCCAGTTTATTCCCGAGCAAGACGTTTACCGCCTGATCGATTGGCTTTAGCCAAGAAAGAATTTGCGCGCATGCAAGAATGCGGCATTATCCGCAGTTCCAAAAGCCCTCGGGCTAGCCCTCTTTTGCTAGTGCCCAAGGCTAACGGTGAATTCAGACCGTGCGGGGATTTCCGCAGGTTGAATGCCGTTACTCTACCTGATCGCTACCCTATTCCTTACCTTCATGATTTCAGCGCAAATTTAGAGGGAGCACAGATTTTCTCAAAAATAGACTTACAAAGCGCCTTCCATCAAATTCCACTTGAGGAGAGCGCTATCCCTAAGACCGCGTTAATCACTCCGTTTGGTCTCTTTGAATTTCTAAAGATGCCATATGGCTTAAGGAACGCTCCTCAAACGTTCCAACGCCACATGGCTGAAATCTTCTCGGATCTCACTTTTGCCTATGTGTATCTTGACGACATTCTGGTGGCATCCGCAACCCCGGAGCTACATAAAGACCATCTTAGGGTCGTGTTTCAAAGACTATCCGACAATGGACTCCTGGTAAATCCTGCAAAATGTGAGCTCGGAAAGCCATCACTGATTTACTTAGGTCATGAAATCTCTAGCCTAGGTCTAAAACCTTTGCCTTCCAAAGTAGAAGTGATCAAAAACTTTCCTCTTCCACAGACCCAGAAGGAACTGAGAAGGTTCCTAGGTTCTGTTAACTTCTATCACCGCTTCATACGCAACTGTGCTCAAACTTTAGCACCCTTGTCAGACTTGCTCGATCCGAAACGAAAAGGTAAATCTACTGAGGTAAAATGGACAGAGACAGCGCGTCAAGCTTTTGATGAAATAAAGCACAAGTTAGCTACCGCGACTGAATTATCCTACCCTATTGCTAATGCTGATTTCAGTTTGGTAGTTGATGCCTCAAGTACTGCCGTAGGTGCCGTTTTGCAACAACAAGTAGGTACTAATATCTCTCCTCTTGCTTTCTTTTCCAAAAATCTATCGCCCACTGAGCGTGCTTATAGCGCGTTCGGTAGGGAACTTGCTATCTATCTGTCTGTGAGACACTTTCGCTATGCTCTAGAGGCAAGGGAGTTCGTGATCTACACAGACCACAAACCTTTGACCTCAGCGATTAAGATGCCTTCTGAAAGACATTCGCCAAGAGAAGCTCGACACCTTTCCTTCATTAGTCAATTCACCACTGATATCCGATATATCAAAGGTCTCGACAATACTGTCGCTGACTGTCTCTCTCGAATCAATTCTGTCCAAACCAGTGGTGAAATCACTTTCGGCAATATTGAAAACGCGCAGAAGGAGGATCCTGAACTCCAGGATCTTCTCAAACATTCTAACACTTCCTCCTTGAAATTAACCTTGGTTGACGGCGTGTACCGTGATGTTGAGCGACCTTCTCGTTTGTATCTTCCTGCGACTCTTCGCAGAGTAGCTATTCTTCACTATCATTCTCTCTCTCATCCTGGTATTAACCGTACATTGCGTTTGATTTCCGATCGTTTCGTCTGGCCAGCGATGCGTAAAGAGGTCAAGCAAATTGTGCAAAATTGCCATGCATGTCAGAGTAGCAAAGTTGTGAAACATAATCGTGCAGCGCTGCAGAGTTGTGCATTCACAGGTCACAAGTTCGACGCGGTCCACCTAGATTTGGTGGGTCCTTGCCTCTATCGCGGGGGTATTCCTATTTGTTAACAATAATTGATAGGTTCTCCAGATGGGTTGAGGCCGTGCCTCTTCCTGATACCCAAACTGAGACTGTAGCGCGCGCTTTCATGAGCAACTGGATTTCCAGATTTGGGGTTCCCTTAAGTGTCACGCATGACCGGGGATCACAATTTACCTCCAAATTTTGGAGTGAGCTTAGCACCGCTTTAGGGTGTGAAAACTTAAGCACTGCCGCTTACCATCCGCAGTCGAATGGACTTATTGAGAGAGTCCACAGAGATTTAAAAGCTGCGCTGCGCTGCCTTAATTGCAGCCACGATTGGACTGACAGACTTCCAGTGGTATTGCTGAGTATTAGGAATTTATATCGGCAAGATCAGCAATGCACAGCAGCATAAATATTGTATGGGAAAACACTTCGTCTCCCCGGCGACATTGTTGACCCAAAATCTCTGCCTGAATTTTCATCTGCTGACCGTTCCGCATATGTAACCTGTCTCAAAGATTGCATGCGTCAGATCAAGTATGCTGCTCCACGAATGCCTCAGACTAAGGACAAACTTGATCCTGCCTTGCAAGATTGCACACATGTGTACGTCCGAAATGACGTCATAAAACCTACACTCACGCGCCCTTATGATGGCCCATTCAAAATATTGAAAAAGACGCCCAAGTATTTCATCCTGGAAAGATCTGGTTCACATGACCCTGTGAGCATTGATCGATTAAAAGTCGCGTACACTTCCGATCATAGTGTAATTTCTAACTCATCATTCTCTCCACAGAATTCCCTTTCCACTGAGACTCGATCATATCTACCATCTCAGTTTCCTCAGTTGGCTGCATTGTTGCCTAGTCAACTAGAGTGTAACCCTTTCTATGTGCCTGTACATTCAAACCCTATCCCTAAGCCTATCGTAGACTCTAATTCTAGCCCTCTTACTGAAACAGCGACAAGTCTGGAGAGACCAGACGAGCCCGCTGCAGTAACTCCTGTTCCTAGAACTCTTGCCGATCTAAATTTGCAGACCTGTTTGGTGAAACTTCCCCGCTCAGTAACTTTCTCCCACTGCCAGACCCGCTATGGTCGCTTAGTTCGACCTCCTTCCCGCTACGAATGATGATAGCGGGTGGACCTTTCGGTCTGCGCCTTGGGGGGTAATGTAGCATCAGCTACAAAAGCGTAAAATTATAAACCTTCTTATTCGCACTTAAATAAAATAATTATTAGCATTAAAAATCTTACTCTAAATTATTATTAATTATTTTCTACTTACAATAAGTAATCCTTAAAGTTTTTGTGCAAAAAGCATAAAATTAAAAGTCATGATTGACATTTTCATGTTTAAGCCTCTGAATTTGGCAACAACCGCGCAGGACGCTTGGTTCCCTAGGCGTCACTCTCGCTCAGCTTCCGTAGCTTGTGGTTGTCTCCGCCCTTGTAAGTGAAGAAATAAAGAGTTTTTAAATAGAGAAAAGATCTGGTAAAGTATGGTGTCATTGTGTAATGTGCATTGTGTGTAAGTTAAGGATTTTGTCAGTGTCGTGAGTTATAGATAAACATAAAATAGAGGTAGAGTACTTAAAAATAGCATGCCTGATTTCGAGTGTTATCTCAACATGACATAGCGGGAATATTACATGTCATGTGCATTTTTTGGTATCAAGAATTCATTATTAACATTTAAATCATTTCCTTTATTCTTGCGGCAAAAATATAGAATTGCATCTGCCATCGTGAACGCGTACTACTCGCGTACAAAAATACTTCGTGAACGCGTACGGTGTTTTGCCGGCGGTTTATTGCAAATGGCGGAGCGTAAAAAAACCGCCGGGTCATTGTCACTTTAATGTTCACTGATTGTGTTACGGAATATTTTCTTTTTGCTGCAAGCGACACGTTTAGTGTTTCTTTTCTCAGTGTAGATATTATTTTTTTTTTTACAAATGATACTTACCAGAGTTTTTCAGTATGATTGATATCAATGAACTTTAGGATCTTCCCTTTTATTTCTCGTACAGATATAGAGATGTTCTAGAGTACGAAAAAGTATTAATTCTCATTCTATGCATTTTAGCTATTTTATATCTTTCCTTTCTGTTTCATGAATCATGTGTTATTCAGTCACACGAATTTGCCGTAATTCCTCAAAATGGAATCACCGATATTGTTGGTCAAAAAAATCACAAGTAGTTCATTACCAAAAATTTCCTTTAAAATTTCATGCCCTCTATTTAAAGTAAGAGCAGTTGTAAAAGAGTTTTGCCAGTTGTAAATTAATTCTATCCTCTTTCTTGAGCTTGACAAAGAGAGAACTTAAATTAGCTCGTTGTTGAGTCTGTAGGACGTCTCTTTGTTTTCAATATGGGAAAATTATCATTTACGGTGTAGGGAATTCAGTGGGGGATATTTTCCTTGATGTCTCTCCTGGAACTTCTCATCCAGCGCCTCGATTATTGCAGACTCCTCGACGGCACATCACAACGCCAACAACACCTCCTTGGGTCTTAGTTGGAACCTATACATTCATCTGAGCTACATAAGACGCATCTTAACCGAAAAACTATACAGTCTTAACCGAGTTACACAAGTCGCATATTGATTTGGCAAATCTTAACCTAACTCATTCATCGAGTTATTCAACATAATTGTCTCTGTTTGACATGAGACGTTTCCTGACCTCAGTTCGTAGAACCACCAGTCACTGTTCAGAAGAAGTCATATTCCATCAGTAGTTTAAACTTAAACCGTCTACGAGCTGATCTAGAAATTCCCCAAACACTCATTCACATCCTGCCGACGCCATCGCTCGCCGGACCTCACCATCGCTCGCAGAACTTCGCTTCCAGTCAAGCTCACCGCCAGTCCGCCTGGCGTTCCTCCAAATAAAGACCGAGCTGAGTTCCCTTGCCTCATTAACCTACTCTCACGTTTTCGAAGCACTATCGAGCAAAAATGATTAGGGTTGGAAGCTGATAACTAGCATACCCCTCCAACCCTAACAAACCTAACTGGTAAATACTAAACATAACGGCCTAGTACGAAACACAGCACGCAATACGCAATTAAACTAATGCAAAGTTACACTGTAATATTTTATAGCAAATATCTTATATTCCACATGCATAATTCAGCTTCTATCTTTCAAATTAAATTACATTTCGAAATAAATAATGCGCACTGTTTAGCGTGGCGAGGTTTGCATTAAGTAGAAACTTACCGAAGTAATATTCTGCCAAATTTCGTAAACATACAATTTCTCATCGTTGCACTGACTTACGACAGTTACGGTTCTGTAAACACAAATATACTTATGAAATATTTTATGGATTCAGACTCTTGCGTGATAACTATTACTAGAGAAATTACCATTAAAAGTTTAATGAAAACATTCAGCGTCGATTAAGGTGGTTTTAACAATTTTCTAAGAAATTATCGAAAAATAATCAATTGAAACAATACAACATCACCTATCCACAAGTTTCAATACTTAAGCAGTTAAGAAATGCAATGAAAGTTGCACTATAACAAGTCCGTAGAAACAACGGAGAACAGCCAAATTATACACTAAATAAACACGAACGTTTAACACAAAAAATTACGTGGCAGCTTCGACTATGGTCAACTAGCGAATGAGGGCGTTCCAGTCAAGTGCGCTCGCTTATAGCATTTCGGGGTAACTTACGTCGTAAGTTCTATATTAAATGCTATTAGAAAAAGTTTTATTAATTACAAAATTCATGCCAGGGCATAACACATTTATAAAACAGATGAATTATGAATACTGTGTTATATAACTGTACGTGACGATATTTCTTAATTCATATACTTTATATGCCTGGAACCTTGAGTGAAATCAATGTAATGCTCACACAGTTATTATCAGCATTTTTTTATTATTTTGCTTAATCCGGCGACTGAAATTAACCTCCAGATCAAGATTTAGAGAAGAGGTTGGGGGGGACATGGCTGTATTTTGCCTGTGATCCTGCAACACACTATTGCTTGAAGTCCCGACTTTGTACGTATTGAATATGCTATTGATTTGTTAATGCATTGATGTTATAATCGTATATCACATTTGCGTACTTCAAAGAATTACTTATGAATTACTTATTATACAACCCTATTAAAAATTAAGGGAGTAGCATGGTTGATTAGGGAGACAGCGGTGAATTAAAGGAGTATTAAGCGAACCGAGGCCTCTTCCCTTCTGACACTTCCAGGGCGCGACTCATAAGCGCGATGCGAGCATGTTCTCCCATGGTTCTACCACAGGCCACCTGTTCAGGTGGCCTCTAGGCGAAACGTCTGCCACCTTTCTCGAGAGAAATGACGGTTACCGTCTTTCGCGTCAGTTTTGAAGTTGGTGTTGTGCGTGACACATGTCTGGATCGTGTCTCTATTGTTTAAAACGTTTCAAGTAGTGTTAGAGTGTATATCAGTGCGAGTGTGTATTACGTGAGGGTGTATAGTACGTGAGGGTGTCAGAAGAAACAAGAGATGGAAGAGACGAAGAATGCTGGTCTGTAGAGGCATTATTTCAAGAGCATGAACGGAGCAAGGACTGCTAGTTTCACCACTTCGGTCAATTGATATTTGTGATGATTCATCGTTGTGGTGGGGCTGGTAGCGAAGGCAAAACCTCAATGTGAGCAATGTAAAAACAACAAAATGTGGAAACCAAACCTGAATTTTCCCTCGTCAGTCTTCAGCAACCTTTGAATTGAAGGACGTTCTTGAAGGTGATCGACGATGTGTTCAGATACATATTTGTGTGTGTGTAGGGGGGGGGGTTGTGTGTAGGTTTGGGGAGGGTTTGTGTGTGGGGATAGGTGGGGGAGTGTGTGTATATGAATAGCCGGTGTAATTAAGCTCGGGCAAGGTAAAAATATTTTATTTTCCTTTCTAATTTTTTTGTTATGTATATAGCTACGAGTATATTCTTTCAACGACCCTAGGGTATTGTTGCTATATTCTTTTCAAGGTACATTTATATTGTTCCCTGCAGGCTTTCGCCTCCAAGGCTGCGTACAGCTGATTTCCCATTATTGCACGTTCAACCGTTGGCGCTTCACAACCAAATATAGCCAGTTGTCCATTAATTACCTTAGTTATTGCGTTGCGAAAACTTCAAGCATAAGTTATACGTCACAAACATGTCCCATTAATTTCAGCTTAATAATGAACACGCACCCTTGAAATTTTCTGCACATTAGTAGGAATGTATTTAATTTACATACTCTGGTACATTTTTATTGTACTATCAACCGTGTTTGCTTATGATGAATTGATTAATCGCGCAAGAACTAAGGTAATTCAAGGGCAAACTGGTTATAATCGGTTTGAGCAGTGTGACGGTTTGAAAGTGTGACTAATGGGAAATCAGCTGTGCGCAGCCGTTTTTTTTAAATTAAATTAAGAGGTGGCCATCCTGGGCTTCTCACGATTCTCCGATGGTGAATAGGAGAAACTGGTCGCGCCTTGGGAGCGCGACGGTAGTGCTCCATGCTGAGCCATGCATGGCCACCGGTTGGGACAGAGGTGCAGGCGCGCCTATAAAGTGGACACTTCGAAGTTGCCTCATAGGAGACGCATGGATGAAACAACCATGCATATTTGGGAGCGCTCCCAAGAATCACCGATGCCACTCCTATAATTTTTAATAGGGAAGCTAAATCAACTCCACAATTTCGTATCTGTGATACAAGCTTCATCAACTCCACAATTTCAACTAAAACAGCAATATTTTTTTGTTTATTGTGAAATTATTGCTCATTGTTCCTTGTGTTTATGGGTTTTAGTAAATATACCTGTATACCATTTGTTCATACAATTCAATAAATGAATATTTATCAAAATCTTATATTCGAGTAAAAAATTTTTAAGGAGCTCTTCATGCGAACTAGGTAGGTACATTTCTTAACTTTTAAACACCTCATTAAATTTAAAAACATAGATTCCTCAAACTATTTTGATTTCATGGTAAGTGTTGAACATGAGCCCACACTGCGATGTCACAAAAATTGCTAAAATATTTCACATATTAATCTAAAATCATTTATTTAGATTGTCCTAAAATTACAGTCTGCGTCAAAGGACCAAATCCCGTGAAGGCTGTGCCTGAGGTGAAACGTGCATTACAGCAGAAATGGCTCCTTACGTACGCATAAAACAGCGCTTGGTGGCTAACTGTGGTGATGGTTGGATTGTAGCATGTTGCACGACAACGTTGAACAATCATCTATATTAGAAATGAAGTGTTTAACTTTCTTGAAGATGCATAAGGTATCCAGAATACCGCAGAGGACTTAGTGTGTGTCGAGCATTTCTGGCTTTCAGGCTATAAATTCAAGTGTCGCCATTCAGAAATGCCAGAAAGTTATTGAAATATTCAGCAGTTCCAAATAGAGCTGTCCAAGACCAAGGTAACGTAAAATTTTCAGTTATATCGTTTATTCTAAGTTAACGCAGTTTATTATGTATTCACTACTCGAAGATAAGTTTTATAATATCCATATTTTGTAAAATGGATGGCTTTTTAACTGACAAATTGTAGCACAGTTTTGGTTAGGAGTACAAGTTATACGTGTTTCAGTTTTTTTATTAACAATTTAATGAAAAATGAATAACTTTAGTTGTTTAAACTAAACAAAAGAATACAGTAGACAACCGAAAACTTCAATTTACATCAAGATGAATAAATGGTGTGCTTTGTATGCAAGGTTTAGTTACAAATGCTTTTCAATTAGTTATGATTTTTCAAACAAATTGGAATAGTCCTAAGCTTGGGTATAATTTTGTAATAGCGGTAAACCTTTTAATAAATAAACTTATTTGTTGATGAAATTGATTCTGTTATATTAAAATAAAACACAATCGAAGTCTGTCGTTTGTAGTTTTCTGGATAACTGACGGTTACGCATTTTGAATGTGTATCCATTGTCTTTTACCCAAATTATTTCAGTTTGCTAAGCATACAAACAAATCTCCAATTTCAATATCTATAAAGTATAGTTTAACAAGAATAATGTGACTAGTTACCAAATTTTTTCAAAATAATGGTCAATATTTGCTTCAATGCCCTCAACCATTTTTAATATTGTGTTCCCATAAATCAGTAACAGGGCTCATATAAAGACGTTTTACACGAATGACATTTTGCTCGCTAATGCGTTATTTTAGAGTAATTCAACTTTGAAGTTATAGGAACGTCGTACATAGAAGTGAAGAAACGAACACGTAAATATGCTGTAATACGGTATTAAGGTAACGGTGGGTGAGATTATGTTAGCTAACTTTAAGTTAGTTAAATAAACTAACCTAACTTAATCTAAATAAACTTACATTAACTAAATTTAACTTAGCCAAACCGAGACTGATGTTTTCCGCAAAATCAACCGAGTGCTTCAATGATGCAGCCACGACTCGGCCGACTATATGAGGTTATTCTTACCTGAACTTTATTAATGTTATATTTCGAAAAGTAAGCATTTGCGAGCAAAATGTCATTCGTGTAGAACGTAGTAAAATGAGTCATTTTACCGATTTATGGGAACAAATTATTAACAATCATTGAACGTATTAATGCAAATCTTGACCAAAATGGTTTGGGGGCCATTTATGTTTTTATTTATATTTTTTTAATGTTTTCCGTAAACAACAAAATAAAAACTACCCAAGATTACACCTGAGTTTAACGAAAATACCGAAAAACTCGCTATTCCCAAAACCATTGGCCACACCTGTAGGCGCATGGATAATACATACAGTCGGTCGTCTTGGGTTTTTAGCGTAGTGTATTTTAGTTAGTTCAATACTAATTGTTTTGATAAAAACAATAGATTGAATTCATACCACCGCCATTTCATGGCCAAAACTTATAAGCTAAATCATGTGCAAAAAAGTATTGGAAACTCGGAATTATTTGCTCATAAATTTTCCAAAATATATCGCTTTTCCCTGAGGACGGTTAGAGCAAATTAAGTCGATAACGTGGCGAAACAAATACTGTTTCGCTGCTCCAATAGAAAGCATTGAAGTTCAGAAAGTGATTCATGTTCTTCAATAAAATAATTAACTCACCTACACTCACCTGCTCGCCGTGGCACAGTGGTTAAGGGATCGGCCTTGTATGTTGGAGACGAGGGTTCGTATCCCGGCGCTGGCGCGGCGATTTTCCCCGTTGGGTATAAGGAAAAAGCTCAAGCACAATACCCCACTCGACCCAGGTGTCAGAAATGGGTACCGGCTTTACTGGGGAACCGTCATGGTGTCCTATATATAGGGTTAGTTATAAGACATTTGAAAAACCAATGCTCAAGATGAATTGTATCAGGCTTGATTGGAAATAAAGCATCCCAAAGATGCCGATGTTTGTTGTTGTTGTTGTAAGCCCGAAAGTCTAAATAAAGTATAAAAAAATTTAGTTTAAGACCAACTTGTAAATCCATGCCTAATCGGTTTCGACAGCGCTTCTGCAACTTTGACAACTGTTACTTTCCGAAGAAAAATTAAAAAATTGTCTGCCTCTGAACCCATCACCCTTTAAGTATTTTATCGCATGCATGGCATGAGTCAGCACACTTTTCTACTATCTAAATGCCCCCACCCATGATACATCAATTGCATATATATACATGAATGCGCATTCACGTTTATGTGTAGTAAAGTACATCATTAAACTGTGTTGTCACTGTAATTGCAATCCACTTAGGCCTGAATGCACAGGCAATTGCAGGCGTCGTTCCCTGACGACGTCAGCGGTGAGGTAGATCGTCTAACTGCTTAATGTGCGTGCGTTTGTTTGTTTATAGCGGACGCAAAACCGGCAACTTTTACGAAATTATATTCCTGGGGGGTAAAACAAACCTTGCTTTAAAAGTTATCGCTAATTTTAACTTTTGTTTTTTTACATTAAATTTTATTTAAACTGTACTGTAAAAACTGATGATTTAGGCTAAATCGAAGAATAAATAATGTAAAATTGTTCACGTACATACACAGACGCTCCTATTGCTAAACTCAATGAATGTAAGTGCCAAATGACGGCTGGTATATTTATTCAGGAATGACGAACACGAATTACGAATTTGTTGAAGTCATGAAATTTAATTGGGATTTTTATAAGCGAAATATCGAATATTTATGAATGTTCATGAATTTCTCACAAAATTGATGGATTCCATGCAAAAATACTCGTATGATCAACAATTGTTTCGTGATGGTAGAGAGATTCTCTTTTTTTATAAAATGTCTAAATTATACTGAAGATATCTATTGGTTATTAGAGCGTCGCGTTAGGCCCAACATCGTGTAAACTATGGAAAAACATGGAGTAAGTAATTACCTGACGAATATTACCATCATACAAATTCAGTGAAGATCCACAGGTTGCCGCGTCAGGAGATCATGGCCGTATCTTCTTTTCTATTTCCAAACTATGCGAGTCTCTTTCTATTTTACAACTTTTTATTTTTTCTTTTTTCCCAATCAGGGAATTTTCATTTTTACGTATCAAAATTATTGAGCACTTGAATAGCTCAAAACATTTTTCAGAGGTAACTTAGTTAAAAAGTCTCAGCAGGTTTGGGTGTATGGTCTCCACAGCACTTTCAATATATGTATTCGTAAACTTTTAAATCCGAGATATGTAACTGAGATGCACGGGTAGCGTGTTCATTGCATGCCTCACAGCGGTGCTGCTCATAATGACACTATTGCACTTTTGTGTCACAACAAATTTGGATGGAAAATTTGTGCTCTAACTAGACGAGGTTTTGGCCGGCTCTGCACTATCGCACTTTAGTTACCCAGGTTGGGTTTTCGAGTTTATATTTTCAGTATTTTTTGGATGGGGCTTAACCAGTCGTAATCGGGAAGGGTTTTACACGGCGATTGTGTTGCGATAATATTTTTATATCCCTTCATGGGAAAAGACCTTTGAAACGGATCTTACGTTCAATTCAAGATAGGTAGTGATGAAGTGCAGGAGGTAATCCTGAGAATGACTTCATGTTCAAGTTCACTTTGCAGATGGGTAACTTAAATTTTTTACTCGTGTGAGAAATCTACGGCGCGCCATTGTAGACCGACCGGGGTTGAAAATTTGGCCGGAGCCAAAGTCAACAAATGTGTCATGGCCGGGGTCAACAAATGTGTCATGGCCGGGGTCAACAAATGTGTCATGGCCGGGGTCAACAAATGTGTCATGGCCGGGGTCAACAAATGTGTCATGGCCGGGGTCAACAAATGTGTCATGGCCGGGGTCAACAAATGTGTCATGGCCGGGGTCAGCAAATGTCATGGCCGGGGTCAACAAATGTGTCATGGCCGGGGTCAACAAATGTCATGGCCGGGGTCAACAAATGTCATGGCCGGGGTCAACAAATGTCATGGCCGGGGTCAACAAATGTGTCATGGCCGGGGTCAACAAATGTGTCATGGCCGGGGTCAACAAATGTGTCATGGCCGGGGTCAACAAATGTCATGGCCGGGGTCAACAAATGTGTCATGGCCGGGGTCAACAAATGTCATGGCCGGGGATAACAAATGTTTCATGGCCGGGGTCAACAAATGTCATGGCCGGGGTCAACAAATGTCATGGCCTAGGTCAACAAATGTGCATGGCCGGGCTCAACAAATGTGCATGGCCGGGGTCAACAAATGTGTCATGGCCGGGGTCAACAAATGTGTCATGGCCGGGGTCAACAAACCTGTCATGGCCGGCGTTCAGACCGTGTCACGACGACGCAATGCACAACCACGCCATGTGCATAACGCCTGTTAGTGGCCATGGTCTACCATGTTGGTGGCGCAATGGATGTTGAACTACAGTTGCGGTTGGTTGTGTGTGTGTCAAGCCACTAAAGTTTCGTAGACTTGCAGTTGCAGTGCTTCTTGAATTAATATAGAAACAATTCTAGTAATGGCTAAAAGAAGTGCGTCAGCAGTATGGGATAACTTTCATGCATCGGTGAAAAGTGTCGCGACCCCAGGAGTTAAGTCTGGGCTTGGGGTCGAGACCCAGGGGTAAAGTCTGGGCTTGAAGTCGCGACCCAGGGGTAAAGTCTGGGCTTGGGGTCGCGACCCAGGGGTAAAGAACCACGGATTTGTTTATCCTCTAAGTGTATTTACTTAAAGATATTTTAAAATCCAATGACGCACTACCTTTTTGTACCATCTTTACTGGAAATAAACTGTTTTTCTTTTTTTCTTTCGTTCACTGAGGGTCGCCGTGTCTTGCTTTCATTACAAGGTCAGCACCGCACGACTGAAGACGCCCATATTCTATGGCACCCCCCTCCAGGACGGCTCCTTCCCGAAAATTGTTGAGCTGAGGGCCAGTTTCAGCCGTTGTTTTACGTAAAAGAAAAATAAGATTACTGATAATTAATTTCTGGCCCCCTTACCGAAATTAATTGTCGGTGATCCCGCTCCCCCAAAATTTTCGGCTGGCTGCGGCACTGATGAAGTAGAAAACAAACTCCCCTAACGGGAACGTGTTTTGCTCCAGAAGACGATCCCTCAGTTTCAGTTAGGAAATTCGATGTCGTCTCGTGAGGTGTGCTGAGCGAGAGAACACTTTCCGGCTCCAAGTTTCAATCTTGACTGATGAATAAACAAGTGCAATTGTAATAAGAAAGAGGCAAGGACTTGGTGGGAATTATAAACATATTGCCGGCGTGTGGTTATTGTTATTTTTTTTAATGTTGACTGTAAACTGCATATTAAATTTACAATTTAAATCAGTTTTCTTGCACTAAGACATAATTTGGTTTAACTACCTAAAACAAATTCAACGCACTCCCCAGTCCGCATTTGTCGATGGCTGTTCAAAGGGTCGTTACAGAGCACAGAGAAGGAGAACCAGCATTCACCCAGTAAGCTCATTACTGGACTTTTCACGGAATGTCCAAGCTGTCCGGTATTGGATTGACGAAGGCAGCACATTTCTTACCGCCGGACCAGTAACGGAAGACCATCCTCAGGCACGGGCAAAATATTATATCCCATTACCGTAAGACTGGCTTGCCTGCAGTATTCCGTCTCTAGCGCTGGGAAGCCTGCCCTGACCCGTTCACAATTGTGGGATTCCTATCTTTTCCTAGCACTGGCTTGCCAGCAGTATTCCGTTTCTAACGCTGGGAATCCTGCCCTGACCCGTTCAGAATTGTGGGATTCCTATCTTATCCTAGCACTGGGTTGCCTGCACTACTTGTCCTGACG
Source organism: Morinoia aosen (assembly GCA_030386875.1). Lineage (NCBI taxonomy): Eukaryota > Metazoa > Arthropoda > Malacostraca > Amphipoda > Talitridae > Morinoia > Morinoia aosen. Next base: position 45,264,805 of record CM059580.1, read on the forward strand.
TAAGACCGAAGCTCCTTGCGTCAAGACTGAGTAGTGCAGGCAAGCCTGCATCTTGATTAGTTAACATCTACAGATATAAGTAACAATTCACTCCCATGAACAAATAAAAAAACTATAAGATATTCAGGATAAGGAATCTGATTTAAAAAATGCACATATATTTAAAGAAATCAACGTATAAAGTTCTTTTAATGGAGCGACAGTAAAGATCGCGTTCAAGCATAAAATAATGATAATAATAAACCAGAATCAGGCACACGCACAGACTCACCCAAAACCAAGATCCCACCAGGCGCGCGAAGTGGCTTAACAATAAGGCATATAGCTACTGCACTGGAGCAAATTACCTCAATTGGACGAAATATATTTGCGAAAATGGCTAAATTACATGATACATTGATTAGATGATACATTATGAACAGTAATAACAGGGTGTCTACTATGATTCCATTTTTAAATTCTACTACTTTTTACAACGTTCCAGAGCAAAAAATTACAACCTAAATCCTTCATATAAATAGTTATTGCTTTACAAGTTCCCAGATATATCAGCCTACAGCTAATGTCTAGTTCGAGTCAATATATAACGCCATAGCAACGGTGAAGCAGCATGTCAGAAAGAAGAAAGAAACAAAGAGAAATACTTTATACTACATAACACATAACATAAGATAGTCTATTAACCACCATGAAAAAAGTGCCTTTGGTACCATTAATCGAGATCAATTGCTGTCATACACATCTAAATAAGATTAGATTATTAATTAGTTTAAGCTTCCCTATCCGATACAACGACGATTTAAAGAGAGGAATAATGAAGGGATCATCTAGTATAGGCCCGTGCACGGGGAATCTATGAGCAAGGTGTGTTTTTCCATCATAGGACACCAAGTGCATAGAAACAGTAAGTCAAGAAAGAAGTTCGAACAAGAAAAAGTTCAAGAAGAAAGTAGGAGGTGACGAAGAAAGTAGGAGGTACTGAAGAAAAGGATAGCAGTGAACCGGAAAAGCTGGTCCTCAACTAAACAAAACTCTATTCTATTTCAACAAAAAGAAGGCCTACCTAACCACATCGGGACAATCCCTCTGGACGTGTAAATGCCCATAGATACAATAGTTATATCCCCCTGAGGGGTCTAAATCCGACTATTTCCATGAAATACATATCAACAGAGGGCCACTTTGAACAAAAACAAGTTAAATAAACTTCCACTTTCTATAAGCGTGCAAACAAATCATAGAACAGAAAACATAATCAGATTTCAATAGTTTTTGAGTTAGTTACATACGTTAGTTTAAGCCTCCCTAACCACAACAAAGGTGTTCTAAGAGATGGAATAATGAAGGAGACCATCCAGTATGGCCACGTACAGGGGATTCTACGCACGAGGGGTGCCCCGCACATTACATCCTTGAATGGAAATTAGAAGAAGAAAGTCACAAGAACTGAAGAAAAGACAGCAAGCAGTAAACCCATAACGAAAGTCCGGAGCAAAACAGAAAGCTCAATCTATTTCAATTAAATGGCATGCCAAATAAAAACTCAAATGAACAAACACTTAACTAAATAAAACAGTATCAAGTCTTACTGAAATGCTGTTCGTATCATCATGAGGGGCTTATTAAAAAACGAATCAAGAATACAGAATAATAAGATGGATGCGTTTCCTTGAGTAAAAATAATGCACAAAGCTACTGAGAAGCTACTCTTGTTCAAATAATATCCGCTCACTTTCTGTAAAGCAAAGTAATGAATTCTAACCACTGACTTCTCTCATTTTTATGAAAGAAAAAAATGTTCTACGAAATCAACTTTTGAAGCGACAACGATGTCTCGAGGGCTCCCCCGAGGACGGAGCACTGTTCTTCTCGATTGGGGCACTCATGTTCCACCACAAATACTTGCTCAGAGGGCGCACCAACAAACGTACTGCCTGAGCATCCCGCCGCACAATACTCTTGCTCCACCACAAATGCTTGCTCACAGGGCGCACCAACCGACGTACCAGCTGAGCATCCCACTGCACTATCTGAAACAATACAATTTCGCTTAGAAAAAATCATCGTAACAGTAATGATTTTGACAACTTCCATTTACCGGGGTAGGAATATTGAACGTTCCGGATTTGCAACACTTTATAAGAAAGTAAGGGCCGGAGCTATGAGTTAGGTAAAAGTTGAACAGCATCTCAACAAGCTAATTATGTTTTCGAAGATTTTTTTCATAACTGTTTACATTTTCCCATTTACTGCTCTTTCGTTCTTCTAGCAGTTTTTACTCCCAACTTTCTAGTTTTTTCCAATCTCAATATTGCAATGTAGCAGGTGAACGACACAAATTTCGTGCATAGATTCCCACATCCCAAAGAACGTGCTATCGTTTTCCCTCTCACAGAATCACTCGCAAACACCTTAAATATATAGAATTACATTGTTTTAACTTAGTCTGACGAGACAAACAATCGAAGTACAGCTTTTAATTGAATATTTGTGCCTCAGAATGCAGTACAAAAATACACGTTTTGCGCCTAAACATCTGCAACATGGCAGATTGGGCTACCACTATTCGTCATTTTCTGTTTCGACACCGAATGATATTGAACATATCTCAAAATTCATCTGTTCTAACAGCTTCCCTATACACATGTCATACGTACAGCAATACCTCAAAAAAAAATACATACGCTGACAAGGTCATTTAGAAATTCCTCGTAATTTCTATGTTCAAATGCTGAAATTTTATAACAGTAAGAACATCTACCATACCTCGAAATTGAATCAATTCATTTTAATATGCTCTGGTATTTGCTCCTTTTGCACGGCTGGGCATAGTCTCCCGTGATCTACCGTGCACCGGAAATTATTATTATATTAGTGGTTTAAGACTCCGTTTTCAGTAACAAAGACGATATCACAGAGGAATAATGAAGGAGACCATCTAGTATGGACACGTACAAGGGGATTCTATGCACGAGGTGTGCCCCGCACAGGATACCAAGCGCATAGTAACAGCAAGTTACGAAGGAAGTTCAAACAAGAAAAAAAGTTCAAGAAAAAAGTAGACGGTGCTCAATAAAAGGATAGCAGTGAACCGAAAAAAGTTGGCCCTTAACTAAACAAAAGACACAATATTTCAACAAAAAGAAGGCCTACCTAACCAGTGATTCGGGCACTGACATTATCCCCCTGGGAGCGTCACTTCCCATAGATGCAATAGTTGTATCCCCCTGAGGGGCCGTGCACCGGAAAAAATTTAATATAGCAGGTGTTGTTTCCTGAATTGAGGCTGAAATCACTTGTTTCAGGTGTTCAACAGTGTTGATTTTTACCTGGCACACTTGAGGCAAGATATGTCTTCATGTAAACTACACTCAACTACAACCGTAGCCTCGAGCTCACCATTATTTTCGTAAATATAATTCTCATTTAAATCAAACCTATGCAGTTTTATTTAAATTCACTCATAATTATTGTAATTTAAATAACTTAGTAAATATAAGGTGATTTAATGTATATTCTCAGCATCTTTGTACATCATCAAATAAAATTCTGCATTTTTCATACTTATAAATATTGCAATGTCCATTATAAATATTGCAAATCCCTCTCCATTAATTATAGGAAACAAGTACAGAAAGATCGTACGAAGCTTTCACTGATAGCTAATTTACAATTAATATGTAACTAATTTTCAACACGCTTATATTATGACATGCTTGAAACATTAAAAACTTACAAACAAGCAGGTAGGAAGAATATAACAGTGCAACATTTTCACGACAAAAATCATACCGCTCCTATATAGAAGTAGCTACAGTGAATTCAATTCACCATGAAATATAACTTACTTAAGAGAAGCTGATATGCCTTATGAGAAGAAAATTTATTCTTCGTAGGCTGCCGATTGAGACCAAGCCCAGTGAATGAATACGTCTGGGCCAGTGTTCTCGTCATCATTCGCTGCAGCATTCGACGCAAAGTATCTTGAAGACTCGGGGTTTCCAATGCTGCCAAGCTCATGACCTGACGAAAACAATGATAACGTTCTAGTTCCCCTAAATTACTTTATAATAATTGTTAGTTAAAAATAAAACGTAAACGTGCATCGGGAGTTTACTCGTTATGTAAATCTAGGACAAGTAAAGGTAGTGAACCTGAGCATTAGCTAGCTGCATAAACATAATTCGTTCCGTACGTTTATTCACATATTTGTATTACTGTAGTACATATATATACATATATACATATATACATATATATATACATATATATATACATATATATATATATATATATATATATATATATATATATATATAATAGTTTTGGCTTCCCCTAGCCACTACAAGGCGTTCCCAAGATCAGAAAAGGAAGGAACAAAAGGAAATGTGTAATCTACGCACAGGACACTTATATTAGCGCATAGGAACAGCACATTAAGAAAAAGGAGGAAGAATAAAGTATAGAAATTAAAGGAAATAAAGTGGCCAAGAAATAGAAGAGGTAAGTGCTGTCTAAGTTGAAGTAACCTAATATCTGTTTATTCCCATAGAACAGTATGGACAAACCTAACCTTGTTGCTCTTCTCTATGCTCACTGATGGGTTATATATTTGTGTCGTGTTACTCGTGTATAATCCTCAAGGATACGCAAGAAGAAATTAGCACTCGCGTTAATGGTTGGAGGTCTCTGCTTAACTAGAAGTTACATTCATCTTCACTCTGCAACCGCATTATAATAAGTTACTGTCAAAATTTACTAGGCCTAGGAAGATCTAGAGCGTTATATACACGCAAGTCGATACCGTGTACAAGCAAGTCGTACAAGCTCGTAGTACAGTATCTTCAAATAACGCTGAATTTCTCTATCTAGGGTAAAG